>JALAZF010000146.1:12400000-13000000 GCA_022829125.1 Lathyrus tuberosus
ATTGGTGGTGGGAATATTTTACTTGTGTATTTTTATGTTATATATAATTATATGCAACTGTATTATGATTGTTTTTCTCACCCTTCTGCTGTTTTATAATGCTCTATGAGGCATTGCAGATTAGTTGCTGGAGGTCTTTTTGTGAAGCTTTGCGTCTTCATTCTTTTGTCGGTCGGCTCTGATATGTGACACTGCGTAGTTAGGGAGGCCGTTTGTGATGATTTGTATTATGTATATATATCTTTTGGCTTGTGCATGTATAACTTGATGGATGAAAAACTTTTCATGTGATATATATATGCTATTCAGTTTTAGATTTTCCGCTTTTATTCTAAATCTGAAATGTGGGTGTAAGGAACTGAGTTCCTCTGTTGATTGCTACCCCACTGTTGCATATCTTTATGAGCAAGTGTTGTATGATTTGTTTCAATATAATGTGATTTCCCCCGTCTATGCCATGTTAATTTAAATGTACTCTGATGAAATTTTGAATTTTTGTTACCGCTTTAATAGCTTGGGGGTATAGATTGGGGGTGTTACAGGTAGCACCCTTGGTTACTTTTCGAACAGACTCCACAATGTGTATAATTGTATGGTGGCACCTGGCCACACCCACTTTGAATACAATGTAACCTCACTAGGTTAACTTCCACGGATCGGACATCCTGACTTTGACGCCAAGCAGGGTTTCTGTTATTGATACTAATTTGCTGAGTATCTTCATCCATGTAGATTGGCATCCACCAATGATTTAACAAGTGCTGAAGTGCTTCCTGGACAAAGGCACATCCCTGGTCGTTTTCGCAACCTGCGTTACAGCTGTGATAATTATGTGATATCAGGAATCCGAGTCGGACCTGCTCAGCATGCAACTCTACCAAGTTGGTGTTCATCAAGCGAATGTTAAAGATCTGAACCATGTTGATCTGATAGGGATTCCTACCATGGTAGTCTTGGATCCATCCAAGATCTATCTGACGCTGGAGGGCCTCTTGTACAAAAGAGCATCCCTGTTTATTTACCGAGCAAGTCAGACAGGAATTATAATCGTGCTGCGGCAGACTATGATACTGGCTTTGCCTTGAGTGCATTGCCACTAAGTTGACATTCATCGCACAGATTTCGTGGTTTTGAATGACGTTGGATTTCGTATAGACCATGTTAACTCCACGAACTCGGTGCTCTTGGATCCATCCGAGATCCATTTGTTCCTGTAGAGCCGCTTGCACCACAGAACACCCTCGATTGCTTTTAGAGCAGACATCACACTGGTGATAATTATGAGGTGGCACATGGCCATATCCACTCTATCTACAATGCATCTTGACCAAATTGGTATTCAACAAGAGTACATCGTGAATTTGATAGACATTGTTAGACTCTCTCTCAATCAAGTTGACTGCAGCTTTCTCATGTTGAGGCAGCGGGTTCATGAGAACATTGGGATTCGTATCTTTGAAAGATAAGAGCCCGCTCCTAACAAGCTTTTGCACGTCAGATTTGAAATTAAGACAATTCTCTATGTTATGCCCTGATCCTCCTTGATGATAAGGGCATGTCTGATCCACCTTAAACCAAAAAGGCGGATTTTCCGGTACTGTAAGAGGAGACTTAGTCTGGATGTGCCCCTTGGCCAGTAGTAACGGAAATAGCTCTGCGTAAAACATGGGTATAGGATCAAACCCTGATGGTCGTGTTGTACGGTTGTTGTTATATGGAGGACGAGCCTACTGAAGAGGTTGTTGTGTCCTTTGCTGATTAGGTTGACTTTGCGCAACCTGAGGTTGATACGTAGGAATAGGTGCAGGGCTGATAGCAGGAGTCACAGCTGCTACTGGTTGGTACCGTCGCCTTTGCTTTCTGAGAGAGATATTCCCATTATCTTGATCTTTTTTCTTAGGGAGAGCACTACTGTATCGCTTTGTACTACTTGATGATCTAGCGTCTTTTACCAAACGTCCTTCTCGGACAGCTTCCTCAAGACGAACTCCCATGCCCACCATCTCGGTGAAATCACTGGGCGCACTGGCAACCATTCTGTCATAGTAAAATGAGCTTAAGGTCTTTAAGAAGATCTTTGTCATCTCTTTTTCCTCAAGAGGTGGACAAATCTGAGCGGCAATTTCACGCCATCTCTGAGCGTACTCCTTAAAGGTTTCCTTGTCCTTTTGTGACATTGATCTGAGTTGATCTCTGTCCGGTGCCATGTCCAAATTATATTTGTATTGTTGGACGAAGGCAGTACCAAGATCTCTGAATGTGCTAATCGTAGCACGGTTTAAACCCATGTACCATTTTAAGGCGGCACCAGTTAAACTATCCTGAAAATAGTGAATCAGCAGGTCCTGATTCTCTGTCTGAGCTGACATTCGCCGAGCGTACATCACCAAGTGACTTTGAGGGCAAGAGTTACCCTTGTACTTTTCAAAGTCGGGCACTTGGAATTTGTGCGGAACTTTCACATTGGGGACCAGACAAAGGTCTGCGGCATCCTTTCCAAATAAATATTGACCGCGAATGGCTTGCAGTTCCTTCTGCATTTCCAGGAACTGCTCCTGGAATTCATCCATTCTATCAAACATGGTTTCCTTCTTACCAGAAGGTATTTATGGAATCTGTCCTTCCGGGACAGTGTGCACCACAGGGGGTGGTACCGTTACTACGACAGTGAATCTTGGCGTTTCCCGAAGTTTGTAACCTTCAGGAGTCTTCAGTATGCCTCTGGTATCTTCGTTTTCCCGAAGTTTGTAACCTTCAGGCCCAGCGGCTTCTGCTGAAGTTGCTAGATCTCCAGTGATCGGCGGAATATATCCTTCCGGGATATAGTTAACAGGCATGCCCCAAGGACGATCTTTCGACATTTGATACCTAGGATCATACTTCTCCGCTATGGGCGCCGAGGTGATCTCTGAGATCACAGTCCTTTGTAGTTGAGCTTCTACCATGGCTTGCATGTCGTTACGAAGCTTTCTCATATCCTCTCTCAGAGCGTCGATCTCTTCTTTCAACTCTCTGTTCTCTTCCTCAAAATCATCCATCTTTTTCTGACGATTGGCCCGAGTATTGTACGAATGAGACAGTTTGACTCTAGAACCGAGACACAAACGTGAGATTCGTAGGTAAGAAGAATACGTGACGTGAGAATGATGAATGCAATGATTATATTAATTGTTTTTTGGTTTAATCAAAATAAACTTCGACAATTAGATTGCAAATATCAAACAGTGGGGAAACCCCATTTTATTGAATTCAAAGGATTACAGAAATGGAAATACAGTAGATTACAAGGTGCAGAAACAGGAACCTAAGCTAATGGGTCCCGAGTCCTCTCTGAAGAGAAAACGGGTGATGATTCTGGTACTTTCCTTTTCTTTGACCGGGGCTCTTGGGCCTTTGTCGGGTTGTCATTCCTTTGCCAGGTGAAAGGAGTGAGCACATTCCTTTGGCCATCTTGATTCTCTACAGCATGTTGCTCTAAAATCTCAATCAGAGCGTCCTTATCTTTCAGTAGTTGCTGTATTTTGATACACTCCACATTGAGAGTGCAATACTTGTTCTTCCAAGACCTCCTCTCCCGTTGAACATTGTTGAGAGTAACCTGGAGTTTTTCAGTTTCCGTCATGAAGTACATGACAGATTCCCTCGGTGGAAGAACTTCATGATGAGGATAAGGCATCTTTAGCTTGAGAGCTCTAGTTTGTACCCAGTGGAGATAAGGCTCCACCGAGACACAGTCCAGTTTTCCTAGAGACTCCCGTCCTTTCTTATGAACATGTTTCCAAGCGTGCACTATTTTTGTCTTTAGTGCTCTATCATTTTCTCCTTCCTTGAAGAAAAGACCTTCCAGATGAGCACTCCGTGGGATGTGCCTCATCGGGTATCCAAATTGACGACGAACAAGAACTGGATGGTAATTGATTCCTCCCTTAGTTCTTATAAGGGGTACGTTGGGGAAGTTTCCACAATGGTCAATGATCCTGATCCCGTCATAAATCCTACTACACCAATCTATGTCAGAGTTGGTGAGGGACATGATTTTCTGTGACCAACGTAAGGCACTCTTGTGATCCTAAAAAGTAGCAGATTTAGGCAAATGGGAGATAAACCATTTGTAAAGCAAAGGTACACAGCACGTGATCTCCCCTCCACTGTACAAATTCCATAAGTGTACAGAATGATACGCATCTGCGAGCAAAGTCAGCACAAGGTTTCAAATGAGAAAAACCTTAATGGAGTTGATATCGACAAAGTTATTAATGTTGGGCAACAGAAACAACCCGTAGGTGAGTAAAACAAAGATGCTTTCAAAAGCAGTCACGTTCCCTATACTGGCGAAGTACAGGGCTTTCTTTGTCAAGAATTGGGACGGCAAACCTTGTATGCCACCCTTAGTGGTCATGTGAGTCCTGACCTCTGACTCATCCAAATAAATTGCTCTTGCAATGGTCTGATCCTTTGGAATTTCTTCCAGTCCAGAAAATGGAGCTTGATCAGTAATGTGTAGATCAATCAGATGAGAATACTCCTCTAGTGTTGGTGCTAGCTGGTAATCCGGGAATGTGAAACAGTGATAGACTGGATCGTAAAACTGAATGAGCGTCTCCATGATTCCCTCAATCACATGGACTCTTAGCAGAGATAGCAAACCTCCGTACTTGGCTCTGAAAGCCTCATGGTTTGTGATCATCCTCGCCAAACCTCTTAAATCCTCTAGCTTTGGAATCCTGAAGGTATACTTATGAGTTCTCCTTCTACCGAAATCCATTAGCGCAATCCTTTTCTCTGATATTTGCAATCACAGTCTTAGTTTACTTTGGAAAAAGAGATACTAGAAGAGAACATTTTTTTTTAATGTTTTAATGTTTTTTTTAAATAAATGCAGCACACAAAAACATAGAAAAACATGGGGTCAAAGGGTCGGTGTCATGAAGTCAAGGCTCTACCCACCCCAAAGGTTTACTAGTGATTTTTGTACCTGTCTCTCATCATCATCAACTCTTGTCAAGAAAACACCAGCGGGCCGGGAACCGTGCTAGGTGGTGTTTTTTTAAGAGTCCTCAGAAGAGGGTGGCATCGCATGACAACTATTTCCGATAGCCTCTACGCCACTAAAGGGGTTTTTCCTAGGTGTATACTCAATCTTTCCGCATGCGGCATCACACGCATTCCCATTAGCAGAAAAATAAACACATATATCAATTAGCAAAAGCAGTATATATATTTGTCCTAATGTCCTAGACTTTTTAAAAGCTATGATTCTCATGTTCCTGACAAAAAATGGCTCCCCGGCGGAGGCGCCATTCTGTGGTTTCTACCTGAGAGATTAAATAATAAGATTTGGCCCCACGGTGGGCGCCATTTTTCTGTAGCGAGCGATTTTGGACGTGGTTCTTAAGCACTGTCACTCTTTGGGGGTTACTACAGTTCGATTCATTTTTTATCCTATTGTGAGCTGACTAAGGAAGGGAAATAGATGTCTCCAATTAACCCTGCTTTGCAAACTGAGGTCAAACAATCAAAACTGTTGGTTTACAGATGCGATCAATGTGGGGGGGGGCCTCTCTTAGGTTATTTTGATGGAATTTAGACTTTTAGCGGGGAATACAGACTAGGATGTTTTGACTGATATATGAGGATTTGGGATCTGAGGGTTTTTGTTTAGTGTGCTCGCTAAGATTTTTCTTTCAACCTTATTCCTACGTATTCCCGTTTACCGAAACAGGGAAATCAGAGCGATCGTAGTTCCTCCTATTCTATGGGAGGAAATGGTGTTTTGGTGTCTTGTTCAAAGCCCAAGACGTGAAGCTAAAAGTGATTTGTATCTTGTTCGAAGCCCAAGATATGAAGCTGAAGGGTCTATTTGTATCTTGTTCGAAGCCCAAGATGTGAAGCTGAAAGGGTTTGACTTTAGAGAGAATTTGTCATCTCTAAAGAGGGGTTTGTCTGTCACAATTGTTTATAAAGGAGAATTACTTTAACCGGGATATGTGAATTCGGAAATGCCATAATTTCCTTTATAGGGGATTTCTAACCTGAAGGAGAAAACTTTAACTCAGTGTAGAGCAATGCCATCTTTCCTTAGGAATTTCTCATGCTAAACGAGGGACAGTGGCATGGATGTAGATGATCCAGAGGCTTGCCGCTTACAGCGATTAGATGAAGGGGAAGGAGTTGTTGATGTTTGTGTACTGTGAACGAGGCACAGCTTTGATGCTAAAAGGTTGATTAGATCAACCAGTGGTTTTCTTATACAAAGCCTAAGAGGAGGCTATTGGCTCAACAAGAGGGTATTTTTGATTTGTCTCGTACAAAGCCCGAGATTGAGGCTAAAAGGGAAGTGTCTCAACACGAGAGTCCTTTATGGTATCTCGTACGAAGCCTGAGATAGAGGCCAAGGTGTTTTATACTCAACAAGAGAGTGATTTGTGTCTTGTATAAAGCCCAAGACAGAGGCTAAAAGGATTGTGACTCAACAAGAGAGTCTTTTTTGTATCTCGTATAAAGCCCCAGATGGAGGCCAAAGTGTTGACTCAATAAGAACCTTTTGTATCTCGTACAAAGCCCAAGATGGAGGCGAAAGATGTTCGACTCAACCAGAAAGTCTTTTGTATCTCGTACGAAGCCCGAGATGGATGCTAAAAGATGTTTGACTCAACAAGAGAGTCTTTTGTATCTCGTACGAAGCCCGAGATGGAGGCTAAAAGATGGTATTGTTTCAGTTGAGTAACCAGTATATGGGTTCAAAGAGAAAATCAGTTCTTATATGAGTAACACTGTACTCAGGGATTTTGATTCGAGGATCAGGGATATTTCCTTTTCTTTGAGGAATTAGGAAATCCAAAGGGTATTGAGACTGTCCGAGTCTACGGGGTTCCTTACTATTGAGAACGTCTTTGAGACTCAAGGAAATTAGACTGTTCAAGTCTAGAGTTTTATCTTTTGTACTATGCTTTAAGAAACAGTAGTAGACTCTTGGAAAGACTGTTCTATTAAGATGACTAATTTCTGTTCCTATACCTCTACGAGGTCGTCGGGACAATTTGTAAGAAACCCAAGAGGAGGCTGGAAACTTTTAAGAAGCCGAGGGATAATTTGTACTTAGCCCAAGAGGAGGCTATCATTCCCGGAGGAAGAAATCATTTATACGAAGCCTAAGAGGAGGCTGTGAATACTTCTAAGAAGCCGACGGGTCCTTGTACTAAGCCCAAGAGGAGGCGGGGATGCTTTTAAGAAGCATGCAGGTCCTTGTACAATGCCCAAGAGAAGGCTGATGCTTTTAAGAAGCCTGTGGGTCCCCAAACCCCAAGAAATTCAAGACAGGCTATTCACGGAGAATAGATCAAGCCAGGAAAGTTCGAGAATTTGGAAGAAACTCAAGAGATGCCATTCATGGAGAAAAGTTCATCTCTGGGGAGTAGAGTCTCTTGACAATTCCTAAGGAGGACAACCAAAGAGAAGCCTGTATCTGGTGCTCCTATTGGGATCTATTCTGTCTATTTCTAAGAGCGATTGGTACAACTTTACTTATTTCTAGATGTAGTTGCCGGGGAAACTCTAAATATCTATACTATTATTACACAGTTGATATGAGTTTATGAAAGGAGACTTACAGTGAGCAGCCCCACAATACAGGTATATGTATATGAAAGCGGTAAATGAAAGCGGATAAACACTTACTCGGTTGTAGAGCTTCCATGCTGTTTTGTTAGTTGTTCAACAAAGAAAGATGGAAAACAACAGTATATTCAAAATCAAAGGAGAAAGTGCTTTGAAAAATAAAGATTTGGGACTAACAGCTCAAGGAGAGGCCCAGGGTTTTATCAGTGATCGCACTGTTGAAGTTGTACAGGGGGACTTATACAAGTGACTGAGGCCAAAAAATTGTTTTCTGTACAAAGGGATGGGTCTTACACTCTCTCAAGAGGCCCAAAAGGTTTAAAGAAAAAGAGTGGGGCTTATAACACGAGGGTAGGCCCAGATGATTTTTCGTTTGAAATGGCGATCGCGCCGAGATTTTCTTTTAACGCAAAGGGGCTTATACAATATCTGAGGCCCAAAATTGTTTTGGTTAAAAGGGGATTGGGTCTTACACTCTATTAGAGGCCCAAAAGTTTTGAATGGGTCTTATAGCTCGAGGAGAGGCCCAGTTGATTTTTTAAAAAGGCGGCGATCGTGCCGTTTATTTGGAAATGTACAGAGGGACTTATACAATGAGTGAGGCCCAAAAAGTTTTTCTGTACAAGGGGGTTGGGTCTTACACTCTATTAGAGGCCCAAAGTGTATTTTAAAATGTTTTGTGAGGGTGAAAATCAAAGAAACCCTAATTTGTTTTCCTTTAAAAGTAAATATTAAAAGAAAATCAAATAAAATGATAAAAATACCAAATAGGTTTGAATAAACCACTTGTGATTTTTGTTTAAGGTTTGAAAAATGAGGTTTTAATCACAAGAGATATTAAAACTCATTTGGTCTTGATTTTTCAAGTTGAAAGTTCATTTTAAAATGTTTAAAAACAATAAAAAATGAATTTATTCACAAAAATACTAATTATATTAAATAAATAATATAAACTTAATTTTTTTGTGGAATAAAATATTTCAACATTTTTTGTGATTTTTTGCAAAAAGAACCAATCAAACATAATTAAAATTGAAAGAGTTATTAATTTTTCAAATCATTTAAAACAAAATGTGAAAAAATGAGAAAAATAGGAAAAAGTGATAAAAAAAGAGATCTGGGGCGAGGGGGATTCGAACCCCAGACCTCTCGCTTTCCAATACACACAAAATCAGCTGATCAACCACTGGGGCGCAATGCCAATTCAAATATAACATGGCAAACAATAAATATATAGTATACAAGTTGGATTTTCTGAAAATGGCGCCATGGCCATCTTCTTCCTCCAGCTCGTGCATGAAGCACCCTATCTCTCTCAATTCTCAACCATTGGACATGATTCAAACATCAAACTCATGCGTTTTTTCACAAGGAAGAAGATGGCAATACCCAATTTTATTTGTTTTCAGTGTATAACAAATTATATCCTTGTGGCCGTATGAACCCTTGATGCAAGCTGAAATGGAACTTTGCACAGATGGTGTTCCAGATGAGATTTGATGATCCCTACAGCTTCAATGGATGTTATGGAGTGTGTTTCAAGCTTTGGAACACTTTGAAACTCTTTGGATCAAGCTGGAGCACTCCAACTGCAAAATTGAGGCATAATGGCTTGGTTGAAGGGTGATTTTGAGTCTGAGGTGTTACAGTTAGTGTTTAAGTGTTTGGACACCTCAAATACATCATATGTGATGTGTTTGAGCAATTGGAATTGATTGCTTATGGCTGCAACTCAAAACCCGATAGTGATTGCTCAAAAACTAAGAAATTTGAGGTTTAAGGAAGAATGAGAAAAAGCAGTGTTGTAACTGGCTTTGGTGTGAGTTGGATCCATTGGAACCTCTATTTATAGGTGATCAACTCTTGTCTTGGAGGAATAGTGAATGGCTTCTGGATCAGATCACATTCAAAGGGATAGGCTTGGTGGCATTTCTTCTCATGCAAGGCAAACTAGCCTCTCTCAAGAGCAGGGCTATGTCTTGACCAAATTCACATTCTTCAGATGTTTTTATTGTTGTTTAATTAGAGAACTTAACTGAGTAGAGTGGCTTTGTTGAAAATGCACTATTCCACATTAATGCCCTTTGAATTCAAGGCAAAATGTGCCAAAATGCATGAATTTCAAGTTGGAAGATTCCTTGGCTTTTTGACTCAACTCTATCAGTTGGATCAGTTGGTTTATGCTCAGATTAAATGCATGTGGCATAGTGATCATTGCTTTTGACTCAGAAATCTTGGATGGCAAGAAAACTCCCAAACTGATTTTTCATGGCAGCCTTGACATGGTGTGTTGTGGCAGCCATAACTCTTGGCACAAGTGGAGTGGTTTCATGCTATTGAGTTGCTTGGATTGTAGGCAATATGTGTAACAACTTTGATGTTCATACCATGAATTGATTTAGCTAGTAACTGTGTGAAAAAATCTCACAAGTTTTGGTGTTTCCAACAAATTCTGTCTTGGACATAATTTTTTCTAAGTGTTGGAAAAGTTGTACTTTCATGTTTCTAGCCATTTTGGCTCACTCATAGCTCAAAATCCACAATGAATTGGAGTGAGGTCTAGTTGAGGTTTTTGTAGAGGACCATGAGGGCTACAAATTAAGCTTTTGATGGGGAAGAATGGCTTTGTGCTTTAGGAGTTATGATCCTCCAAAGTTGGTACCCTTGCCACTTTATTTCATAACTTAGAAAATTTTCTAAGTTTTTATGGTTACCCCTTTTACAAGTTATCCCACTTTCTTTGGTTTTTCTTTATGAATGATGATTGAAATCATACATTAACATCATTTTAGGGTAAAAAATCCATTTTTGTGAAAATTCTCAAAAAGTCAAAGTTAACTTTTGTGCACAGTTGACTATTTGTCAGATGAATTCCAAACTGTGTAATCCCTTAGGATATCATGCCCTTGACCTAAATCAAACTTGATGGACATGTTCCATGGGTGTTATAGGGTGTATTGAATCATGTCCTAGGGTTTGGGAGCATGTCCTGGTCAAAAGTCAAAGTTACAGTTGACTTTTCTCGCGAAACCCTAACTGTGGTTCAGATGAAATTGAGACTTGTGGCTCAAACTTCCTGGATCAATCCATTGTTCCAAATGGATCAATGTGGTATATTAGAGACCCTCAAATCATTTATTGAGATCTTGGCTCATGATTTGTCCCAAAATTCAACTTAGGGGTGAATTAGGTCAAGAAACCCTAATTCCTTATTTTTGATGTATGCACCCCCTGAGGCAAAATTGACTTGATGCTTGGGCCCATGAGGTTCCATGGAGTATTTTAGGATATGATTTGAAGCATTGGCTCATGCCCAGAGGAAAATTTCCATCTGGAGGCCCTGGTCGACCAAACCCTAATTTGGTGACACTGGCGATTTTAAGGCTTGATCCACCTGGAAGGGAGCAGCCTTGTGCTTAATCCTTGAAGTGGGAGTCCTTTTGATCCATTGTGGATGTTTGAGAGGCTAGACAAGTTGAAGATC
Source organism: Lathyrus tuberosus (assembly GCA_022829125.1). Lineage (NCBI taxonomy): Eukaryota > Viridiplantae > Streptophyta > Magnoliopsida > Fabales > Fabaceae > Lathyrus > Lathyrus tuberosus. The sequence continues at coordinate 12,411,102 of JALAZF010000146.1, forward strand.
ATGTTATCCCTTGATTGATCCTTTGTCTAAGACCTATGAGAGGGCTTGAAACCCTAAGTCCGATTATAATGGATGCTCACCCATCTTTGGGGAGACTAATGGTTCATCCATATTGTGATGATGATTTACACAATGATGGGAATCTTAGTGGTCAAAGTTTGGGGTATGACAGTATTAATATCAGCACTCTAATGAATTACCTCTTAAGCGTATGAGAAGAAATTCTTCACTTGGTATCAGACTCAAAATACTCTGGTATAAGAGTCAGCACATCACTTTTGCATCCGACTAAAACAAGATGTACCAGATTCAGAATCAAGCGTTAATTGATCACAAGTTTTAACCTCCATTTGGTATCTGATAAAAAATCAAGCTTTGATAATTTAACTAAGTTGTGAAAATAACAAGGTCTGAAATAAACTTGTGTTCAAAGTCAAAACTCTGAAAAGTCATGATCAACACTGGTGATTAAATCTAGAAACTCTGAATTTCGATTCTGAAAGATCCCACTATTTGACTTATGGAAATTAGGGGGAGATTACCCAGAAGACTAAAATGCAAAACCTAAAATCTTCATATAGCCTGAAACTCAGGGGGGTGTCTCAAAAGACAGTTTCTGATATACAGCGAAGCTATGTTTATCAGTCGAAGAACTGCTCTAATTCTGTGCTCAATTGAATCTACTAAAAAGTAGAAATGCTTCAGACGACTCTGAAAATAACAAGCTCTGATATGACAACAAAGGAAACTGAGTTCTGAAGATCTGAAGATGGAAGTTCTATTGAACTAGTCCAGATGCTAAAGACTCTTCGCTTTCCTAAGGAAATGATAGAAAAGTAACTCTTTTCTATTTCTGTTCCGGCAACTCAAGTTGTTACTCTGTATATCTTTGGATTATATAAAATCCTAGATAATCTCAGATAAAGCTTTGAGGATAACTCATTCAGGGGGAGTTGTTGTTCCACACTCTGAATTTGTTTGCTTTGGTGATTACCTTGTATAAAATGTTCAATCAAAATACTTGATTTTGTCATCATCAAAAAGGGGGGGATTGTGAGAGCAAGAATTGTCTCTACAAGTCAATCTATGTTTTGATGATAACAATAAGTATTTGTGAAAGAACCATTTTATGGTCTAACGTGTGTTGTGTGCAGATCATAAGAACTAAAGACATCAGAACCAACATACACCAGCCAGATGTACTATGATTGAATATATGTATATGCGAAGTTACTATGTGTGACTAAAGTCACAAGAAGCAAGAACGCGTGTTTATCTAGTCATAATCAGCCAGATCCAAGGATGCCAAGATTGTTGTTGCAATGCTCTTGTGGATGCTCTCTGAAAGTGATTGAGATTCTGAAGATAACGAAGCTTATGAAGAAGTACACTCAGAAAGAACCGAAGTTTTGAAGACTCCTATGACTTGAAGTTCTGATGGTTGAAGGCGCTGAAGACCAAGTGCAGAAAGAATCTAAAGACTGACGAGTTCTGAAGATCAAGGTTTTAAACAAGAAGTTCTGAAGACTCTGAAGACAAGCTCTGAAGATTCGGAAGACTTAAAGCAGAAAAGGATAATGCTCTTAAAGACCAAGTGCTGAAGTTCTGAAGACTGATTCCTAATGGACTTCTTCAATTAACGGAAGACTTGAAGCATCAGATATTCTTCTATAAAGACTCCACTCATGCTTCATCAAATTAACATCAGAAGCCATTGAAGTTTCAAAGTCTAAAATATTACCGTTGTGAGTTAAATGTACACACTGCCCAAGAAAAGATATCCGGTCACTTCCTCCTCTGCAAAAAGAAGATGTGTCAGTACAACTCATTATATCACAACGTCTCTTTTCCAAACAGCCAACAATATTCTCTAACAACTATATTTCTAATGGCTATTTAATGGAAAGAGTTTCTGCTTCTGATGTGTCGATCACTTGTAGAATTACGAACTAAATGTTCATCTACAAAATTGACCAAGTCATTGTGTGAAGATAGCAACAACGATGAGTTCTCGTTGTAACACTTAGAATATTCAAAGCTGTCATTAATTCACTCATGGCAATTGTTGTTGAATCTCCAAAGAACAAATTAACACAACAACAACAATCAAACATAAGTTGTTGATGAAGAAGACAACAATTGAAGATCAGTCAAGTCATCAACATACCTTCTCGTCAAAGCTACATTGAAGATCTGAAGCAAGGAGTTGCTGCTCAAAGCTTGCTCAACCAGAAGACGAAGAAGAAGAAGATCTACAAGATGTCAATTATCATGATATCTAAATACATCTTTGTAGTTTCTTAGGAAAGCAGGGAGCTGATTGCTCAAAACTTGCTTGAACACATGTGTGTGTTCTTTGTACTTAAACCTAGGAGAAACTTGCTTATTAAGAAGCACAATTTGTAATCTCCAATTTGCCAATTCAACTAGATGAATTGAGACTCCTCAAGTGAACGTTATATCCTGATGGGATCCCTGAACGGTTCAGCTGTGAGTTGAGGCCCTTGAGTAGATCACGTGGTGATCAGATACTTGAGATGACAATGGCTGAGGGTCATTGTGGAAAATCCTGAAATATGGTCAGTAGCGTTATATTCATTGTGATGAATCCCTGAACGGCTAGTTGTGAAATCCCAGTAGTGGGTCAGCTCGGTCAATGAACATTATATCTTGTTGGATCCCTGAACGGTTCATTGGGTTGTTAGTCACAGTGCGGTTGTGCAAGTGGTTAGTCACCGGCTGTTGCTCGTGTAAGTGTAATCATGATTTGCTTATAGTGGATTAAGTCCTTGTGCTCAAGGCGAAATCACCTGATGAGGGTAGACTGGATTAACCCGCGTGGTGAACCAGGATATATCGTGTGTCCTTTACTCTTTTGCTTAGTATCTCTGTTTATGTTCTTCCTTTGAATATCAGAACCTCATATTAAGCAAAGTCGGAACCTTGCAGCCTATCTCTGATAAGCTTCTGTACTGCAAGTTCTTAGTATCGTATCTTGTGAACAGAACTTATACGGTTCTCATACTCTTTAGTTAATAGATCAGAATCTCTCAATGAACATTGAAGGTTCTTAAGCATCAAATTAACAAGATGCGAAAAGTTACAAAAAGAGTAAATACACAATTCAAACCCCCCTTTCTTGTGTATTTCTCGCACCTTCATATTCAAATGAGTCAAGATTTATTCAAAGATCAGAATACCTAAAGCTACAAAGATCAACTCAAGTCAATGGCTAGAGGAGACTTGGTACCTTGGCATTTAAGAAAGTGTTACATGACAAAACACATTGGATAATAGCATGATCCCTCATCCATTCACTATTCCTCCAAAAACAAATTTATTTTCTTATAAATAGGGGCCATTTCTGATGTTTCAAAATACACCAAAACAATACCAAATCCTTGTTTTCTCACTTTCCTTCTCTTGCTCCAAATTCAAGGTTTCAAGGATCAAACTTGAAATTCTCAAAACCAGAGCTTAAACCACTCAAGCAACCATTCAAACACTTCACAAATCATCCATTGGAGGTGTTCAAACCTTCATCTTCATCCCACAACACCAAAAACAGAAAGTCAACCATCAAAACCTCAAATTTTGACTTTTCTGCATTTTTCAAGCCATGTCGTGATCCAAACACTTTCAAAGCCAAACAACACTTCAAACACTCTCCAAATATCATCCCTAAGCTGGTCCAACAAGTGTCCCTCAACTGTAACATCAATTAAGGGAGTTACCATTTTGGTCCCTTTTGCAACTTTTGCAAGAAAGAGCCAGTTTCTGATCCAGAGGTTTCCAGTTGATCTTAATCATCCTAAAAGCTTCTAAGGGGTCTATTAAGAGTATCCAAGGCATTGAATTACTTCTATCACAAGCATCTTGAAAGTTAGCAAGTGGAGCTTCAAGAGGTAGTGCATAACAACTTGTACTTTGTGAAATACGCATTGATTTGATGTCCATTGATCATGAACATGTCATACATATCATATATGTTGTGTTTGAACCAATTTTCCATGCTATTATTGCTTGTATGAAGTTGTAGCATAGAACTTGCAAATTTTGACCTATTTTGAAACCACTATTGGGTTTTAAAATGTAGGCATTTTTAGAAAATTTGAAGACCACTATTGGATTCTTCATGAAATTCTAGGTAGGATCCATCTTTATTTCATCCATTTTCATGGAGAAATAAGAAAGTTATGGCCTTCTTGCAAGAGGCACAAAATCATGCCTCATTGGGCAAGGGTCATGCCAAGGCGCCTTGGCCAGACCTAGAATCATGCTACCCATATGAATTCATGGGGTGGTTTTGATACATGGATGTATCACCACTCCAGTGGTAGCGGCGTGTGTTTTTCAAGTGTGTTTGGTTGGAGGGCGTGGGTTCAACACCCACCCATGCCATTTTGCCCAATTTCCACCATTTTTCTTTTTTTTTTTTATATTTTTGATATTTTATTTCAAATAATTATTTTCTAAACCAATTTTAATTATTTAAAAATGATTTTTTGCACAAAAATCACTCACACATTAAAATTATTTTATTTACCAAAAAATCACAAAAAATATTTTTATTTGACATATTTTTAAATATTTTAAAGAATTTTATTTTAATTTTGTTTTTTAACATTTTAAATAATTTCTCTTTCTTGATTTTTCAAAACCAATTGAATTTCAAACCATCATGTGAATAAAACATCTATTTTCAAACATTTATCAAAATTCACATCATGCTTATTAAATATATTTGATATTTTTATATCATTTTTTTTTATTTAATTTTCTTTGAAAAAATGCATTTTTATTAAAATTAGGGTTTTTCCTTGATTTTAAATCTCCAAACTTTCTTTCAAAGATCATTTTTGGGCCTCTAATAGAGTGTAAGACCCAACCCCTTTGTAAATAAATAACCTGGTCTCTGTTATAGTATAAGTCCCAGTACGATTTTCAAAATAACGGTGCGTCCACTGTTTTTCAAATAGGCCTCTCCTTGAGTATAAGCCCCGCTTTTCTTTCTTTCAACAATCATTTTTGGGCCTCTAATAGAGTGTAATACCCAACCTCTTTGCACATAAGTAAACTTTTGGCCTCTGTTATAGTATAAGTCCCACAACGTCTTTCGGTACCGCGGTGCGATCACTGTTTTCAAAATAAGTCATTTGGGCTTCTCCTTGAGTATAAGCCCCAATCTTTTGTTCAAGAACTTTGTTTTAAACAACAAACAACTTCCACGGGCATCTCCTTGTCTTGTAGCCCCATACCTATGTTTTCAAAATCACTTGTCTGTTTTAAACTGGTACTAAGAGGAGCATTATTCCCGGTAAAACTGCTCTTAGACCACTTGGACCTCTCTTTGAGTTATAAGTCCCAAACTTTCTTTTCTTTTCATTCTAATAAGTAACAACTTTCTTTTAATTCAAATTCAAATTCAAAGTTTTCTCAAAACTTTCTTCAATTTCTCAAAACCCTAATCATACAGTTGTAGTCAATACAACCAATCACAATACACTTGGGTCTCTTTTCAGAGTGTAAAACCCAACATCTTTTCAAATTAATGCATACCTGTTTATATATCTGTCAATTCACTTATTTGTATATGTTTGTGCATACCTATCTAGAGTTTCCCCAGTAGTTAGGTCATCCTCAGTTTACCCTTTAGGTCAAACAGTAGGATACTCATAACTTAGTTCAATAACTAGTTCCCTCATAGGAAACTTCCCTAATACAGTCTGCCTCCTCTTGGGCTTTATTCAATATGGAACAAAGAAAGGCATTATTCCCAGTGAAACTTTTCTTGAGACTGTCAGAACTTAGAAACATATAAAAGAAATATCATTTCCCCAGAGAGGATTAATTCCCGGTGAAACCTCTCTTGAATTTCTTCAAACCTTAGAACTGTTCAACAAAGAAAGGACTATTCCCGGTGAAACCTTTCTTGAACTTTTCTTAGGCTTGGACCAACAGGCTTCTTAAAAGTTCCCCATAGCCTCCTCTTGGGCTTAGTACAAGGACCCAAAGGCTTTCTAAAAGCATAGGATAAAATTCAGTCATCTCCACTAGTTCAATCCTCAGGAAAGTCAAAACTCTAGAACATCCAATCAGTCAAGAGTTGATCTTCAAACCCTCAGCCTCCTCTTGGGGTTCATACAAGTAGACTTGGAAAGTCTCACCCTCATAGCCTCCTCTTGGGCTTCATTCAAGTAGACTTGGAAAGTCTCACCCTCACAACCTCCTCTTGGGCTTAGTACAAGGACCCACAGGCTTCCTAAAAGCATAGGATATATCCTGATCATTTTACCAATACATTAATTCCCAGAAGACTTAAAACCTATAACATTTTCAAACTCATCTTTAAATCCCTCCAGACCCCCAACAAGGCTTAACTTTCACCATAAAAATCCCTACCAGGGTCAATTTACCATCAACAAATCCACAAAAGAATCAGAGCCTCATGGTATTTGATAATCAACCCTGCTCAAATCACCAACAAGAGTAAGTTTCCCTTTTGGATCCCCCAACACAGTTCAGACCTTTTCTTGGATTTCAATAAATCCTCAAAAAGAGTTAGCCTCCTCTTAGGCTTCATATAATGATTTTCCCAGCTAGCCTCAATCTTTGGCTTTGTATAAGACAAATATCATACTCCCTAGTTGAGTTAGTTTTCTTTTAAGTTATACTCAGAATTCTTTACTTTCATCATATTGGGCTTCAAACAAGATACTCAAATAAAACCTCCCCCAGTGGAGTCACCTTTCAACTCTTCTTTTAGCTTCAACTTTGGGCTTTGATCAAGGCATAAAATTCATCATCCCCACAGATTAGACCATGAGTCCTCTCTGCAGGAGGATATTTCCTCTATACATCACATATCAAAACAAACAATCAAAACCTTTTCCCAGATAATTAATGTAAGTGGCACACTTGTTGATTCAAAGTCCAAGCTGGAGTCCCTCCTTTATCATGGCTAAAATTTCTCTTTCATCTAACTGATATAAGTGGCAAGCCTTTGGATTCTACACATCCAAGCCAATTTCCCTCTTTTAGCATGAAAGATTCATAAAGGAAAAAGTGGCATTGCTCTACACTGAGTTAAAGCTTCTTCCTTCATGACATTTCTCTTATAAAATAAATTATGGCATTGCTGGATTCCACACATCCCAGTTAAAGTAATTCCCCTTTATAACCAATTACTCAACATTTGTGATGAATAGGTGAGATAACTCCCTTTAGAGATGACAAATTCCCTCTCAATCAAATTTTAGCCTCAATCTTGGGCTTTGAACAAGACACAAATACTCCTTTAGCCTTAATCTTGGGCTTTAAACAAGACACAAATACTCTATTAGCTTCAATCATGGGCTTTGAACAAGACACCAAATTTCCTCCCATATAATAGGAGGAACTATGATTGCTCTGATTTCCCAAATCTCTTTAAGGGAATACGTAGGCATAAGATTGCGAAATCTTAGCGAGCACACAAAAATAAAAAATCTTAGGTCTAGTACCTTTCCAAAAACAATAGAAAAGCCAAAAAAACAACAAAAACAATTACTCAGTCCTCCCAAAGGAGAAACTTTCCCAATCAATAGCAGATAGACTTAAGAAGGCATTTCAAATAGTAGAAAATATATGCAAATAAAGGTTCCTATGGATAACTAGAGATACTCTAGGTATTAATAGCTTCCCTTTGTGTAACCAAACCCCGATCCCCGATCTCTTAGCATTTGTTAAAGAAAACACTTGCGTGCAGGGTTAGTTTAAGATATCTTCCCCTTCCTTTTAAGCTTCATAGGCTAAATACAGAAATCAGAAAGTAGCACCAAATAGCGGTAGGTGGTCGCGTCACCAAAAAAACGACGCTACAAAGGTAAAAGTAAAAATAACCTGTAAAATAAAATTGCGGAAATTATATTGCAAAGAAAATGCCGGCAGGCTTGTTCGAATCCAAAAATACAGCAACAAAATTTAAATTACAAAGAACTTGCGACAATTCCTCGATGTGAGTAATTGCCACTTTGAAGGTAATATATGCCTAAAAGTCTAAAAGGAATTCGACAGAGCTTCCGCGTCAAAAGTCGTGTGTCCGGAATATGACCGGAGGGTCCTATATATAGAGAAGAACTCAAGAGGTAACTGCCAAGTCATGTTCCTTGAGTGGAGGGAAAGTAGGAATGGGGTAACTACCCAAGACAGTTGCAGAATTTGAATTCTGCAACTGAGCTGTCATGGCAAGCGCCACCAGGCCATGGCGAACGCCATGGTCCTGGCCTTTTTAATTACATGGCAATCCAAGCTATGGCAAATGCCATATAGCCATGGCGAACGCCATATCAGTAAATTGGCAGATTTTCTTCTTTCTTGTTGGATTTTCCTCTTCTTTCACTCTTTTTTGACCTTTCGCCCGATTCCGCAACAGATGAAGTTGTCAACTGCAAAACACACAAAACAAATAAAAACGGACGAAACATATGCGTAATGAGCCTAAAAGTACGATACGCTTTCTTGTTATCATGTAGCGCTATGTTAAGCAATCGTAGCACAATCTATGAGGAAGATCATACTATGGTAGGTTGGTCGATAATAATATTTATGTTAAAACACGATAGAGAAATGATATGTAGATCATTTTCCAAAAATCGTGACACACGAAAAAGAAAAAACAGAATGGTCTCGTCTTGATAAAGAACTTCCATCGATTAATCGAAGGTAACCTATCACGATCCCAAAGTATGAAGAATGATCCAAATGATCATTCCCCAAAGATTTGAAATAATAAAGGTTAAACAACTTCAACAATAAATATTCATGATATTAAGATATTCATCGACCAAAAATTGAAAAAAAATAATAATAAATGAATCCAAATCAAGATGGACAACATGAAAATAAAAAAGGCCATGAAATAATAAATCAAGGACAAACTATAACATAACAAATATTTAAAATTTTAAAGAAACTCTAAAAGAAAATAAAATAGAAAAATAAAAAAGGAATAAGAAAAAAGAGAGGGGGAGCATAAGTGAGACATGGTGTGTATAGAATAACAAATGGGCTTCAAAGCCCATTAGCCAAGGGTGGCGCATGAACAAGCAGGGATGTGTGCTATGTGACATTAAAATGGGCTATAAAGCCCAAACAACAACAACATAGGGCTCGATTCATTTTTTAAAAAGCTATATCAGGTTTACACAAAAATCAAGCAATGCAATGACTCTTATTTCCAAAACCAACATCACATTTTATTTTCAACATAAAAAACAAATCAAGGTCTTTACATAACACGGCCATGGTTTAAGAAGCAAACAACATCAACAGATTTCATTAAAAATAAAAAGTAAATCAAAACTATGGTCAAAGCATCAAAACATAAACGGATTAAGGTCAGAACAAGAAGATCAACAACAACGGCATAATGAATCAATTTCGCAGCATACCCCTCGGTTCCATCTTCTCTCTCCATCACTTTGAATTTCAGGTTTTCGTTTGATTCCTTAATTCCTCTTCTTCATCTCCTTTTCATCTCTCTGTTCTTAGGTTTGAGTTATTTGATTAAGGTTTGTGGGTGGTTTGTGGTGTTGAGGTTGGAAGCTTTTGGTTGTTGTTTGAGTGGGGTTTGAGTGGAAGAAGATGGTTCTAATGTTGATGGTTGAAGAGAAATTGATGAAGATTGAGGGGAGCAATTTTTTTGCAACATTTGTTTGGCTTAAAAGCTTGAGAAAAATGAAGGTTGGAGGGTCCTTATTTATAAAAAAAAGGGTGGTTGTGAAATTGGAATGAGGAATTTGCTGCATATATCGTATTGCAAGTTTGTTTTTGGTGCGCCTTGTGAATAGAAGTGGTTTGGTCAGCTAATTATTATTACGCAATGATGGCTTGCATTTGGCGTAGGAAGTGTGTCATGTTGGTTTGGCTTGGTGAAATGAAGGCTTGTCTTGGTGTGTGTTTTGTGTTGTACGAGTTGGCTAGTGCGTATTGTTAGCATGTGGATTGCAGCTTGGCTTATGGTAAGTCCACTACCCAAGCTTGAGTGTACACATAAGATTAGAGTGGATAGTCGTGTTAACTTGTGTAACACCTGTTACGTGTAGTTGACATGAGACCCACATCCAGACGAGGTTTTCTTGAGGGTGCCTTTGTCCTGCATGCCTATGCAGTAGACAAGGTGTCTTCATATAGGACTTATGACTCTGGAGACCTTTTGGGAATTTAAGTGGAGGTCTCCTTGAGGGGAAATAACGCCAAACAAGTAGTTGTGAAAGCATTATTACTTTTTGACCTGAGAGCCCGAGAAGCTGAAGACTTTTAGAAACCTCTGTTCAAGACTAGAACCCACCAGTAAGAGGGAATGAGATTTTTTGCAGGAAACCTTGACCTTCATCCTACCTAGTTTTCTTGTCAAAGCAAATTGTTGAACGTATTATATTCAGCATGTTATCAATACAATAATTATCTAGAATATGTGGAAGCTTTAATCCCATGTCTGTGCATTCATAATATCATATCATAACATACATGTTCTTTTATGTCCAGGGATTTTATCTTTGAATCTTGTTATTGAGATTTCTTTAGAGATGGAGACTAGTAGAAAGAGTAACATTGGCTACAAGTTTCCGACACCTAATCTGAGTTCTCCTTATAACTTGCCTGTCAAGGCTACTTCAGATAGTATAGAAGACTTCAAGGGTGAGTTTGGGAAGATCTTGAGTATTTTTACACTGCGTTCACACCTTTTGAGAAAGATGCCATTCACATTTTGCTGCAGTTCTATTATCCTTCTCTGAGATGCTTCACTTTCCCAGACTACCAGTTAGCTCCTACCTTGGAGGAGTATTCTCTCATCTTGGGAATTCCTATCAAGAACTAAGTACATTTTCACAGTTCCATGGAGGTTCCCTAATCTCATCAGATTGATGCTGCTCTTTATTTGAGCAAAGTCGTTGTGGATGCCAAACTTAAGGTTAAGGGAGGCCTTTCTAGATTTCATCTGAATTTCTTGGTGGGCGAAGCCAGTGTATCTGCTGATGCTTGCAGTTGGGTTATGTTTAACACAATCTTGGCTCTTTACATTTACGGGATTATCCTATTTCCTAATGTGACGAATCTTATAGATATGAATTCCATTCGTATCTTTATATTGAGGAACCCAGTACCTACCCTTCTTGGTGATTTTTATTATTCTTTGCATACCTAGAATGAGAAGAAGAGAGGTGGGATTGTTATTTGTTGTAAGAAGATGGAGGAACGGTATAAATTTCATATCGAAGACTTGCAGAAGCAACTCAAAGGTAAAAAGGATGAGCTCAAGAAAGGATGCCATCAGAAGGATAAAGTTGACAATCAGCTCGCTGGACGTCAATTCTAGTTAGACAAAGCCTTAGCAAAGATTGAAGAATTCAAAGTTCAAGCTAAAGTCAAGAGACCTAAATTTAAAGTTTATTCTGAAGGGGTTGATATTCATAAACTTCAAGAGGAGAATGATCATTGTGAGCGACAATGTCGTTACTTGGAAGGTATTATCAATAGGAGATATGTTCTTTTCCAAGAGTTTATTCAAAGGCCAAAGCATGATGCAACTAAGAAGCTCTTCAAGGAAGCTCAAGGCTATGGCAGCACCTTAGTTAAGGAGGATTTGCCTTTGTGGAGACGGATGATGCACCTCAGGGTTGTGAACTTTTTGCCTTTTGCATAAGCATGTGCATTCGCATCGCTGGCATATGTATTAGCACATTTTTTTTCTCTCTCTGATTTTGTTGCAGGAATGTTCAGGTTTTCCAAGCCCGATTAATTACGTCCTCACAAAGATATCACATCATCAAAATAAGCACAAAACAAGGGTTTCTATGCCTATTCATCAAAGCAAGAGTTTGAAAATCAGAATTGTGGCCAAAACACCATTTTCAAGCAAAATTGGGGAATTTTGGCCTGGTTAATCGATAAACCATTTGCAATGCAAATGTGTTAATCGATTAACACATGTAAAATGGGCAGATTCTGCTGTTTTTTCATGACAACAACTTTTCCTCCACATTTTGGGATTCTACTTGGTTCTAGCAGTGTGTGGAACATTCTAGACATCTCAATACTATTCAAGACACTCCACTTAGATTTACTCCAATGTATCACTTTGAACTAAGTGCGCCATGTTCCTTAACTTCCAAGAATGTGAGCCATTGATCTAGAATTGCATTGGGATTGCTCCACTGAGCTAACTACCTAACTAACTTAGTTAACCGCTGACTCAGTGAGTCAAGTGTAACTAACTCCTAACCTAGATCCCAACCTAGCCCCAAAGTACATTCCAAACTAATCACACTCCATACCTAGCCTCTATATAAACAAACCATCAATCATTTTCAGAAATATCTCAACCATTTCACAATCATTTTCGCAATTCTTCACTCTGTTCACTCTCAATTCTCTCACATTCTCTCTGAATTTTTCTGCAACTTCTTCATCTTTATCTCCATTTTCTTCCCAAACCTCACTATAGCTCTTCTTCACCATTGAAGAATAATCACTTTTACCTTGGAAGTGATTATTTCTTGAGCTTAACCTTCATCACCTTGCTATTCTACTTGACTTTTTGGAGTTTTATTAGCTTTTGATTCATCTCAAGTGATTGCTTCAAGATCCTACGGTGTGAATTCGGTTTTTGAGATTTAGTCGCAATTTGCTCGGTTTCGATACGATTCGGCTACAATTGAAGATTCCTCTGGTTTTCTTTGATTATCTTCATCAAGATTTATTTGCAACAACATCCAAGGCACATCTCAGCCTTGTAGGTTGGCCCTTCTTAACTCATTTTACTGTTTCGAACGTTTTCTTATCATTTGTGATGTAGTTTCGATCATTTTTTCGGTTCGTTTAATCACATGATTTGCTTGAGCTTCGATCTCCGTGTTAATGCTTTCAATTATATGATTAATTGCTCATAATTCATATAATTTTCGTGCACAAATATAAACCATAGCATGTGGATGTTCAAATAAGTGATTAACTGCTAAAAGCACTTTTGAAAACTATTTTTTTCCCTGCTTCAGTGTTAATTGATTAACACTTTGCAGTGCAAAAGTGTTAATCGATTAACCAGTGTAATTTTTCTATTTTTCAATTGTTAATCGATTAACACTTCGCAGTGCAAAAGTGTTAATCGATTAACACTAAACCTGAATGCCATTTTTGCCTATTTTCAAGCTTGTTTGACATTCTTACCTCCTCTAACTTCCATGGATTGATATGCTTAATATGTGTGGATGTTTTAGGTGCTGTTTAGCCTCGGTTTGAAACATGCTTACAAAATTTCAATGCACGATTTATCGATTATGCAATTGTTCATATTCTTGGCATTTGTATGATCATAATCATTCTTGCACATCTTTTGCTCACTCGATTACCTTATTGGTGTTAATGTTTGGTACTGTTTGCCATGCTATTGCATTGGGTTTGTCTTTCTTGAGCAAATTCAATCTTGTACAATCAATAATCCACACTTTTGCTTTAACGATTTTTCATCTCTTTGGAGAATTGTTAGCACATTGATTCCCTTTGATTGATTAATCAAAACCTGGTTTTGATTAGTTGATTTTCCCTTTTTCCTCTCTTTAGGTTTTTCTCTAGAACCTTGTTCTCTTGATCCCCGGCCGAGTCGTAGTTTTGCGCGACACTGGAGCAATGTACAATTGGGAGCTGTTACGTTGTCCGTTTCAATATCTGCACTACACCCTGTGTGTTAGAGAAGGAATGAGAATGGAGAATTCCTACTCTCATTCTGACTACTTCAGGTAGGGGACGAATGACCATGTGCTTGGCTTAGTCACCTCTATCTCCAGGCGGTAGCGTATCTCTTTTCCTCAGTCAAGTCAATCCTTGATCACTCCTACTCCTTTTGAATCTACCTTTTGATCAATCACCATTCTTTTGGTTAAAGATCATCGTCTTTTGGGTTAACACCCGTCTCTTGTCTCAATATTCTCTCTTGGTCGATCATTGCCTATTGATTCCCCAGAAGAGTCTCAGTCCTTTTTTCTTCGATTAAACACAGTCTTTCTATTAAACACCGAAACCCTAGTGGAGTTCGCAACCATCTCTTGGTTCTTCTCTCTTTGATTGGTTAGCCACTGCCTGTTGTAGCGCGATTTTTGTGGTCTTGAATCACGATCGCTTAGGTACTACAGTTCGATTCATTTTTTATCCTATTGAGCTGATTAAGGAAGGGAAATAGATGTCTCCAATTAACCCTGCTTGCACACTGAGTTTGAACAGCTGTCTGTTAGGGTACAGATGCGATTAAGATGTGGGTCCCTCTTCGGTTTATTTTGTTAAGATCAGAATGTCTGGATCAGTTGCGAGGTTTTTGGTAAGATGTTAGGATTTGGTGCTTTTGGGTTGATATATGGGGGTACTGGATTTTGGGTTGTTGATTAGTATGCTCGCTAAGATTTTGCAATCTTATGCCTACGTATTCCTTTTTAACGAAACAGGGAAATCAGAGCGATCGTAGTTCCTCCTATTCTATGGGAGGAAAAAAGTGTTTTGGTGTCTTGTTCAAAGCCCAAGATTGAAGCTAAAGGTGATTTGTATCTTGTTCAAAGCCCAAGATGTGAATCTGAAGGGTCTATTTGAGAGAGAGTTTGTTATCTCTAAAGAGGGATTGTTGATGTTTGTATGCTATGAGCAAAGCACCAATTTGATGCTAAAAGGTTGATTGACTCAACCAGGGATTTTCTTATACAAAGCCTAAGAGGAGGCTAGAAGTTGACTTTTCCGGGGAAGATGCTCTTTCTGTCTTGTACAAAGCCCAAGATTGAGGCTAAAAGGGTTTGCCCAACAAGGGAGTCTGTTATACTCAACAAGAGAGTAATCTGGTGTCTCGTATGAAGCCAGAGACTGAGGCTAGAAGGAAATTGACTCAACAAGAGAGTCTTTTATACTCAAAAAGAGAGTGATTTATATGTGCCTTGTACGAAGCCCAAGACGAAAGCTAAATGAGTTTGACTCAACAAGAGAGTCTGAAAGTTACTTGGCTCAACAAGAGAGTCTTTTATACTCAACAAGAGAGTGTTTTTGTGTATTTTGTACAAAGCCCAAGATGGAGGCTAAAAGTGAGTGACTAAACGAGGGAGTATTTTATACTCAACAAGAGAGTGATTTTATGTGTCTTGTACAAAGCCCAAGACGGAGGCTTAGAAGCGGGTGACTCAACAAGAGAGTGATTTATGTGTCTTGTACAAAGCCCAAGACAGAGGCTAAAAGTGATTGACTCAACAAGAGAGTCTGAAAAGGGTAGCTTTACTAGGGAGAGTCATTTGTACAAAGCCCAAGAGGAGGCTATCTTACAGCTGTGGATTCTGGAGATCCTGAAGCGGGTCCAAGTGTGGGGAACTCTCATGAGAGAGACTGGGGTTTCTTTCTATGTTTAGAAGGAACTTGAGAATGTCTTTGAGACTCAAGGGGTTTAGACTGTCTAAGTCTAGAGTTTTATCTTTTGTATGATGCCCAAGAGGAGGCATGGGCATTAAGGGATAAGTATCAACCCAAAAATGGTCGGAGTTTCGATGCTGGAAAGACTGCTCTATCAAAGGATGACTAAGTTCTATCTTATACCTTTAAGAGGTCATCAGGGTCCTTGTATTAAGCCCAAGAGAAGGCATTAGAACTTCTAAGAAGCCGGTGGGTCCTTGTACAATGCCCAAAAGGAGGCGGGGATGCTTTTAGGAAGCCTGTGGGTCCCCAAACCAAGAGAAGTTCAAGAAATGCAATTCAACGAGAAGAGATCATTCCAGGAAAGTTCAAGGATTTGGAAAAAACTCAAGAGATGCCATTCACGGAGAAAAGATCATCTCTGGGGAGTTAGAGTTTCTTTAACAATTTCTAAGAGTGACAGTCTGAGAAAAGGTTCACCGAGAATACTGGCTTTCTCTTTGTTCCATATTGTTTAACCCCAAGAGGAGGGAAGACTGTATCTGAAATCCTACGGGGGATCTAGTTTTGTTTGTATTTAAGAGTGACCAACAGGGCTTTACCTAGTACTAGACGTAGTTGCCGGGGAAAACTCTAAATAACTATACTAGTATTGCACAGTGGATATGTGACGAGTATATAAAAGGATGTGAAAGAATATTTACAGTGAAATAGCGCCACAATACAGTTATATACATATGAAAGCGATAAATGAAAGCGGATAAACACTTACCCGTTGTAGAGCTTCCATGCTATGTGGTTAGTTGTCCAACAAAGAAATTAAAGAAAGTTTTGATGACAATCATATATATGAATTCAAAATCAAAGGAGAACGTATTTTTGAATAGAGATCGGGGCTTACAGCTCAAGGAGAGGCCCAAATTTTAACAGTGATTGCACTGTTGTTTTGAATTGTACGAGGACTTATACAAATGACTGAGGCCCAAAGAAAGGTCTTCTGTACAAAGGGATGGGTCTTACACTCTCTCAAGAGGCCCAAAGATTTATTTTTATACAAGTGGTGGGACTTACAGCTCAAGGAGAGGCCCAAGGTTTTTTTGGTAAAAAGGCGACGATCGCGCCGAGGTTTTTGAAAACACAGTGGATCTTATACAATGACTAAGGCCCAAAAAGGTTTTTAAAATGGAATTGGGTCTTACACACTATTAGAGGCCCAATAAATTTTTAAAGGAAAGAAATGGGGCTTATAACACGAGGGTAGGCCCAGATGATTTGATTTTGAACTGGCGATCGCGCCAAGTTTTTTCCTTTTAACGCAGAGGGACTTATACAATATCTGAGGCCCAAAATGGTTTTGGTCAAAAAGGGGGTTGGGTCTTACACTCTATTAGAGGCCCAAAGAGTTTTTAAAGAAAAGAAATGGGTCTTATAACACGAGGGTAGGCCCGGATGATTTTTGTTTGAAAACGACGATCGCGCCAAAGTTTTTGAAAACACATGGGGGTTTATACAATGACTGAGGCCCAAAGAAAGGTCTTCAAAAATGGGTTGGGTCTTACACTCTATTAGAGGCCCAATGAATTTGAAAAGTTTGATGAGGGTTGAATTAATCAAAACCCTAATTTGTTTTCAAAATACATTTTAATTGAATAAAAATTCAATTAAAATGATCAAAATTGTTAAACATGTGTGAAAACAAATTGTGATCTTGGATCAATGTTTCAAAAATTATGTTTCCATCCACAAAATGATTGGAAATCATTTAAGTTTGGAAAATCAAGTAAGAAAAAACATTTTAAATGTTGAAAAACAAATAAAATATTAATTCTTTGCAAAAATATCAAGTATATGAAATAATTAATATTTTTGGGAGTTTTTGGTAAAATAAAATATTTTAGTATTTTTGTGAATTATTAAAAAAATAATCAACTCAAAATCATTAAAACTCAGAGAGAAATTAATTTTTGAATCAATTAAATAAAACCACAAAATTCAAATATTTGAATTTTCAAAAAAGGCGCCAAGAACATGGCAAGAACACGCGCTACCCTCTGTTTCTGCAGATTTGCATTTTCTATCCAATCTCACTGAATACTTGATGATATCATGCAATCTACATATTATTCTGCTCGTTTCCACCTCACGATCATGTCTATGGTCTTTAATTCCATTCATTTTAAGCGTGGGATAAGAAATCAAAGAGAAACCTCAAGAACCCTAAAATTTGCATGAAGGCTCAGAAATTCCATACACGATTCAAACAAAGCAATTGATTGAGGGTAAACACTCTATGCATGATTATGAACATATGGCCAAATTATTGTGCTGCAAAATATGCATGGATCATAGAGTTAGGAGAGCTTAGGCTTACCTCTTGCATCTGGTGATCGTGTTTTGTGTTAGAGGTGTTGCAAGCTGGTTCCAATGATTTGCACAGCTTCCTTAGGTGCCAAGTGATGTGTCTGAATGCTTGGAATGAATGGAAATGATTTGGAACTTGAGATGGTAGCCTAACTGCAAATCTGTCAAGAACTTGAGCAATTGGCTAGTGATTTTGTGGTTTTGGTGTTCCAGATGTTATGTGAGTGTTTGGATCACTTGTATACAATGTTTATGAGGTGTGTGTGTGTGTGTGTGTGATTGGTTTGGTTGGAATAGCTCTCAAACTCAAAACCCGATAGTGACTTGCTTTGGAAGGCAATTTTGGAATGATAGAACAGATTTTGAGGAAAGCATCTGTTTGATGGCTTTGGTGTACTCAAACTAAACACAAATGAGCTCTATTTATAGTAGAGCAAGTTTTTTTGCAAGCAATAGTGAATGGCAACTACTGCAGAGGTTTGGTAAGTGTTGATCAATAGGAATCCAAGTCTCCTCTAGCCATTGACTAGAGGTTAGAGCACAGGCTGCTGGTTCCCTAGTTCTTGGATAAGTCTTGACTGAATTTAGTTGGCAATGGCTCAGTCCATGCCACCTTGGTGCATCCATTAAATGCTCCAAACCAAAATTGGACTCTTGTCCCTCTTTTAGGAATTTCTAGGTTTGGCATGCTACTTTTGGTTCCAAGGACTTGGAAGGCTGATGGATCAGTGTTTGACCCTCCTTGGTCTCCCCCTGAGGTGTTCAGATGGATAAACTTGTTTGTCATTTGCAAGTTATCCCACTTTTCTTGATTTTTCTTGATGAATGATGATCCCAATCACACATTAACATCATTTTAGGGTCAAAGAACCATAATTGTGAAAAATATCAAAAAGTCAAAGTTGACTTTTGTGCACAGTTGACTTTTTGTCAGATGACCTCCAAACTGTTCGACCCTCTATGAAATCAAGTACTTGATCTAAATCAAACTTGATGGACATATTACATGGGTGCTATAGGGTGTATTGAATCATGTCCCAAGGTTTGGGAGCATGCCTGGGTCAAAAGTCAAAGGCACAGATGACTTTTTCCGCGAAACCCTAATTGTGGCTCTGATGAATTTGAAACTTGTTGATCAAGCTTCTTGGATCAATCCATTGTTGCAAATGGATCAATGTAGTTTGTTAGAGACCCTCAAATCATCTCTTGAGGTCTTGGCTCATGTTTTATCCCAAAAGTCAACTTAGGGGTGAATTAGGTCAAGAGACCCTAATTCCTGATTTTTTATGAATGCATCCCCTGAGGCTAAATTCACTTGATGACTGGGTTTATGAGGTCCCTTAGAGTATTTTAAGTTGTATTGTGAAGCATTGGCTCATGGCCAGAGGAAAATTTCCATTTGGAGGCTCTGGTCGACCAAAACCCTAATTTGGGGACACTGGCGATCTTAAAACTTGATCCACTTGAAATGTTGCAGCCTTGTGCTTGGTTCTTGATTTGGGAGTCCTATTGATCCATTGGGGATGTTGGAGAGGTTTAGACAAGTTGAGGATCATGTCATTTCTTGATTGATCCTTTGTCTAAGAGCTCTGAGAGGGCTTGAAACCCTAAGTCTGATTGTAGTGAGTGCACAACAACCCATGAGCAGATTGATGAGGCACAAAGGTACATCCATATTGTGCTGATGATTTGCACAATGATGGGAAATCTTAGTGGTCAAAATTTGGGGTATGACAGATGCCCCTATTTAATCTTCTTGGACCCGAAGGTGTGAATGGCGAAGGTATTCGGGCATTCGGGGTGCAAGATGATTAAATATCAGAATACCCAAAATTTTGACAGTGATTATGAATGGTAGTTTATGCATTCATCTTCTTTTGCTAAGCAATAATGCTTAGAAAGGGTAAAAACTTCCCCTCGATCCTGGTCTCCTACCAAGGAACTGGTCTCAGTTGCTGAAATAAACTTCCCCTTGATCCTGGTTTCCTACCAAGGAACTGGTCTTAGTTTCTAAAATGAACTTACCCTCGATCCTGGTTTTCTACCAAGGAACTGGTCTCAGTTTCTGAAATGAGCTTCCCCTCGATCCTGGTTTCTTACCAAGGATCTGGTCTCAGTTTCTGATGTAAACTTCCCCTCGATCCTGGTTTCCTACCAAGGATCTGGTCTCAGTTTCTGATGTAAACTTCCCCTCGATCCTAGTTTCCTACCAAGGATCTGGTCTTAGTTTCTTTTGTCAATAAACTTTCTTGACAAGGGACGCTATTTGTAGCCGTTTTCCTCAAACTTCTCGCCGAATTTTCCGAGAGAGATGCCATTTGATGGGAAAAGTTTTGATGTCAGACTTGCTGGGGAACCCATCCGCCTGAGCTGTAGAGGTGTATAAGCTTCTCTGTTGGAGATGCCATTTGTTGACTCTTTTGGGGAAAATGAGTCTCTTGAAAGACTACTTTTGTTTAGGGATATTACATCATACTTTTCCCGAGATCTTCTCAGAGAAATGCCATACGATGTACCCCAATTTTGAGGTGCTGATGACTTCATTAACATTGAATTTCTAGGGAGAAGAACCAATGTGTTTCTGAGAGTCTTTAGTTGTGAGGCTTTCTCTGGGGATTTTCCTTAATCCGGGAAAGCGAACACATCATCTTCAATGGCGAAGAGTGACGTTGTTGAAGCTTCTCTGGCTTTTTAGAGGTTCAAGTTATCAAAGTGGTCAAGGGACCCACTTCAATTCAGCAGCAAAGTCGAGGAGCGGTTGTTCAGACACGACGTTTCCTAACAAGGAAAGAACTGACAACTCGATTGAGAGGAATTTTATCACTAGGGAACAAGACCGACTAGAGTGATAGTAATGCACTATGAATATGAATGCAAATAAATAATTCATGATGTATGTATGTTTATGCTGACAAAACTGACGCGACATACAGACTAATAGATGAACACGATTGGATGTTCAGCCACAGCGAGAGATGAAAAGTATCACTGGTTCAAAAAACAATAGCAATTCTGCCTTGCTTAGGAGAGATAGTCCCTGTTGGGAGCTATGTTGGTCGGGCTTAGGAGGTAAGAACTCTGCCGGGGATTTCAGATGAAACATGGCATCTGAAACAGTTGATCCTTCATTCAGGCGTACTGGTTTAGAAGGAGTACTTTGATTCTGCACTTTGAAGTTCGATTACCTCTGGAGAAGCGATCGATGTTCTTTCGATGTTCAACAGTCAAAAGAAATTGCCATCTTTATTTTAAAAGCAGAAAAAGTTTTAACGAGTAAAATTCATTTTTGTTTTATTTCAAGAATCGTTAATCACATTAAGATGTCGTTCTATAAAGCTAAAACAAATGAGAATTATAAACAAAAGCACCCGGGCTCAAATTTTTATTGATAGGATGGAAATCAGCCAAACGCGGGATTTCATAGAGTATTTACAAAGTTTAGAAAATGGTAATTTAAGGGAAGAGGGCTACATCGAAACATAATGACCGTTATCCTTCTACCAACTTTGAATTTTGGACATCCTGAGCTTCCGTCGAAGATGACCGTGACTGGAGTTTTCCTGATGGATGGTGTAACTGCCACTGAGTTAAACTGATCAGACGTAGTTACTTGCCATTAATCCCTAACTTTTGCCTGGATTGTACTTTGATATTTCCAATCCACCGGGATTATTTTTTATTATGTCTCTAATTTTTGCCTGGACCGCCCTTTCGGGTTTTCAATCCACCGAGACGTTTTTTTTCGTTTAGGCGAAGTATTTCTTGACTACGTCAACGTTCGTGGGGTAGGCAAACTCCTCTCCATCCATGGTTGCGAGTCTCAAGGCGCCGCCTGAGAAAGTTTTCTTGACCACATAGGGGCCGTCATAATTCGGAGTCCATTTGCCCCGAGAATCAGGGAGAAATGATTGTATCTTCTTAAGCACGAGGTCTCCTTTTCTGAAGACGCGAGGTCGGACCTTTTTGTCAAACGCCTTCTTCATTCTTTGCTGATACAACTGACCATGGCATAGTGCCGTTATTTGTTTTTCTTCGATCAGATTCAGTTCATCGTGTCGAGTTTGACACCATTCAGCTTCTGTTAGCTTAGCTTCCATCAATACCCTAATTGATGGGATCTCTACCTCTATGGGGAGCACTGCCTCCATGCCATATACTAGAGAGAAAGGGGTTTGCCCCTATTGAAGTGCGAACAGACGTGCAGTAACCGTGAAGAGCAAAGGGTAGCATTTCGTGCCAGTCTTTGTAGGTTATAACCATCTTTTGAACGATCTTCTTGATGTTCTTGTTAGCCGCTTCTACCGCGCCGTTCATCTTAGGTCGGTAGGGAGATGAGTTATGGTATTCGATCTTAAACTCAGCACACAACTCTTTCATCATCTTGTTGTTTAAGTTGGATCCATTATCAGTAATGATCTGGCTTGGAACACCATAATGGCAAATGAGATTGTTTTTGATAAATCGGATTACCACTTGTCAGGTCACATTGGCGAATGACGCTGCTTCGACCCACTTGGTGAAGTGATCAATGGCCACCAGGATGAACTGATGTCCGTTTGAAGCCTTAGGTTCAATCATGTCAATCATGTCGATTCCCCATATAGAAAAAGGCCATGGAGAAGAAAGAATTTTGAGATGCGTTGGCGGTACATGAATTTTGTCTGAGTATATCTGACACTTGTGACACTTTCTCATGTACTTGTAGCAGTCGGATTCCATTGTCAACCAATAGTACCCTGCTCTTAGAATTTTTCTCGCCATTGTGTGTCTGTTGGCATGAGTGCCAAAGGATCCTTCATGAATTTCTCTTATCAGCGCGTTTGCTTCTGGTCTGTCTACACATCGGAGCAAGACCATGTCAAAGTTTCTCTTATAAAGTGTATCACCGCTCAGGAAGAAACTGCCTGCTAGTCTTCTGAGGGTTTTCCTGTCCTTTCAGGATGCCCTAGGTGGGTACTCTTGTTTCTGAAGGAAGCATTTGATATCGTGATACCAAGGTTTGTCGTCTATGACGACTTCAATTGTGAAGATGTAAGCGGGCCGTTCAAGGCGCATTATGTCAATCTTAGGTCAGTCGTTCCATTGACCTACACTAATCATGGAAGAGAGAGTGGCTAATGCATCAGCCATGTGATTCTCTTCACGAGGGATATGGTGAAACTCAATTCTGTTGAAGAATTGTAGCAACCTTCTCGCATAATCTTTGTAAGGAATCAATCCTGATTGGTATGTGTTCCAATCCCCTTTGATCTGATTGATGACCAAGGCTAAGTCGCCATATACATCCAAGTTCTTAATTCTCAAGTCGATTGCTTCTTCGAGACCCATGATACAAGCTTCATATTTGGCCTCATTGTTTGTACACTTGAATGTAAGTTGGGCGGTGAAAGGAATGTGGGTACCCTGAGGTGTTATGATGCTTGCCCCAATTTCATTTCCATAATGATTGACAGCTCCGTCAAAGATAAGTCCCCATTGGGAACTTGGTTCTGGCCCTTCACTGGGTAGCGGTTCATCGCAATCTTTCATTTTCAAATACATGACATCTTCGTTTGGGAAGTCAAACCCGACTGATTCTTGATCGTCAATCGGTTGACGAGCCAAATGATCCGCTAAAACACTTCCCTTAACGGCTTTCTGAGCATGGTACTCGATGTCGTATTCTGATAACAACATCTGCCAACGGGCAATCCTTCCCGTGAGAGCAGGCTTTTCAAACACATACTTGATTGGATCCATTTCAGAGATTAACCAAGTAGTGTGACGAATCATATACTGGCGAAGACGTTTGGCTGCCCAAGCTAGAGCACAACAAGTTTTCTCAAGCATAGTGTACCGAGATTCACAGTCAGTGAATTTCTTGCTTAAGTAGTAGATGGCATACTCTTTCCTTTTGGTTTCATCTTGTTGGCCAAGTACACATCCCATCGAGTCTTCCAAGACTGCCAGGTAGATGATTAGTGGTCTTTCTTCCACTGGAGGTTATAGAATCGATGGGTTCAACATATATTCCTTGATACTGTAGAAGGCAGTTTAGCAGTCTTCTGTCCAAACGTAATCCTGATTCTTTTTGAGTAATTTGAAGATTGGCGCACATGTCGCGGTCATGAGGAATATAAATCTGGAAATGTAATTCAACCGTCCCAGGAATCCCCTGACTTGTTTTTCAGTCCGCGGAGAAGGCATTTCTTGAATGGCCTTGACCTTGCCAGGATCAACCTCAATTCCTTTCTGGCTGACGATGAATCCTAGCAGTTTTCTTGAACGGACACCGAATGTGCATTTGTTGGGATTCAAGCGGAGTTTGTACTTTCTTAACCGCTCGAATAGTTTTGACAGGTGGGTCACATGCTCCTCCTCTGTTTTAGATTTGGCAATCATATCATCGACATATACCTCTATTTCTTTGTGTATCATGTCATGAAACAGAGTTGTCATGGCCCGTTGATAGGTTTCCCCGGCGTTCTTCAAACCGAACGACATTACCTTGTAACAAAAGGTGCCCCATGGGGTAATGAATGAAGTTTTCTCCATGTCTTTCGGCGCCATTTTAATTTGATTATAGCCCGAGAATCCATCCATGAAGGAGAATATTTTGAACTTTGCTGTACTGTCAACTAGCATATCAATGTGTGGTAAGGGAAAGTTGTCCTTTGGACCTGCCTTGTTCAGATCCCTGTAGTCTACACACATTCTGACCTTTCCGTCCTTTTTCGGAACAGGTACTATGTTAGCTAGCCATTGAGGATATTCTGAAGTGGCGAGAAAACCCGCGTCAATCTGTTTCTGTACTTCCTCTTTGATTTTGATGGCCATGTCTGGATGAGTCCGTCTCAACCTCAGTTTTACTGGCGGACATTCCGATCTTAACGGTAGATAATGCTCCACGATGCTGGTATCCAACCCTGGCATATCTTGATAGGACCAAGCAAATACATCGGGAAACTCTTTGAGAAGCTTTATCAAACCCTCTTTGACAGTTGGACTAAGAAGTGCCTCAATCTTAATTTCTTTTCTCTCTTCTCCTGAACCTAAGTTGATCATTTCCAACGACTCCTTGTGAGGTTCAATGGACCTTTCCTCTTGTCTGAGTAATCGGGAGATCTCCTCTGGAATTTCTTCATCATCTTCTTCTTCAGCCTCAAGTACCGGGAATTCAAAGTTGGGAGAAGGCATCGGATCGTACGTTTCAATGGGGTTTAAAACAAGCAATCTGCATGACGTGATGATTTATGTTTAGAAGAGATAGAGAAAATGCAAGAGTGTGTGAAGTGTATTTTCTGAAAATGCTCATTTTTATTATTTAGTTGTTTTTAGGATTACCGTTTTCTGAAAAAGCGAAAAGAGAAAACAACAATAAATGCAGAAATTACAGAACGACATTATTTTATTTATGATTTAGTCGATTCTTGAAACTTCAGCCCTATAAAACAAAAATTTGTCGCTTTGGGCAAAGCGAAGAGGTACATTTACTTGGGCAGGGTGAAAGGTTAAGATAAAGACGGTAATTACTTTGACTCGTGAACGATCTTCGGAACATCAACTGCAACCCATTGGCGGCGAACTCCTCGGTGAATCACAAAGTCTGGTACTTTCCCTAATTTGTCTTCAGAAATAACGCGGATTTCTGGTGGAGCAGGATCGTTGGAATCTGTCTCCCAGGCAGAGTTGTCGTAGGAGGATTCCTCAGTTGTATTTTGCATAGTATTTGTGCTCTCAGGCAAATCTCCCCATCCAGTTGGCTGGATGTCTTCGAGCCTGATATGAGAGCTTTCAGGAGCGGTGTATTTAACCATGAAGTCGTATTTTCCACTCGGTTGTCCCAAGGTGTCCCACACTTCTTTGGAATTGAAGGAGTCATCCCTTTCGATGACGTTGACCTCGGGAAAAGCATAGTTAATGAATTCTAGTCCTGCAAACTTTGCGAATTCATCGTCGTGCTGGATATTCTCTAAATGCCCTGAGTGTTGATCCCATGACATGGTGGGGATGCAGGTATTTGTTTCAATGATGCTCAGCTGATTTTCATTGTTCGGCTGGTTTTCTTGCCCCAAGTCTCCTGGGTACGGCTGCCAGATAGGCAGGCCATCCATCGGACCATAATAGTCGTGGTCAAAGTTGTATTTCATCGGAGTGTCTTCCTTTAATGAGTTTGGTAGAGCACGACATCCTTCTGGATCGCAGTCTCCGTATATCATTTTGACATCTGACCTTGGTATAAATCTCGAACTTTGTGCGGGATAGCAAAATGGCGTAGGCACTTCTTCCCGAGACATATAATCGTCCTTATTAAGATAGGACTTCCATTCTTCCTCTGTATCAGATGAATCACCCTCGTTGATGTTATGTACTTCTTGAGATACCGGGTGGAGGAAACCTCCACTGTGGAAGAAATTCTGAATGGGATGAAGACCTTCAATATTGAAAGCAGTTTGGGTACAGGTCGAGGAAAAACCAGGACCTTTCTTTGTTTTGTTGTCCGTCGGGAGGACAAGCTGCGCCCATCCTTTGGATTTGTTGCTTTTGATCACCTCGAGAGCATCTTTGTATGAGGAAATCGATGTTCCTTTTTCTGATTAATGGTCATTGCTCACCGAAAGTGCTTGGAACTGAGTTCCAACAACCTCCTCAGGTTCTACACAAGTGGACAATGAAAGGTTACTCACGATTAAGGCTTGTTCTCCACATACCGTGATGAGTTGGTCATTCTTAACGAACTTCAGCTTCTGGTGAAGTGTCGATGTGACTGCCCCAGCCTGGTGTATCCAAGGTCTTCCTAATAAGCAACTGTATGTTGCCCGGATGTCCATGACTTGGAAAGTGACTAGGAAAGTGTGAGGACCGATAGTTATGGGAAGGTCAACTTCGCCAATAACTATTTTTCTGGACCCATCAAATGCTTTGACGACGACCTCACTGCCTTTCATCGGAGGTCCTTTGAATGATAGTTGCATCAGAGTGGACTTCGGCATGATGTTGAGAGCCGATCCGGTATCTACCAGTATGCTGGCTAACGCATCGTCCTGGCAGGTAACTGTGATATTGAGCGCCATGTTGTGACTTGGGCCCTCTTCTGGCGATTCCTCATCACTAAACCCCAAGTTGTTACAGGAAGTGATGTTAGAGACGATGCTATCAAACTGCCTTATCGACACATTCTGTTTCACAAAGGCCTGCTCTAAGACTTTCTATAGAGCTTCCTTATAAGCTTCGAAACTGAGTAGAAGCGATAGTATTGAGATTTTTGAAGGAGTTTGTAATAGCTGATCAACAATGTTGTATTCACTCCTTTGGATGAGCTTCAGCATCTCATCACCGTTGTTTGAAAGGTTGGGATTACTGGATTGACCGACTGGTGGATTGGGAACTTCCGTTTGAGGTTCCTTTTCTCTGTTAGGTTCTCCAACTCCTCTGTTGAAGATTCGACCACTTCGTGTTACTCGACTGATGTCTTCAATATTCACAACGGAAGGTAATGGAATTTCCTTTCTATTCTCAGTTGTTGTTGCACCGTATTTGTAAGGGATAACCTTATTTGATTCATACGGTAGTGGTCCCAGAAGATAGATAACTACAGGAGCCTTTTGATTTCTCTGACTATCGTAAGTAACTTCAATCAGTTCCCGGTTGGAAATTTTTTATTCGTCCAGTAGAGGAATGATGGTACAAACATCTTTGGTCCTCTCGTGATTAGAGATTACGATAACATCTTTGATATGATCAGCGAAATAGTCTGGCGTCCAGTTGATTGATCCAGAACTTGGACCCGGTTGAATCCCTTTGGGTGCCAACTAATTTTGAAGGGCAGCTCGCACAAGGTAACATCCCAGATTATTTTCGGAGCAAACTCTACAGCGCTCGTAGTTATGTGGTGGCACCTGGCCACATCCGCTTTGAATGCAGTGTAACCTCACTAGGTCCATTTCTGTGGATCGAACATCCTGATTTTGATGTCGAGTAGGGTTCCCGTTTGTCATACTGACTTGTTGTGTGTCTTCATCCATATAGATGGGAAGCCACCAGTGATTTAACAAGTGTTGTAAAGTTCTTTGAACGAGAGCGCATCCCTGGTTGCTCTCACGACACACTTTACAGTTCTGATAATTATGTGAAGTCAGAAAACCGAGCTGGACTTGTATAGCGTGTAACTCCACCAAGCTGGTATTCATCAACCAAATATCAAAGATTTGGATCATGTTGATCTGATAAGGATTTCTATCATGGTAGTCCTGGATCCACCCAAAATCCATTTGACGCTGGAGGGCCTCTCGTACAAAAGAGCATCCTTGTTTGTTTACCAAGCAAGTCAGACAGGAATTGTAATGGTGCCATGGCAGATTATGATACTAGTTTTGCCTTGAGTGCATTGCCACTAAGTTGACATTCATTGCACGAATGTCGTGGTTCTGAATGATGTTGTAATTCATATAAATCATGTTGACACCACGAATCCGGTGCTGTTGGATCCATCCAAGATCCAATTGTTCCTGAGAGCTGATTGCACTATAGAACATCCCTGATTGTCTTTAGATCAGATATCACACTGGGGATAATTATGGGGTGGCACATGGCCGTATCCGCTCTGTCTACAATGCATCTTGACCAATTTGGCCCTCAATAAAAGTACATCGTGAATTTGATAGTTGTTGTTAGACTCTCCCTCTATCAAATTAACCGCAGCTTTCTCGTGTTAAGGCAACGGGTTCGTGAGAACATTAGGATTTGTATCCTTGAAGAATAAAACCCCGCTCCTAATAAGCTTCTGCACATCAGATTTGAAACTGAGACATTTTTCTATATTATGCTATGGTCCCCCTTGATGGTAAGGGCAAGTTTGATCCGCTTTGAACCAAAAAGGCGGATTTTCTGGTATTGTAAGAGGAGCCATGGTTTGGACATGCCCCTTGACCAGTAGTAATAGAAACAGTTCTGCGTACAACATTGGTATAGGATCAAACCCTGGAGGTCGCGTTGTACGGTTGTTGTTGTACGGAGGACGAGCCTGCTGAAGAGGCTGTTGTGTCCTTTACTGATATTGTTGTTGAATAGGTTGGCTCTGAGCAGCCTGAGGTTGATACGTAGGAACAGACGCGGGGTTGATAGCAGGAGTTACGACTGCTACTGGTTGGTATCGTCGCCTTTGCTTTTCGAGAGAGATATTCCCAATATCCTGCTCTTTTTTTTTAAGGAGAGCACTACCGTATCGTTTTGTACTACTTGATGATCCAGCGTCTTTAACTAACCATCCTTCTCAGACTGCTTCCTCAAGACGAACTCCCATGCCTACCATCTCGGTGAAGTCACCGGGCGCACTGGCAACCATTCGGTCGTAGTAGAATGAGCTCAAGGTTTTTAAGAAGATCTTTGTCATCTCTTTTTCTTCAAGTGGTGGACAAATATGAGCGGCAATTTCACGCCATCTATGAGCGTATTCCTTAAAGGTTTCCTTGTCCTTCTGTGACATTGATCTGAGTTGATCTCTGTCTGGTGCCATGTCCAAATTATACTTATATTGTTGAACGAAGGCAGCGCCAAGATCTCTGAAAGTGCTGATCTTAGTGCGGTTTAAACCCATGTACCATTTTAATGCGGCACCGATTAAACTATCCTGAAAATAGTGGATCAACAGCTCTTGGTTCTTCTTCTGAGTTGACATTCTCCGAGCGTACATCACCAAATGGCTTTGAGGGCAAGAGTTACCCTTGTACTTTTCAAAATCGGGCACCTTGAATTTGTGCAGAACTTTCACATTAGGGACCAAACAAAGGTCTGCGGCGTCCTTTCCGAATAGATCCTGACCGCGAAGGGCTTGCAGTTCTTTCTGCATTTCCAGGAACTGTTCCTGGAACTCATTCATTCTGTCGAACATACTTTCGTTTCCACCAGAAGGTATATGTGGAATTTTTCCTTCCGGGACAGTGTGTACCACGAGTGGTGGTATAGTTATTATGGTCGAGACTCTCGGTACCTCCCGAAGTTTGTAACCTTCAGGAGTTACTGTCATGCCCCTGGCATCTTTGCTTTCCCGAAGTTTGTAACCTTCAGGCCCAGCGGCTCCTGCTGCAGTTTCCGGATCTTCAGTGATCGGTGGAATATATCCTTCCGGGATATAGTTAATGGGCATGCCCCAGGGACGATCTTTCGGCATTTTATACCAAGGATCATACTTCTCCACTATGGGCGTTGATGTGATCTCTGAGATCACAGTCCTTTTTTGTTGCATCTGAGCTTCTGCCAGAGCTTGCATGTCATTGTGAAGCTTTCTCAGGTCTTCTTTCAGAGCGTCGGTTTCTTCTCTCAACTCTATGTTCTCTTCCTCGAGATTATCCATCTTTTTCTGATGATTGGCCCAAGTATTGTACGAATGAGACAGTTTGACTCTAGAATCGAGACACAAACATGAGATTCGTAGGTGAGAAGAATGCGTTTAAGTGAGAATGATGAATGATATGCAATTATATTAATTGTATATATTTTTGTTTAATCAAAGTAAACTTCGACAATTAGATTGCAAACATCGAACAGTGGGGAGAACCCCGTTTTATTGAATTCAAAGATTGCGGAAATGGAAATATAGTAATTTACATAGTTCTACAAAAGGAAACCTAAACTAATGGGTCTTGAGTCCTCTCTGAAGAGAGCTCAGGTGCTGGTTCTGATACTTTCCTTTTCTTTGACCGGGGCTCTTGAGCCATTGTCGGGTTGTCATTCCTTTGCCAAGTGAAAGGAGCAAGCAAATTCCTTTGGTCATCCTGATTTTCTATAGCATGTTGTTCCAAGATCTCAATCAGAGCATATTTTTCTTTCAATAGTTGCTGTATTTTCATACACCCCACATTGAAAATACGGTACTTGTTCCTCCAAGACCTCTTTTCCTGCTGAACTTTGTTGAGAGTAACCTGAAGTTTTTCTGTCTCGGACATAAAATAAAGGACAGAGTCCCCTAATGGAAGAACTTCCTGAGTAGGGTAAGGCATCCTCAGCTTGAGAGCTCTAGTTTGTACCCAGTGGAGATAAGGCTCCACCGAGACACTGTCTGGTTTTCCTAGAGACTCTCTTCCTTTCCTGTGAACGTGTTTCCAGGCATGCACTATTTTTGTCTTTAGTGCTCTGTCGTTTTCTCCTTCCTTGAAGAAAAGACCTTCCAGATGAACATTTCGCGGGACATGCCTCATCGGGTATCCAAATTGACGGCGAACTAGAATTGGATGATAATTAATTCCTCCTTTAGTTCCTATGAGGGGTACGTTTGGGAAGTTTCCACAACGGTCAATGATTCTTATCCCGTCATAGATTCGATTGTACCAATCGATGTCAGAGTTGGTAAGAGGGTTTCTAATCAGAAAAACCTTAATGGTGTTGATATCTACGAAGTTATCGATGTTGGGAAACAGAAATAACCCGTAGGTGAGCAAAACAAAGATGCTCTCGAAAGCGGCCACGTTCCCTATACTAGCAAAGTATAGAGCCTTATTTATCAAGAACTGGGCTGGCAAATCCTAGATTCCACCCTTAGTGGTCATGTGAGTCCTGACTTCTGACTCGTCCAAATAAATTGCTCTTGCAATGGTTTGATCCTTTGGAATTTCTTCCAATCCAGAAAATGGAGCCTGATCAGTGATGTGTAAGTCAGTCAGGTGAGAGAATTCCTCCAGTGTTGGTGCTAGTTGAAAATCTGGGAATGTGAAACAGTGATAGACCGAATCGTAAAACTAAATTAGCATGGACAGGATTCCTTCGATTACATGGACCCTTAATAGAGATAGCAGACCTCCGTACTTGGCTCTGAAAGCCTCAGGGTTGGTGATCATCCTAGCCAAACCTCTTAAATCCTCTAATTTTGGAACCTTGAAGGTGTACTTGTGAGTTTTCCTTCTACCGAAATCCATTAGCGCAATCTCTTTATCTGACATTTGCAATCATTGTCTTAGTTTAATTCGAAAAAGAGAGACTAGAAGAGAAGATTTTTCTTTGTTTTTTTTAATGTTTTTTAATGAAATGAATGCATGAATGTTGCACACAAAAACATAGAAAAAACATGGGGTCAAAGGGTCGGTGTCATGAAGTCAAGGCTCTACCCATCCCCAAAGGTTTATACTGGTGATTTTTTGTACCTGTCCGTAAAATCATTAACCCCTCTTGGGATAACAACAACAAGCGGATCTCCAGCGAGCTGATGTATCCTAGAGTGATCTCAAATGAGGGTAGTATCGCGTGACAACTATT
The DNA here is from genome assembly GCA_022829125.1 of Lathyrus tuberosus. NCBI lineage: Eukaryota > Viridiplantae > Streptophyta > Magnoliopsida > Fabales > Fabaceae > Lathyrus > Lathyrus tuberosus. Next base: position 12,443,106 of record JALAZF010000146.1, read on the forward strand.
CCCGATAGCTTCCGCACTACAAAATGGTTTAAGTCTACTAAAAACCCCAACTTCTCAGATAACCCAGTCGACCACACTACTTTCAACAACCGAAGTCGTATAAGCAATGTATCTGCAAAGGGAGTCTCCACTGAGTTTGATGGTCGACCGGGGACTCTTAACTGGGATTCACTCCCCGCAAGATTACCCGTATTGCCATCACCTATCTTAAGTGTATACTCAATCTTTCCACATGCGGCATCACACGTATTCCCATTAGCAGAAAAATAAACACAAATATCAATTAGGAAAAGCAGTATATATATTTGTCTTAATCATCCTAGACCTCTAGTCTTATGATCCTATACAGACAATGACTCCCCATCAGAGTCACCATTTCTGTGACATTTTGTTGAATTTAAGGTTTCCACCGAAGATTGTAAGAAAGAGAACTGGGCCCCATGGTGGGCACCATTTTTTCTGTAGCGCGATTTTTGTGGTCTTGAATCACGATTGCTTGGGTACTACAGTTCGATTCATTTTTTATCCTATTGAGCTAATTAAGGAAGGGAAATAGATGTCTCCAATTAACCCTGCTTGCACACTGAGTTTGAATAGTTGTCTGTTAGGTTACAGTTGCGATTAAGACGTGGGTCCCTCTTCGGTTTATTTTGTTAAGATCAGAAAGTCTGGATCATTTGCGAGGTTTTTGGTAAGATGTTAGGATTTAGTGCTTTTGGGTTGATATATGGGGGTACTGGATTTTGGGTTGTTGATTAGTATGCTCGCTAAGATTTTGCAATCTTATGCCTACGTATTCCCGTTTAACGAAACAGGGAAATCAGAGCGATCGTAGTTCCTCCTATTCTATGGGAGGAAAAAGGTGTTTTGGTGTCTTGTTCAAAGCCCAAGATTGAAGCTAAAGGTGATTTGTATCTTGTTCAAAGCCCAAGATGTGAAGCTGAAGGGTCTATTTGAGAGAGAGTTTGTCATCTCTAAAGAGGGATTGTTGATGTTTGTATGCTATGAGCAAAGCACCAATTTGATGCTAAAAGGTTGATTGACTCAACCAGGGATTTTCTTATACAAAGCCTAAGAGGAGGCTAGAAGTTGACTTTTTTGGGGAAGATGCTCTTTCTGTCTTGTACAAAGCCCAAGATTGAGGCTAAAAGGGCTTGACCCAACAAGGGAGTCTGTTATACTCAACAAGAGAGTAATCTGGTGTCTCGTATGAAGCCAGAGACGGAGGCTAGAAGGAAATTGACTCAACAAGAGAGTCTTTTATACTCAATAAGAGAGTGATTTATATGTGCCTTGTACGAAGCCCAAGACGGATGCTAAATGAGTTTGACTCAACAAGAGAGTCTGAAAGTTGCTTGACTCAACAAGAGAGTCTTTTATACTCAACAAGAGAGTGTTTTTGTGTGTTTTGTGCAAAGCCCAAGACGGAGGCTAAAAGTGAGTGACTCAACGAGGGAGTCTTTTATACTTAACAAGAGAGTGATTTTATGTGTCTTGTAGAAAGCCCAAGACGGAGGCTTAGAAGCGGGTGACTCAACAAGAGAGTCTTTTATACTTAACAAGAGAGTGATTTATGTGTCTTGTACAAAGCCTAAGACGAAGGCTAAAAGTGATTGACTCAACAAGAGAGTCTAAAAAGGTTAGCTCTACTAGGGAGAGTCATTTGTACAAATCCCAAGAGGAGGCTATCTTACCGTTGTGGATTCTGGAGATCCTGAAGCGGGTCCAAGTGTGGGGAACTCTCATGAGAGAGACCGGGGTTTCTTCCTATGTTTAGAAGGAACTTAAGAATGTCTTTGAGACTCAAGGGGTCTAGACTGTCCATGTCTAGAGTTTTATCTTAAGTATGATGCCCAAGAGGAGGCACGGGCATTAAGGGATGAGTATCAACCCAAAAATGGCCGGAGTTTCGACCCTGGAAAGAATGCTCTATCAAAGGATGACTAAGTTCTATCTTATACCTTTAAGAGGTCGTCAGGGTCCTTGTATTAAGCCCAAGAAAAGGCATGAGAACTTCTAAGTAGCCGACGGGTCCTTGTACAATGCCCAAGAGGAGGCGGGGATGCTTTTAGGAAGCATGTGGGTCCCCAAAACAAGAGAAGTTCAAGAAATGCAATTCACTGAGAAGAGATCATTCCAGGAAAGTTCGAGGATTTGGAAGAAACTCAAGAGATGCCATTCACAGAGAAAAGATCATCTCTAGGGAGTTAGAGTTTCATTGACAATTTCTAAGAGTGACAGTCTGAGAAAAGGTTCACCGAGAATACTGCCTTTCTCTTTGTTCCATATTGTTTAACCCCAAGAGGAGGGAAGACTGTATCTGGAATCCTACGGGGGATCTAGTTTTGTTTGTATTTAAGAGTGACCAACAGGGCTTTACCTAGTGCTAGACGTAGTTGCCGGGGAAAACTCTAAATAACTATACTAGTATTGCACAGTGGATATGTGACGAGTATATAAAAGGATGTGAAAGAAGACTTACAGTGAAACAACCCCACAATACAGTTATATACATATGAAAGCGATAAATGAAAGCGGATAAACACTTACCCGTTATAGAGCTTCCATGTTGTGTGGTTAGTTGTCCAACAAAGAAATTAAGGAAAGTTTTGATGACCATCATATATATGAATTCAAAATCAAAGGAGAAAGTATTTTTGAATAGAGATCGGGGCTTACAGCTCAGGGAGAGGCCCAAATTTTAACAGTGATTGCACTGTTGTTTTGAATTGTACAGGGACTTATACAAATGACTGAGGCCCAAAGAAAGTTCTTCTGTACAAAGGGATGGGTCTTACACTCTCTCAAGAGGCCCAAAGATTTATTTTTATACAAGTGGTAGGACTTACAAATCAAGGAGAGGCACAAGGTTTTTTTTTTGGTAAAAAGGCGACGATCGCGCCGAGGTTTTTGAAAACACAGTGAGTCTTATACAATGACTGAGGCCCAAGAAGGTTTTTAAAAGGGGATTGGGTCTTACACTCTATTAGAGGCCCAATGAATTTTTAAAGGAAAGAAATGGGGCTTATAACACGAGGGTAGGCCCAGATGATTTGATTTTGAACTGGCGATCGCGACGAGTTTTTTCCTTTTAACGTAGAGGGACTTATACAATATCTGAGGCCCAAAATGGTTTTGGTTAAAAAGGGGGTTAGGTCTTACACTTTATTAGATGCCCAAAGAGTTTTTAAAGAAAATAAATGGGTCTTATAACACGAGGGTAGGCCCAGATGATTTTTGTTTGAAAACGGCGATCGCGCCGAAGTTTTTGAAAACACAGGGGGGCTTATATAATGAATGAGGCCCAAAGAAAGGCCTTCAAAAAGGGTTTGGGTCTTACACTCTATTAGAGGCCCAATGAATTTGAAAATTTTGATGAGGGTTGAATTAATCAAAACCCTAATTTGTTTTCAAAATACATTTTAATTGAATAAAAATTCCATTAAAATGATCAAAATTGTTAAACATGTGTGAAAACAAATTGTGATCTTGGATAAATGTTTCAAAAATTATATTTCCATCCAAAAATGATTGGAAATCAATTAAGTTTGGAAAATCAAGGGAGAAAAAACATTTTAAATGTTGAAAAACAAATAAAATATTAATTCTTTGCAAAAATATCAAGTATATGAAATAATTAATATTTTTGGGATTTTTTGGTAAAATAAAATATTTTAGCATTTTTGTGAATTATTAAAAATAGAATCAACTCAAAATAATTAAAACTCAGAGAGAAATTAATTTTTGAATCAATTAAATAAAACCACAAAATTCAAATATTTGAATTTTCAAAAAAGACGCCAAGAACATGGCAAGAACACGCGCCACCCTTTGTTTCTGCAGATTTTCATTTTCTATCCAATCTCACTGAATACTTGATGATATCATGCAATCTACATATCAATCTGCTCGTTTTCACCTCACGATTATGTCTATGGTCTTTAATTTCATTCATTTTAAGCATGGAATAAGAAATCAAAGAGAAACCTCAAGAACCCTAAAATTTGCATGAAGGCTCATAAATTCCATACACGATTCAAACAAAGCAATTGATTGAGGGTAAACACTCTATGCATGATTATGAACATATGGCCAAATTATTGTGCAGCAAAATATGCATGGATCAGAGTTAGGAGAGCTTAGGCTTACCGCTTGCAGCTGGTGATCGTGTTTTGTGTTAGAGGTATTGCAAGCTAGTTCCAATGATTTGTACAGCTTCCTTAGGTGCCAAGTGATGTGTCTGAATGCTTGGAATGAATGGAAATGATCTGGAACTTGAGATGGTACCCCAACTGTAAATCTATCAAGAACTTGAGCAATTGGCTAGTGATTTTGTGATTTTGGTGTTCCAGATGTTATGTGAGTGTTTGGATCACTTCTATATGATGTTTTTGAGGTGTGTGTGTGTGTGTGTGTGATTGGTTTGGTTGGAATAGCTCTCAAACTCAAAACCCGATAGTGACTTGCTTTGGAAGGTAATTTTGGAATGATAGAAGAGATTTTGAGGAAAGCATTTGTTTGATGGCTTTGGTGTACTCAAATTGAACACAAATGAGCTCTATTTATAGTAGAGTAAGTTTTTTTTGCAAGCAATAGTGAATGGCAACTGCTGCAGAGGTTTGGCAAGTGTTGATCAATAGGAATCCAAGTCACCTCTAGCCATTGACTAGAGGTTAGAGCACAGGCTGCTGGTTCCCTAGTTCTTGGATAAGTCTTGACTGAATTCAGTTGGCAATGGCTCAGTCCATGCCACCTTGGTGCATCCATTAAATGCTCCAAACCAAAATTGGACTCTTGTCCCTCTTTTAGGCATTTCTAAGTTTGGCATGCTACTTTTGGTTTCAAGGACTTGGGAGGCTGATGGATCAGTGTCTGTCCCTCCTTGGTCTCCCCCTGAGGTGTTCAGATGGATAAACTTGTTTTTCATTTGTAAAATTTTCTCAAATCGAGGAAAATGCACAAATCTTCCTTGTTATGACAGTTGCAGCAAGGCATGTTGCCACTGTCATAACTCTTAGCTCAGGTTGTGTTTGATGGGGTTCTTGGCCATTTTGGAAAGCTCCCATATCATACAACATATGTGTGATCATAATTGGTTTTGAAACTTATTGGATCCAATTGAAAAATGCCCCTACATTTTGGAAAAAGTGAAACAGATTCTGACTTAGTGAAAATTTCACTAAGTGTTGGAAAAAGTGGCATTTCTTGTTTTCAGCCATTTTGATCCAACCATAACTCAAAATCCATGATGAACTGGAATGAGGTGTAGTTGACACTTTTAAAGTATGCCATGAGAGCTACAAATCCATCTTTGGATCAGCCCAAATGGTTGCTTGGATCTCAATTTATGATCCTTGGAAGTTGGTACCCTAGCCACTTTGTTCCATAACTTAGAAAATTTCTAAGTTTTTTATGGTTACCCCTTTTACAAGTTATCCCACTTTTCTTATTTTTCTTGATGAATAATGATCCCAATCATACATTAACATCATTTTAGGGTCAAAGAACCATAATCGTGAAAAATCTCAAAAAGTCAAAGTTGACTTTTGTGCACAGTTGACTTTTTGTCAGATGACCTCCAAATTGTGCGACCCTCTATGAAATCAAGTCCTTGACCTAAATAAAACTTGATGTAAATGTTCCATGGGTGTTATAGGGTGTATTGAATCATGTCCCAATGTTTGGGAGCATGTCTGGGTCAAAAGTCAAGGCACAGTTGACTTTTTCTGCGAAACCCTAACTGTGGCTCTGATGAATGCATCCCCTGAGGCTAAATTGACTTGATGATTGGGTTTATGAGGTCCCTTAGAGTATTTTAAGTTGTATTGTGAAGCTTTGGCTCATGCCCAGAGGAAAATTTCCATCTGGAGGCTCTGGTCAACCAAAACCCTAATTTGGGGACACTAGTGATCTTAAGGCTTGATCCACTTGGAATGTTGCAGCCTTGTGCTTGATTCTTGATGTGGGAGTCCTATTGATCCATTGGGGATGTTGGAGAGGTTTAGACAAGTTGAGGATCATGTCATTTCTTGATTGATCCTTTGTCTAAGAGCTCTGAGAGGGCTTGAAACCCTAAGTCTGATTGTAGTGAGTGCACAACAACCCTTGAGGAGATTGATGAGGCACAAAGGTATATCCATATTGTGCTGATGATTTACACAATGATGGGAAATCTTAGTGGTCAAAATTTGGGGTATGACACCTATCAGTTAAAACACCAATTTGCACTCCTTCTCAGTTAACCACAACCCGTCTGTTAACATACTGAACTCCTTTTGAGTTAATCACCTTCTCTTGGTTATTTACTCATTCTTTCTGGTTGATCATAGTCCTTCTGTTAAAACCAATACCCCGGTAAGATAGCAACCTTCTCTTGGTTCAAATGCTTGCACCCTTGGGTTAGTAACCTTCTTTTGGTTCCAATACCCTTTTCGTTGGTCAAGTGTTGTTTATTCAGTCAGTACCAACATCCCTAGTGGGTCACAACCATCACTTGGTTCTACACCTGTTATTTTGGTTGATCACAGTCCATCTGTTAAAACCTTTCTCTCCCAGCAGAGTTGCAACCTTTTATTGTTTTGGTTAACCACTGTTTATCAGTTAATATACCGAATTCCTTTTAGAGTCAAACATCTTCTCTTGGTTCAGTACTCTCCCCTTTTGGTTCATCACAGCCTGTCTGTTGACACCAGGCCCTTTTTCCCTCCACAGAGTCTTACTTTCTTTCTTCGATTAATCACTGTCAGTCAGTTAACATGCCGAGTCTTGTTTTCTTTTGGTTGCAACACCATCCCTTGTTTGTTCCCCAGTAGGGTCGTTAACCCTATGATCCCCATCACAATTATTTGTTCTCTTACTCCGCAATGGAGCCCTTTTTATTCCTTTTGCTCCTATATCTTCCTGGTTTCGACACCACTCTTGCACTTTATCCTCAGCACAGTTACTATCTTTTCCTTTACACTCCTTTCTTGGTTCTGACACCAATTCTCTTTGCATCCCCAGCGGATCTGCTCTACCTCTTTTGCTCTTGGTTTTGACACCACTTTCCTTTTCCTTTTCGGTCTTAGTTCCCCGAACTACGGATGCTCTGATTCTGCATTCATTCGAATGTAAGATACGTAGGCACGAGATTGCGATAATATTGGTGAGCAAACTTCCACCTTCTTCCATTCTTCTTCTCTTCCCTGGTTTCTTTGAACTACGTCCTCTGATTTCCTCATTGCACTATGAGGGTACGTAGGTACGAGGGCCCTAATCCTCCGCGAGCACTTTCTTTCTTTCTTTTTTCTCCTTTCTCTCCTCTTATTTTAGCTAGAAGCCTTTAGATAGATAACCCATCCAAGCCTAGAAGCAAGAGAAATGGTTCCCGTTGAGTACGACGGATGTGTAAGGTGATAGTACCTTCCTTTCGCATAACCGACCCCCTGACCCGTTTCTCTTCCCCTTGGGTTTTATATATATTTTCCCTGTCCTTTGGGACTAAATAAAGTTTGGTGGCAACTCTGTTGTATATTTTAGTGTGCGATTCACTCAGGTATAATCCCGCTAGCTTCAGCTTGCGAATCTGCTGGGGAGTCCTTGCTCTTGCAAGTTGGGGTCTCGCCTAGTTTTTTTTGCTTTATTGCTTGTTTGGGTGTTTATCTTTTGCGTTTTACTCGCTTTATCTTTATGTTTTACTTTGCTTTATGTTTATTTACTGCATTCTTTACTGCTTTGAATATTCATATGCTGTATATTTTGGATATCTGCTATATATTCTGTTGTTGTTGGCATGGGTATATATTATTGGAGAGAAAAGTCCTAATACCGGGCTTAGCATACACATAGGCTAGAACGTGGATAGTCGTGAGGCCTGCATTTTATGCGTTGGGTTACCACGAGAGCCACATCCCAGATTGTGATTCGCTTGAGAATACTTCCATCCTGCGAGAATTTTCTACGGCGGGGGGTTTTCATTCTGAGTCCTATGGTTTGGGTGACCTTTCTAGGGACCACCTTGTTGTGTCTAGATCACACCTGTGAGTGGGATATGGATTTTTGTAGGAAAACAAGTCTCTTTATACTTTTGTTCTCTCACACACATCAGATTATGTTGCACCGACACAAAATTATATATCCAGATATCCAGATTGTTCAGATTTGATTATTCAGACAGTGTTGGCTTCTTGTTCTTGTGTTGCATATCATTTCATCATGAAAATTAATTTTTTGCATGTGCATTTCCAGGTTATTCAAAGACTTAATCTTTGTTGACATTATCATAAAGATGAGTACTGGTTGCCGAGGTATCTTTAGCTAGAAGTTTGTAGAGCCTAAGCTGAAGACTTTGAGAGGTTTAGCATCCCATGTGGGGTTTTCAAAGACAGTTATGGTAATCTGTTGGCCATCCTCAACACTGAAGTCAACATCACCGCCATTCACGCGGTAGTTCAGTTCTATGACCCACCACTTAGGTGCTTCACATTTCAGGATTATCAGTTAGCACCTACACTCAAGGAGTATGCTCATATTTTGGGGGTTGAGATCAAGAGGCAGGTTCCCTTTGTCTACACTAGTGGTTGTCCGAAGTTTCCCCTTATTGCTGATGCTCTTTGCATTAGTAAGAAGGATGTGGAAGCTAATCTCAAGACTAAAGGGAATGGTATTCGAGGGTTTGCTTCAAAGTTTCTGGTTGACAAGGCCACTTCTTTTGCTACAGTTGGAAACTGGAAGGCTTTCAACGCCATTCTTGCTTTGTTGATATATGGGATTGTCTTGTTTCCGAACATGGAGGATTTCGTAGATCAGGCTGCCATCAGCATTTTCTTGTCCAAGAACCCTATTCCGACACTCCTTGCTGATACCTATCATTCTATTTATTTGAGGAATGAAAAGAAGAAAGGAACCATTGTCTGCTGTGCTCCTCTAGTGTACCGATGGTTCATGTCTCACCTTTGGCAGAAGGGTCCCTTTGTTGAGAATAAGGGAAATCTCAAGTGGTCTCAACGAATCATGTCTCTCACAGCTGATGACATCTCTTGCTATTCTCGAGTCTTCGACGATACTAAGATCATTCTTCATTGTGGGAAATTCTCCAATGTACCTCTCCTGGGTACAAGAGGTGGAATTAACTACAATCCGAGACTTGCCTTCCGTCAGTTGGGATATCCTATGGTTACCAAGCCAGGTCCTAAGGTAGTGGAAGAGTTCATCTTTCATGAAGGGGTTGATGACATGGGATTACTGTAACACCTCAAAATTTTCCCCCTTGTTTCTAACCCTTTTTGGCTTATGCTTCATTTCATTAGCATCGTCATTTTGCATTTTGCATAGTTCTTTTGAGCATGGGATCAAGGTATTTCTTGCACCTCGACATTTCATCCAATTCAAAGGACATTTCAGCACTATACAGAGCTAAGCAGATAGCTTTCAAGGTCTTTTGAGCTTTTATTTTGCTCATTAGACGTTTTGATAATCAGAAGCTCTGGCAGTCATTTTGATCTAGCGATCCGGCATCAGACATTATTAATTCAACATAATATTCTGAGGTGTCAGCAAGAATTTGTGTTTCGTTTCAGGTGTTACTTAGTAGCAATATCAAGTTTCGAGTTTCGGAGGCTTAACGGGGTTCAAAACGGCTGTCAGAGGTCACTTTTCCAAGTTTCCCTCCAAAAGGCGTCAAAATTCAAAATTAGAGCTGAGTAACCGATTACAACATATCTGATAACCGGTTACTCCTTTGTTTTTCTATGCATTTCCAGGTTTCTTGAACTAAGTAACCGGTTAGTATATATGTTGTAACCGGTTACTCTGGACGCAGCTTGAAAAAATTAAGTTTGCATCATTTGTGATCATGTGCTTGGCTTGTGCATGTGTGGGAAGGATCTAGAATTGATTTATTTTCATCATTTCCACCCAAAATTCAAATTCCTTCCAACATTTTCCACTCTAATTCCCCATTCTTTTTTTCAAATTTCATTCCTAATCTCCATTCCACTCATTAACCCACACTCCAAACCACATTTGAATTCCTAACCTAACTTCTATTTAAATCAATTCATTCTAAACCTCACATAACTTTGATCCATTTTTTTTGAATTTTCTGTACATCTCACTCCATTTTCTCTCAACTTTTCTCTCATTTCAAAACCCTCACTCAAAGTTCCTTCATCAAAGTTCAACAAATTTTGCATTGAACTTTGTTGATCTTGGAACAAAACCTTCATCCATTCACCAATTCTTGAAAGAATCTTGAATTTGCTACTGTTTTACTCTTGCATTTGAGCTTTTGGAACTGATTTTGGAGAAACCTTGAAGCAAAATCATCACATTGTTTGGATCTTGAAGTTTCTTACTAGGATCTTGAAGTTTCTTGCATAGATCTTGGATTTCTTGCTTGGATTCATCAATTTTCGTTTGCAACAATCACCAACGTAATTCTCAGCTTTGTAGGTTGGTTTTCCTTAGATCTATACTTGATTTAGATTATTTACAACTTATTCAATGTAGATCTTTGGTTGTTGTTGATTTGTATCCATTTTGCTTGAATTTGATTCCTAATGTTGATGATTATTGGATTTAATTGGTGTTTGATTACTGATATTTGATGTGAATTTCGTGATAAATTGATTGCATGATCCTTTGGATGTTTGGAGAAGTGATAAGCTGCTGAAAAATTATTTTGGAAACTGTTTTTTTAATTCTGTTGCAGAGTAACCGGTTACAGCATATCTGCTAACCGGTTACCCTGTTATTTTCTGCGTAATTTTTGGCTATTTTGAGCTGAGTAACCGGTTACAGCATATCTGATAACCGGTTACCACTGCTGCAGAATGTGATTTTCTTGCATTTTCTTGTTTGTTTGAGATCCTTTGCATGTCTAAACTTCATGGATTAATATGTTGATGATTTGTGGATTATTCTTGAGCTGTTTCACCTCGCACCATTGCATGAACACGATTCTTCGACACGTGATTCTTGGTTTTCATCGATGAATGTTTATGTTTGCGTTGTTGATTACTTGATGCAATAAACATGATGCACACACATTTGAATCATGTTAATTCTTGATTGACGCTCAACTTGCTGGACATGTGATGCGTGATTGTTGTTTATTTCCGTGGTTGATTGTGCATGATGTTTTGATCAATGTTTGGGTTGTGCAACTTTGTTGAGTATTTGTTCTTAAATTGTTAGCATAATCATGTTGTTTGTTCTTGATGCTTGCAATCTTTATGTTTGGTTTGCCATTCTTTGTGGGTCTACTTGCAATCTTTGCTTGCATGAGTATTTGTTTAGATGCTTTGCATGCTGCCCTGCTTTTTACAGCTGCTGTTCTAAATTGTTTGTGTGCTGTCAATTGTATACCCTTGCTGCCTGCTGTCTTTTACACCTGTTTTATGCTGAAAACTTGAGCTGTTAAATACTGTTTGGAGTTTTTGCTGGATTTTACCGCTGTGCAGGTGCTGGAGCGCTGTTGTAGCCGCTGTTTTTAGTTTTATTTCTTTGGTTTTTGCTTTGTTTTTGTATGCTCCCTTAAGGTTCCCTAGTCCAACTTAATCTTTGATTAAGATTGGGGTAGGGTAGACATTAGGATTCAAACCATGCATGCTAACATTAGGTAGAATTTCCCCCTCTTACCTCAACATTAGGGCCATCTTTGTATGACAATATTAGGATAGAATTCCCGTAGCATTTTCTTTTCGACTTGAGTCTTCTCTTCTCATCTCATAACAACTCTAAAACACTTAATAAAAGTAACGTGTATTGCGCATGAGCCTTGTATGTGGGGAATGAGGAATGAGGGGTTTCCTCACATTTTTCTAGAGTGTTTGGTGGACGTCCCATCTTGGGACGATTTGCTATGCATTCGTTCCTACGTCATAGACTTCGGTGCAATGCAAGTTACAAACTAACTTCAATCCACTTCTGTCTAAAAAACACAAAAACAAATTCAAAGCTTTTTATCCTTTGGGATTGTTGAGTTTCGAACCGTTTTCAGAAGAGAGCTCGTCGCTCACGTAAAAAACACTTACAGACCTTGTAGGTCGAACTACGACTGCTCTGACTTCCTCTCTCTAGTCCTATTGAGGATACGTAGGCACGAGATGCGATATCTCGGCGAGCAACCTTCCCCCCTTTTGCGCAGTCCGTCGAACTACGTTGACTCTGATTCTTCATTCGTCCACGAAGATACGTAGGCATTGGATTGTGATGATCCTTGCGAGTCCATCTTAGTCTTCCCCATCCCCGTTTTCTGTTTCGCCGTAGACTTTAGGATAACTCACCTTTTACTTAGACAACAAACGTGGATTCCATCGAGTATGATGGACGCGTGGGGGTACTAATACCTTCCCCTCGCGTAACCGACTCCCGAACCCGGACTATGGTTGTGATGACCATGTCTTTCCCTTTCTAAGTTTTCTTTGATCGTTTCCTTTCCCTGCATCGGGGTAAATAACGTTCGGTGGCGACTCTTCTATTCTTGTTTCTCGCTGGTTATTTTTTTCACAGTTGCGACAGCTGGCGACTCGGCTGGGGACAGGTTGACCTCTTGCTGGTCCATCCCCTATGCGAGTCAATCCTAGCACCTTTCTGTTTTATCTCATTGGGTGTTTTTTGTTGTGCTTTATTTTTCTATATATTACTGTATTACTGTATTTTACTGCATTTATCGCATTTGATTACTGTTATCATATTGCTCTGCTGCTGTTGTGCTGTTGGGTGGGTTGGATTCACGAGGGATAAGCCCAATACACAGGCTTGAGTATACACCTAGGACTGGAGTGGAAAGTAGTGGGACCTACGCGCCATCTTGGTACGTTTGGTGTTCACGAAATTCACATCCAGACTAGGTTTTCTTGGGAGATAATCTGACGTGCGCGTCTTGCGCATTTCAGGGTGTTGATCTAGAGAGCTGTCGACTCTGGCGACCATTTCCCCGAGGACTCAGTAGAGGCACTCCTCCCAAGAGGTAGTAATGGCAGACCAGAAATGGCAAACCCATTATACTTCTTGATCCGAGGACCCAAAGCTGGGAACTTACATAGGATGACCTTATTTTTGGGGGAATCAGTGGACAACCTCTTTGTTTGGAGATAGTATTGTACCCTGAGGGAAGAATGTACTATTGCTTCTCAAATCGAGAATCTGACGTTGAGGATCCTCAATTTTCTAGAACCCACATGTGAGGGGGATGGGTGTTTGCAGGTTTGCAGGTGACCTTAACCTTCAACCTACCTGGTTTTATGGATTTCTCGTCAGTGTGTAGTTATCTACCTGATTTTCTGGTTATTTCAGTGATATGATATTCTGTTATTCTGGGTTTTTGGGTTTGAGGTCTTCAACTAGTTGACAGCATAGCAGATGTTCAGAGCAGTTTGATACCTTGATCCCATGTTTGCATTTGCATCATCTCTTGTATTCTAACATGTTTGACATTTTTCAGGGCTTGCATCTTACCTTTGATTCCAGTTGCCGGAGTTTTCTCGTCATGGATGCTCTGAGGAAGAAGAATGTAGCTTACATGTTTCCAAGCCCAACCCTGGATTTACTTCATAAGATGATTGGTATGACTGACCCTGGGGTTCACGCTGAGTTTAATGATGAGTATGGGAGGTTGTTGAAGTTTGTCTGTAGCGTCTCAAAGTACGAGCATGATGCCATCCACACACTCTTACAGTTCTACGATCCTCCATTACGGTGCTTTACTTTCCCAGATTATATCTTGGCTCCAACGTTGGAAGAGTTCTCATTTATTTTGGGAATTTCCATCAAGCAGGATATACCTTTCTTTTCTAAAGAACGCCAGAATTGGAAGAAATGGCAGTTGCTCTTCACATTGGAGAATCCACCTTGAGTGATAACATTGTTGACAAGCAAGGATTTAAGGGTTTTCTATTAAAGTTTCTGTTTGATCAAGCTAGCTTATATGCTAAGGCGAGAAGTTGGTCTGCTTTCAATGCTATACTAGCTCTTTGCATTTATGGAATTGTCTTATTCCCTAACATCCCCGATCTTGTTGATGTGCATGCGGTTCGGATCTTTATCTTGAGAAATCCTGTACCTACTCTTCTTGGTGATGTATACCATTCAGTCCACTACAAGAACGAGAATAGGCGAGGAAGGAGTGTAAGCTGTTACGTGCCACTCCTATCTACATGGTTTTTGAGTCATCTTCCTGAAACTGGGGCTTTCGTTGATACGAAGGATTCCTTGAAGTGGTCTAAGAGGTTGATGGGATTGACCGCTGACAACATTGTTTGGTTTAATCATAATCTGCTGGGAATAGAGCTCATTTTCAATTGTGGAAAGTTCCCAAACGTACCTTTAGTGGGGAGGAAAGGCGGAATTAATTATAACCCTTCCCTCACTATCAGGCATTTTGGGTATGCTTTGAGAGTCCCCCCTGAAGATCAAGATATCAGAGAGTCCCTGTTCTTCAATGCTACCGAAGACCAAGAGATGTTGAGGAGAGCTGTGAACGCTTGGGGACAGATTCATAAGAAAGGAAAGACCTCTTTTGGAAAGTATAACAATAAGGCTTTTTCTCCGTATGTGGAGTGGATCCAGAAAAGAGCGAGAAAGGAGTTCCTTCCTTTCTTAGTAGAACCACCCTTGTACCCTATGATGTTTGAGCCACCTACTACAGTGAAGATAGAAAGGTATAATAAACTGTGGGCTGAGACAGAGAAACTGCGAGAAGAGAATTGGGAATTGAGTAGAGAAATTAGCCAGCTGAAGCACGAGCGAGGTGAGGCTATATATACTGCCAAGATGAAGACGGAGCTTCTCGCTAAGAAAGAAAAAGAGCTAGCTGACGAGGTCATAGCCAGACAGAAGGTAGGGCAAGCTCTAAAGGGTGTTAGCAGGGTTCTCAAGTCTAGGAAGGAAGACTTGGCCAAGGCTTTGTCAAAAATTCACAAGTTCAACTCTTACCAAAACACTACAATCACCGCCAACAAGCGGAAAGAAGATAAGTTTCTGGAGCAGATTGAGAGTCTTAAATTGAAGCTCAAGAAGAAAAATGAAGAGATCTTATCAGGGACATTCGAGAGACGAGTAGTCGAAGACAGACTCAATGAGGCCATAGCTACTATAGAGGAGTTAAAGATACAAGCTGAAGTGAAGAGGCCTAGAAATGAGGGTCCCAGCATGGATGGTGTTTTCGAAGAAGATGCTTGGGAATCGCACTGTCGATACTTGAAAGGGATCATGCATAGAAGAGATGTTCTTATTCAAGAGTTGATCCAGAGACCGAAGCATCCAGACACCAAAAAGCTTTTCAAAGAAGCGCCAGACTAGAGCAAGGAGCATAATGGCTGGGGAGGATTGGCACTTGTTGACTTTGATGACATGCCATAGATTTCTTTGTCTCTTTTATAGTGTTTGGATCACCGCCAGGCTTGTGGGTTGGGATCTATGATTTAGACTTCTATCTGTATTTTGGGCTATAATTATTGACAAATGATTATCCTCTGGTTTCTTAATATATGAGCAGAAGTTTCATTCTATCTTGTTATTAAACTGGAATCAAGGGGTGGATCGCCCTGCGAATATTCAAACATGTTCATTTGCATTTGCATATTCATAATCATTGTGCATAACAAGTTTATCTCCGATTTTTTTATCTTGTCCTTTTCTTCAGACAGGATTGCTGATCAACACATTCACCGGTATTCTACCAGACAAAACCAGAAGAAAGCCATGGACCAAATGCAAGCCGAGATGGTTGCGATGCAAGCTCGCATGGCTCAATTTATGGAGTTGATGCAAAATGTTGTTGTGGATTAGGAAGAGCTGAGGACCCTCGTTCAACCATTGATTGCTAGAGTTGACGAAGATGGAGTTCTTCATGGTGGGCTTCACAATCGTGTCATTCCTCCGGGCGGAGGTGTTGGTGGCAATGGTGTCCATGGTGGTCCTCCGGGCGGAGGTATTCCTGTTCCTTCTGTTGTTATCCCTCCGGGCGGAGGAGAGAATGTTGTGATCCCTTCTGTAGTAGGGGAAGGTAACAGTGTCTGTGTAGCACATGGCCGTCACTATGATGATCAACAGGATGATGTATTTTCCATGCCAGGTGGGGAGGCTGGCCCCCAGCCTGATAACGATCGGAGATTCAGGATGATTGAAGAGAAATTGAAAGCGGTTGAGAATTAGAATTCCTTGGGACTGGTCCCCGACGTCAGATTCCGCACAAGTTTCAGGTGCCTACTTTCGAGAAGTATAACGGTGTTACTTGCCCGAAGACCCATGTCTGGGCCTATGCTAGAAAAATGGCTGCTTATTCTGATGATGAAAAGTTATTGATGCACTTCTTCCAAGATAGCCTGTTTGGGGCGTCTTTGGAATGGTATATGCAGTTGGAGAGGTTCCATGTTCGTAACTGGCGGGAACTGGTGGAGGCTTTTGTTAAGCAGTATCAGTACAATACTGATATGGCTCCTAACAGAACACAATTGCAAAGTTTGTTGCAGAAAAACAATGAGAGTTTTAAGGAATATGCCCAGAGGTGGCGGGAATTATCAGCAAGGGTACAACCTCCCATGGTAGAGCAGGAGATGATCGATATGTTTATGGCCACCCTGCAGGGTCATTATTATGAAAAACTGGTACCTTGTATGCCCGGAAAGTTTGCTGACTTGGTCCTAGTTAGAGAAAAAGTAGAGAGTGGGATCAAAACTGGAAAGATATCAGGTAACGATGGATCCTCGTCTGGAGGAGTTAAGAAGCCATATGTAAATTACAAAAATAAAGAAGGAGACACAAATTCTATTTCATCGAACAATGGTATGGGAAAGGCTCGACAGAATTACAATCAACAAATTGCCTCTGTGACTATTCCGGTTGTGCCTCAGCAGCAGAGGAATACTCCTAATCAGTACCAAAACTAGCAGCCCGACCAGTATCAAAACTAACAGAGGAATGCTGAAAGGCGTTTTGATCAGCCACGCATGTCCTATGCCCAATTGTTACAACACTTGCTACAATTGCGTTTAGTGGAGCTCCGCACATTGGCTCCGCCCACTGGGACATTACCTCTAGGCTATGATGCTAAAGCACATTGTGATTTTCACTCCGGTGCCCCAGGGTATATAATTGAAAGGTGTAGGGCGTTCCATCATAAAGTACAAGATTTGGTAGACTCCAAAGCCATCAACTTCTCGAATGACGTGCCAAATGTCATTCAGAACCCAATGCCAAATCACGGTGGGCCAAGGGTTAATGCCGTTATTGAAGATAATGAATCCTTGAATTTGGTTTTAGATGTGAACGAAATGAAGACTCCCTTGTGTGTGGTGAAGGAAAGGTTGCTGAAGGGAGGGGTGTTCCCTGGTTGTGATGAGGACTGTGCTGAATGTGGGTTGCAATCCAACGGTTGTGATTTGTTGAGATCGGGTATTCAGAGATTGATTAATAAAGGACAGTTACAGTTCGAAAAATGTGTTCAACAGAGAAAGACTACTGACAAAGAGAGTGATGTTGCCACTATAACAATTCCTTTCAAAACAATAACCATATCAGCATCGGCGAGACCAGTGTCGGTCATTATTACAGTTCCGGGGCCTGTCCGGTATGAAAGTACCAAAGCCGTCCCGTGGAACTATGGGGTTGAGGTATTTGTTGATGGAAAGAAGCAAGAATTGGTGGGACACCAGCCGTGAATTCAGAGGTTGATAGTACTGTCGAAGCAGGAGCTATCACCAGAAGTGGTAGAGTCTTTGTTCCGTTAGATAATCAGGTCGGCAGTTCCAAACAGGATAAAGGGAAACAAGTGATGGATGATTCTGTACAAAGATAGGTCGTGAACGATTCCACGACAAAACAAGTTGACAACTCTTTCTCGGAAAATGTGGAGGAGTTTATGAGATTAATCAGGAAGAACGATTACAAGATTGTTGATCAGTTGCATCATACGCCATCGAAAATATCCATTATATCTCTACTGTTGTGCTCTGAGGCGCACCAGAATGCGTTGTTGAAGGTTTTGAACACAACCTATGTACCTCAAGGAATATCTGTTAATCAGTTAGAGGGGTTTGTGGCTCACGTGAATGCTGGTAATGGTTTGGGTTTCACTGATTTAGATCTGACTCCACCTGGGAGGAATCACAACAATGCTCTACAAATTTCAGTGGAATGCTGAGGCTCCTTAATGTCACATGTTTTAGTTGATACTGGGTCATCCTTAAATGTGTTGCCAAAGAAGGCTCTTATGAAGTTAGATACTCGTGGGCTAATTTGCACGCCGAGTGACTTGGTGGTGCGTGCTTTCGATGGTTCCAAGAGGTCTATCTTTGGAGAAATTGTATTGCCAATCAAAGTGGGTTCTAAAATTTTTGAAGCCTCTTTCTACATCATGGACATTCATCCTGCCTATAGTTGTTTATTGGGTCGTCCGTGGATCCATAGTGCTGGGCAGTAACGTCAACATTGCATCAAAAGCTGAAATACATGGTGGATGGCCACATTGTGACAGTCTGTGGTGAGGAAGACATCATGGTGAGTCACCTATCAACCTTCAAATATGTGGAGGTAGATGGTGAAATACATGAGACTCTGTGCCAAGCCTTTGAGGCTGTGAAAATTCCCGAGGAACCTCCAAGTGTAGTCAGTCAGCCCAAGGTGATTAATCAACCTGAAGTGGTAAATCAGCCAGAAGTTTCGATGTCTTCTTTCAAAGATGCACGCGTTGTAGTTGAAGCTGGCAGTTCCCAGAAGTGGGGCCAGGTCATTGATGTTCAGATGAAGCAAAATACTTATGGACTGGGGTATAAGCCACCCCGACGAGCTCAAGAGCCTCCCAAGCACTATGGTCCGGTTGAATTCACAAGTGCTGGTGTCTTCTTTAATCAGATTAGTGCCATTAATGATGAGGGGGATAGTGTGTGATATGGATGAGTGGATCCGCCCCTGCACTCCCGGTCAAAGTCTATGCAATTGGTCTTCAGAGCAAGTCATCCGAGTGACCCGTCAAGAGTAATTACCTTTGTTTTCCACTTATGTTAAATCCTACGTTCTGCCCAAGACGTAGTGATACTTGTCTGTAGGGCTTTGATGTTTATGTTTGCTACTTTATCATCAATAAAGGAAGTTTTTCACATTCAAATATTTTGATCCCTGTTTTTGTGTTTTTATTTTTTGCATTTTATTCACATCAAAATGGCAATGTGTTTTCTTGTTTGTTGCATTCATAATGAACATAAAACATCAATCATGCAGGTTTCTTCGTTCAGATGCCACCAATAATGATTCAGCTATGGCTCGGTATGACTTCGACAATCCTATCTATCAGGCTAAAGAAGAGACTGAAGAAGATTGTGACTTACCGGAAGAATTGGCCAGATTGCTAAAACAGGAGGAAATGATCATTTTACCCCATCAAGAGGAAATTGAAACTGTTAATCTGGGAACCAAGGACGCGAAGAAGAAAGTAAGGATTGGGGACGCTTTGGAAGACACTGACAAGGGAAGATTGATTGAGATGCTTCGAGAGTATGTGGATATCTTCGTCTGGTCTTACCAAGACATGCCCGGGCTTAACACTGATATTGTGGTACACCGGCTGCCGCTTAAAGAGGGTTGTACTCCGGTTAAGAAAAAGCTGAGAAGGATGAAACCAGATATGGCTATCAAAATCAAGGAAGAGGTTCAGAAACAGTTGGATGCTGGGTTTCTTGCTGTGACAAATTATCTTGCGTGGGTTGCTAATATTGTGCTTGTACCTAAGAAAGATGGAAAGGTCAGGATGTGTGTTGACTACAGATATTTGAATAGAGCAAGCCCGAAAGATGATTTCCCGCTCCCCCACATTGACGTGTTAGTGGACAACACTGCTCAATACTCTGTATTTTCCTTCATGGATGGCTTCTCTGGGTATAACCAAATCAAGATGGCCCCAGAGGACATGGAGAAGACTACGTTCATAACACCGTGGGCAATGTTTTGCTATAATGTAATGCCCTTTGGATTGAAAAACGCTGGGGCAACCTATAAGCGGGCGATGGTGACTCTCTTTCATGATATGATTCACAAGGAGATACAAGTCTATGTTGATGAAATGATTGTGAAGTCACAACGGAGGAATAACATCTGGTGAATCTTCAGAAGCTGTTTGAAAGGTTGAGGAAGTTTAAACTGAGGTTGAATCCGAACAAGTGCACCTTCGGGGTGAGATCTGGAAAATTGCTGGGGTTTATTATTAGTGAAAAAGGTATCGAGGTTGATCCTGCCAAAGTAAAAGCCATACAAGAAATGCCTGAGCCGAGAATAGAAAAAGAGGTTTGTGGTTTCTTGGGGAGATTGAACTACATTGCTAGATTCATCTCTCATCTTACAGCCACGTGTGAACCGATATTCAAGTTGTTAAGAAAAGATCAAGAGGTCAGGTGGAATGAAAATTGTCAAAAGGCATTTGAAAAGATAAAAGAGTATTTACAGGAACCTCCGGTCCTTATGCCGCCAGTGCCAGGAAGGCCATTGATTATGTATCTTACAGTTCTTGAGAACTCAATGGGGTGTGTGCTCGGTCAACACGACGAGACAGGTAGGAAAGAGCATGCCATCTACTACCTGAGTAAAAAGTTCACTGATTGTGAGTCGAGGTACTCTATGCTGGAAAAAACATGTTGTGCACTCGCTTGGGCAGCTAAGCGTTTGAGGCAGTATATGTTAAACCATACAACCCTGTTGATTTCGAAGATGGATCCGATTAAGTACGTGCTTGAGAAGTAAGCACTTTCGGGGAGAATAGCCCGTTGGCAGATGATTTTGATAGAATACGATATTCAATATGTTTCCCAAAAAGCCATTAAGGGAAGTGTTCTATCAGAATATCTTGCTTAACAACCGATCGAGGATTATCAACGATGAAGTTTGAATTTCCAGATGAGCATATCATGTTTCTAAAGATGAAGGATTGTGATGAGCCTTTGCCTGATGAAGGACCTGACATTGGATCTCAGTGGAAACTAGTTTTCGATGGGGCCGTCAACTCATATGGTAATGGAATCGGGGCAATTATTACAACTTTAAGGGGTTATCACATACCCTTTATAGCCCGAGTAGCGTTCATATGCACCAACAATGAGGCAGAGTATGAAGCATGCATCATGGGGTTAGAAGAAGCAATTGATTTGAGAATCAAGAACCTCGATGTATATGGTGATTCTGCGCTGGTGGTTAATCAGATTAAAGGAGAATGGGAAACTCGTCAGGCAAATTTGGTGCCTTATAACAACTATGCCAGAAGGTTGTTACCGTTCTTTGATAGGGTTGAATTTCATCATATACCCAGATTGGAAAATCAGATGGCATACACGTTGGCAACGTTGGCTTTGATGTATCAGGTGAATCGGTGGAATGAGACACCGTCAATCAGAATCATGCGTCTAGATAGGCCAGCTTTTGTGTTTGCAGTTGAGGACGTATCAGATGGAAAACCTTGGTATCATAACATCAAGTGTTTTCTCAAGAGTCAAGAGTACCCAGCTAGGGCATCTACCAAGGATAAGAAAACTCTGAGGAGGTTGGCAAGAAACTTCTTTCTGAATGAAGATGATGTGTTGTATAAGAGGAACTTTGACATGGTCTTGCTACGTTGTGTTGATGAACACGAGGCGGGCCTGTTAATGGAAGAGGTTCATGAAGGTTCTTTCGGTACCCATGCCAATGGGTATGCTATGGCTAGAAAATTATTGAGAGCAAGGTATTAATGGATGACTATGGAGTCCGATTGTTTCAAACACGCCCGAAAATGCCATAAATGCCAGATTTATGCCGACAAGGTGCACGTACCGCCTACTCCTCTGAATGTACTATCATCTCCATGGCCTTTCACCATGTGGGGAATTGATATGATTGGAAAGATTGAGCCAACTGCTTCCAATGGGCATCGTTTCATATTGGTTGCCATTGATTACTTCATGAAGTGGGTGAAAGCAGACTCGTATGCCAACGTCACCAAGCAAGTGGTAGCCCGGTTTATAAAGAAAGACATCATCTGTTGTTATGGGTTCCCAGAGAGAATCATTACTGATAATGGTTCAAATTTTAACAATAAGATGATGAAGGAGTTATGTCAGAGCTTTAAGATTGAGCATCACAATTCTTCTCCATATCGTCCGAAGATGAATGGTGCTGTTGAGGCAGCGAATAAGAATATCAAGAAGATTGTGCAGAAAATGGTGGTAATGTATAAAGACTGGCATGAGATGTTGCCTTATGCTTTGCACGGTTATCGTACTTCGGTACGTACATCAACTGGGGAAACTCCTTTCTCACTGGTATATGGTATGGAAGTTGTTCTACCATTAGAGGTTGAGATTCCTTCTTTAAGAATTCTGGCAGATGTGAAGCTTGATGAAGCTGAATGGGTGCGTTCCCGGTTGAATCAGCTGAATCTTATTTAGGAAAAGAGATTGGAAGCCATTGCATATGGCTGGTTATATCAGAGTAGGATGAAGAAAGCCTTTGATCAGAAAGTGCGTCCTCGTTGTTTACAGACAGGTGAATTGGTTTTGAAAAGGATCCTTCCTCCTCAAACAGATCACAGGGGTAAATGGACTCCAAACTACGAAGGACCATATGTGGTAAGAAAGTTTTTCTCTGGTGGAGCCTTATTACTTTCAACTATGGATGGCGAAGATTTTACGTCCCCTGTGAACGCAGACGTAGTCAAAAAATACTTTGCATAAAAGAGACCCGCTGGACATAAAAAGAAAAGTCCAGGCAAAAAAGGGGCATCCTGGCGAACCATAAAAAGAAAAGGTTCGGGCAAAAATTAGGGACAAAATGAGAAAGAAAAAAATAAACCCGCGAAGTTGAAAACCTGAAAAGGCAACTTTGGCAAAAATGGGTATCCCGGTGGATTGAAAACCCGAAAAGGGCGATCCAGACAAAAGTTAGGGATTTGAAAGAAAGGGGCTACAGTCTGCATTCAATCTGTGAGCACTTGTGACACTTGGGAATTTTGAAGGGAAGGAATCATGGCTGAATTGAATCATGGTGGATATATGTTCCCCACATTACCGACATGTGTATTTTCTTTTTACTTTTTGCGTAATTACCTCTTTTCAGGAATTGCTTCCAGTTGTAAATGCCTATTTATAGGCCAATTCATTCAATAAAATTTTCATTTCACTCAAAGAGCCTTCCATTTATGTTTTTACCTTTACTGTTTTGTTTGTGAAAACGTCCGATATTTTGATAAACATTGCATGTGAAAATGTTAAGCTTTGCGGAGCATATCGAAAAACAATGGAAATTACTCAGGCAATGGACATTATGGATGGTAGTCTAGATAGCCACTTTTGCATATAAAATATTATGTTGTTGTTGTGTGTAGGGTAGCAATGTTTCTCCCCAGTAGAGTTACTCTCCCTAGCTTTGAAATTTCATCACCCTCAGCAGATTGTTGCTCTCCCCAGCCAGAGTACAGAAGTTTGTTTATCCAGCCAAAGTCGTGTTTGGATTATTATTCCCCAGCAAGCATTCAGAGGTTGATGTTGTTGTATCTCCAGCAGAAGACTTGTGGAATATCTTCCCCGAAAAAAGATGTTATCATCCCCATAGAGTCTTGGTGTCTACTTTCCTCAGTCGGTCAGGAAGTATAGTCTCGTCGACAGTGGTTTGATCTAATCCCCACCAGGGTGAGGGTAAATTTATTTCCTCAGCAGCAGTTTAAGCTCAATGGTATCCCCAAGCAGAGTTGGTGGTAATCCTTGCAATAGTTTGATCAACATTTGGTTGACTTCCTCAGCAGGTTTTAAGCCCAATGGTTATTGGCACCGTATTCCATAGCAGATCTTTGGGTTCCATCTTCAGTAGTTGTCCTGTGTAGTCCAGCTTTCCAACCCCTTTTATTTCACCCTTTGATCCATCCCCAAAGGTGACATAATTGGTGGAGTGAGGCCTGATATCTGACAAGAATTTCTTCACACCAGTCATGTGTCTTGAACAACCACTGTCAAAGTACCAATCTTCTCTTGCAGATGCTCTAAGAGAGGTATGTGCTATGAGACCAGCCATCATTTGTCTAGGAATCCATCTTCTCTTCACTTTACCCCAACTCTGTCCTTTATTTTGTTGCTGAGCAGTTTTGGGATAGCCGTGCAGCTTGTAGCAAAAGGAATTTAAGTGACCAATCTTTCCACAGCAATGACATCTCCATGGTTGATACTTTGATCTACAAACTCTTCTCTAATGCTTCATCTAATGTTGAAACATATGATTTGACATCCCCACTTCTTGCTTTATTTTCTGAGGAACAAACTTCAGTACAGGCTTCTTGGAAGTCTCTGCTTGATTGTTAAAACCAAGGCCTTGCACATTTCCAGCTTCTTTCCCATTCTGAAGGATCTCATCCAGCTGCGTGGTACCATTGTTCAGCATTCTTATAGATTTGGTCATATTGTCAAGTTTTGACTTTTGCCATTCAACCTCCTCCTTCAAATCAACAATGGTTGATAGATGTTCTTCCTTCTCAGCTTCTAGTTGAGCTATCAGAATCTTCTGTTCCAATATTATCTGGCACCTTTCTTCATTCTTGATACACAATTCTGAAAACCCTGTGAATACTTCTTTCTTAGTGAGTTCTCCAACATAGGATCTTTGTCAGAGTCAGACTCACAAGTAGTTTCTCCATCAGCCTTACAGATCCTAGTCAAAGCTGTCACCAATTTTGCTGATTCTTCTTCAACATCACTCTCAAACTCTCCTTCTGACCAAGACACTGATAGGCCCTTCTTCTGCCTTTTGAGATACGTGGGACACTCAGTCTTTATGTGCCCATATCCCTCACATTCAAAGCACTGAACTCTCTTCCCTTGATTGGAGTCTTCTTCAGTTCTGGATCTTCTGCCTCCATCCTGGTTCTTACTGATGTCGGGTGACTTGTTCTGAGCATTTGTTCTCGACTTCCAATCAATCCTTTTCAACACTTTGTTAAATTGTTTTCCAAGTAATACCAGATCTTTAGACACCCCTTCATCTCTGACCAGGTCACCTTCATCTTCTAAGTCACCAGTATTTGACACAAAAGCTATGCTCTTCTTCTTTTCAGACTTTTCACTGATCCCTAATTCGAATGTTTGAAGAGATCCCACCAGTTCATCCACTTTCATCTTGTCTATATCCTGAGCCTCCTCTATAGCAGTCACTTTCATGTCAAATCTCTTAGGTACAGATCTGAGGATCTTTCTGACCAGTTTGCTGTCAGACATCTTTTCACCTAGGGCACTAGAGGAATTAGCTATCTCAATAATGTTCATATGAAAATCATGAATGCTCTCATCCTCTTTCATCTTCAAACTCTCAAACTTGCTAGTGAGAAGCTGAAGCTCTGACATCTTCACCTTTGAAGTCCCTTCATGAGCAACCTTCAAGACCTCTCATGCCTCTTTAGCAATGGTGCAGTGTTCAATCAACCTGAAGATATTCTTGTTAACACCATTGAACAATGCATTCATGGCTTTGGAATTCCCTACGGACCCTTTGTAATCTGCATCATCCCAGTCTTCCTCTTCCTTCACCACATCAGTAGGGGTACCTTTTTCATCTTTAACCTTAGGGGGCTCCCATCCTTTTATAACAGCTTTCCATGCTTGATCATCCATGGATTTGATGAAAGCTATCATCATTGGTTTCCAATAGTCATAGTTGGAACCATCAAGCAGAGGTGGTTTGTTCAGAAATCCTCCATCCTTGTCCATTGTACCAGAAAGTACCTTCCCTGAATCTCACCCAGAACTAAATAAGGGTGCAAGCTCTTGATGCCAATTGAAATTCTGGCACAGATATCAGATGTCATACGCAGATGTTGAGACACTGATATCCAACACAATAAACAAGATAACAATAAAAATAGCAGTGCAGAAAGTAAATAACACAGTGATATGTTTACCCAGTTCGGATCAACAATCCTACTCTGGAGGCTACCAAGCCATGGACGAAACCAATATACGATAGTATCAATTCACAGGTCATACAAACACCGAATAATCTGCTCACTTAATCACTACCCTTCCTATGACTTCTACCTAAGACTCACCTAGGTATGAGGCCCTCCTCAAATCCCTCTACAACCACAACCCGTGATTGGTACCTTTCCACACAAGAAACAAACTGAAAGTCACACTTTCAAAACACACAATTCTCAATACTTCACAGCTTATGAGAATTGACACACAAGAAACTCAATGCTTAAAAGCTTATGAGTAACTTGACAGAACTTACAACACAAAAACCAGTCCTTATACTGTTATCAGAATGATACCAGTTAGGCTCACAAAATACACTCGAAAACCCTAAAAACACAAGTAAGTTCCACACCTAAAACTAGGTTTACATCAGTCAATATATAGCACTTAATCTGGACTGAATTGGGCTTCAAAAACGCAGCAAATAGACTGCTCACAAATCTGCAAAATTAACTCCAACAAAATAGGTCTTCAATCCAAAGTTTCCTATTTTGTCTCCATAATTAGAAACAGCAGCAAATCCGAAAACCAACAAATAACCACACTCCAAAAATGCTTTGGATGCCACATAGGATAACCAAATATTCACAGAATATTCAGTAACAATTCATAGTAACAGAATCTGCATTAAAACTGAATCTACAACGCGATGTCCTATGAGCTGGCATGGAACATCTTCATTCGACATGTTGAAAGCAGCCACTTAGAACATTAAGATTCAACATCTTGCTGCTATAATAGTTTTAGCAAAATAAATGCCAACCACAAAAGCACAGAAATAACAATCTCCCCCTTTGGCTTATTTTGGCTAAAACTACACACACAAAAAAACTTTCAAAGAAGCACAAACAGAAAAAAATATCCATATATCAGACAGCAGCGAAAACACCTACAGCACACAGCAAAAAAAACATCTAGCATAGCAGCACTCCCCTTCAGCTGCATACAACACTCAGTACAGCAGCCTGGCAAAATTCCCCCTCAACAGCAGCAATATTCCACATTCTCCCCCTCAACTACTGCAGTAATATAAGCACACAAGCACTCCCCACACAAACATACTACTCCCACTTTTTAGCCATAAATATGACAAAGGCAAGTAGAACAAGTCAAAGTAAAAAGAGACCAGATTAAACTGCATCAGAGAGTAGATGCACACCACATCACATGCCCCATTGTTATGCACAAACTTCAGCATTTTCCCTTCATTCACACACTGCACTACCAGAACCTCCTTTAGTCTTTTCAATCCGGCAGCCAGAAGGAACATTGATTGCTATAGTTCTTCATGAATGCACACCCCAAGTCTTCTCCTCAGGTTTTCAAACTGAACTGCATCCAGAGCCTTGGTAAATATGTCAGCAAGCTGATTTTCTGTGCTCACATGCTCAAGAGTTATGACTTTGTCCTCCACAAGTTCTCTGATGAAGTGATGCCTGATATCAATGCGCTTAGTCCTGCTATGTTGAATGGGATTTTTGGAAATATTAATAGCACTCAGGTTGTCACAAAATAGTGTCATGACATCTTGTGTGACATTATACTCAGATAACATCTGCTTCATCCATACCAGTTGAGCATAACTACTACCAGCTGCTATGTACTCAGCTTCAGCAGTAGAAAGGGATACTGAATTCTGCTTCTTGCTAAACCATGAAATAAGATTATTTCCCAAAAAGAAACACCCTCCAAAGGTACTCTTCCTATCGTCAGCACTTCGAGCCCAATCAGCATCACAATAACCTAATAAAATGGGACTTGAGTCATGGGAGTAAAGCAACCCATAATCACATGTACCACTCACATACTTTAGAATTCTCTTCACTTGATTGATGTGACTGACCTTGGGTTCTGCTTGATATCTTGCACACACACCAACAACAAAAGTTATGTCTGGCCTACTTGTTGTAAGATACAGCAGACTGCCAATCATGCTTCTATACAGACTTTGTTCAACATTCACTCCCTTTTCATCTTTGGATAACTTCAAGTGAGTAGGAGCAGGAGTCCTCTTATGCTTGGCATTATCCAGTCCAAACTTCTTCACAATGTTCCTCGCATATTTACTCTGACAAATAAAAATGGAGTCTTCCATCTGCTTGACTTGTAATCCAAGGAAGTAGGTCAATTCACCCACCAAGCTCATCTCAAATTCAGACTGCATTTGAGTGACAAAATGTTGGACCATTTCATCCGACATCCCGCCAAACACAATATCATCTACATAAATATGAGCAATCATTAGTTTCCCATCCTTCTCCTTGACAAAAAGAGTTTTATCAATACCACCCTTCCTGTACCCATTGTTAACTAAGAACTCAGTCAGTCTTTCATACCAAGCTCGTGGAGCTTGTTTCAGCCCATACAAAGCCTTCTTCAGCTTATAAACATGATCAGGAAAGTTTGGATCCACAAACCCTTTAGGCTGCTCAACATAGACTTCCTCATTAAGATAGCCATTCAGAAAGGCACTCTTGACATCCATTTGAAACAATCTGAATTTCAACAAACATGTCACTCCTAGCAATAATCTGATGGATTCCAATCGAGCCACAGGCGTAAATGTTTCATCGAAGTCTACTCCTTCAATCTGTGTGTATCCTTGAGCAACTAATCTGGCTTTGTTCCTGGTAACAACTCCTTGCTCATCAGACTTATTCTTATAAACCCATTTTGTTCCAATCACATTTGTTCCTGCTGGTCGTGGTACCAGTTCCCAGACTTCATTCCTCTTGAACTGACAAAGTTCATCTTGCATAGCACTTATCCAGAACTCATCTGTCAATGCTTCTTTGACATTCTTTGGTTCAATCTTTGACACAAAGCATGCATTTGACACAGTCTCCCTTGTTCTGGTTCTTACACCTTCATTAAGATCTCCAATAATTAATTCCTTAGGGTGATCCTTCTGAATCCTTATAGAGGGTCCCCTGTTAGCATCCTCTACCTCTTCATTCTCAGGTATATTATTGGTTTCTTGAGCACTATCTTCTACAGACTCAATGTCTTGGGAGTTTTCATTGTTCATGGGCAGACATGCTCCAACATCATCTGGGACATCTTCGTCTTTGCCAGAGTCATCAACCACCACATTTATGGATTCCATCATCACCTTAGTTCTGGAATTAAATACCCTATATGCTTTACTGTTTGTAGAGTATCCCAAAAATATTCCTTCCTCACTCTTAGGATCCATCTTTCGCCTCTGCTCACGATCCGTTAAGATATAGCACTTACTATCAAACACATGGAAATACTTCACATTTGGCTTTCTACCTTTCCATAGCTCATAAAGAGTGACAGAAGTATCTGATCTGATAGTCACCCTATTGTGTATATAGCAAGCACTATTCATTGCTTCAGCCCAAAAATGATATGGAAGCTTTTTGGCATGAATCATGACTCTTGCACACTCTTGTATAGTCCTGTTCTTGCGTTCCACCACACCATTCTGCTGAGGAGTGATCGGTGATGAGAATTCATGAGTGATTCCCTCAGATAAGCATAACTCTTCAAACCTGCTATTTTCGTATTCTTTCCCATGGTCACTTCTGATTCGAACAACACCACAATCCTTTTCCCGTTGAATCCTTTGACACAACTCTTTGAAGGCTGCAAATACTTCAGGCTTTTCTCTGATAAAACTTATCCAAGTGAACCTGGAGTAGTCATCTACGACAACATAGGCATACTTCTTCCCACCAAGACTTTCAACCTGCATAGGTCCCATTAAGTCCATGTGAAGAAGTTCCAGAACTCTAGAAGTTGTGGTAAGATGTTGAAGCCTCTTGTGTGACACCCTTGTTTGCTTCCCAACTTGACATTCACCACATATTTTATCCTCATCAATCTTCAGCTTGGGAATACCTCTAACAACTTCACTTGACATAACTTTCTTCATCCCTTTCAGGTGTAAGTGACCCAATTTCTGATGCCAAAATTTGGTTTCATCTTCCTTTGACATCAAACAAGTAGACAGACTTTCAGGTTCTTGAGGATTCCACAGATAGCAGTTATCCTTATACCTAGTTCCCTTCATAACAACTTCATCTTTCTCATTGGTTACTAGACATTCAGATTTGGTGAAATTTACTTTGAGGCCTACATCACACAGTTGGCTTATACTGATTAAATTTGCGGTCAGCCCTTTGACAAATAGAACACGATCCAGATTTGGTTGTCCTGTGTAGTCCAGCTTTCCGACCCCTTTTATTTCACCCTTTGATCCATCCCCAAAGGTGACATAATTGGTGGAGTGAGGCCTGATATCTGACAAGAATTTCTTCACACCAGTCATGTGTCTTGAACAACCACTGTCAAAGTACCAATCTTCTCTTGCAGATTCTCTAAGAGAGGTATGTGCTATGAGACCAGCCATCATTTGTCTAGGAATCCATCTTCTCTTCACTTTACCCCAACTCTGTCCTTTATTTTTTTGCTGAGCAGTTTTGGGATAGCCGTGCAGCTTGTAGCAAAAGGAATTTAAGTGACCAATCTTTCCACAGCAATGACATCTCCATGGTTGATACTTTGATCTACAAACTCTTCTCTGATGCTTCATCTAATGTTGAAACATATGATTTGACATCCCCACTTCTTGCTTTATTTTCTGAGGAACAAACTTCAGTACAGGCTTCTTGGAAGTCTCTGCTTGATTGTTAAAACCAAGGCCTTGCACATTTCCAGCTTATTTCCCATTCTGAAGGATCTCATCCAGCTGCGTGGTACCATTGTTCAGCATTCTTATAGATTTGGTCATATTGTCAAGTTTTGACTTTTGCCATTCAACCTCCTCCTTCAGATCAGCAATGGTTGATAGATGTTCTTCCTTCTCAGCTTCTAGTTGAGCTATCAGAATCTTCTGTTCCAATATTATCTGGCACCTTTCTTCATTCTTGATACACAATTCTGAAAACCCTGTGAATACTTCTTCCTTAGTGAGTTCTCCAACATAGGATCTTTGTCAGAGTCAGACTCACAAGTAGTTTCTCCATCAGCCTTACAGATCCTAGTCAAAGCTGTCACCAATTTTGCTGATTCTTCTTCAACATCACTCTCAAACTCTCCTTCTGACCAAGACACTGATAGGCCCTTCTTCTGCCTTTTGAGATATGTGGGACACTCAGTCTTTATGTGCCCATATCCCTCACATTCAAAGCACTGAACTCTCTTCCCTTGATTGGAGTCTTCTTCAGTTCTGGATCTTCTGCCTCCATCCTGGTTCTTACTGATGTCGGGTGACTTGTTCTGAGCATTTGTTCTCGACTTCCAATCAATCATTTTCAACACTTTGTTAAATTGTTTTCCAAGTAATACCAGATCTTTAGACACCCCTTCATCTCTGACCAGGTCACCTTCATCTTCTGAGTCACCAGTATTTGACACAAAAGCTATGCTCTTCTTCTTTTCAGACTTTTCACTGATCCCTAATTCGAATGTTTGAAGAGATCCCACCAGTTCATCCACTTTCATCTTGTCTATATCCTGAGCCTCCTCTATAGCAGTCACTTTCATGTCAAATCTCTTAGGTAGAGATCTGAGGATCTTTCTGACCAGTTTGCTTTCAGACATCTTTTCACCTAGGGCACTAGAGGCATTAGCTATCTCAATAATGTTCATATGAAAATCATGAATGCTCTCATCCTCTTTCATCTTCAAACTCTCAAACTTGCTAGTGAGAAGCTGAAGCTTTGACATCTTCACCTTTGAAGTCCCTTCATGACCAACCTTCAAGACCTCCCATGCCTCTTTAGCAATGGTGCAGTGTTCAATCAACCTGAAGATATTCTTGTTAACACCATTGAACAATGCATTCATGGCTTTGGAATTCCCTACGGAACCTTTGTAATCTGCATCATCCCAGTCTTTCTCTTCCTTCACCACATCAGTAGGGGTACCTTTTTCATCTTTAACCTTAGGGGGCTCCCATCCTTTTATAACAGCTTTCCATGCTTGATCATCCATGGATTTGATGAAATCTGTCATCCTTGGTTTCCAATAGTCATAGTTGGAACCATCAAGCAGAGGTGGTTTGTTCAGAAATCCTCCATCCTTGTCCATTGTACCAGAAAGTACCTTCCCTGAATCTCACCCAGAACCAAATAAGGGTGCAAGCTCTTGATGCCAATTGAAATTCTGGCACAGATATCATATGTCCTACGCAGATGTTGAGACACTGATATCCAACACAATGAACAAGATAACAATAAAAATAGCAGTGCAGAAAGTAAATAACACAGTGATATGTTTACCCAGCTCGGATCAACAATCCTACTCTGGAGGCTACCAAGCCATGGACGAAACCAATATACGATAGTATCAATTCACAGGTCATATAAACACCGAATAATCTGCTCACTTAATCACTACCCTTCCTATGACTTCTACCTAAGACTCACCTAGGTATGAGGCCCTCCTCAAATCCCTCTACAACCACAACCCGTGATTGGTACCTTTCCACACAAGAAACAAACTGAAAGTCACACTTTCAAAACACACAATTCTCAATACTTCACAGCTTATGAGAATTGACACACAAGAAACTCAATGCTTAAAAGCTTATGAGTAACTTGACAGAACTTACAACACAAAAACCAGTCCTTATACTGTTATCAGAATGATACCAGTTAGGCTCACAAAATACACTCGAAAACCCTAAAAACACAAGTAAGTTCCACACCTAAAACTAGGTTTACATCAGTCAATATATAGCACTTAATCTGGACTGAATTGGGCTTCAAAAACGCAGCAAATAGATTGTTCACAAATCTGCAAAATTAACTCCAACAAAATAGGTCTTCAATCCAAAGTTTCCTATTTTGTCTCCATAATTAGAAACAGCAGCAAATCCTAAAACCAACAAATAACCACACTCCAAAAATGCTTTGGATGCCACATAGGATAACCAAATATTCACAGAATATTCAGTAACAATTCATAGTAACAGAATCTGCATTAAAACTGAATCCACAACGCGATGTCCTATAAGCTGGCATGGAACATCTTCATTCGACATGTTAAAAGCAGCCACTTAGAACATTAAGATTCAACATCTTGCTGCTATAATAGTTTTAGCAAAATAAATGCCAACCACAAAAGCACAGAAATAACAATCTCCCCCTTTGGCTTATTTTGGCTAAAACTACACACACAAAAAAACTTTCAAAGAAGCACAAACAGCAAAAAATATCCATATATCAGACAACAACGAAAACACCAACAGCACACAGCAAAAAAAACATCCAGCATAGCAGCACTCCCCTTTAGGTGCATACAACACTCAGTACAGCAGCCTGGCAAAACTCCCCCTCAACAGCAGCAACATTCCACATTCTCCCCCTCAACTACTGCAGCAATATAAGCACACAAGCACTCCCCACACAAACATACTACTCCCCCTTTTTAGCCATAAATATGACAAAGGCAAGTAGAACAAGTCAAAGTAAAAAGAGACCAGATTAAACTGCATCAGAGAGTAGATGCACACCACATCACATGCCCTATTGTTATGCACAAACTTCAGCATTTTCCCTTCATTCACACACTGCACTACCAGAACCTCCTTTAGTCTTTTCAATCCGACAGCCAGAAGGAACATTGATTGCTATAGTTCTTCATGAATGCACACCCCAAGTCTGCTCCTCAGGTTTTCAAACTGAACTGCATCCAGAGCCTTGGTAAATATGTCAGCAAGCTGATTTTCTGTGCTCTTTCAGCACCCGCCCGGGTTTGACCTTTGACACCCGTCCGTGTTCTTTCAACACCCGTCCGTGTTTGAACTTTTTAGCCAACACTCGTCCGTGTTTGACCTTTGACACCCGTCCGTGTTCTTTCAACACCCGTCCGTGTTTGAACTTTTTAGCCAATACCCGTCCGTATTGACCTTTGAGACACCCGTCTGTGTTTGGACCTTTTTGGCACTCGTCCGTGTTTATCCCCCACCGCAGTAAATGCTCATCCGTGTTTGTTTCAATCCAGGTCAATACTTCATCCGTATTGATCTCTGACACTCGTCCTGTTATGATCTTACATCTTTTTATTACTTGTTCCCCAGCGGAGTCGTCTCTCCTTTTGCAGGATGCAAATTTGTGCGGTTATTTTGGTATTCAATCTCCATGTATCCCGACTGTCTGGAAGCCTTGGCTTCCATACCGTCGGATCCAAGAAGTTTGAATAGGGGCAGCTGTAACACCTCAAAATTTGCCCCCTTGTTTCTAACCCTTTTTGGGTTATGCTTCATTTCATTAGCATCGTCATTTTGCATTTTACATAGTTCTTTTGAGCATGGGATCAAGGTATTTCTTGCACCTCAACGTTTCATCCAATTCAAAGGACATTTCAGGAGTATACAAAGCTAAGCAGATAGCTTTCAAGGTCTTTTGAGCTTTTATTTTGTTCATTAGACGTTTTGATAATCAGAAGCTACGGTAGTCATTTTGATCAAGCGATCCGGCATCAGACATTATTAATTCAACAGAATATTCTGAGGTGTCAGCAAGAATTTGTGTTTCGTTTCAGGTGTTACTTAGTAGCAATATCAAGTTTTGAGTTTCGGAGGCTTAACAGGGTTCAAAACAACTGTCAGAGGTCACTTTTCCAAGTTTTCCTCCAAAAGGCGCCAAAATTCAAAATTTGAGCTGAGTAACCGGTTACAGCATATTTGATAACCGGTTACTCCTTTGTTTTCCATCGCATTTCCAGGTTTCTTGAACTAAGTAACCGGTTAGCATATATGCTGTAACCGGTTACTCTGGACGTAGCTTTAAAAAATTAAGTTTGCATCATTTGTGATCATGTGCTTGGCTTGTGCATGTGTGGGAAGGATCGTGAATTTATTTATTTTCATCATTTTCCACCCAAAATTCAAATTCCTTCCAACATTTTCCACTCTAATTCCCCATTCTTTTTTTCAAATTCCATTCCTAATCTCCATTCCACTCATCAACCCACACTCCAAACCACATTTGAATTCCTAACCTAGCTTCTATTTAAATCAATTCATTCCAAACCTCACATAACTTTGATCCATTTTTTCTGAATTTTCTACACATCTCACTCTATTTTATCTCAACTTTTCTCTCATTTCAAAACCCTCACTCAAAGTTCCTTCATCAAAGTTCAACAAATTTTGCATTGAAATTTGTTGATCTTGGAACTAAACCTTCATCCATTCACCATATCTTGAAAGAATCTTGAATTTATTAATGTTTTACTCTTGGATTTGAGCTTTTGGAACTGATTTTGGAGAAAGCTTGAAGCAAAATCATCACATTATTTGGATCTTGAAGTTTCTTGCTAGGATCTTGAAGTTTCTTGCATAGATCTTAGATTTCTTCCTTGGATTCATCAATTTTCATTTGCAACAATCACCAAAGTAATTCTCAGCTTTGTAGGTTGGTTTTCCTTAGATCTATACTTGATTTAGCTTATTTACAACTTATTCAATGTAGATCTTTGGTTGTTGTTGATTTGGATCCATTTTGCTTGAATTTGATTCTTAATGTTGATGATTATTGGATCTAATTGGTGTTTGATTACTGATATTTGATGTGAATTTCGTGATTAATTGATTGCATGATCCTTTGGATGTTTGGAGAAGTGATAAGCTGCAGAAAAGTGATTTTGGACACTGTTTTTTGAATTATGTTGCAGAGTAACCGGTTACAGCATATCTGCTAACCATTTACCCTGTTATTTTCTACGTAATTTTTGGCTATTTTGAACTGAGTAACCAGTTACAGCATATCTGATAACCGGTTACCACTGCTGCAGAATGTGATTTTCTTGCATTTTCTTGTTTGTTTGGGTTCCTTTGCATGTCTAAACTTCATGGATTAATATGTTGATGATTTGTGGATTATTCTTGAGCTGTTTCACCTCGTACCATTGCATGAACACGATTCTTCGACACGTGATTCTTGGTTTTCATCGATGAATGTTTATGTTTGCGTTGTTGATTACTTGATGCGATAAACATGATGCACACACATTTGAATCATGTTAATTCTTGATTGACACTCAACTTGCTGGACATGTGATGCGTGATTGTTGTTTGTTTCCGTGGTTGATTGTGCATGATGTTTTGATCAATGTTTAGATTGTGCAACTTTGTTGAGTATTTGTTCTTAAAATGTTAGCATAATCATGTTGTTTGTTCTTGATGCTTGCAACCTTTATGTTTGGTTTGCCATGCTTTGTGGGTCTATTTGCAATCTTTGCTTGCATGAGTATTTGTTTAGATGCTTTGCATGCTGCCCTGCTTTTTACAACTGTTGTTCTAAATTGTTTGTGTGCTGTCAATTGTATACCCTTGCTGCCTGCTGTCTTTTACACCTGTTTTGTGCTAAAAACTTGAGCTGTTAAATACTGTTTGGAGTTTTTGCTGGTTTTTACCGCTGTGCAGGTGCTGGAGCGCTGTTGTAGCCGCTGTTTTTAGTTTTATTTCTTTGGTTTTTGCTTTGTTTTTGTATGCTCCCTTAAGGTTCCCTAGTCCAACTTAATCTTTGATTAAGATTGGGGTAGGGTAGACATTAGGATTCAAACCATGCATGCTAACATTAGGTAGAATTTTCCCCTCTTACCTCAATATTAGGGCCATCTTTGCATGACAACATTAGGATAGAATTCCCGTAGCGTTTTCTTTTCGACTTGAGCCTTCTCTTCTCATCTCATAACAACTCTAAAACACTTAATAAAGGCAACGTGTATTGCGCATGAGCCTTGTATGTGGGGAATGAGGAATGAGGGGTTTCCTCTAATTTTTCTAGAGTGTTTGGTGGACGTCCCATCTTGGGACGATTTGCTATGCATTCTTTCCTACGTCATAGACTTCGGTGCAATGCAAGTTACAAACTAACTTTAATCCACTTCTGTCTAAAAAACACAAAAACAAATTCAAAACTTTTTATCCTTCGGGATTGTTGAGTTTCAAACCTTTTTTAGAAGAGAGCTCGTCGTTCACGTAAAAAACACTTACAGACCTTGTAGGTCGAACTATGACTGCTCTGACTTCCTCTCTCTCGTCCGATTGAGGATACGTAGGCACGAGATGCGATATCTCGGTGAGCAAGCTTCCCCCCTTTTGCGTAGTCCATCAAACTACGTTGACTCTGATTCTTTGTTCGTCTACGAAGATACGTAGGCATTGGATTACGATGATCCTTGCGAGTCCGTCTTAGTCTTCCACATCCCCATTTTCTGTTTAGCCGTAGACTTTAGGATAACTTGCCCTTTGCTTAGACAACAAGCGTGGATCCCATCAAGTACGATAGACGCGTGGGGGTACTAATACCTTCCCCTCACGTAACCGACTCCCGAACCTGGACTATGGTTGCGATGACCATGTCTTTCCCTTTATAGGTTTTCTTCGATCGTTTCCTTTCCCTGCATCGGGATAAATAACGTTCGGCGGCGACTCTTCTGTTCTTGTTTCTCACCGGTTGTTTTTTTTGCAGTTGCGACAATTACTGAAGAGGTTTAGTGCTGCTTGGACTCAGATTCACCTTGAAGGAAGAGCCTATTTGGGTAAGAAGAATTATATAGCCAAGGAAGATTATACACTTTGGGTCAAAGAGCGCGTCAAAGAAATCATGTTGCCATTTTCTTCCTAGCCTTCCATGAATGCCAAGCTTCCTGAACTTGCCATCGTTCCTCCATCTGAGGTCGACCAACTCAAGCGGACTATTGATATGTTGAAGAAGGAGAATGCTGATCTTCGTCTCAACCTTGATAAAGTCACATCCGAGAAGGAAACCCTACAGATTGAGCTTCATCAGAAGCGCGAGCGCATGCTCAAAGAGGTGGAGGTTGAGCAGAACATGCGAAGGAAAATGGGTGATGCTTTGAAGAGTACCTGTGATGGACTTGCTTCAAAGAAGAGGCAACTCGCTGATACTGAGTATCAAGCCTACAAAGATGAGTTGAGCTACAAGAAGCAACTTGAAGAGCTTTGAGGGAAGTTGTCAGAGTACAAGACAAAGCTGCAAAGTGGACAAGACTGTGCTAACCAGTTAGCAAAGGACTTTTCTCAGTGTCAAGCCAAGCTCAACAAAGCCTTCGGTGAGATCCAGAAGCTGCAAGATCAAGCACATCAGAGCCGAGAGAAAATTAGTCAGATCAACACAGAGAGTACTCATTGGGAGCAACAAAGCCGTCATTTGCAAGTTCTCTTGGATCAGAAAGAGACCTTTCTTCAAGATATGCTTCAGGGACCTAACCATTCTTTGCTACACAACCTCATGAAGGATGCGAAGTATTAGAGTGAGAGACACAACCGTCTAGCCAGGTTTGCTGAGCATGCACTTGAAGACTTGCCTGGGTTGTTGAGGGATGCATATGCTGATGTATTGTCGCACAAGACTCCTTAGGTTGTTTTCCATTTCTTGTCTGTTTGTAGGGTGGTTTTCGATAGGATCCAGATTGATCTTGTTGTAGCTCAAAAGGCAGATATTTGATTTGTACTTGACTTGTACTTGTTTCCTTTATTTTTGAATGAATGAAGTTGCTTGCCAATCTTATCTTTGCACCTTTACTTGTATGCTTTATGATCATTGTTAACAAAGATAAGCTTATGAATTCCTGGAATTTAAAACTTTATTTTGCATGCATTTCATACATTCATGCATACACATACACGTCCCTTCGTCCAGAAAACCTTTGCTTACCCTGTCCGTCTCCACTTGTAGCAAGACGACGACTCGACATCGGTATTTCACTCGCTCAAGCAAATCCAGAATCATGGCTGACTTCGAAGCTGAAAATGCTGCCTATAAGGAAACTCTGGCTCAATTTCAAGGTCGAATGGATCAGTTTCAGACCAACATGGATGTTATTATGGAGTTCCTTTGTGCCCAGAAGGACGTTGCTCCTGCTACCACTGTTGTTGCAACTG
Organism: Lathyrus tuberosus; assembly: GCA_022829125.1. Classification (NCBI taxonomy): domain Eukaryota; kingdom Viridiplantae; phylum Streptophyta; class Magnoliopsida; order Fabales; family Fabaceae; genus Lathyrus; species Lathyrus tuberosus. The sequence goes on from JALAZF010000146.1 coordinate 12,481,950, forward strand.
CCACTGATGCAACCATTGTCACCCCTGCTGTGATTGTTCCTCCTGTTGGTACCGCCCCTCCGGCTTTTGTTTCTTCGCCTGCTACTGTTGAGGTGCCGGTTGAGCCGGTGATTCAGCCCACTGTTCATCCATCAAATTTTCAATCCGGGTTGAACAAAATGCCCGTTGGTTTTCCTTGGGGCATGCCTCCGAACTTCACTCCTCAGATTGCGAATGGTAGTGCCTTCGTACCATACCAGCCTTTTGTTGTGCCCTTGCCTGATGGTAATGCTGCTGCATATCCGTGGGGTATGCCTACCCCAATTCCACCTATAGTAGTGAATGATGATCATGAGAATCTTTAGACTCATTAGAATCCTGTGTTGGCTGGCATTGAAACTCCTGATGACGATGAGCATGTGTATAGGGGTTCTCCTCTTCATGTTTTGGTTTCATCCCAAGCTTCTAACAGTGCTATTCAGAATGTTCATTCTGGAATGCTCTACCCTGGGGCATCCTCAGCCACCATGGTACCTCCTCCGAATTATCCATTTGGTGTTCAGATGGGTCAGAATGCTGGTCAGATGGTTAATCAGGGATTGGTATATCCTTCTCAGTTCACTACTCCGCAAGTGCACGCTCCAGCCGCATCTCAGTTGCCAAATCCTCAGATTCTTGCCAGGCATACTGATTAAGGAAGACCTGCTGGTTACAAGTTGTTGGAAGACTGTATCAGAGCTATTGAAGGGCTTTCTACTTTTAGCATGGAGGCCAAGGACTTATGTTTGGTTCCAAATGTTGTATTGCCGTAGAAATTCAAGATACCTGAGCTTCTAAAGTATAAAGGTTTGAGTTGCCCATGTAGTTACATCACTATGTACTGCAGGAAGATGGCATCCTATATTGATAACGATGAACTGCTAGTTCATTGTTTTCAAGATAATTTGTCTGGTGCTTCATTGGATAGGTACATGGGTTTAGAACGCAATAAAATCTATACTTGGAGGGACCTGTCTGAAGCGTTTTTGAAACAGTACAAATACAATCTTGATCTGGCGCCTACCAGGTTACAGTTGCAAAACCAGTCTCATCCCTCAACTGAGACATTTAAAGAGTATGCACAAAGATGGCGTGAGATGGCATCTCGTGTGCGACCTGCTCTCTCTGACAATGAGTTGGTTGACATCTTTATGGGAACGTTGCAGGGATCCTACTATGAGAAAATGGTGGGTAGTTCTTCATCAAAATTTGCTGATATCATAACCATTGGTGAACGAATTAAGAACGGGTTGAAGACTAGAAAGATTTCTAGAGCTGTTTCCCAGTAGCCGACTAACAGGAAGTCTCAGAACAGTCAGTTAAAGAAAAAGGAAGGTGAAGTCATTGCCGTGACAAATAAAGTCTCTCCTCAGTATCAAGCACCCATGGCTCTCATGCCTTACTATCCATATCTGTACATTGTTGCTGCACAATATCAACAACCTCCGTACCAGTATCATCCGCAACAACCAGTTCACAACGCTCAGAATCAGCAATAGCCGCAGTCGCAACAACAGACTCAACAGAACAACAAAAATCAGCAGAATCAAAACCATCAAAACAACAACAATCAAGGAAATCGTAAGCGCCCGAATTTCGACAGAATTCCAGTGCCCTATACTGAATTATTCCCTTGGTTCATCAAGGGGCAATTGTTCCCAAAGAGATCGCACCTGCAATTCCTCAATTTAATCTAAAACATAATCTAAATGCATCTTGTGCTTATCACTCTGGATACATAGGACATGCAACAGAAGACTGTATTGTTTTCAAAACCAAGGTTCAGGAGCTCATTGATAGGAAGATTTTGACGTTCCCTGAGGAAGGTCCTAACATTCAGCATAATCCATTTCCCTATCACGTGGACCTGCGGTTAACATGATAGAGGATAATTCAAGGGTCGAGCTGATCATGGATGCTGGCGAGGTAAAGATTCTAATGACTGTGGTTATTAAGAAATTGAATGAACATGGGTTGTTGAAAGGGTTGCATGGTAAGTTTCAGATTTGTGACGATAATCCAAACCAGTGTTGAAGGCTTAAGGGTTGCGTCCAAATTTTGATGAACCGAGGTGAAGTTTAGCTTGCTAGATCTAAGCCTATTGGAGAAGTTGCTACTATCGAGCCATTCACGATCATCTATAAGAAGATTCCCGTTGAATCCTCTAAAAAGAAAATACAACCTATCGTTGTTTGCCCGCCAAAACCGTTTTCGTATCAGAATTCTAAGGAGGTACCTTGGAGATATGGGTCTACTGTGTTTTCTGGAGGTCAAGAGATAAGGTTTGCCGAGTCTGAGATTGTGAATGTTACAGCCGCTGGAGGTTTGACTCGTAGTGGACGGGTGTTCGCTCCGAAAATCACTACAAAGCCTGTTCAAGTTCCAACTGTTGTTCCTCCCAAGGAGAAGCCTGCATATGCAACCCCTAGTGTTCAGTAAGGGGGATCCACTATTATACCAGTGCCAACTATTCCGTATGAGGATGTCTCAAAGAGTAAAGAAACTATTGATGATCAAGAGTTCCTTAAGCTGATCAAGAAAAGTGACTTTAAAATTGTGGATCAGCTGGGGCAGACTCCTTCAAGGATATCGATCTTGTCCTTACTCATGAGCTCACTCGCACACAGATCAGCTTTGTTGAAAGTCTTGAACACTGCCCACGTGATGCATGATATATCCGTTGTCAAGTTCGATGATGTAGTGGCCAATATAACTGCAAGCAGATACTTGGGTTTTAATGAATCAGAATTACCTCCTGAAGGAGCTGCCCACAATCGAGCATTGCACATATCTGTAACTTGCATGGACGCCTTATTATCTCGTGTTCTAGTTGCAGCGAGCGATTTTGGACGTGGTTCTTAAGCACTGTCGCTCTTGGGGGACTACAGGTCGATTCATTTTTTATCCTATTGAAGCTGATGAAGGAAGGGAAACAGATGTCTCCAACTAACCCTGCTTGCATACTGAGTTTAAACAGCGGTCTGTTAGGTTACGGATGCTATATGGAAGTGGGGGCTCTTTCTGCTTATTTCGGTAAGACTGAAATGACGAGACTATGCTATTGGTAGGTTGTTAGGACTGATGCTTTTTTATTGATGTATGAAGGTACGGGATTTTGGGTTTTTGATTAGTGTGCTCGCTAAGATTTTTCTTTCAATCTTATGCCTACGTATTCTCGTTTACCGAAACAGGGAAATCAGAGAGATCGTAGTTCCTCCTATTCTATGGGAGGAAATGGTGTTTTGGTGTCTTTTTCAAAGCCCAAGACGTGAAGCTTAAAATGATTTGTATCTTGTTCGAAGCACAAGATGTGAAGATGAAGGGTCTATTTGTATCTTGTTTGAAGCCCAAGATGTGAAGCTAAAGGGTTTTGACTTTAGAGAGAATTCGTCATCTCTAAAGAGGGTATGTTTGGTCTGTTTGTCACAACTGTTGGGTGACTGGTTATAAAGGAGAATTACTTTAACTGGGATATGTGAATCCAGTAATTCCATAATTTCCTTTATAGGGGTTTTTGACCTGAAGGAGAAGACTTTAACTCAGTTTAGAGTAATGCCATCTTTCCTTAGGAATTTCTCATGCTAAAAGAGGGACAATGGCGTGGATGTAAATAATCCAGAGGCTTGCCGCTTACAGCAATTAGATGGGGGGAAAAGGAGTTGTTGATGTTTGTATGTTATGAACAAGGCACAACTTTGATGCTAAAAGGTTGATTGACTCAAATGGGGTTTCCTTATACAAAGCCTAAGAGGAGGCTATTGACCCAACAAGAGGGTGTTTTTATATGTCTTGTACAAAGCCCAAGACGGAGGCTAAAGAGGTTCGACTCAACAAGAGAGTCCTTTATACTCAACAAGAGAGTGATTTGTATCCCGTACGAAGCCCGAGATGGAGGCTAAAGGTGTTTTACTCAACAAGAAAGTTTTTTATACTCAACAAGAGAGTGTTTTGTATCTCCTACGAAGCCCGATATAGAGGCTAAAGATGTTTGACTCAACAAGAGAGTCTTTTATACTCAACAAGAGAGTGTTTTTGTATCTCGTACGAAGCCCAAGATGGAGGCTAAAAATGTTTGACTCAACAAGAGAGTATTTTATACTCAACAAGAGAGTGTTTTTGTATCTCGTACGAAGCCCGAGATGGAGACTAAAGATGTTTGACTCAACAAGAGAGTCTTTTATACTCAACAAGAGAGTGTTTTGTATCTCGTACGAAGCCCGAGATGGAGGGTAAAAGGAGATTGACTCAATAAGTGAGTCTTTTATACTCAACAAGAGAGTGTTTTGTATCTCGTACAAAGCCTGAGATGGAGGCTAAAGAGGTTTGTGACCCAACAAGAGGGTCTTTTATACTCAACAAGAGAGTGTGGAAAGGTTAGCTCCGCTGGGGGAGGATCATTGTACAAAGCCCAAGAGGAGGCCATGGTAACTGTTTCAGTTGAGTGACAGGTCCAGCATGTTGGTTAAAAGAGAAAATCAGTTCTTATATGGGTAATGTTGTACTCATGGATTTGATCAGAGGATCGGGATTATCTAAGGAAACGGGGAATCCAAAGGAGCTTTAGACTGTCCGAGTCTACGGGTTTTATCTTTTGTACTATGCTTAAGAAACAATAGTAGTGAGATCTAGACTCTTTGAAAGACTGTTCTATTAAGATGACTAATTTCTGTTCCTATACCTCTAGGAGGTCGTCAGGACAATTTGTACGAAGCCCAAGAGGAGGCGAGAAAAACTTTTAAGAAGCCGAGGGACAATTTGTACTAAGCCCAAGAGGAGGCTATCTTCTCGGAGAAAGAATCATTATACAAAGCCTAAGAGGAGGCTGTGAAAACTTCTAAGAAGCTGACGGGTCCTTGTACCACGCCCAAGAGGAGGTGGGGATGCTTTTAGGAAGCCTGTGGATCCTTGCACTAAGCCCAAGAGGAGGCTGATGAACAGTTCCAGAAGGGGTTTCACTTGGAACATTGGCCTTCTGTATATGATCTGTTCAAGGGGGAAATTTCTTAGATCTAGTTATCTAAAATTGACGTAAAAGAAAGTTTTTATTGTTTGGGTTATGTTGAAATATCCGGGAGAACGTCGGGAGATGAGGTTCTGTCTAGTTCTAGACGTAGTTGCCGGGGAAACTCTAAATATCTATACTATTATTACACAGTCGATATGAGTTTATGAAAGAAGACTTACAGTGAAACAGCCCCACAGTACAGTTATATACATATGAAAGCGGTAAATGAAAGCGGGTAAACACTTACTCGGTGTCATACCCTAAATTTTGACCACTAAGATTTCTCATCATTGTGGAAATCATCACCACAATATGGATGTACCATCATGCCTCATCAGTCTCCCCAAAGATGGGTGAACACTTACTACAGTCAAAATTAGGGTTTCAAGCCCTCTCTGAGTTCTTAGACAAAGGATCAATCAAGGAATGACATGGTCTTCAACTTGTCTAAACCTCTTAAACATCCACAAAGGATCAAGAGGACTCCCACTTCAAGGATTAAGCACAATGCTGCTCCCTTCTAGGTGGATCAAGCCTCAAGATCGCTAGTGTCACCAAATTAGGGTTTGGTCGACCAGGGCCTCCAGATGGAACTTTTCCTCTGGGCATGAGCCAATGCTTCAAAGCATATCCTAAAATACTCCATGGAACCTCATGGGCCCAAGCATCAAGTAAATTTGACCTCAGGGGATGCATTCATCAAAAATCAGGAATTAGGGTTTCTTGACCTAATTCACCCCTAAATTGACTTTTGGGGCAAATCATGAGCCAAGACCTCAAGACATGATTTGAGGGTCTCTAACATAATACATTGATCCATTTGCAACAATGGATTGATCCAGGAAGCTTGAGAAATAAGTCTCAATTTCATCAGAGCCACAATTAGGGTTTCGCGAGAAAAGTCAACTGTGCACAAAAGTCAACTTTGACTTTTTGAGATTTTCACAAAAATGGTTTTTTAACCCTAACCTCTAGTCAATGGCTAGAGGAGACTTGGATTCCAAAGTGCAACCATTGGCCAAACCTCTGCTGCAGTTGTCATTCACTATTGATCCCAAAAAAACTTGCTCTACTATAAATAGAGCTCATTTGTGCTCAGTTTGAGTACACCAAAGCCATCAAACAGATGTTTTCCTCAAAATCCCTATCTTTAGGCAAAAATACCTTCTTTAGCAAGGTAACTCTAAGTTTTTGAGTTAGAGAGAATTTCCACCATAGCTCATGATCCTAACACCTCATAAACATCATATGTAGGTGATCCAAACTCACACAAGTGACCTGTAATCATTAAATCACAAAGTCACCTCTCAAAACCTCAAAATAGGCTTTTTGTGCACTTTTCAAGCCATGTCTTGAATCAGTCACTTTCAAAACCAGATAAAACCTCAAACACACTCCAAATATTATCCTTGAACTATCCCAAATGGTTCCCCTCATCTGGAACACCATTTGAGAGAGTTGCTATTTTGGCCATTTTAACCCCTTTTGCAAGAAAGGGCCAGTTTGTGTTTTTGCAGGTTCCAGCTGATTCCAATCATCCTAAAAGCTTCCAAGGGATCATTTGAGGGTGTCCAAAGAATCAAACCATTTCTGGAACAAGAAGTTTGGCAGATTGCACAAAAACTCCAAAAAGCTCAAAGGGAGGTAAGCCTCATGACTTGAACTTTCTAAAATATGCATTGCTTTGAAATCCAGTGATCATACACACCTCATACATGTTATATATGTTGTGTTTGAACCAATTCATCATGTAATTCATGCCTGTATCAAAGTGTAGCATAGAAAATGCAATTATAGGCCTTTTTCAAAACCACTATCGGGTTTTGAGGAGGGAGTATGATCTGGAAAAAAAAATACCACCACCATTGGATTCCTTGTGAAATTATAGGCCAGATGCATATAAATTTTGTCCCCAAACATGGAGAAATGAGAAAGTTATGGACCTTCCCGTTTCTTGGCAAAACTTGCCTTGCCTTGCCTTGGCCAGGCCTAGAAAACAAGGCAAGCCTTGTATATTTGTGATTTCACTTCAAGCAATGGATGTATCACCACCCCAGTGGTAAGGCGCGCGCCCTATAACCTTGAGGTCGTGGGTTCAAACCCCACCCATGCCATTTTGTGTTTTCTCACATTTTTGCTATTTTTTCCAATATTTTCATGTTTTGTTAATTAATTGGAAAATTAATAACTCTTTCAATTTTAATTATTTTTTATTGGTTCTTTCTGAAAAAAATCACAAAAATGTTGAATTATTTTATTCCACAAAAAAATTAAGTTTATATTATTTATTTAATATAATTAGTATTTTTGTGAATAAATTCCTTTTTAATGTTTTTTAAACATTTTAATAGTGAATATTTACTTTGAAAATCAAAACCAAGTGAGTTTTAATATCCCTTGTGATTAATCCCTAATTTTTCAAACCTTAAACAAAAATCACAAATGGTTTATTCAAACTTATTTGGTATTTTATTTGATTTTCTTTAAATATTTACTTTTAAAGAATAACAAATTAGGGTTTCTCTGGGTTTCACCCTCGCAAAACATTTTCAAACACTTGGGCCTCTATTAGAGTGTAAGACCCAACCCTTTTTGAAAACCAAACATTTTTGGGCCTCACTTATTGTATAAGACCCACTGCGTTTTCAAAAATCTCGGTGCGATCGCCATTTCAAACAAAAACAAACCTTGGGCCTCTCCTTGAGTTGTAAGCCCCATCACTTGTACAAAAATGAATCTTTGGGCCTCTAATAGAGTGTAAGACCCAATCCCCTTTTAACCAAAACAATTTTGAGCCTCAGACATTGTATAAGTCCCTCTGCATTAAAAGAAAACCTTTGCGCGACCGCCAATTCAAAAACCAATCATTTGGGCCTACCCTCGTGTTATAAGCCCCATTCCTTTTTTAAACACTTGGGCCTCTTGAGAGAGTGTAAGACCCATCCCTTTGTGCAGAAAAAACCTTTCTTGGGCCTCAGTCACTTGTATAAGTCCCTGTACAAATTCAAAACCACAGTGCAATCACTGATAAAACCTTGGACCTCTCCTTGAGCTGTAAGCCCCAACATCTTTTCAAAGCACTTTCTCCTTTGATTTTTTATATAATATTGTTATCAAACCTTTCTTTGTTGAACAACTAACAATACTGCATGGAAGCTCTACAACCGAGTAAGTGTTTACCCGCTTTCATTTACCGCTTTCATATGTATATAACTGTATTGTGGGCTGTTTAACTGTAAGTCTTCTTTCATAAACTCATATCGACTGTGTAATAATAGTATAGATATTTAGAGTTTCTCCAGCAGCTACGTCTAGCACTAAGCCATGTTGATCACTCTTAAATAGACTAAACTAGATCCCCATAGGATTACCAGATACAGTCTTCCCTCCTCTTGGGGTTAAACAATATGGAGATGTGAAACGCATATTCTTTTTGAACCCTTTCTCAGACTGTCACCTTTAGAAGTTGTCAAAGAAACTCTACTCCCCAGAGATGGTCTTTTATCCGTGAATGGCATCTCTTGAGTTTCTTCCAAATTCTCGAACTTTCCTGGCTTGATCCATTCTCGGTGAATGGCATGTCTTGAACTTCTCGGGGTTTGGGGACCCACAGGCTTCCTAAAAGCATCCTCGTCTCCTCTTGGGCATTATACAAGGACCCATCGGCTTCTTAGAAGTATTCACAACCTCCTCTTAGGCTTCGTATAAGGATTCTTCCTTCGGGAAGAGAGCCTCCTCTTGGGCTTCGTACAAATTGTCCCTCGGCTTCTTAAAAGTTTCCAGCCTCCTCTTGGGCTTCGAACAAATTGTCTAGAGGTATAGGAACATAAATTAGTCATCTTAATAGAACAGTCTTTCAAAGAGTCTAGATCCTACTACTACTGTTTCTCTAAGCATAGTACAAAAGATAAAACTCTAGACTTGGACAGTCTAACTTCCTTGAGTCTCGAAGGCATTCTCAAGTCCCTTCCAAAGATAGGGAAAACACTCGCAGACTTGGACAGTCTCAACACCCCTCTGGATTTCCCATTTCCTTAAAGAACAGGAAATAACCCTGATCCTCTGATCAAATCCTAAAGCATAGCATTACTTTTAATCAGTCTCTTTATAAGAACTGATTTTCTCTTTTAACCAACATACTGGATCTGTCACTCAACTAAAACAACCATCCTTTAGCCTCTATCTCGGGCTTCGTACGAGATACAAAGACTCTCTTGTTGAGTCAAACCTTTTAGCCTCTATCTCGGGCTTCGTACGAGATACAAAGACTCTCTTGTTGAGTCAAACCTTTTAGCCTCTATCTCGGGCTTCGTACGAAATACAAGGACTCTCTTGTTGAGTCAAACCTTTTAGCCTCTATCTCGGGCTTCGTACGAGATACAAAGACTCTCTTGTTGAGTCAAACCCTTTCGCCTCCAACTCGGGCTTTGTACGAGATACCGAACACTCTCTTGTTGAGTATAAAAGACTCTCTTGTTGAGTCAACCTCCTGTCGCCTCCATCTCGGGCATCGTACGAGATACAAAAACACTCTCTTGTTGAGTCAACCCTTTTAGCCTCTATCTCGAGCTTCGTACGAGACACATAAAAACACCCTCTTGTTGGGCCACTAGCCTCCTCTTAGGCTTTGTATAAGAAAACCCCGGTTAAGTCAATCAACCTTTTAGCATCAAAGTTGTGCCTCCTTCATAGTATACAAACATTAACAACTCCTTTTCCCCCATCTAATTGCTGTAAGCGGCAAGCCTCTGGATTATTTACATCCACGCCACTGTCCCTCTTTTAGCATGAGAAACTCCTAAGGAAAGATAGCATTGCTCTACACTGAGTTAAAGTCTTCTCCTCTAGGTTGAAAAGCCCCTATAAAGGAAATTATGGCATTGCCGGATTCACATATCCCGGTTAAAGTAATTCTCCTTTATAGACAGTTGTGACAAACATACCCCTCTTTAGAGATAACAAATTCTCTCTAAAGTCAACACCCTTTTTAGCTTCACATCTTGGGCTTTGAACAAGATACAACCCCCCCCCCCCTTTAGCTTCACGTCTTGGGCTTTAAACAAGACACCAAAACACCATTTCCTCCCATAGAATAGGAGGAACTACGATCGCTCCGATTTCCCTGTTTCGGTAAACGGGAATACGTAGGCATAAGATTGCAAGAAAAATCTTAGCGAGCACACTAATCGAAAACCCAAATCCCGTACCCTCACATATCAATCGAAAAGCATTAGTCTTAAACTCCCACCAATCACCCAGGCACTTCTTTTTTACAAAATAACCTAAGAGAGACCCACAATCTTTATCGCACCTGTAAACCAACAGTCATCTGTTCAAACTCAGTTTGCAAGCAGGGTTAATTAGAGACATCTATTTCCCTTCCTTCATCAGCTTCAATAGGATAAAAAATGAATCGAGCTGTAGTACCCCAAAAGCGATAGTGCTTTGTAACCACGCAAAAATCCGCGCTACAGAAAAATGGCGACTCTGCTGGGGACGTCGAGGTCTTGTTATCTTCCCATTTCTTAGGTAGAAACCTGAAAAAAAAAGTGCCACAGAAAGGTGGCGCCCACCGTGGGGCCCTTCTTTCTTTCTTTGGAATTTCACTTGGATAGGACTTTTTGTTGACTCCACTAGGATCTTAGGTCAAAACCTTTAAATTAGGAAGGAACCACAGAATGGTGATTCCGCCGGGGAGCCATTTTCTGTCAGGAACATAGGATTCATAGCTCTTTAAAGTCTAGGACTTTAGGACAAATATATATACTGCTTTTCCTAATTGATATTTGTCTTTATTTTTCTACTAATGGGAATGCGTGTGATGCCACATGTGGAAAGATTGAGTATACACCTAGGAAAAATCTCTTTTAGTGGTGCGGAAACTATTGGAAATGGTTGTCATGCGATACCACCCTCTTCTGACGGTCCTTCGAAAAACATCACCTAGCACGGTTCCCGGCCCGCTGGTGTTTTCTCGACAAGGACTGATGATTTTGAGAGACAGGTACAAAAATCACTAGTATAAACCTTTGGGATGGGTATAGCCTTGACTCCATGACAACAACCCTTTGACCCCATGTTTTTTCTATGTTTTTGTGTGCTGCATTCATGCATTCATCTAAAAAACATTAAAGCAAGACTTCTCTTCTAGTCTCTATTTTTCAAATTAAACTAAAACAATGATTGCAAATGTCAGAGAAAAAGATTACGCTCATGGATTTCGGTAGAAGGAGAACATATAAGTACACCTTCAGGATTCTAAAGCTAGAGGATTTGAGAGGACTAGCAAGGATGATCACTAACCCTGAAGCTTTCAGAGCCAAATACGGAGGTCTGCTACCTCTATTAAGAATCCATGTGATTGAAGGAATCATGGAGACACTCATTCAGTTTTACGATCCGGTCTATCACTGTTTCACATTTCCGGATTACCAGCTCGCACCAACGCTGGAGGAGTACTCTCACCTGACCAATTTACACATTACTGATCGAGCTCCATTTTCTGGACTGTAAGAAATTCCAAAGGATCAGACCATTGCAAGAGCAATTTATTTGGATGAGTCGGAAGTCAAGACTCACATGACCACTAAGGGAGGGCTCCCGGGTTTACCAGCCCAGTTCCTGACAAAGAAGGCTCTGTACTTTGCTAGTATAGGGGACATGACTGCTTTTGAAAGCATCTTTGTCTTACTCACCTACGGGTTATTTCTGTTTCCCAACATTAATAATTTCGTCGATATCAACGCCATTAAGGTTTTTCTCATTGGAAACCCTGTGCCAACTTTGCTCGCGGACGCGTATCATTCTGTACACTTAGGGAATTTGTACAGCGGAGGAATAATCACATGCTGTGTGCCCCTGCTGTATAAATGGTTTATCTCCCATTTTCCTAAGTCTGCTACTTTTTGGGATCATAAGAGTGTCTTACGTTGGTCGTAGAAAATCATGTCCCTCACCAACTCTGACATAGATTGGTGCAATAGGATTTATGACGGGATCAGGATCATTGACCATTGTGGAAATTTCCCCAACGTACCCCTTATAGGAACTAAGGGAGGAATCAATTACCATCCAGTTTTGCTTCGTTGTCAATTTGGATACCCAATGAGGCATATCCCGCGTAATGCTCATCTGGAAGGTCTTTTCTTCAAAGAAGGAGAAAGTGACAGGGCACTAAAGACGGAAATAGTGCACGCTTGGAAACATGTTCATAAGAAAGGATGGGAATCTCTAAGAAAACCGGGTTGTGTCTCAGTGGAGCCTTATCTCCACTGGGTACAAACTAGAGCTCTCAAGCTAAAGATGCCTTATCCTCGTCACGAGTTCTTCCGCCAAGGGAATCTGTCATGTACTTCATGACTGAAATGGAAAAACTTCAGGTTAATCTCAACAAAGTTCAACAGGAGAGGAGGTCTTGGAAGAACAAGTACCGCATTCTCAATGTGGAGTGTATCAAAATACAACAACTACTGAAAGATAAGGATGCTCTAATTGAGATTTTGGAGCAACACGCTGTGGATAATCAGGATGACCAAAGGAATTTGCTCATTCCTTTCACTTGGCAAAAGAATGACAACCCGACAACGGCTCAAGAGCCCCGGTCAAAGAAAAGGAAAGTACCAGAATCAGCACCCGGGTTCTCCTCAGAGAGGACTTGGGACCCATTAGCTTAGGTTTCTGTTTCCGCACCTTGTAATCTACTGTATTTCTATTTTCGCAATCCTTTGAATTTAATAAAAAGGGGTTTCCCCACTGTTTGATATTTGCAATCTAATTGTCGAAGTTTACTTTGAAAAAACAAAAACAATTAATATAATCATTGCATTCATCATTCTCACGTCACGTATTCTTCTTACCTATGAATCTCACGTTTGTGTCTCGGTTCTAGAGTCAGACTGTCTCATTCTTACAATACTCAGGCCAATCGTCAGAAAAAGATGGATGATCTCGAGGAAGAGAACAGAGAGTTGAGAGAAGAGATCGACACTCTGAGAGAGAAAATGAGAAAGCTTTGTAATGACATGCAAGCTATGGCAGAAGCTCAGCTACAAAGAACTGTGATCTCGGAGATCACCTCAACGCCCATAGTGGAAAAGTCCGATCCTAGGTACAAAATGCCGAAAGATCGTCCCTGGGGCATGCCACTCAATTATATCCCGGAAGAATATATCCCGTTGATCAATGAGGATCAGGGGACTACAGCAGGAACCGCTGGGCTTGAAGGTTACAAACTTCGAGAAAGCGAAGATGCCAAGGGCATGACAGCAACTCCTGAAGGTTACAAACTTCGAGAGACACCGAAAGTCTCGGCCATAATGACTGTACCACCACCCGTGGTACACACTGTCCTGGAAGGACAGATTCCCCAGATACCTTCTGGTGGAAACGACAACATGTTCGAAAGAATGAATGAGTTTCAAGAACAGTTCCTGGGAATGCAGAAAGAACTGCAGGCCCTTCGCGGTTGGGATCTATTTGGAAAGGACGCCGCGGATCTCTGCTTGGTCCCAAATGTGAAAGTCCCGCACAAATTCAAGGTGCCTGACTTTGGAAAGTACAAGGGTAACTTTTGCCCTCAGAGTCACTTGGTGATGTACGCTCGGCGAATGTTAGCTCAGACAGAAAATCAGGACCTACTGATTCACTACTTTTAGGATAGTTTAACCGGTGCCGCACTAAAATGGAACATGGGTTTAAACCGTGCTACGATTAGCACTTTCAGAGATCTTGGCACTGCCTTCGTCCAACAATATAAATACAATCTGGACATGGCACCAGACAGAGATCAACTCCGATCAATGTCACAAAAGGACAGGGAAACCTTTAAGGAATACGCTCAGAGATGGCGTGAAATTGCCGCCTAAATTTGTGCACCTCTTGAGGAAAAAGAGATGACAAAGATATTCTTAAAGACCTTGAGCTCATTTTACTACGACAGAATGGTTGCCAGCGCACCCAGTGACTTCACCGAAATGGTCGGTATGGGAGTGCGTCTTGAGGAAGCCGTCCGAGAAGGACGTCTAGTTAAAGACGCTGGATCATCAAGTAGTACAAAACGATACGGTAGTGCTCTCCCTAAGAAAAAAGAGTAAGATATTGGGAATATCTCTCTCGAAAAGCAAAGGCGACGTTATCAACCAGTAGCAGATGTGACTCCTGCTATCAACCCTGTGCCTGTTTCTACGTATCAACCTCAGGTTGCGTAGAGCCAACCTAATCAACAAAGGACACAACAGCCTCTTCAGCAGGCTCGTCCTCCATACAATAACAACCGTACAACGCGCCCACCAGGATTTGATCCTATACCCGTATTGTACGCAGAACTATTTCCGTTACTACTGACTAAGGGGCATGTCCAGACTAAGTCCCCTCTTACAGTACCGAAAAATCCGCCTTTTTGGTTTAAGGTGGATCAGACTTGCCCTTACCATCAAGGAGGACCAGGGCATAACATAGAGAACTGTCTCAATTTCAAATCTGACGTGCAAAAGCTTGTTAGGAGCGGGGTTTTATCTTTCAAGGATATGAATCCTAATGTTCTCACGAACCTGTTGCCTCAACACGAGAAGGCTATGGTCAATTTGATAGAGGGAGAGACTAACAACGTCTATCAAATTCACGATGTAATATTATTAAGGGCCAACTTGGTCAAGATGCATTGTAGACAGAGTGGATATGGCCATGTGCCACCTCATAATTATCATCAATGTGATATCTGCTCTAAAAACAATTGGGGATGTTTTGTGGTGCAATCAGCTCTACAGGAACAGATGGATCTCGGATGGATCCAAGAGCACCGAGTTCGTGGAGTTAACATGGTTTATACGAATTCCAATGTCATTCAAAACCACGACATCCGTGCAACGAATGTCAATTTGGTGGTGATGCACTCCAGGAAAAGCCAGTATCATAATCTGCCACGGCACGATTATAATTCCTGCCTGACTTGCTCGGTAAACAAACAGGGATGCTCTTTTGTACAAGAGGCCCTCCAGCGTCAGATGGATCTTGGATGGATTCAAGACTACCATGATAGGAATCCCTATCAGATCAACATGATTCAAATCTTCGACATTCGCTTGATGAATACCAGCCTGGTGGAGTTACATGTTAAACAGGTCTGGCTCGGGTTCCTGGTATCACATGATTATCAAAGCTGTAAAGCGGGCTGTAAAAATGATCAAGGTTGTGCCCTTGTCCAGGAAACACTTCAGCACTTGTTGAATCACTGGTGGCTTCCAATCTATATGGATGAAGACACCCAGTAAATTAGTATTACCAACGGGAACCCCACTCGGCATCAAAGTCAGGATGTCCGATCTGTGGAAACTGACCTGGTGAGGTTACATTGTATTCAAAGCGGGCGTGGCCAGGTGCCACCACACAACTATGAACGTTGTAGAGTCTATTCGGAAAGTAACCAAGGATGTTACCTTGTGCGAGCAGCTCTTCAGGGTCAAGTGGATCGTAGAGAGATTCGCCCATATCCGGGTTCCGGGCCAATCAACTGGGCGTCGGACTACCTCGCTGATCAAATTGAGGACGTTGTCGTAATATCTCATCCTCAGAGGGCTAGGGATGTTTGTATCATCATTCCTCTACTTGATGAATCGAGAGTTCCCAACCAGGAACGGATCGAAATTTCTTACGATGGTCAGAAAAATTAGAAGGCTCCCATAGTCATCTATCTACCGGGACTGTTACCGTATGAATCAATTAAGGTTATCCCTTACAAATACAGTGCAACAACAATTGAGAACGGAAAGGAAATTCTGTTTCCCTCCGTCGTGAATATTGCAGACATCAGTCGAGTAACACGGAGTGGTAGAATCTTCAACCGAGGAGTTGGAGAACCCAGCAAAGAAAAGGAACTTCCAACAGAAGCTCCTGATCCACCAGTCGGTCAATCCAGTAATCCCGACCTTTCGAAAAATGATGATGAGATGCTGAAGCTCATCTAAAGGAGTGAATACAACATTGTTGATCAACTGTTACAAACTCCTTCAAAGATTTCAGTATTATCACTTTTGCTTAGTTCAGAAGCGCACATGGAGGCTCTACAGAAAGTCTTAGAGCAGGCCTTTGTGGAACAGGATGTAACAATCAGACTGTTCAATAGCATTGTCTCTAACATCACTTCCTGCAATAACTTGGGATTTAGTGATGAGGAATTACCTGAAAAGGGTCGCCATCATAACATGGCGCTCAATATCACAGTCAGCTGCCAGGGCGATGCTTTAGCCAGCGTACTGGTAGACACAGGGTCAGCCCTGAATGTTATGCCGAAATCCACTTTGATGCAATTATCCTTCAAAGGACCTCCGATGAGAACCAGCGAGGTCATCGTCAAAGCATTTTATGGGTCCAGAAAAATAGTTATCAGCGAAGTCGACCTTCCCATAACTATTGGTCCTCACACTTTCCAAGTCACTTTCCAGGTCATGGACATCCGGGCAACGTACAGTTGTTTATTAGGAAGACCCTGGATACATCAGGTTGGGGCGGTCACCTCGTCCCTCCACCAAAAGTTAAAGTTCGTCCAGAACAACCAGCTCTTCACGGTATGTGGAGAACAGGCCTTGCTCGTGAGTAACTTATCATCATCTACTGGTGTAGAACCCGAGGAGGTTATTGGAACTCAGTTCCAAGCACTGTCGGTGAGCAAGGACAATCAATCCGAAGAGGGAACTTCCATTTCCTCATACAAGGATGCCATCAAAGCAGTCAAAGGTGCCAATACAAAAGGATGGGGATAGCTTGTCATTCCTACTGACAATAAAACAAAGAAGGGTCTTGGTTTTTCTGTAACCTATACCCAGACAGCTACTACCAGCCATGAAAATCTTCATCCCATTCAGGACTTCTTCCACAGTGGATGTTTCCTTCACCCAGTGCCTCAAGAAGTGCATACCATCAATAAAGACAATTCTTCCGATATGGAGGAAGAATGGGAATCCTATCTCAATAAGGACGACTGTATGTCTCATGATGAAACACATATTCCCTTGTGTTTTCCTACACAGAGTCCGAGGTTTATACCCAGGTCAGACGTCGAAATGATATATGGAGATTGTGATCCGGAAGGATGCCGGGCTCCACCAAACTCATTAGAGGAGGACACTCTAATGAAAGACAACTTCGACCACGACTATTATGGCCCGATGGATGGCCTGCCAATGTGGCAGCCTTACCCAGGAGACTTGGGGCAAGAAAGTCAGCTGAACAATGAAAATTAGCTGAGCATCATTGAACAGAATACCTGCGTCCCCACCATGCCACGGGATCAACACCCAGGTTATCTTGAGAATACCCAGCACGACGATGAATTCGCAACGTTTACAGGACTAGAATTCATCAACTATGCTTTTCCCGAGGTCAACGTCATCGAGAGAGATGACTCCTCCAGTTTCAAAGAAGTGTGGGGCTGGGACAACCAAGTGGAAAATACGACTATATGGTCAAGTACACTGCTCCCGAAAGCTCTCGTATCAGGCTCGAGGACATCCAGCCAACTGGATGGGGAGATCTACCTGAGAGCACAAATACTATGCAAAATACAATAGAGGAATCCTCCTACGACAACTCTGCCTGGGAGACAGATTCCAATGATCCTGCTCCACCAGAAATCAGCGTTATTTCTGAAGACAAATTGAGGAAGGTGCAAGACTTTGTGATTCACCGAGGAGTTCACCGCCAATGGGTTGTTGTCGATGTTCCGAAGATCGTTCATCAGTCAAAGTAATTGCCATCTTTAACCTTTCACCCTGCCCAGGTGAAATAGATGTTTTGATAGGGCTTACTTTCGGTAAAGTTCCCTCTTCGCTTCGTCCAAAGTGACAGAGTTTTGTTTTATAGGGCTGTAGTTTCAAGAATCGACTTGTTCATTAATAAAATAACGTTGTTCTGTAATTTCCGCATTTATTGTTGTTTTCTCTTTTCACTTTTTTTCTTCAGAAAATGGTAATCCTAAAAAACAAATAAAAAATAATAAACGAGCATTTTTTTAAAAAAATACACTGTACACTCTTGCATTCTCTCTATCTCTTCTAAAAACAAATCATCACGCCTTGCAGACTGCTTGTTTTAAACCCCGTTGAAACATACGATCCAATGCCTTCTCCCAACTTTGAGTTCCCGGTATTTGGGGCCGAAGAAGAAGATGACAACGAAATTCCAAAAGAGATCTCCCGACTACTCAGACAAGAGGAAAGGCCCATCGAACCTCACAAAGAGCCGTTGGAAACGGTAAACTTGGGTTCAGAAAAAGAGAAAAAAGAAATCAGGATTGGGGCACTGCTCAGTCCAACCGCCAAAGAGAGTTTGATAAAGCTTCTCAAAGAATTCCCCGATGTATTCACTTGGTCCTATCAGGATATGCCATGGTTGGATACCAGCATCGTGGAACATCACTTACCTTTAAGATCGGAATGTCCGCCAGTGAAACAGAGGTTGAGACGAACCCATCCGGACATGGCCATCAAAATCAAAGAGGAGGTACAGAAACATATTGACGCGGGTTTCCTCGCCACATTAGAATATCCTCAATGGTTAGCCAACATCGTACATGTTCCCAAAAAGGATGGAAAGGTCAGACTGTGGGTCAACTACAGGGATCTAAACAAGGCTAGTCCAAAGGGCGACTTTCCTTTACCACACATTGACATGCTGGTAGACAGTACAACAAAGTTCAAAGTTTTCTCCTTCATGGATGGATTCTCGGGCTATAACCAGATCAAAATGGCGCCGAAAGACATGGAGAAAACTTCGTTCATCACCCCATGGGGTACTTTTTGTTATAAGGTAATGTCGTTCGGTTTGAAGAACGCTGGGGCAACCTATCAAAGGGCCATGACTACTCTGTTTCATGACATGATACACAAAGAAATCGAGGTGTATATCAATGATATGATTGCAAAATCTAGGACAGAAGATGAGCATAGAACCCACCTGTCAAAACTATTCGAGCATTTGAGAAAGTACAATCTCCGCTTGAATCCCAACAAGTGCACCTTCGGTGTCCGTTCAGGGAAACTCTTAAGGTTCATCGTCAGCCAGAAAGGAATTGAGGTTGATCCTGACAAGGTCAAGGCCATTCAAGAAATGCCTTCTTCGAAAACTGAAAAACAAGTCAGAGGATTCCTGGGACGCTTGAACTACATCTCCAGATTCATATTCCTCATGACCGCGACATGTGCGCCAATCTTAAAATTACTCAAAAAGAATCAGGATTGCATTTGGACAAAAGATTGTCAAACTGCCTTCGACAGTATTAAGGAATACCTGTTGAATCCGCCAATTCTATCACCTCCAGTGGAAGGAAGACCACTAATCATCTATTTAACAGTCTTGGAAGACTCCATGGGCTGTGTACTTGGCCAACAAGACGAAACCAAAAGGAAAGAGTATGCCATCTACTATCTGAGCAAGAAGTTCACCGACTGCGGGACTCGGTACACTATGCTTGAGAAAACTTGCTGCGCTTTTTTCTTGGGCAGCCAAACGTCTTCGCCAGTACATGATTCGTCACACTACTTGGTTAATCTCCGAAATGGATCCTATCAAGTATGTTTTTGAAAAACCTGCTCTCACGGGAAGGATTGCCCGTTGGCAGATGTTGCTATCAGAATATGACATAGAGTACCATGCTCAAAAAGCCGTAAAAGGGAGTATCTTAGCCGATCATTTGGCTCATCAACCGATTGACGATCAGGAATCAATCGGGTTTGACTTCCCAGACGAAGATGTCATGTATTTGAAAATGAAAGATTGCGATGAACCGCTACCCAGTGAAGGGCCAGAACCAGATCCCCAATGGGGACTCATCTTTGACGGAGCAGTTAACATTATGGAAACGGAATTGGGGCAATCATTGTTACCCCTCAGGGTACCCACAATCCTTTCACCACTAGACTTACGTTCGAGTGTACAAACAACGAGGCCGAATACGAAGCTTGTATTATGCGTCTCGAGGAAGCGATTGATTTAAGGATAAAAAACTTGGACGTATATGGCGACTCAGCTTTGGTCATCAATCAGATTAAAGGGAATTGGAACACATACCAATCAGGATTGATTCCTTACAAAGATTATGCAAGAAGGTTGTTACCTTTCTTCAACAGAGTCGAGTTTCATCACATCCCTCGTGAAGAGAATCACATGGCTGATGCATTAGCCACTCTCTCTTCCATGATTAGTGTAGGTTAATGGAACAACTTACCTAAGATCGACATCATGCGCCTTGAAAGGCCCGCTTACATCTTCACTATCGAAGCAGTCATAGACGACAAAACTTGGTATCACGATATCAAGTGCTTCCTTCAGAAACAAGAGTACCCACCTGGGGCACTTAGGAAAGACAGGAAAACCCTCAGAAGACTGGTTGGAAACTTCTTCCTGAGCGGTGATACTCTCTATAAGAGAAACTTTGATATGGTCTTGCTCATATGTATAGACAGACCAGAAGCAGACATGCTGATAAAAGAAATTCACGAAGGATCCTTTGGCACTCATGCCAACGGACATACAGCGAGAAAAATTCTAAGGGCAGGGTACTACTGGTTGACCATGGAATCCGACTGCCACAAGTACATGAGGAAGTGTCACAAGTGTCAGATATACTTCGACAAAATTCATGTACCGCCAACGCATCTCAAAGTTCTCTCTTCCCCATGGCCTTTTTCCATATGGGGGATCGATATAATTGGCTTGATTGAACCTAAGGCTTCAAACGGACATCGGTTCATCCTGGTAGCCATTGATTACTTCACCAAGTGGGTCAAAGCAGCATCGTGCGCTAATGTAACCCGACAAGTGGTGGCCCGCTTTATCAAAAATAATCGCATATGCCGTTATGGTGTTCCAAGCCAGATCATTACTGATAATGGATCTAACTTGAATAATAAGATGATGAAAGAGTTGTGTACAGAGTTCAGGATCGAACACCATAACTCATCTCCCTACCGACCCAAGATGAACGGAGCGGTAGAAGCGGCTAACAAGAACATCAAGAAGATTGTTCAGAAGATGGTTATAACCTACAAAGATTGGCACGAGATGCTACCCTTTGCTCTTCACGGTTATCGTACATCTGTCTGCACTTCAACAGGGGCAACCCCTTTCTCTCTAGTGTATGGCATGGAAGCAGTGCTCCCCATAAAGGTAGAGATCCCATCAATCCGGGTATTGATGGAAGCTAAGCTTACAGAAGCTGAATGGTGTCAAATGCGACACGACGAATTAAACCTGATCGAAGAGAAGCGAATCATGGTACTATACCACGGTCAGTTGTATCAGCAAAGAATGAAGGTGTTCGACAAAAAAGTCCGACCTCGCATCTTCAGGAAAGGAGACCTTGTGCTCAAAAAGATATAATCATTTCTCACTGATTCCCGAGGCAAGTGGACTCCGAATTATGACGACCCCTATGTGGTCAAGAAAGCTTTCTCAGGCGGCGCCTTGAGACTTGCAACCATGGACGGAGAGGAGTTTTCCTACCCCACAAATGTTGATGTAGTCAAGAAATACTTAGCCTAAACTAAAAAAAAACGTCTCGGTGGATTGAAACCCCGAAAGGGCAGTCCAGGCAAAAATTAGAGACATGATCAAAAATCATCCCGGTGGATTGGAAATCTCAAAGTACAATCCAGGCAAAAGTTAGGGATAATGACAAGTAACTACGTCTGATCAGTTCAACTCCTCAGCAGTCGTGCCGTCCATCAGAAACTCCAGTCACGGTCATCTTCGACGGAAACTCAAGATGTTCAGAATTCAAAGTTGGCAGAAGGATAGTGGTCGTTATGTTTCAACGTAGCCCTTTTCCCTGTAAATTACCATTTTCTAACTTTGTAAATACTCTATGGAATCACGCGTTTGGCGGATTTCCATCCTATCAATAAAATTTGAGCCCTTGTGCTTTTGTTTGCAATTCTTATTTGTTTTAGCTTTACAGAACGACATTTTAACATGATTAACGATTCTTGAAATAAAATAAAAATGAATTTACTTGTTAAAACTTTTTCTACTTTTAAAATAAAGATGGCAATTTCTTTTGACTGTTGAACATCGAAAGAACATCAATTGCGTCTCCAAAGGTGTTCGAGCCTCAAAGTGCAGAATCAAAGTACTCCTTCTAAACCAGTACGCCTGAATGAAGGATCAACTGTGTCGGATGCGATTATTCTGTCTGACACCCTCGGCCGAGTCCTTATCTCCTAAGCCCGACCAACGGTTGTCCCCGCAGGGACTATCTCTCCTAAGCAAGGCAAAATTGCTATCGTGAACCATTGATACTTTTCATCCCCCGCAGTGGCCGAGTATCCAGTCTTGTTCATCTACTAGTCTGTATGTCGCGTCAGTTTTGTCAGTATATACATACATACATCATGCATTTTTTATTCGTATTCGCATTCATATTGCATCACTATCACTCCAATTGGTCTTGTCTCGTAGTGGTAACGGTCTTCTCAATCGAGTTGTCAATTTTTTTCCTCGTCAGGAAATGTCGCGTCGGAACTATCTCTCTCCTCTAGTTTATTTCTGGATCAGAGTTGGCCCTTGACCACTTTGATAACTTGAACCTCTGAAAAACCAGAGAACCTTCAACCAACGTCACTCTTCGCCATTGAAGATGATATCTTCGCTTTCCCGAATTAAGGAAAAATCCCCAGAGGAAGCCTCTTAAGCTGAGATCTAGTACTACAACATTTTTTCTCCGAAAAGACCGCGGATGAAAAGGTCATCGGCACCTCAAAATGGGATCACATAATATGGCGTTTCTCCGAGAAGATCTCAAGAAAAGTATGATGTAATAACCCCAAGCTAAAAGCAGACTCTCAAGAGACTCGCTCTTCCTAGTAGAGTCGACAAATGGCGTCTCCAAAACAAAAAAGTTTGTGTACCTCTACAACTCAGACGACTGGGTTCCCCAGCAACTCTGACATCAAAACTTTTTCCATCAAATGGCATCTCCCCAGGAAAATTCGGCGAGAAGTTTGAGGAAAACTACTACGAATAGTGTCCCTTGTCAATAAAGTTTATTGACGAAAGAAACTGAGACTAGTTCCTTGGTAGGAAACCAGGATCGAGGGGAAGTTTATTTCAGAAACTAAGACCGGTTCCTTGGTAGGAAACCAGGATCGAGGGGAAGTTTATTTTAGAAACTAAGACCAGTTCCTTGGTAGGAAACTAGGATCGAGGGGAAGTTTATATCAGAAAACTGAGACCAGTTCCTTGGCTGAAGACCAGGATCGAGCGGAAGTTTTTACCTTTTCTAAGCATCATTGCTTAGCAAAAGAGGATGAATACGTAAACTACCATTCATAACCGCCATCAAAATTTTGGGTATTCCGATATTTAATCCTCTTGCACCCCGAATGCCTGAATACCTTCGTCATTCACACCTTCGGGTCCAAGAAGATTAAATAGGGGCATCTGTCATACCCCAAATTTTGACCACTAAGATTTCCCATCATTGTGCAAATCATCACCACAATATGGATGTACCATTATGCCTCATCAGTCTCCCCAAAGATGGGTGAACACTTACTATAGTCAAAATTAGGGTTTCAAGCCCTCTCTGAGTTCTTAGACAAAGGATCAATCAAGGAATGACATGGTCTTCAACTTGTCTAAACCTCTTAAACATCCACAAAGAATCAAGAGGACTCCCACTTCAAGGATTAAGCACAAGGTTGCTCCCTTCTAGGTGGATCAAGCCTCAAGATCGCCAGTGTCACCAAATTAAGGTTTGGTCGACCAGGGCCTCCAGATGAAACTTTTCCTCTGGGCATGAGCCAATGCTTCAAAGCATATCCTAAAATACTCCATGGAACCTCATGGGCCCAAGCATCAAGTAAATTTGACCTCAGGGGATGCATTCATCAAAAATCAAGAATTAGGGTTTCTTGACCTAATTCACCCCTAAATTGACTTTTGGGGCAAAT
Source organism: Lathyrus tuberosus (assembly GCA_022829125.1). Lineage (NCBI taxonomy): Eukaryota > Viridiplantae > Streptophyta > Magnoliopsida > Fabales > Fabaceae > Lathyrus > Lathyrus tuberosus. The sequence continues at coordinate 12,505,914 of JALAZF010000146.1, forward strand.
CATGAGCCAAGACCCCAAGACATGATTTGAGGGTCTCTAACATACTAAATTGATCCATTTGCAATAATGGATTGATCCAGGAAGCTTGAGCAACAAGTCTCAATTTCATCAGAGCCACAATTAGGGTTTCGCGAGAAAAGTCAACTGTGCACAAAAGTCAACTTTGACTTTTTGAGATTTTCACAAAAATGGTTTTTTAACCCTAAAATGATGTTAATGTATGATTGGAATCATCATTCATCGAGAAAAATCAAAGAAAGTGGGATAACTTGTAAAAGGGGTAACCATAAAAAACTTAGAAAATTTTCTAAGTTATGAACAAAGTGGCAAGGGTACCAACTTTGGAGGACTATAACTCCTAAACCACAAGGCCATTTTTCCCCATCCAAAGCTAGATTTGTAGATCTCATTGCCTTCTACAAAAGCTTAAAACTGACCTCCCTCCAAATTCCTCATGGATTTTGAGTTATGGAATGATCAAAATCACAAAAAGTGAAAATGTCACTTTTTTCCAACACTTAGTGAAATTTTCACTAAGTCAGAATCTGCCTTCACTTTTTTCCAAATGTAGGGGGATTTTTCACTTGGATCCAAAAGGTATCAAAACCAAATATGATCAAACAGTTGTTGTATCATATGAGGGCTTTCCAAAATGACCAAGAACATCACCAAATTCCACTTGAGCCATGAGATATGACAAAGGCAATATGCCTTGCTGAAAACTGCCAAGGCTAGGCAGAATTTTGCATTTTTGCTTGATTTGGAAAAATCAGATAATTCCAAGCCTTGTCATCATCTTGGACACATCTGAGGATCAAATCTAAAGGGGACAAACACTGAGCCAAGCCTCCAAAGTCCTTGGAACAAGAAGTAGCATGCCAAACCTAGAATTGCCTAAAAGAGGGACAAGACTCCAATTTTGGATTGGAGCATTCAATGCATACACCAAGGTGGCATGGACTGAGCCATTTGCAACTGAATTCAGTCAAGACTTATCCAAGACCAAGGGAACCACAGCCCTGTGCCCTAACCTCTAGTCAATAGCTAGAGGAGACTTGGATTCCAAAGTGCAACCATTGGCCAAACCTCTGCTGCAGTTGCCATTCACTATTGATCCCAAAACAAACTTGCTATACTATAAATAGAGCTCATTTGTGCTCAGTTTGAGTACACCAAAGCCATCAAACAGATGATTTCCTCAAAATCCCTCTCTTTAGGCAAAAATACCTTCTTTAGCAAGGTAACTCTGAGTTTTTGAGTTAGAGAGCATTTCCGTCACAGCTCATGATCCTAACACCTCATAAACATGATATGTAGGTGATCCAAACTCACAGAAGTGACCTGTAATCATTAAATCACAAAGTCACCTCTCAAAACCTCAAAATAGGCTTTTTGTGCATTTTTCAAGCCATGTCTTGAATCAGTCACTTTCCAAACCAGATAAAACCTCAAACACACTCCAAATATCATCCTTGAACTGTCCCAAATGGTTCCCCTCATCTGGAACACCATTTGAGAGAGTTGCTATTTTGGCCATTTTAACAACTTTTGCAAGAAAGGGCCAGTTTGTGTTTTTGCAGGTTCCAGCTGATTCCAATCATCCTAAAAGCTTCCAAGGGATCATTTGAGGGTGTCCAAAGCATCAAACCATTTCTGGAACAAGAAGTTTGGCAGATTGCACAAAAACTCCAAAAAGCTCAAAGGGAGGTAAGCCTCATGACTTGAACTTTCCAAAATATGCATTGCTTTGAAGTCCACTGATCATACACACCTCATACATGTTATATATGTTGTGTTTGAACCAATTCATCATGTAATTCCTGCCTGTATCAAAGTGTAGCATAGAAAATGCAATTATAGGCCTTTTTCAAAACCACTATCGGGTTTTGAGGAGGGAGTATGATCTGGAAAAATATCACCACCATTGGATTCCTTGTAAAATTCTAGTCCAGATGCATATAAATTTTGTCCCCAAACATGGAGAAATGAGAAAGTTATGGACCTTCCCGTTTCTTGGCAAAACTTGCCTTGCCTTGCCTTGGCCAGGCCTAGAAAACAAGGCAAGCTTTGTATATTTGTGATTTCACTTCAAGCAATGGATGTATCACCATCCCAGTGGTAAGGCGCGCGCCCTATAACCTTGAGGTCGTGGGTTCAAACCCCACCCATGCCATTTTGTGTTTTCTCACATTTTTGCTATTTTTTCCAATATTTTCATGTTTTGTTAATTAATTGGAAAATTAATAACTCTTTCAATTTTAATTATTTTTTATTGGTTATTTTTGCAAAAAATCACAAAAATGTTGAAATATTTTATTCCACAAAAAAATTAAGTTTATATTATTTATTTAATATAATTAGTATTTTTGTGAATAAATTCCATTTTAATGTTTTTTGAACATTTTAAAAGTGAATATTTACTTTGAAAATCAAAACCAAGTGAGTTTTAATATCCCTTGTGATTAATCCCTCAATTTTCAAACCTTAAACAAAAATCACAAATGGTTTATTCAAACTTATTTGGTGTTTTATTTGATTTTCTTTAAATATTTACATTTAAAGAATAACAAATTAGGGTTTCTCTGGGTTTCACCCTCGCAAAACATTTACAAACACTTGGGCCTCTATTAGAGTGTAAGACCCAACCCTTTTTGAAAACCAAACATTTTTGGGTCTCAATTATTGTATAAGACCCACTGCGTTTTCAAAAATCTCGGCACGATCGCCATTTCAAACAAAAACAAACCTTGGGCCTCTCCTTGATCTGTAAGCCCCATCACTTGTACAAAATTGAATCTTTGGGCCTCTAATAGAGTTTAAGTCCCAATCCCCTTTTAACCAAAACAATTTTGGGCCTCAGACATTGTATAAGTCCCTCTGCGTTAAAAGAAAACCTCGGCGCGATCTCCAATTCAAAAACCAATCATCTGGGCCTACCCTCGTGTTATAAGCCCCATTCCTTTTTTAAACACTTGGGCCTCTTGAGAGAGTGTAATACCCATCCCTTTGTACAGAAAAAACCTTTCTTGGGCCTCAGTCACTTGTATAAGTCCCTGTACAAATTCAAAACCACAGTGCAATCACTGATAAAACCTTGGGCCTCTCCTTGAGCTGTAAGCCCCAACATCTTTTCAAAGCACTTTCTCCTTTGATTTTTTATATAATATTGTTATCAAAGCTTTCTTTGTTGAACAACTAATAATACAACATGGAAGCTCTACAACCGAGTAGGTGTTTACCCGCTTTCATTTACCGCTTTCATATGTATATAACTGTACCGTGGGGCTATTTCACTGTAAGTCTTCTTTCATAAACTCATATCGACTGTGTAATAATAATATAGATATTTAGAGTTTCCCCGGCAGCTACGTCTAGCACTAAGCCATGTTGATCACTCTTAAATAGACTAAACTAGATCCCCATAGGATTACCAGATACAGTCTTCCCTCCTCTTAGGGTTAAACAATATGGAGATGTGAAAGGCAGATTCTTTTTGAACCCTTTCTCAGACTGTCACCTTTAGAAGTTGTCAAAGAAACTCTACTCCCCAGAGATGATCTTTTCTCCGTGAATGGCATCTCTTGAGTTTCTTCCAAATTCTCGAACTTTCCTGGCTTGATCCATTCTCGGTGAATGGCATGTCTTGAACTTCTCGGGGTTTGGGGACCCACAGGCTTCCTAAAAGCATCCCCGCCTCCTCTTGGGCATTACACAAGGACCCGACGGCTTCTTAGAAGTATTCACAGACTCCTTTTAGGCTTCGTATAAGGATTCTTCCTTCGGGAAGAGAGCCTCCTCTTGGGCTTCGTACAAATTGTCCCTCGGCTTCTTAAAAGTTTCCAGCCTCCTCTTGGGCTTCGTACAAATTGTCCCGGCGACCTCCTAGAGGTATAAGAACAGAAATTAGTCATCTTAATAGAACATTCTTTCAAAGAGTCTAGATCCTACTACTACTGTTTCTCTAAGCATAGTACAAAAGATAAAACTCTAGACTTGGACAGTCTAACTTCCTTGAGTCTCGAAGGCATTCTCAAGTCCCTTCCAAAGATAGGGAAAACACTCACAGACTTGGACAGTCTCAACACCCCTCTTGATTTCCCACTTCCTTAAAGAACCGGAAATAACCCTGGTTCTCTGATCAAATCTTAAAGCATAGCCTTACTATTAATCAGTCTCTTTAAAAGAACTGATTTTCTCTTTTAACCAACATACTGGACCTGTCACTCAACTGAAACATCCATCCTTTAGCCTCTATCTCGGGCTTCGTACGAGATACAAAGACTCTCTTGTTGAGTCAAACCTTTTAGCCTCTATCTCGGGCTTCGTACGAGATACAAAGACTCTCTTGTTGAGTCAAACCTTTTAGCCTATATCTGGGGCTTCGTACGAGATACAAGGACTCTCTTGTTAAGTCAAACCTTTTAGCCTCTATCTCGGGCTTCGTACGAGATACAAAGACTCTCTTGTTGAGTCAAACCCTTTCGCCTCCATCTCGGGATTTGTACGAGATACATAACACTCTCTTGTTGAGTATAAAAGACTCTCTTATTGAGTCAACCTCCTGTCGCCTCCATCTCGGGCTTCGTACGAGATACAAAAACACTCTCTTGTTGAGTCAGCCCTTTTAGCCTCTATCTCGAGCTTCGTACGAGACACATAAAAACACCCTCTTGTTGGGCCACTAGCCTCCTCTTAGGCTTTGTATAAGAAAACCTCGGTTGAGTCAATCAACCTTTTAGCATCAAAGTTGTGCCTCGTTCACAGTATACAAACATCAACAACTCCTTTTCCCCCATCTAATTGCTGTAAGCGGCAAGCCTCTGGATTATTTACATCCACGCCACTGTCCCTCTTTTAGCATGAGAAATTCCTAAGGAAAGATAGCATTGCTCTACACTGAGTTAAAGTTTTCTCCTCTAGGTTGAAAAGCCCCTATAAAGGAAATTATGGCATTGCCGGATTCACATACCCCTCTTTAGAGATGACGAATTCTCTCTAAAGTCAACACCCTTTTTAGCTTCACATCTTGGGCTTTGAACAAGATACAAACCCCCATTTAGCTTCACGTCTTGGGCTTTGAACAAGACACCAAAACACCATTTCCTCCCATAGAATAGGAGGAACTACGATCGCTCTGATTTCCCTGTTTCGGTAAACGGGAATACGTAGGCATAAGATTGCAAGAAAAATCTTAGCGAGCACACTAATCCAAAACCCAAATCCCGTACCCTCGCATATCAATCGAAAAGCATCAGTCTTAAACTCCCACCAATCATCCAGGCACTTCTTTTTTACAAAATAACCTAAGAGAGACCCACAATCTTTGTAGCATCTGTAAACCAACAGTCATCTGTTCAAACTCAGTTTGTAAGCAGGGTTAATTGGAGACATCTATTTCCCTTCCTTCATCAGCTTCAATAAGATAAAAAATGAATCGAGATGTAGTACCCCAAAAGCGATAGTGCTTCGCAACCACACAAAAATTCGCGCTACACTCGGTTGTAGAGCTTCTATGTTGTATTGTTAGTTGTTCAACAAAGGAATTAAAAATAACAGTATGTTACAAAATTAAAGGAGAAAGTGCCTTTTGAAAGGAAAATTGGGGCTTACAGCTCAAGGAGAGGCCCAAGGTTTAATCAGTGATCGCACTGTCATTTTTGTACAGGGACTTATACAAGTGACTGAGGCCCAAGAAAGGTTTTTTGTACAAGGGGGTGGGTCTTACACTCTCTCAAGAGGCCCAAAAAAATGGTTGAAAGTGAACAAAGATGGGTCTTATAGCTCAAGGAGAAGCCCAGATGATTTTGAAAAGGGCGACGATCGCGCCGAAGTTTTGAAATACAACGTGGGTCTTATACAACAACTGAGGCCCAAAAGTTTTGTATTTACAAATGGTTGGGTCTTACACTCTATTAGAGGCCCAAAAATGATTTTGAATGGGTCTTATAACTCGAGGAGAGGCCCAAGGTTTGTTTCATACGGGCGATAATCGCGCCGAACTTTTGAAATACCACGGGACTTATACAATAAGTGAGGCCCAAAAATATTTTCAAAGAGGGGTTGGGTCTTACACTCTATTAGAGGCCCATGAGTGTATGGAAATGATTTGTGAGGGTGAAAATCAAAGAAATCCTAATTTTGTCTTCTTTAAAAGTAAATATTTAAAGAAAATCAAATAAAAATGATAAAAATACCAAATAAATTTGAATAAACCACTTGTGATTTTTGTTTTAGGTTTGAAAAATGAGGTTTTAATCACAAGATGATTTAGAACTCATTTGGTTTTGATTTTCAAAGTAAATATTCACTTTTAAATGTTTAAAAATAATTAAAAAAGGAATTTATTCACAAAAATACTAATTATATTAAATAACTAATATAAACTTAATTTTTTTGTGGAATAAAATATTTTAACATTTTTGTGATTTTTTTCAAAAAGAACCAATAAAAAATAATTAAAATTGAAAGAGTTATTAATTTTCCAATTAATTAAGAAAACATGAAAATATTGAAAAAATAACAAAATGTGAAAAAAAAAACACAAAATGGCATGGGTGGGGTTTGAACCCACGACCTCAAGGTTATATGGAGCGCGCCTTACCACTGGGGTGGTGATACATCCGTTGATTGAAACAAACCAACAAATATACAAGGCTTGCCTTGTTTTCTAGGTCTGGCCAAGGCAAGGCAAGGCAAGTTTTGGCAAGAAACGGGAAGGTCCATAACTTTCTCATTTCTCCATGGTTGGGGACAAAATTTATATGCATCTGGCCTAGAATTTCACAAAGAATCCAATGATGGTGGTATTTTTTTCAGATCATGCTCCCTCCTCAAAATCCGATAGTGGTTTTGAAATAGGCCTATAATTGCATTTTCTATGCTACACTTTGGTACATGCATGAATTTGTAAATTATATGTGTGCCTAAGAGGGGGGTGAATTAGGCTCTTAGACAATTATCCGGATTTTTGACGGTTTTTGAATTTTACTTTCCTAAAAGTTTCTAAGTGAGGAAAGCGGTAAATGCGAAAAGTAAAGAACACCGAGACGTATAGTGGTTCCCCTCACAGGTCGAGAGTACTCCACTCCCCTTTCAACACGAAAGAGATTTTCACTAATGTTAGATCTTAGGACAAGACACACCTAGTCTTCCTATACAAGACTCTAACAATCCACACCAAGAACACCCTCTTGGATTTTACAAGTTTAAAGTCCAACCGAGAATCAACCTCTCACAAATGGACCTCTTGTATCCACAACGTAACAAGGTTTACAACCAAACAATCTTATATCCAACAATCCTGGAAAAATAAGATATGTTACAACAAGATTTTTTGAAACAAGTTTGTAGTATATAAATCCTATGAAGGACTTCTTTTCTTTCAAATATGAAATTTCAATATCATAAACTCTTTAAGTGCTCAAATGATACTTTTATGTATGTAATATGAAAATGGTATTCAAAAAGTATCTTGTATAAAATTTCTGTTATGGAAAAATATGCTTAGAGATTGTAGAGAGTTTTTTTTGAAAGAGGTGAGCTACAAAAGAAACTTTGAATTCAATATATAGTGTGCATGCACCCATTCAATAATCAAGGCAATGCTTGAAAGAATTTTTGAAAATTATTATACAATGAATGGAAAAGATGCAAGCAAGAGGTACCATGAAAAGATGCATTTAAACAAGGAATTTTTCAAAAAAGCTTCAGGTGCAATTGATTGCATCAGAATGACAATCGATTGTACCAAGTGTAACGTGCAAAAAATTTGAAATTTTAGCCTAGTGCAATCGATTGCATCAGTGTAAAATTTGAAAAATTCTTAATGCAAATGATTCTAAGCCATATATCATCTCAAATTATGACCAAGACTTTAGATAAACTTTGAAAAATGTTTTCTCAAGGTTTTAAATGAAAGAATGACTTTTTAAAACATGATTATAAAACTTGAGCACTAAGATTTGTTTTAGACAAGAATTTCATATACCTAAAAGTTTGATTAATCAATCTTGCAAGAGTAGTCAAGTCTTATGCATTTCTTCTTTTTCCTTCTTTGAGAAATCTTCAAGACTTGAATTAATATGAAACTTGTTCTAGCTTTGAAGTATTTGATACATTTCCTTTTGTACATAAAACCTTAAATGAACATTGTTGTCTTCATCAAAACCATTGAGAAGCTATGTCTTCACATTCTCCCCCTTTTTGATGATGATAACCCAATTCTTGAAAATTCGATCCAATCTTGTTTCTCTAATCAAAGCTTGCTCCCCCTTGGATATTGCTCCCCCTTAATCCATGATTTTAGAGAGTTTTGAATTCTGCACATTTTGTTAGAGAAACCAAGCAATAATACACAATTCTTCCCCCCCTTTGTCATTAACAAAAAGGATGGGAAAAGACTTGAAGTATATAAAGAAATTATGAAAAATAAAAACAATTTTTACCTATGAGCTTTACCTCATGATTGACTTCATCAAAACATTCATCTTTGGTGAACATGATCTTGAAGCCTTTGTCACAAAGTTGGCTTTGTTTAGAAGATATTGCTTTAGTCTTTTAACATAAAGTACATCTTCAATGAATGTGAAAGTTAGTGCTTCGACTTTGCCAATGCCAAGAATTTTTCTTTTAAGGTATTCCCCAATTGAAATAACCCTTGGACTAGAACTAGATTTGAAAGTTAGTTTATGTCTTCCACCAAAAGCTTAGAGCCACCACTTATCAAAACAACATAGATTTAAGGTGGTTCTCAAGAAAACCTACAAAACAAATTAAGTTTGATTTGGTACCCAATGTGCTTTGGGTCCATCATAGTTAGTACCTTTCTTTACCCACACATAATGCCCACTTGCAACACTAAAGTTTCTTACATAGCAAGCATTAGGTGTATGGCCAGCAATACCACAATAAACACAAGTAGGTTCAAAGTTGCTCTTATATCTTGGAACATAAGATTTCTTTTTAGGAAATCTTTTCTTTTTAGGATTAGGATGCACATTCCTAGGTTTGTTCACTTTCTCTTTGGAAGTTTGATCCTTAGCCTTAACAAATATAGTTTTACTTGAACTTGGTTTAGAAAACTTTGAATAGCCAAGTCCACTTTTATCATTTGAATATCTTTGTTGACTAAGGACTTCTTCCAATCCAATTTGTCCTTTCTCATACCTTTCAAGTACTCTTTTTAATTGGACAATTTGAAAAGAGAGAGATTCACAATTTTTACATACAAAATTCTGTTTTTCACTAATCATCTTTTGTTTCTCATTTTCGATCTCTTTTTCTAATGAAACATTTTTTTCTTCTAAAGTTGAAATTTGTTTCTTTTAAGATGATATAGTTTTATACAGAATTTTGCATTCATTTAACAATTCATTTATGGCACCTTGTGCATCACTATCAAAAGAATTATTACTAACCTCATCTTCTTCATCATCGGAGTAGTGTGATGCTATCAATGCAAGATTTACATGTTCTTCATCTGAAGATGAGCTTATTTCGTTGTCTACCTTTTTATGATTCTTTTTCTTGAATTTATTTTTCTTTTGAAGTGTAGGACATTCACTTTTAACATGTCCTCTTTCTCCATATTCAAAGCATTTAATCTTTCTCGTTGGTGCTTCCCCTTTAGTGATCTCCTTTTTCCTTTCTTTTCTTAGAAACTTTTCAAACTTTTTGATAAGATCATCATTTTCATCACTATTGGACTCATCCTCTTGATTGCTATCATAATTTTTTACTTTTGTCTTTAAGGCAACGTCTTTTGAATCTTTTACTTGTATTTCATGCTTCTCCAATCTTTCAAGTTCTAACTCATGCTCTTGAAGTTTACCAAATAGAGATGTGGAAGTCATCGTAGAGAGGCTTTTCTTTTCCGATATTGCCGTTACTTTTGGTTGCCATTCTCTAGTCAATGATCTTGGAATTTTGAGATTTAATTCATCATTTGAGAATGTTTTACCAAGTGCCATTAAGTGGTTAGTCAAATGAACAAATTTCTCTGTAATGCAACAATGGATTCTCTGGGCTGCATTCGGAACATTTCATATTCTTGACTAAAAGTGTTTAGTCTGGATATTTTTACTTCAGTCGTACCTTCATGTGTTTCTACCAACGTATCCCATATTTCTTTAGCCGATTTACATTGACAAACACGAAAGAACTCTTCCATACTTAATGCACTCTGAAGAATATTGACAGCTTTCTTTTCATTCAAGATTCTTTTCTTGTCATCTTCATCATATGTATTTTTTAACTTTGGAGTACCAACACCATCGACCACATTAACCGGATTATACGGACCATTCTCAATGGCTTCCCATATACCTTATCCTTGTGCTTCAAGATGTGCCTTCATGCGGATTTTCCAAAAGTCAAAATACTCTCCAGAGAAAAGTGGGGGCTTGTTACTACTTCCACCGTCTTTGAATACCGAGTTTGTGCTTGCGGAAGCCATACTGGATCTGTAGGAACAGGTTACCTATAACCTGCTCTGATGCCAATTGTAAGTTATATGTATGCCTAAGAGGGGGGTGAATTAGGCTCTTAGACAATTATCCGGATTTTTGACGGTTTTTGAATTTTACTTTCCTAAAAGTTTCTAAGTGAGGAAAGCGGTAAATGCGAAAAGTAAAGAACACCGAGACGTATAGTGGTTCCCCTCACAGGTCGAGAGTATTCCACTCCCCTTTCAACACGAAAGAGATTTTCACTAATGTTAGATCTTAGGACAAGACATACCTAGTCTTCCTATACAAGACTCTAACAATCCACACCAAGAACACCCTCTTGGATTTTACAAGTTTAAAGTCCAACCGAGAATCAACCTCTCACAAATGGACCTCTTGTATCCACAATCCGGATAACAAGGTTTACAACCAAACAATCTTATATCCAACAATCCTGGAAAAATAAGATATGCTACAACAAGATTTTTTGAAACAAGTTTGTAGTATATAAATACTATGAAGGACTTCTTCTCTTTCAAATATGAAATTTCAATATCATAAACTCTCTAAGTGCTCAAATGATACTTTTATGTATGTAATATGAAAATGGTATTCAAAAAGTATCTTGTATAAAATTTCTGTTATGGAAAAATATGCTTAGAGATTGTAGAGAGTTTTTTTTGAAAGAGGTGAGTTATAAAAGAAACTTTGAATTCAATATATAGTGTGCATGCACTCATTCAATAATCGAGGCAATGCTTGAAAGAATTTTTGAAAATTATTATACAATGAATGGAAAAGATGCAAGCAAGAGGTACCATGAAAAGATGCATTTAAACAAGGAGTTTTTCAAAAAAGCTTCAGGTGCAATCGATTGCATCAGAATGACAATCGGTTGCACCAAGTGTAACGTGCAAAAAAATTGAAATTTTAGCCTAGTGCAATCGATTGCATCAGGATGACAATCGATTACATCAATGTAAAATTTGAAAAATTCTTAATGCAAATGATTCTAAGCCATATATCATCTCAAATTATGACCAAGACTTTAGATAAACTTTGAAAAATGTTTTCTCAAGGTTTTAAATGAAAGAATGACTTTTTAAAACATGATTATAAAACTTGAGCACTAAGATTTGTTTTAAACAAGAATTTCATATACCTAAAAGTTTGATTAATCAATCTTGTAAGAGTAGTCAAGTCTTATGCATTTCTTCTTTTCCTTCTTTGAGAAATCTTCAAGACTTGAATTAATATGAAACTTGTTCTAGCTTTGAAGTCTTTGATCCATTTCCTTTTGTACATAAAACCTTGAATGAACATTGTTGTCTTCATCAAAACCATTGAGAAGCTACGTCTTCACATAATTACATAATGAATTAGTTCAAACACAACATATATAACATGTATAAGATGTGCATAATCAGTGGACCTCAAAGCAATGCATATTTTGGGAAGTTCAAGTCATGATGCTCACCTCTTTTTGAGCTTTTGGAGTTTTTTGTGTAATCTGCCAAGCCACTTGTTCCAGAAATGAATTGATGCTTTGGACACTCTTAAATGATCCCTTAGAAGCTTTTAGGATGAGTGGAATCAGCTGGAACGTGCAAAAACACAAACTGGCCCTTTCTTGCAAAAGGGGTTAAAATGGCCAAAATAGCAACTCCCTCAAATTGTGTTCCAGATGGGAGGAACCATTTGGGACAGTTTAAGGATGATATTTGTAGTGTGTTTGAGGTTTTATCTGGTTTGGAAAGTGACTGAATCAAGGCTTGGCTTGAAAAATGCACAAAAGTACTATTTTGAGGTTTTGAGAGGTGACTTTGTGATTTAAGGATTACAGGTCACTTTTGAGAGCTTGGACAGCTTAGATATGATATATTGGATGTGTTTGGATCATGAGCTGTGATGGAAATGCTCCCTAACTCAAAAACTTAGAGTTACCTTGCTAAAGAAGGCATTTTGGCCCCTAAAGAGAGGGATTTTGAGGAAAGCATCTGCTTAATGGCTTTGGTGTACTCAAACTGAGCACAAATGAGCTCTATTTATAGTAGAGCAAGTTTTTTTTGGGATCAATAGTGAATGGCAACCACAACAGAGGTTTGGCCAATGTTGATCAATGGGAAGCCAAGTCTCCTCTAGCCATTAACTAGAGGTTAGAGCATAGGACTTTGGTTCCCTAGTTGTTGGATCATTCTTGACTGAATTCAGTTGCAAATGTGTCAGTCCATGCCACCTCTAAGCATCCATTAAATGCTCCAATCCAAAATTGGAGTCTTGTCCCTCTTTTAGGGATTCCTAGGTTTGGCATGCTATTTTTGGTTCCAAAGACTTGGGAGGCTTGGGATCAGAGTTGGTTCCTCCTTGGTCCCCCCTTGAGGTGTTCAGATGGATAGAGTTGCTTGCCCTTTGCAAAATTTGATCAAATCGAGTAAAACTCCAAAATCTGCCTTGTGTTTGCAGTTTTCAGCAAGGCATATTGGCATGGTCATATCTCATGGCTCAAGTTGAGTTTGGTGATGTTCTTGGCCATTTTGGAAAGCCTTCATATGATACAACAACTGTTTGAACATAATTTGTTTTGATACTTTTTGGATCCAAGTGAAAAATACCCCTACATTTGGAAAAAGGTGAAGGCAGATTCTGACTTAGTGAAAATTTCACTGTGTTGGAAAAAGTGGCATTTCATGTTTTCAGCCATTTTGATCATTCCATAACTCAAAATCCATGAGGAATTGGAATGAGTGGTAGTTGAAGCTTTTGTAGAGGGTAATGAGAGCTACAAATCCAGCTTTGGATGGGAAAAAATGGCCTTGTGGTTTAGGAGTTATGATCCTCCAAAGTTGGTACCCTAGCCACTTTGTTCCATAACTTAGAAAATTTCTAAGTTTTTTTTATGGTTACCCCTTTTACAAGTTATTCAACTTTTCTTGATTTTTCTTGATGAATGATGATTCCAATCACATATTAACATCATTTTAGGGTTAAAGAACCATAATTGTGAAAAATCTCAAAAAGTCAAAGTTGACATTTGTGCACAGTTGACTTTTTGTTAGATGAATTCCAAACTGTGCGGTCCTTTATGAAATCAGGTCCTCAACCTAAATAAAACTTGATGGACATGTTCCATAGGTGTTATAAGGTGTATTGAATCATGTCCTAGGGTTTGGGAGCATGTCCTGGTCAAAAGTCAAAGCTACAGTTGACTTTTCCCGCAAAACCCTAATTGTGGTTCAGATGAAATTGAAACTTGTTGCTCAAGTTTCTTGGATCAATCCATTGTTGTAAATGGATAAATGTGGTGCATTAGAGATCCTCAAATCATGTCTTGAGGTCTTGGCTCATGATTTGTCCCAAAAGTCAACTTAGGGGTGAATTAGGTCAAGAAACCCTAATTCCTAATTTTTTGTGAATGCATCCCCTAAGGTTAAATTGACTTGGGGATTGGGTTTATGATGTCCCTTGGAGCATCATAGGTTATGCCTTGAAGCATTGGCTCATTCCCAGAGGAAAATTCCCATCTGGAGGCCCTGGTCGACCAAAACCCTAATTTGGTGACACTGGCGATCGTGAGGCTTGATCCACCTGGAATGCTGCAACATTGTGCTTGATTCTTGATGTGGGAGTCCTTTTGATCCATTGTAGATGTTTGAGAGGTTAGACAAGTTGAAGATCATGTCATTCCTTGATTGATCCTTTGTCTAAGAGCTCTGAGAGGGCTTGAAACCCTAAGTTTGATTGTAGTGGATGCTCACCCATCTTTGGGGAGACTAATGATCCATCCATATTGTGATGATGATTTGCACAATGATGGGAACTCTTAGTGGTCAAAATTTGGGGTATGACACTTGTGGACACCAGTCCTTCCCTCAATATGATGCCTAAGGGCACATTGAGTCAATTACGGGTAGAAGGGAGCGAGATGAGGCTGAGCGCCTTAATCGTCAGAGCCTTTGACGGTTCTCGAAGGCAAGTCATTGGAGAAGTTGATTTACCCATCAAGGTTGGACCGCATTTTCTCACCATTACTTTCCATGTGATGGATATCAATCCCGCATACAGTTGCCTATTGGGTCGCCCGTGGATTCACGTCGCAAGGGCAGTTACTTTCACTTTACATTAGAAATTAAAATTCATGTTCAACGATCAGCTGGTCATCGTATATGGTGAAGAGGATCTGATTGTAAGCGAATTGTCATCTTTCAGATACGTCGAGACCGAAGAAGGCATAGCTGAGGTGCCGTTGCAATGTCTCGAGTTCGAAGATGTCAGCTCTGCTTCAACTAGTCGAAGTAGATTACCGTAAATGACCTTGGCATCCGCTAAGAGTGCTAAATAGACCATTCCCTAGCTGAGGGCATGTGATTGATGTGGTTGAAAAGCATAATCGCTTTGGATTGGGTTATCGTCTTGGTCGAAAAGCTAATTCACATGGTCAGAAGCAGTGCAACTTGATCAAGTTCAGTAGCGCGGGTTTCCAAAAGGGAGACATCGTGGCAGCCATTGATGGTGCCGGTCCTAGCAACCAGATTTTAAGCTTTGTGCGCAAGTGCCCGTCGGGTTTCGAGCTAAACAATTGGACATCTACTGTGATTCCCGTGGTTTTCCCAATAAACATGTAATGCATTTTACTTTCTCATTCCCTCGTCCTCGTCCGAGACGAGTGGATAGCTTGTAAAGGGCATCTCGCTTTTGCAATATTATGTGATCAATAAATAAAAGTTTTTGCATTCAAAATCACGCTCTATTTTCATTCTTTATTTTACTTTTTCACAAACAAATGGCAAAAGTTTCTTTTATTTTCACCTTTTCAAAGTAGCTCATTCTAAACATATTCATAAACATGCAGAACAAATAAATGCATTGATAACAACATGGAAAACATCCATTGTAATTCTGGGATTTCAATCAACCAAGCCGAAGAAGATGGTGAGGACGACTGTGAATTATCGGCTGGACTAGCAAGGCTCCTTGAGCATGAGCAGAAAAAGATTCAGCCACACAAAGAGCCCGTGGAAGTTGTCAATCTTGGTACTGATGATGTCAGAAGAGAAGTCAAGGTTGGCGCGTCCCTCACTAAGCATGTACACTCCGAGTTGGTCAAGTTATTGAAAGAGTATGTTGATATTTTTGCCTGGTCTTATCAAGATATGCCTGGGTTGGATACCAACATCGTTGAACATCACTTGCCACTCAAGCCCGGATGTCCTCCTGTCAAGCAGAAACTCATGAAGACTAGACCCGACATGGCACTTAAAATCAGAGAAGAGGTAAAGAAATAGCTTGACGTTGGATTCCTGGCCACTTTCGAATATCCTGAATGGATCGCCAACATCGTCCCAGTTCCTAAGAAAGACGGGAAGGTCAGAATGTCTGTGGATTATCGGGATCTCAATAAGGCAAGCCCGAAAGATGATTTTCATTTGCCTCATATTGATGTCTTGGTAGAAAACACGACACAGTTCTTTGTCTTTTCCTTCATGGATGGTTTCTCAAGATATAATCAGATCAAGATGTCCCCAGCTGATATGGAGAAGACTACTTTCATCACGCCATGGGGTACATATTGCTACAAAGTCATGCCATTCGGTTTGAAGAACGCAGGGGCAACAACCCAACGTGCCATGACAACCCTCTTTCACGATATGATTCATAAAGAGATTGAGGTTTATGTGGACGATATGATTGCCAAGTCCAAGACTGAAGATGATCACCTGGTTCATCTAGAGAAACTGTTTGACAGACTCCAGAAGTTTAGACTACGGTTGAATCCTATGAAGTGTACCTTCGGAGTTCGATCTGGTAAACTGTTGGGCTTTATTGTGAGTCGGAGGGGCGTCGAAGTTGATCCTGACAAGGTTTGAGCAATTCAGAACATGCCGCCTCCCAAAACAGAAAGAGAAGTCCGTGGCTTTCTGGGCAGACTCAATTACATCTCCAGATTAATTTCTCACTTGACGGCTACCTGTGAATCGATGTTCAAATTACTAAGAAAAAATCAATCGGTCGAATGAAACAATGATTGTCAAGAAGCATTTGACAAAATAAAACAATATTTGCAAGAACCACCTATCTTAGTACCGTCAGTTCCTGGTATGCCTTTAATCACGTATCTCACTGTTCTCAATAAATCAATGGGATGTGTATTGGGTCAACATGACGAAACTGGCAGAAAAGAACATGCAATTTACTATCTGAGCAAGAAGTTCACTGATTGTGAGACTAGATAATCACTCTTGGAGAAAACTTGTTGTGCTTTATTTTGGGGTGCTCGACGCCTAAGATAATACATAATTTTCCATACTACTTTATTGATATCCAAAATGGATCCGATAAAGTATATATTAGAAAAGCCTGTTGTCTCTGGAAGGATTGCATGGTGACAGATGCTGTTGATTGAGTATGACATCCAACATGTTACCCAGAAAGCAATAAAAGGGAGCGTCTTGTCTGACTACCTTGCTCATCAACCTATGGAGGGTTATCAACAAATGAAGTTTGACTTTCCCGATGAGGATGTTTTGTTTATTAGAGATTATGAGACTTCAGACCCTGACATAGGACCCGAACTAGGGGCGCGATGGACGCTCATGTTCGACGGTGCCTCCAATGTTAATGGTCATGGAGTTGGTGCTATCCTCATCTCTCCAACAGGTTTTCATCTTCCCTTCACCGCCATATTATGCTTTGCATGCACCAACAATATGCCTGAATATGAAGCATGTATCTACGGTATTGAAGCGACAGTTGACATGAGAATCAAGATTCTTGTGGTCTATGGAGATTCTGCTTTGGTCATAGGCCAAGTCAGAGGGAACTTTGTGACTCGGGATTCCAAGCTGGGTCCGTACCAAAAACACATCGCGAAATTGATTCCTTACTTTGATGAGATCTATTTCCATCATATTCCCAGAGAGGAAAATCAAATAGCTAATGCTCTTGCCACCCTGGCATCCATGTTCAAGGTCAAGTGGAAGAATGAAGCTCCTTTTATCCGCATTGATCATTTGAACGAACCAGCGCACTGTTTAGCAATCGAGGACGAGTCTGATGATAAACCTTGGTTCTACGACATCAAGAGATATCTGGAAAAATAGGAATATCTCGAGGGTATTAATATCACTGACAAGAAAGCTCTTAGACGGCTCTGCGCCTTAAGTGGTGGTATACTGTACAAGAGGAATTATGATCCCGTGTTGCTCAGATACGTGGATAGACACGAAGCAGACATGATCATAAGGTCCATACATGAGGGTTGCGAGGGTGTACATTCTAAAGGTCCTGCTATGGCCAAGAAGATCCTTCGCGCTGGGTATTACTGGACAACCATGGAGGTAGATTATTACAACTTTGCTAAAAGATGTCACAAGTGCCAAATCTATGGAGACAAGATCCATGTGCCTCCAACTCCATTGAATGTTTTGACTTCACCTTGGCCATTCTCCATGTGGGGTATTGATATGATTGGAATGATCGAACCGAAGGCTTCCAACGGTCACCGATTCATTCTAGTTGCTATCGACTACTTCATCAAGTGGGTTGAAGTTGCTTCTTACGCAAATGTTACACGACAAGTGGTTGCCAGATTCATCAAGAAAGAAATAATTTGTCGCTATGGCACTCCTAGCAGCATTATCACTGACAATGCCAGCGACTAAACAACAAGATGATGAAAAAGTTGTGTCAAGAATTCAAGATCGAGCACCACAACTCTTCACCATATCGGCCCAAGATGAACGGTGTCGTTGAAGCAGCAAACAAAAACATCAAGAGGATTGTCCAGAAAATGGTCAAAACTTATAAAGATTGGCATGAAATGCTTCCCTTCGCACTGCATGGCTACAGAACTTCAGTTCGTACTTCTACTGGGGCAACTCCGTATTCGCTTGTGTATGGTATGGAGGCTGTTGTACCCATTGAAGTCGATATCCTTCGCTCAGAGTCATCATGGAAGCAGATCTTGATGAAGCTGAATGGGTCCAATCCAGATACGACCAACTGAAACTCATTGAAGAAAAGAGCCTTACAACCGTTTGTCATGGTCAATTGTATCAGAAACGCCTCAAGCGAGCTTTTGACAAGAAAGTCCTACCTCGAGCGTTCCAAGAAGGCGAACTCGTGCTCAAGAGGTATTCACATGTTCACTCGGATCCACGAGGCAAGTGAACTCCCAATTATGAAGGACCCTTTGTGGTTAAGAAGGCCTTCTCAGGCGGAGCCCTGATCCTCACCACCATGGATGGGGAGGAGCTGCCATCGCCCGTGAACTCCGATGCAGTCAAAAAATATTATGCCTGGAAAAAAAGTATAAAGAGCCCGCTAGATTGATATCCGCAAGGATAATCTAGGCAAAAATTGGTGTCCCGATGGACCGAGAAAAAAGAAATGTCCATGCAAAAGTTAGGGACAATGCAAAAAAATAATAATAGCCTGCTAAGTTGAAAACCCGAAAGGGTGACTTAGGCAAAAATGGGTATCCCGGTGGACGAAAAAAATAGAAATATGTTAAGGCAAAAATTAGGGATAAAGGCATTTGACTGCGAACACTTGAGTCTCTCTTCATCAGAGCTAGACCTCAGACGGTAACAGAGTAGCCAATTCATCATCAACTGGCACGAGGCGTTGGAACCTAGACTTACAGTGGATGGTAGCTAATGTTGTAATCAATGCAAAACATAATTTCCCTTTGTCATTTACATTTGTTTCTCAATTTTATTGCAAATTTCCTCATCAAGGATTTTTTCATCCTCGTACACATCTTATGTACAGATATTTTTCACATTCAATAAAAATACATCACTTGATTTCTCAAGTATTTTCTTTTCAGTATTTTGTTTGCAAAATAAACTATTATTTGTGATCACATAATACTATAAAGCGTTGAGAATAATAAAAATCTAAATCAATGGAGGAAGCATTATGCATTACATATTTCATTGGTAGTCCCTACGGGATAATCGGTAAAATCCATTGGCCAGCCTAATTCCCGGCCAGCGCTATGATGGTCCTTTGAAGAGGTTGTTGTTTCCTCGGCAGAGTCATCGTATCCCTAACAAGCGTCATTATGGTTCTTCAGAAATGTTGGTTACCATCTATTTCCCCAGTAGATCCATAATGTCCCCAGTAAAGTCGCCATGATATGCCCTCAAGCTGAGACGTGATTGTTCTTATCCCCAACAAAGGTCATGCATCATCCCCTACAGGTCAAAATCGTCATTCCCTAGTGGCGGTATGTTTCATATTTCTGTTCTCCCCAAGTAGAGAAGATCATTTGGACATTGGAATTCTCTAAGCAGAATCAGTCAAGGTTGAAAGGTTGTTCCCAAGACAGAGTCAGTCGTGATTTGAAGATCATGCTGAGTCCTCCATCCCTGACAACAATAGTGGTAATAGCTTGGAAACTTGAGATCTCTAAGCTATTTCGTCAGCAGAGTCGTCACCATCTGTGGATTCTTTCCCCAGTGGAGGATGTCAAGTTCGCTTTGCTACAAGCATCACCTACCCGCAGTAATATACCTTAACCCGCACCGCTGCATAACATAATATCAAGCATCATGTAGAACGGGACATACATAGCATATGCATCAAGCATACTTCCTTTTTGCCTAATTCATCTCCCCAGCAGATACTCAACCAACTTCTCACCTGATCAATTTCTCTACACTTGCACTTCCTTTTTTGTCGACGTCGGCCAAATTTTCGAGCTACTCTTTTATTTAATCCCCTTCTACCTCAAATCATCGAAAAGCTGGCGCAATTCGAGCATTCAGGTCCAAGAGGATTAAATAGGGGCAGCTGTCGTAACCCGAAATTTGACCTCCCTTTTGCCTTTTGCATAAGCATGTGCATTCGCATCGCTGGCATACACATTAGCATTTTTTTTCTCTCTCTCTGATTTTGTTGCAGGAATGTTCAGGTTTTCCAAGCCCGATTAATCACATCCTCACAAAGATATCACTTCATCAAAATAAGCACAAAACAAGGGTTTCTATGCCTATTCATCAAAACAAGAGTTTGAAAATCGAACCGTGGCCACAACACTATTTTTCAAGCAAAATTGGGGAATTTTGGCTTGATTAATCGATTAACCATTTGCAGTGCAAATGTGTTAATCGATTAACACATGTAAAATGGGCAGATTCTGCTGCTTTTTCATGACAGCAACTTTTCCTCCACATTTTGGGATTCTACTTGGTTCTAGCAGTGTGCGGAACATTCGAGACATCTCTAGACATCTCAAGACTATTCAAGACACTCCACTTACATTTACTCCAATGTATCACTTTGAACTAAGTGCACCACGTTCCTTAACTTCCAAGCATGTGAGCCATTGATCTAGAATTGCATTGGGATTGCTCCACTGAGTTAAATACCTAACTAACTGAGTTAACCGCTGACTCGGTGAGTCAAGTGTAACTAACTCCTAACCTAGCTCCCAACCTAGCCCCAAAGCACATTCCAAACCAATCACACTCCATACCTAGCCTTTATATAAACAAACCTTCAACCATTTTCAGAAATCTCTCAACCATTTCACAATCATTTTCACAATTCTTCACTCTCTTCACTCTCAATTCTCTCACATTCTCTCTGAATTTTTCTGCAACTTCTTCATCTTTATCTCCATTTTCTTCCCAAACCTCACTATAGCTCTTCTTCACCATTGAAGAATAATCACTTTCACCTTGGAAGAATAATCACTTTCACTTTTGGCTTAACCTTCATCACCTTGCTATTCTACTTGACTTTCTGGAGTTTTATTAGCTTTTGATTCATCTCAAGTGATTGCTTCAATATCCTACGGTGTGAATTCGTGTTTTTGAGATTTCGTCGTAATTTGCTCGGTTTCGATACGATTCGGCTACAATTGAAGATTCCTCTGGTTTTCTTTGATTATCTTCATCAATATTCATTTGCAACAACATCCAAGGCACATCTTAGCCTTGTAGGTTGGTCCTTCTTAACTCATTTTACTGTTTTGAATATTTTCGTATCATTTGCGATGTAGTTTCGATCATTTTTTCGGTTCATTTAATCATGTGATTTTCTTGAGCTTTGATCTTCGTGTTAATGCTTTCAATTATATGATTAATTGCTCATAATTCATATGATTTTCATGCACAAATGTAAACCATAGCATGTGGATGTTCAAATAAGTGATTAACTGCTGAAAGCACTTTTGAAAAATGTTTTTTGCCCCTGCTTCAGTGTTAATCGATTAACACTTTGTAGTGCAAAAATGTTAATCGATTAACCAGTGTAATTTTTCTATTTTTCAAGTGTTAATCGATTAACACTTCGCAGTGCAAAAGTGTTAATCGATTAACACTGAACCAAAATGCCATTTTTGCATATTTTCAAGCTTCATTGACATTCTTTCCTCCTCTAACTTCCATGGATTGATATGCTTAATATGTGTGGATGTTTTAGGTGTTGTTTAGCCTTTGTTTGAAACATGCTTACAAAATTTCAATGCACGATTTATCGATTATGCAATTGTTCATATTCTTGGCATTTGTATGAACATAATCATTCTTGCACATCTTTTGCTCACTCGATTACCTGATTGGTGTTAATGTTTGGTATTGTTTTCCATGATATTGTATTTGGTTTGTCTTTCTTGAGCAAATTCAATCTTGTACAATCAATAATCCACACTTTTGCTTTAACGATTTTCCATCTCTTTAGAGAATTGTTAGCACATCGATTCCCTTTGATTGATTAATCGAAACCTTGTTTTGATTATTTGATTTTCCCTTTTCCCTCTCTTTAGGTTTTTCTATAGAACCTTGTTCTCTTGATCCCCGGAAGAGTCAGAGTTTTGCGTGACACTGGAGCACTGTATAATTAGGAGCTCTTACGCTGTCCGTTTCAATTTCTACACTACACCCTGTGTGTTAGAGAAGGAATGAGAATGGAGAATTAATACTCTCATTGTGACTACTTCAGGTAGGGGACGAATGACCCTGTGCCTAGCTTAGTCACCTCTATCTCCAGGGATAGCGTATCTCTTTTCCCCAGTCGAGTCGATCCTTGATCACTCCTACTCCTTTTCAATCTACCTTTTGATCAATCACCATTCTTTTGGTTAAATATCATCGTCTCTTAGGTTAACACCCATCTCTTGTCTCAATATTCTCTCTTGGTCGATCATTGCCTATTGATTCCCCAGAAGAGTCTCAATCCTTTTTTCTTCGGTTAAACAAAGTATTTCTGTTAAACATCGAAACCCTAGCGGAGTTCGCAACCGTCTCATGGTTCTTCTCTCTTTAATTGTTTAACAACTTCCTATCAGTTAAAACACCAATTTGCACTCCTTCTCAGTTAACCAGAGCCCGTTTGTTAACATACTGAACTCCTTTTGAGTTAATCACCTTCTCTTGGTTAATCACGCATTCTTTCTGGTTAATCACATTCCTTCTATTAAAACCAATACCCTGGTGAGTTAGCAACCTTCTCTTGGTTCGAATACTTGCACCCTTGGGTTAGTAACCTTCTTTTGGTTCCAATACCCTTTTCGTTGGTCAAGTGTTGTTTGTTCAGTCAGTACCAACATCTCTAGTGGGTCACAACCATCGCTTGGTTCTACACCAGTTCTTTTGGTTGATAACAATCCATCTGTTAAAACTTTTCTCTCTCCGCAGAGTTGCAACCTTTTATTGTTTTAGTTAACCACAGTTTATCAGTTAATATACTGAAATACTTTCAAAGTCAAACATCTTCTCTTGGTTCAGTACTCTCCCCTTTTGGTTCATCACAACATGTCTGTTGACACCAAGCCCTTTTTCCCCCACATAGTCTTACTTTCTTTCTTCGGTTAATCACTGCCAGTAAGTTAACATACCGAGTCTTGTTTTCTTTTGGTTTCAACACCATCCCTTGTTTGTTCCCAGTAGGGTCGCTAACCCTATGATCCTCATCATAATTCTTTGTTCTCTTACTCCCCAGTGGAGCCCTTTTTATTCCGTTTGCTCCTTTATCTTCCTGGTTTCGACACCACTCTTGCACTTTATCCTCAGCACAGTTACTATCTTTTCCTTTGCACTCCTTTCTTGGTTCTGACACCAATTCTCTTTGCATCCCCAGCGGATCTTTCTCTACCTCTTTTGCTCTTGGTTTTGACACCACTTTCCTTTTCCTTTTCCGTCTTAGTTCCCCGAACTACGGATGCTTTGATTCTACATTCATTCGAATGTAAGATACGTAGGCACGAGATTGCGATAATCTTGGCGAGGAAACTTCCACCTTCTTCTATTCTTCTTCTCTTCCCTGGTTCCTTTGAACTACGACTCTCTAATTTCCTCGTTGCACTATGAGGGTACGTAGGCACGAGGGCCCTAATCCTCCGCGAGCACTTTCTTTCTTTCTTTTTTCTCCTTTCTCTCCTCTTCTTTTAGCTAGAAGCTTTAGATAGATAATCCATCCAAGCCTAAAAGCAAGCGAAATGGTTCCCGTCGAGTACGAAGGATGCATAAGGTGCTAGTACCTTCCTTTCGCATAACCGACCCCCTGACCCGTTTCTCTTCCCCTTGGGCTTTATCGATATTTTCCCTATCCTTTGGGACTAAATAAATTTCGGTGGCGACTCTGTTGTATCTTTGAGTGTGTGATTCACTCAGGTATAATCCCGCTAGCTTCACTAGTATTCCATCTTTTGCTTAAGACAAGAATCAGAGTAGGTAGATTCCCTGGAAATAATTGAATGTGACATTTGCATAAAGTTGCGGTGAGAATCGGACATCAAGTTATTGTATTAACTTGAATCACAAATCATTGAAGTTCACCACCGAACTTTAATCTATCCAAAGGAAGGGAAAACGAACGAATACAACCCTAATTGTGCAATGTAACAACAAAGCTAAGAGGTCTAAGGTTCGGGGGTTGGTTATACTAAGGGAAGCTATTAGCACCCTAAGTATCTATAGTACTCTATAGGAACCTGTTGTTTTATTTGTGTTATGTTATTGTTTGATATTGATTGGGAAAGTTCTATGGGAAAAGACATAGAGGTTTTACTAAATATGTTCGCCAAAACTTCGCGGTCTTGTGCCTACGTGTCCTAACAAGGATGGGATCAAAGCAATCATAGTTCACCTAAACAAGGGTGAAGAAAACTTGATAGTGATCAAGGTTCTAAGGGGGAGGTAAGTGTTTATAACAACAACACTTATAAGAGTTCAAAAAGACTCTTACTTAAGTCTAAGTTGAAAGTTGAAAGTTGTATAACTCTAACAAGGTCAAAAAGGAACTGTGGAGAGTTTTACTAAACTACCTATGACATTAAGTCAATGGAAAGATCTTTCCCTTGGATTTGGGAACAAAATAGAATAAAGAAGGATGAAGGCTAGCAAGCTAACATCACATGGGGGATAACTTGGCAAAGTTATAGTATGAGTAAATATGGATGGCATAACCAAGGATGATATTCAAACATGATGTCAATTGAAGGTAACATTCAAACATGATGTTAATCAAAGTATCAATACAAGTGAGATGGTTCTAAGAAGACCAAAACATTCATGGATGAAAACAAGGATTCAAATGTACAACTAAGACAAGCAAGGATTAGGGTTTACTAACACCACTTAATCATGAATACAAGACAAAACATGGATAATTCAAAACATTACTTAAACATGGAAAAGATTCAAAGTTCAACAAGACATGTATAAGTCAAAACATTACTAAAACATGGATATGATTCAAAGTTCAAACAAGACATGTATAAGTCAAAACATTACTTAAACATGGATAAGGTTCAAACAAGCATGGATAAGTCAAAACATTACTTAAACATGGATAAGGTTCAAACAAGCATAGATAAGTCAAAACATTACTTAAACATGGATAAGGTTCAAACAAGCTTGGATAAATCAAAACATTACTTAAACATGGATAACAATTCAAAGTTCAAGGCAAACATGTATAAGTCAAAACATTACTTAAACATGGTATCATTCAAAGTTCAAGGCAAACATTTATAAGTCAAAACATTACTTAAACGTGGTATCATTCAAAGTTCATGGTAATCATGTATAAGTCAAAACATTACTTAAACATGGTATCATTCAAAGATCAAGGCAAACATGTATAAGTTAAAACATTACTTAAACATGGTATCATTCAAAGTTCAAGATAAACATGTATAAGTCAAAACATTACTTAAACATGGATAAAGGTTCAAAAGTTCAAAAAGGCATGGATAAGTCAAGACATTACTTAAGCATGAATACAAATTTTTACATGGTTCAAGACTTAGGTGACAACCTAAAGTACATGTGAGGGTTCTAATGATCATGTTCAAAGGTTAAAACAATCACAAAGATTAAGTCATGGTAATCATACTAGTTATGTATCATGTAAAGACATGTCATTTAAAGTTTAAAACCACTTATGAACATATGAACAAAGAAGGTGAAAACATGGGTTTGTATACATACAAATGTACAATAAGGTATGAAAGAATCATGGCAAAGGTTAAGAAAACAAGTTCAAAACTATACATGAGAGGCAAGGCATTTAACATGGTAAAGATTACATTTTAGTACCATAAACTTAAGTAAATTTCAAGGAAAACATATTATTAACATGGTACAAGGTTCAAACATGGTACACTACACTCATAAAAGTTAACATGGCCAAGAGGAAACAAGGAAATAGTCAAGCAAGTCAACTAGGGACCAAAATAAAACCCTAAAAAAGTTATAACTTTAACTACACATAAGTATGTGAAAAATAAATATTTTGTGGAAATTTAAAATACATCAATAAAATAGGCAATGTGAGGAACATGTAGGAAAAAGAGTGGCTCAAAAATGCCAAAGGAGCGCAAAGTTATGACCTTTCAAAGTTATGAATAAAATGTGAAAAATCAAGTATTAAAATAAAAGCAAATGGCCATGGGAGGGTTTGAACCCAAGTCAGGTTGGTTACAGGTCTAAAAGTAGACCGTCGGGCCATGTGCGCGCGTGTGAATACTTATTGAAAACACAATATTATATTTTAAAACAACTCAGAAACATGTAATTTAAAAAATGCACAAAAGGTGGTCCGGGCAAGGATCGAACCCAGGTCAGGAAGGCAAGAGAATACTTGATCGCGCATGTTGCTACCACTAGGGTGGTGATACATCCATTGTATCACCTGCACCTAATAAATAATATACTAAAAAAAGATCTAAAAACTACCCAAGGAGCCATCACCTTCTTCCTCCTCTGATACTTCCTCCCTCCATTTTCAAACTTCACAAAGCTCTAACTTTCTGAATATAACATGAAAGGCCACAAAACAAAAATGAAAATTGTGTATTGTTTTACAAGGAACACAATGGTAATACCCAATTCAAATAAAACTAGCTCTAATTCAAAAATTGAAACTGAAACCTCAAGAACCCTAAAATGCAGTTTCAAACAAACAGTCACCTATACACATGATAAACAACAACTAAATGAGGGAAAACATTATAAACATCATAACTAACAAGTTTTATGTTCAATATGGATCAAAATTTGGCATGATCCAATGAGTTCAGGTTATGAGCAAACTTACCTCTTGAAGCAAAATTTGAAACTTCACAAAAGATGTTACAGAAATGATTCAATGATTTGGATAGCTTCCTTGGACCTCCTAAGACCTTTTTGAATGCTTGGAACCACATGGAATCAACTCTAACTAGCCACACCTTCCTTCTTGCAAAGTAAGAAAAGTGTGATTTTGATTCTGAGCCAAATGGAGTTACATTCAAGAAACAAGGTTGTGGATATGTTTGAGGATTGATTTTCAATGTTCAAAGTATTTGTAGAGGGTCAGAATATGATTTTGGTGTGGAAGATGCAAAAAAGTCAATAAAATTTGGTTTTGAGGGTTGACTTTATGTTTCTGCAAGTTTTGAATGAAAGTGATGATTTGAACACCTTTAGGGAGTGCTTTGTGATGTGTTTGAGTAACTGGTTTGGTGGTTTAGGGTATGGAAATGCAGATGGTGAGTTTATGCAAAGTGAGGTTTCTTGGCATAAATGGTGGTTTGGTTCTAAAAGATGCTGAAGTGAGGGTTGTTTGAGTGTTTTTCTGTGGTTTTTGTTGTGTGTTTGAGGCATGAAACAATCCTCTATTTATAGAGAGAGGTTGGAGGTCAGATTGATGCAGAATCACCAAGTTGGAGTTCACTTGGTTTGGTTAGGATCAAAGTGATGGTTTGTTAATTTTGTGAAGTTCCAAGACAAGTACAAGCCTTTCCAAAAGTTATGGTAAAGTGCAGACAAGTTACTTCTGATCAAAGAAAAAGGTTGAGTGCATAAAAACAATTTGGAAGCTTAAGGAGAGTTAACATTGTGATTAAAGTGGCTTTTCTAAAATGGTAGTGAGAACTTTCTTCCCAAAATGGCATAATCCATTGCATAATGCTCAAAACAAGTGGATAATGCATCTATGGCCTG
Organism: Lathyrus tuberosus; assembly: GCA_022829125.1. Classification (NCBI taxonomy): domain Eukaryota; kingdom Viridiplantae; phylum Streptophyta; class Magnoliopsida; order Fabales; family Fabaceae; genus Lathyrus; species Lathyrus tuberosus. The sequence continues at coordinate 12,533,794 of JALAZF010000146.1, forward strand.
TGTAAATCATCAATTATGTGAAGGTTTAGAATCAACATAACTTGCATTCTGAGATTGGGTAGGTTTGATAGGATTGGCTCAAAGTTTTGGCATGAGAAATGACCTAGAATTCAAGTGTGGATGGTCAACTTTCCCCCTTCGAAACTCATGGCTCAAAAATGGTATCAATGAGTTCTTGTACTATTTGGAAAGCTAGAAACACGCTCTTCAACTTTCATGTTTTAAGTTGTCCTTGAATCAAAATGGATCATGATGAAAAATGGCTCACAAGTTGGTTACATATACAAGGAAGAATTGTCTCAAAAATTATCTAAGTGTTGGAAATCAATTTTGAATGAAACACCAACTTCATGGCTTCATAACTTGAAATCTAAGCACTTTTTGGGAATTCATCATCATTGACAAAGTTGTAGTATGTAAGGAGCTCTTTAGATTGATCTTTGGAGCAAGAAAAATGGATGCTTGGATTGGGAATTATGGCTTTGGCAAGTTGGCTCCAAATTAGGGTTTTTAATAACTTAGAAAAAATTCACTTTCTTCAAAGTTGCCCTTTTTACAAGTAACCTCAATTCTCTTGATTTTTCTTGATCAAAATCAATCATCAAGCATGTTTTCAATGAATATTGACTTGAGAAGCTCATATTTGACCAAAACCCCTAAAGTCAAAGGTTTGACTTTGCAGTGAATGGCTTGTGTATCAGATGAACTTTCACCTCTTGATCTTCAATGAATTCAATCTCTTGGGCTATTTGAACACCAGGGATGGACTCCAAGGGTGTATTTGAATGTCTTGAATCATGTCTCAAGGTTTGAGGACATTCCTTGATCAAAAGTCAAAGATACAGTTGACTTTGGTTGACAAACCCCTAATTTAGGGCTAGGTGAACTTGGATCTTAGAGAACTTGTAATGAAGTTGTATTTGATATTTTATGAAGGGAGGTCTCTTAAGTGTATGAGAACTTATTTGATTAGTGATCCATCAGAAAATCTTGACTGATTAACCCTTTGAGCCTCTCAGGGAAAACCCTAATTCACAGGTGGACAAAAAGCAAACATATCTTGATAATTGGTTAGCTATGCATGAATGATTGAACTAGAATGTTATGCAAATGATGATTGAATCTAGGGGTAAAATTTGGGGTATGACAGTTGCCCCTATTTAAATAACTTTACCGAATGGCATGAGCGATGACAAATCCTCATGAAATAAGTGTGAAAGGTATTTAAATACAAAAAAAAAACAGAAATTTTGCCTTTAGATTCAATGTCATGCTATGCTACGGACAAAGAGAAACTATCTATGTAATGCAATGAAATTTAGCATGATGATTTATGATGGTATGATAAATGCAAGATGCAGACAATAATGAAATCAGAAGGGTAAAGTCAACAACAAATGGTAACAATCCACTTGAGATGACAAAAACCCTAGGGAACAGAAACAACTGGGGAGATCTAAAGTGATTGATCAACAGGTTTAGACATGACCGGATGACACTTTAGAAAGAAAAGATCTTCACTAGAGGTAGAACCGGAAAGACGGACTCCACTGGGGAACATCCAGAGTGATGGATCAACAGGTTCAGGCATGACCGGATGACACTCTAGAACAAAAGATAAAACAAGACCCTCATAACAATAGGATCATACAAGACAAGACACAATCCTCATAAAAATAGGATTGAAAGAAACAGAATCCTCATAACTATAGGATTAAAGAAAACAAGACAAAATCTGCATAGCAATAGGATTAAGCAAAACAGGACCCTCATAGCAATAGGATCGTAAAACAAGACAAAATCCTCATAGCGATAGGATTACAAGACAAGACACAATCCTCATAGCAATGGGATTGAAAGAAGCAGGACCCTCGTAGCAATAGGATCATGCAAGAATAAGGTAGAATCCTCATAACGATAGAATGTGAACAAAAACAGGACCCCCATAGCGATAGGATCATGCGAAACAGGATAACAATCCTCATAGCAATAAGATTGAACAAAACATGGCCCTTATAGCAATAGGATCATGTAAGGACAAGGTAGGATCCTCATAGCAATAGGATCAAACCAACAATAAGATCCTCATAACAATAGGATTAAGCAAAAACAAGATCCTCATAGCGATAGGATCATGTGAAACAAGACAAAATCCTCGTGGCAATAAGATTGAGCCAAACAATGCTGGAGTTTTCAAACAAGAATAAACATCCAAGCCTCTGGAAATTCCTTAAAACGAAGAGATCAAACAGGATCTTTAGGAAACATCATGAAAGTTATATGGTAATCAAACCCTTCTATACGTGTCAAAAAAATAATTGGACTTAAACCGCAAGCAAAGGTATCATGACCAGCTTCCAACGAACTGATGCCAGCAACAACTGGACTTTAACAAAGATGCCAACGATAGTTGGACTTCACGGGGATATATTGGTAATAACCAAAATTCAATCTAGGAACAAGCTAGAGAGAAACAGTCAAATGAGACTTTACCCATTGAGGAATGAACTCAACTGGGGGTTTATCTTATCTAAACATGGAAATGATAACTGAAGCAACCAATCTTCCACAAGGATCAATCTCAATGGGGAACTGGAAAGGATGTGCACTTTCTGCTTAAGGCTGACGACTCTAATGGAGAAAGGAGACAAACCCGGTTACTTGGTTATAAACACAGCCAAAGTAAAAGAACAAAAGATAACAAGGCAGCAAACATGCTCACATGCCATGTATATCTATATGAATGTATGTATGTCATGCTTATGCTTATGCTGACAAAAAAAGTAATGAGGAGTAAACTGGAGATGAAATAAACATCTCGACGAGGATACTCGGCCAACCTCTGCAAGTAGGAGACATCTATCAAGAGATGAATAGAAGACCACATGCGTAACCACAACCCTACCTCAAGGTTTCAACCTTCTCTAGGGAAAAGAAAATTCCACTTGGGGGGGATATAACATCATGACTTCACCTATGGGATTGCCATCATGAATCAGACTTCTTTGTTGGAAGAGAAATGTCTACTGGGAAAAGAGTCACCCATGACTAGAGACTTCATATGGGATAAAATAAATATCTGCCTCATTGGGAAAGCTCTGACCAAAGTCGTGGTTGTAGTGGTCTAAATTAAAACTCCATGGGGGATTGATAAACGTATCCAATTCACTAGGGACGAAAAGAGTCACAGGAAATCACCGGGGAGTGGAGAAGTCCAAAGATTCACTGAGGAACAGCAGAGTCCAAAGATTCACTGGGAAATATACATCCATTTCACTTGGGGAAGTATGAAGCCAAGGCAGCTTACTGGGGAAAATAGGATAACTTCATTGGGGAACAAAGATGACTCTAGTCTGGAGCAAATCCTCAACATCGATAAATATGCACACATGATGCACACTAGGGAGGTTAATTATCAACGGATCAATCAACAAACGCTGTTAGTTTATGCTTCATTGGGGATTTTGTTGAAATGGTCTAACAGTGCTTCTGCAACCTTAAGACTTCTTGGGGAAGCAAAATATTCTCTTATCAAGATGCCAGTAACAATCGGGCTTTGAGGGGAGATTGGTGGCAACCAAAGATCTTTAACAAGACGCCAACGACAATAGGACTTCAAGAAGGCATTGATGACAACCAAGGATTGCTAATACCAATTATAGTTGGATTTATACTAGAAACTTGAGTTCTGTATGGATTCACAACCTTGCTGGAAATTAGGAAACCTCATCGGGGATCTCAAAAGAGATGCATGCCGGTTAATTTGTGATCATATCTTCTCAAATAAAGAGGAAGGCCAATTGAATTTTCACCAAACTTCCCAGAGAGATGCCCCTTGATGGAAGAAGAGTCAATAATCTTGATGACTTGTTGGGGATGAACAAACTGTCTTGGAAAGAGCCTATCATTTGTCGTCCGAATAAGAAATCTGAGGACCAAACAAGTTGCTCAAATAAAGAGGTTGCCACTTGTTGTCTGGGTATAAACTCCAAGAAGATGCTACAACACTGCTGGAGAAAGGTGGAGTTGTAAGAAACTCACAAATGGATGAAATAAACATCCACTTCACTGAGGAAGTACGAGGCTAAGGAGATTCATTAGGAATTCTAAGGTCACCAACCGGGGAGTCTTGCGTCAAATCTGTCACAACTGCTTGAAGTGGACACTCACTGGGGAGTTGCCATAACCACTTGAAGTAGATACTCATTGGGGAATCACCCAAACGTCAGAGCTACTTGGGGTAGAGACCCATTGGGGATACGTGCAAGGCAGATCACAAGAACACGCTTGCTTAGGAGAACACCTAGTTCAACACCGAAAACTGCATGGTGGACAACAAAAAATCTTGTGACCAAGACCAACTTCATTTCTCAAATGCCCCATATCACATGGTTTATGAGAAGAAAGCATCTCAAGAGGATTTTACATAAAACTAGCCATAACAATGCCTTAGTGTATTCAAACTCTTGGAGAGATTCGTCGAATCTCGACATAATTGGTTGTATTCTTGCATAACAGAGTCTTCGAATCAAGCACACCTATGACAACTGATCTCCATGGAGGGACTGGGGACAACCAGGTTGCCAATACCAAGAACGTTAGAAACAACTAGGAAACAAAATTTCCCCTGCTTAGCAAAAGTTTTCAGGTAACATGCCCCTGGATATGGTCAACTTCTAAAAATGATTGGCAATTTACTCATCGGAGTTTCAAGAGATTAAGCTCATCACTGATGTTCATATGCAAGCTTCTACGTCATCATGTAACATGCCCCTGCCCCTAGATATGGTCAACGTTTAAGGGTTGTAACGTGGCTTGGTTCACAGTTTATGAAACAAAGGATATAAGGCTCAAAGCTTATTTGTACCCACCCTTTCTACGTGATGTTCTCCAATCCTACATTCAGTTAACTTGATGCGAGCACTCATCTCTCAAGAGGAGTTTTGATAGGGCTAAGCAACACTGAGGCTTTGGACATGGCAGTCACTCACCTTTTTTGTGTCTTTGGTGTTTGGTCACACGACCTTTGTCATTTGTTGAGGATTTTTATTTGTAATCCTTTCTTTCGCTCTTCGTGTTTTTGTTTATTCCCTAACTTTTGCCCGAACTGAGTCCTTTGGATTTGATCTTGAATTCCAGCGGGATGCCCCAATTTTTCCTAAATCTCCTTCAAAGGTTTTGATTTAGCGGGCTTTTTCTTTTTTTGTTTTGATTTATTAACGAATCGTGTGACCCTAAGCCATTTTAACTTGTTGAAAGGATTGTGACTGCCCCGTTCCTTAGCTAGTAGTGTCATACCCTAAATTTTGACCACAAGATTTCCCATCATTGTGAAAATCATCACCACAATATGGATGTACCTTCATACCTCATCAATCCTCTCAAAGATTGTTGAGCATTCACTACAATCAAGAATTAGGGTTTTGAGCCCCCTCAGAGCACTCACACAAAGGATCAATCAAGAATGGACATGATCCTTAACTTGTAAAGTCTCTCAAACATCCATGAAGGATCAAGAGGTCTCCCACATCAAGAACCAAGCACAAGAGTGCAACATTTCAAGTGGATCAGGCCTCAAGATCATCAGTGTCACCAAATTAGGGTTTTGGTCGACCAAAGCCTCCAGAGGGAAATCTTCCTCTGGGAATGAGCCAATACTTCAAAACATGATCCAAGAAGCTCAAAGGGACCTCATGGACCCAATCACAAGTTCAAAATAGCCTCAGGGGATGCATTCATCAAAAATCAAGAATTAGGGTTTCTTGACCTAATTCACCCCTAAGTTAACTTTTCAAGCAAGGCATGAGCCAAGACCTCAAGAAGTGTTTTGGAGACCTCCAATACATCATATTGATCCATTTACAAGATTGGATTGACCCAAAGAACTTGGTTCACAAGCAATACAAGGATTCAAATTCATCTGGACCAACTAGGGTTTTCTGATGAAAAGTCAACTGTACCTTTGACTTTTGACCAAGACATGATCCCAAACCTTGGAATATGATTCAAGACACTATAAAACACCCATGGAATCCATAAATTAGGTTTGAATTAGGTCAAGGGCTTGATTTCATAGAGGATAATAAAGTTTGAAGTTCATTTGACAAAAAGTCAACTGTGCCAAAAATCAAGTTTGACTTTTTGAATTTTTTGACAAACAAGGCTTCCCTAAGTCAAAAACAATGTTAACTTATGGTTTGGATCATCATTTATCAATAAAAATCAAGAAAATTGGGGTTACTTGCAAAAGGGGCAATCTTAAGAAACTTGAAATTTCACTAAGTCATGAAAAAAAGTGATTTATACCCAACTTTGCAAGACCATAACTTGTGATCCAAGCAACCTTTTTCTTCCATCCAAAGCTCAAATGAAATCTCTCATTACATACTTCAAGATTGTCAACTACAACAGATTTCAAATCCTCGTGGATTTTGAGTTATGGATTGATTAAAATCACAAAGATGTGGAAATAAGCATTTTTCCAACACTTAGTGAAATTTTGGGTAGAATTTGTTTTGCATTTTCACCAACTTTGATGCCATTTTCATTATGATCCAAGATGATTCAAAACCAAAGTTGGACATCAAAGTTGAAGTATGTTATTGGGGCTTTCCAAAAAGTACAAGAGCCTCTCATGGTTCAACTTGAGCAAGAAGTTATAAGCCTCCAAAAATGGCATTTTTCACCCTGCCCACACAAAGGCATGAAAACATAACTTGGTTCCCATGATTCCTTGAACCAATTTTGGACACTTGCATTATTTCATTTATGTCCAAAATCAACTTGAATGATGAGGTATCTGATCACAAAGCCACCAAGTCAAAAATCCTATTCCTTGGCATGTGAAATTCAATGTTGCAAATCCAAAAACTCCAATTTTGTTTCAAGGCATTCAAGAAGTGCATTGAGGTGGCATGCATCAGTCCATGACAATACGTTTGAGTCAAGATTGTTTCAAACAGAAGACCTAAAGCTATAAAGATCAGCTCAAGTCAATGGCTAGAGGAGACTTGGTACCTTGGCATTTAAGAAAGTGATGCATGGGCATATCCATTGGATAATAGAGTGAACCAGCCCCCATTCACTATTCCTTCAAAAACAAACTTCCTCTACTATAAATAGAGGTCATTTCTGATGTTTCAAACCACGCCAAAACAATACCAAAGCCTTGTTTTATCACTCTCCCTCTCTTACTTCAATTTCAAGTCACAATGGAGCAATTTGGGGATTCTTGAAACCAGAGCAAAAACCACTTAAATAACTGTCCAAACACATCATAAATCATCTATTGGAGGTGTTCAAACCTTCATCCTCATTGTCAACACCAAAATCAAAAAGTCAACCACCAAAACCTCAAATTTTGACTTTTCTGCATTTTTCAAGCCATGTCTTGATCCAATCACTTTCAAAGCCAAACAACACTTCAAATACTCTCCAAATATCATCCCTAAGCTTTTCCAACAAGTGTCCCTCAACTGTAACACCATTTGAGTGATTTACTATTTTGGTCACTTTTGCCACTTTTGCAAGAAAGAGCCAGTTCTTGTTCCTGAGGTTTCCAGCTGGTTTTAATTATCCTAAAAGCTTCTAAGGGATCTATCAAGAGTGTCTAAGGCATTAGATTACTTCTGGCACAAGAATTTTGAAAGATAGCACAAGGAGCTTCAAGAGGTAAGTGCATAACAACTTGAACTCTTAAAAATATGCATTGCTTTGATGTCCATTGATCATGAACATCTCATACATATCATATGTGTTGTGTTTGAACCAATTTACCATGCTATTATTGCTTGTATGAAGTGGTAGCATAGAACTTGCAAAATTTGGCCTATTTTGAAACCACTATTGGGTTTTAAAATGTAGGCATCTTTAGAAAATTCTAAGACTACCATTGGATTCCTCATGAAATTCTAGGTAGGATCCATCTAAATTTCATTCATTTTCATGGATAAGTGAAGAAGTTATGGCCTTCTTGCAAATACCCCAAAATCTGGGTTTTTGCTTTGGCCTGACCTAGAAATTAGGTCACCCTTATATGCATGTGGGGCGGTTTTGATACACAGATGTATCACCACCCTAGTGGTAGCGTGTGTTTGTTTGGTTAGAGTGCGTGGGTTCAACACCCACCCAGACCATTTTTGGTTCCCTCTCCTTTTTTGCTATTTTTTTTCTCATTTTTCATTATTTTCTTAATTAATCTCAAAATTAATTTCTCCTTCAATTTTAATTATTTTTTATTGATTCTTTTTTTCAAAATTCATAAAAATGTTGAAATATTTTATTCTACAAAAAATTCAAACTTATATTATTTATTTAATATAGCTTGAATTTTGTAAATAATTTCATTTTTATTTGTTTTTAAACATTTTTAAATGAAATTTCTACCTTGATTTTTCAAATTCAAATGAATTATAAGTTTTCATATGTTTAAACATGATTTTTCAAAACATTGTTCAAAGTTGACAACTTGTTTTTAAATATATTTGATATTTTATATCATTTATTATTTATTTTTCTTTGAAAAATTATATTTTAAAAGAAATTAGGGTTTTCTCTTGATTTTAACTTCATTTGAAACACTTTTGGGCCTCTAATAGAGTGTAAGACCCACCCCCTTTGCAAATATACCATTTTGGGCCTCAGTCATTGTATAAGTCCCAATACGATTTTCAAAATAAACGGTGCGATCGCTGTTTTTTCATCTGGGCATCTCTCTGAGTTGTAAGCCCCATCTCTTGTATAAAAATAACCTTTTGGGCCTCTATTAAAGTGTAAGACCCATCCCTTTTGTACATACAAATTTTTGGGCCTCAGTCATTGTATAAGTCCCTCAGTGGTTTTTTTAAATCACAGCACGATCGTCACTTTTTCAAATAAATCATATGGGTCTCTCCTTGAGTATAAGCCCCATTTTTCTTTCTTTCACAAACACTTTTGGGCCTCTATTAGAGTGTAAGACCCAACCTCTCTTTGTATAAAAACAATTTTTGGTCCTCTACTGTAGTATAAGTCCCACAACATTTTTCGGTATCGCAGTGCGATCAATGTTTTCAAAATAAGTCATCTGGGCCTCTTTTTGAGTTATAAGCCCCAAACATTCTTCCAAACAAATATTCTCTAATTCAAATTCAAATTCAATGTTGTCTCTTTCAAAACTTTCTTCAATTTCTTGAAACCCTAAAAGAGGCAATATAGTTGTAGTCAATACAACAGATCACAATATGCTTGGGCTTCTTCTCAGAAGGTAAGTCCCTACATCTTTTTCAGTGCATATTATATATATATATATATATATATATTTGTCAGTTCAATTGTCTGTATATAACTGCTTAGAGTTTTCCCCAGCAGTTAAGTCTATGTTTAGGTCAAACCAGAGGTTACTTTACAACATAGTCAAAACTAGTCCCTCATAGGAAATTCCCTATACAGTCTGCCTCCTCTTGGCCTTATATACAATATGGAACAGAGAAAGGCATTATTCCTGGTGAAACTTTTCTCAAGACTGTCAAACTTAGAAATATATATGTGTATAAGAAATTCATTCCCCCAGAGAGGATTAATTCCCTGTGAAACCTCTTTTGAATTTCTTCAAACCTTATAACTGTTCAAACAAAGAAATGACTTATTTTCGGTGAAACCTTTCTTGAACTTTTCTTAAGCTTGGACCCACAGGCTTCATAAAAGCATCCCCAGCCTCCTCTTGGGCTTAGTACAAGGACCAACGGGCTTTTTAGAAGTTCCTCAGCCTCCTCTTGGGCTTAATACAAGGACCCAAAGGCCTCCTAAAGGCATAGGATAGAAATTAGTCATCTCTATTAGTTCAATCCTCAGGAGAGTCAGAATTCCAAAACATCAAACCACCCTAAGGGTTGATCTTCATCCCTTAAACCATCAGCCTCCTCTTGGGCATCATACAAAGATCTCTCTCTACACTAGGACCTACCACTCTTTGAGAGACTTAGACAGTCTCATACTCCTCTTGGGCTTCATACAAGTAGACTTGGAAAGTCTCATCTCATCTCACACAGAAATCCACAAGTTTCCTAAAAGCATAGGAAAAACATTGATTTTACAAATATACTAATCTCCAGCAGAGTTAAAACCTCCATAGGTTTTTAAACTCAACTTTAAACCCATCTGATCCCTCAACAAGGTTTAAACTTTCACCTTAAAAATCCCCAACCAGGGTCAAATAACGATCAACAAATCCTCAATAAAATCAGAACCTCATGGCATCTGATATCTCAACTCTTCCATGCTCTTGGATTTCAATAATCCTCAGCAAAAGTTAGCCTCCTCTTAGGCTTCATATAAGAATTTCCCCCAGTGGAGTCAGTCAGCCTCAATCTTTGGCTTTGTACAAGACAGATAAAACCCTCCCCAATATATTCATTTTCTTTTAGCTTCAACCTTGGGCTTTGATCAAGGCACACAAAAATCAACATCCCCTCAGATGAGACCATGAGTCTACTCTATAGTAGGATATTTCCTCTATACATCACATTTTAAAATAGACAATCAAAACCTTTTCCAGATAATTGCTATAAGTGGCACACTTGTTGATTCAAAATCCAAGCTGGAGTCCTTCCTTTATCCTGGCTAAAATTCATCTTTCATCTAATAGATGTAAGTGGAAAGCCTCTGGATTCTCTACATCCAATCCAATGTCCCTCTCTTAGCATGAAAGATTCATAAAGAAAAAGTGGCATTGCTCTACACTGAGTTAAAGCTTTCTTCCTTCTTGACATCCCCCTTATAAAGAAAATTATAGCATTGCTGGATTCACATATCCCAGTTAAAGTAATTTCCCTTATAACCAATTACTCAACTTTTGTGATGAATAAGTGAGATGTTCTCACTTTAGAGATGACAAATTCTCTCTCAGTCACCCTTTTAGCTTCAATCTTGGAATTTAACCAAGACACAAATGCTCAGATAACTTCAATCTTGGGCTTTGAACAAGAAACCAAATATTTTTCCTCCCATAGAAATAGGAGGAACTACGATTGCTCTAATTTCCCGAATCTCTTTACGGGAATACGTAGGCATAAGATTGTGAAATCTTAGAGAGCACACAAATAAAAAACTTTAGGTCCAACACCTTCCAAAAAACAACGGAAAACCCGAAAACCACAAAAACAGTCTTTCAATTCTCCCAAAGGAGAAACTTTCCCAAGCCACAACAGATAAACACTAGAAAGTATTTAAACTAATAGAAAAACATGCCATAAAAGGTCTATGGATAACCATATATACACTGGGTGTTTGACAGCTTCCCTTTGTATAACCCGACCCCGATATCCGATCTCTTAGCATTTGTTAAAGAAAAAATTTGTGTGCAAGGTTAGTTTTAGATATCTTCCCTTTCTTTTCCAGCTTCATAGGATAAATAAGAAATCAAAAAGTAGCACCCAAATTCAACCATTGCGGTAAGGTGGTCGCGTCACCGACAAAAATCGCACGCTACAAGTAGCAAATGGATTTTAGATATCAATGACAATTGTGTCTCTGAAACGATACTAGCAATAGCAATTGGGTTTGTCCTAGCCTCTTAATGTGTGAGGGATAAGGTGAAGTGGAAATGGATGTTCACTCCCTTTTATGAATGTTTGGGTGCTCGATCAGCTTAATTGAAAACTACCCTGCCCCAAGTTAAAAATCGAGGGTTCTTTTGGTATGAATGGAAACTCCTACTTCAAGGCTCAAAGGGGTTAAAGAGGGAATATCTTCCTTATACCTCCAGTGTTTCAGGGTTTGAAACAATGCCTTACATCATCAGCGGGTTTTATTCAAAAGCATACAACTTGAGATTTCACGTTTTCAATTTCGCCACCCCCTCCAATTCTCTGCCTAAGCAAGAGATTGAGTAGTATCGACATTATATAACAGAAAAAGCATTTAAATGAGTGACAACGAAAGGACTTCATCAAGACAAACATAGTCATAGCATTAATCATTCAAAATAACAAGTTCTTGCATGCCAAAACAAATGCGTTAACAAAAACACAAGAAATTACACATGAAAGAAACAACAAATGAGCTAAATATCTCACAAGAAATAGCCTAAAGAAAAGTCTTCATACTCGACAGCATCAGTCCACCATGTGCACGGAAGAGCTTACTCCACGCTCTAGCAAAAGGATGATTTGAACCTGAGGTTTGCACATTTTGAAAGGCATAATGCATTTTTGAACCAACTCTTTCACCTTCTCCTTGAGGACATAACATTCCTCAATGTCGTGGCCGGGTGCCCCTTGATGGAAAGTATAAAAGGAGTTAGTCTTGAAATAGCTCTTATGGATCATCGGAATAGCCGGTGGAGTTTCTTTCTTGATCAAACCCTTTTATAAGAGGACAGGGAACAACTTGGCATAGTGCACAGGGATGCCCCTAGACTCATTGCTCTGCTCAACTGGTTGATTAGTGGAGGAAGAAGAACCATCCTGATGTTGGGAGATAACCAATTTTTTTACTAGAGTAATCAGACGCTTTTTAGCAGTCTTCAAGTTTGCGACTTGATCTCGGAGCTTTTGATTTTATCTTTCTTGGTTGTCCACCAAAGCCTTCATTATGGTAGAAAACGTCCATATGTGGGCCCTCAGGGTGGCAATCTCCTCGTGAAGTGCTTGGTTCTCTTGTTCCAAATTATTCATCTTCACTTGCAAATGACTGGCTCGAGTACTGTGGTGATGAACTTATATGAGACAACGGGATAAGCTATAGCAAGAGGAATGCACATGTGATGACATGAATGCAATGAAAAGCAATGCAAATGAATTCAAGGAACTCAAAGTATAATTGTAACATTCAAAAGAAATAACACACTTTGGAACTAAAACTTCATTCATTAATAATAGGAAGAGTTGCAATTTTGAAGTACAAAACAAGAAACCCAAAATACAAGAGGAGAAAATAAAGTCTAATGGGTCCTAAGGAATCCCATCTAAGAAGGTCTTATTCCATGCATCCTCTTCTGCTTCTTCAACTCGGTGTTTTCCAACACAAGCTTGTCAACGATCCATTTCCAAGCACCTGGCGTTGGAGGAATGTCGAAATACTCATGAATACTGGGAACTGGTTGCACGCTAGAGAAAAATAAATTCTCTTGCGCCACATGTCTCTTCACAATACGCCTCTCAAGTAGCTCGATCAAGTCATCTTTCTCCTTTAGCTGCTCCTTCATCTCCATCTGCTCGGCATGGTATTTTCCTTCCCAAGTATCTTGCTCCAACTTCATCCTTGCCAACACTTATTGATATTCTTCCATACGCTCAATGGAGATAGTAGATGATGATGCAACAGATGAGTGTGAAGGATTTTCAAGGAGATATGACATCTTGAGGTCACGAGCTCTAGATTGGACCCATTGAGTGAAAGGCTCAAAGGCTACATAGTTCCTCTTCCTCAAATCATTCTTAGTCTTCCTATGAATTATCCCCCAAGCATGTAGAATTTTGTCCTTAGATTCTGTGCTAGCTTCCTCGTTAAGATAAAAGGAACCTGCCAACAGAATGCTGCTAGGCTTTTCCTTCATAGGGAGCCCATATTGACACGTTGCAAGAATAGGATTGTAACTAATTCCAACATGGATACCAAGAAGAGTTACGTTGGGAAATTGGCCACAACTATCAATAATGACTCCCTTGTCGTAGGTTGGGTCATACCAATGCACATCGGTGAGAGTAAGAGACATGAGTCTTTGAGATCAACGAAGCTTGTCTGGGTTTTCCTTGAAGAGTTTAGTTCGAGGCAAGTCTGAAATAAACCACTTGTATAGTAGAGGAGCACAACATAGAATAGTCACACCTCCCTTGAGGGTCCTATGATGAATGGAGTGGTAGGTGTCACCAAGCAGTGTAGGTACATGATTTCCACTTAGAAAGATTTGGATGGCATTAACATCAACAAACTCGTCAATGTTTGAGAACAAAACCAACCCATAGATGAGTAGCTCGAGGATAGATTCGAAGGTGTCCATATTGTTTTCCTTGGCTAGGAAAGTGGCTTTCTCTATCAAGAATTTGGAAGGCAAACCCTTGATTCCTCCTTGGGTCATAAGGTTGGCTTTGACCTTGGATGCTTCTAAATGAATGGCATCTGCAATGTCCTTAGGTGGGGGAATCTTTTCCAATCCACTAAAGGGCTTCTTATCCAACACTGGTAGACAAACCCAATAGGAATTCTCCTCTAAAGTAGGGACAAGTTGGTAATCGGGAAATGTAAAACAATGGTAGAATGGGTCATAAAAATGCACAAGCGTGTCAAGAACTCCCTCTTCCATTTTGGTCTTGATAATATCCAACAGTCTTCCATATCGCTTTCTGAAATACTTAGGACAGGAAACCATAGCCCCTAGCTTTCTCAAATCTACTAAATCAAGTTTCTTGAAGTTGTACTTCTTGGTGTTTCTCTTCCCAAAATCCATGATACCTATTTATTTTTGCAAAGGAAAAGACAATTGAGTTCCTTGAAAAAAAAGTTTCATGAATGCATGTATTTATGTTAATGCAATGTATACAAACTAGGTCACACGGGCTTCAAGGGTAAACAACGAGCATGGAGTCAAGGTTTAACCCTCCCATAAGGATATGTACTATGGGTTTATTTGTACCTGCAGAACGGGTTCTACAAAGTTCCCAGAGTCATTGATAAATCTTTCAGATATTATCAGCTTGCAAGACTACTCGTGCGGGCTAATAATATTCTCAAGATAAACTCGTCTAAGTGTAGTATCGCATGACAATTACCACAGGTCTTCACCTGGATAATCATTGCACTACGTCCTAAAAAGGCTTAGAGGGGTGAAGGGATACAAAGGTTCTCATCTTCACGGACTCCCAGGTCAGAAAAAGTAATACCAATACGACTACTCGCATGACACCAGTAATCCCAAAGGGCCCTTCACTGAGTTTGATTATATCATATGTTAAACATGTTAGGACTACTCCCAATAGTTAACTATTGATTATACCACAATCCTATCTTATTTATGTACACTCAAGTCCGGGTTAGAACTTACCTCACCACACAAAGGTCACCACCTAATCAATAGAGAAAACTAAACAATATAAGCAAACAAATGTACAAATAACACAAATATGAACAAGGTAGGCTTAACCCTCTTTAGGGGATCGTCCCAAGTGAAGTCGCCGCCATTTCTGTTGCGGTGAGAATCGGACATCAAGCTATTATATTAACTTGAACCACAAATCATTGAAGTTCACCACCGAACTTTAATTTATCCAAAGGAATGGAAAAAGAACGAATAAAACCCTAATTGTGCAATGTAACAAAAAAGCTAAGAGATCTAAGGTTAGGGGGTTGGTTATACTAAAGGAAGGTATTAGCACCCTAAGTATCTATAGTACTCTATAGGAACCTCTTCTTGTATTTGTGTTATGTTATTGTTTGCTATTGATTGGGAAAGTTCTATGGGAAAAGACCTAAAGGTTTTACTAAGTATGCTCGCCAAAAATTTGCGGTCTTGTGCTACGTATCCTAACAAGGATGGAATCAGAGCAATCATAGTTCACCTAAATAAGGGTGAAGAACACTTGATAGCGATCAAGGTTCCAAGGGGGAGGTAAATGTTTATAACAACAACACTTACAAGAGTTCAAAAAGACTCTTACTTAAGTCTAAGTTGAAAGTTAAAAATTATATGACTCTAACAAGGACAAAAAGGAACTATGGAGGGTTTTTTAAACTACCTATGACATTAAGTTAATGAAAAGTTATTTCCCTTGGATTTGGGAACAAAAGAGAATAAAGAAGGATGACGGCTACCAAGCTAACATCACTTGGGGGATAACTTGGCAAAGTTGTAGTATGAGTAAATATGGATGGCATGAACAAGAATGATATTCAAACATGATGTCAATTGAAGGTAACATTCAAACATGATGTTAATCAAAGTATCAATACAAGTGAGATGGTTCTAACAAGACCAAAATATTCATGGATGAAAACAAGGATTCAAATGTACAACTAAGACAAGCAAGGATTAGGGTTTACTAACACCACTTAATCATGAATACAAGACAAAACATGGATAAGTCAAAACATTACTTAAACATCGATAAAATTCAAAGTTCAACAAGAAATATATAAGTCAAAACATTACTTAAACATGGATATGATTCAAAGTTCAAACAAGACATGTATAAGTCAAAACATTACTTAAATATGGATAAGGTTCAAACAAGCATGGATAAGTCAAAGCATTACTTAAACATGGATAAGGTTCAAACAAGCATAGATAAGTTAAAACATTACTTAAACATGGATAAGGTTTAAACAAGCATGGATAAATCAAAACATTACTTAAACATGGATAACAATTCAAAGTTCAAGGCAAACATGTATAAGTTAAAACATTACTTAAACATGGTATCATTCAAAGTTCAAGATAAACATGTATAAGTCAAAACATTACTTAAACATGGTATCATTCAAAGTTCATGGTAAACATGTATAAGTCAAAACATTACTTAAACATGGTATCATTCAAAGTTCAAGGCAAACATGTATAAGTTAAAACATTACTTAGACATGGTATCATTCAAAGTTCATGGTAAACATGTATAAGTCAAAACATTACTTAAACATGGATAAAGGTTCAAAAGTTCAACAAGGCATGGATAAGTCAAGACATTACTTAAGCATGGAGACAAATTTGTACATGGTTCAAGACTTAGGTGACAACCTAAAGTACATGTGAGGGTTCTAAATGATCATGTTCAAAGGTTAAAACAATCACAAAGATTAAGTAATGGTAATCATACTAGTTATGTATCATGTAAAGACATGTCATTTAAAGTTTAAAACCACTTATGAACATATGAACAAAGATGGTGAAAACATGTGTTTGTATACATACAAATGTACAATAAGGTATGTGAAATTCTGGTAGCAGATCTCAGATGTCCTGAGAGATGTCGAGACACTTGATCTCTGCTTCACACACAAGGATAATAAGGAGCAGAATACAAAACGCAGAAAATAAACAAACGCATAAGGACTGGTAACCCAGTTTGGTGAACAACAACACCAACGTCTAGGGGCTACCAAGCCATGGATGAAATCCACTCGATAGTATTAATTCTAAACTAAACATCTCCGGTTTACAACTTATCACTTAATCACTACCTGTGCTTAATTTCTACCTAAGACACTTCCTAGGTATGAGACCCTTCTCGATTCCCTTTCAATCACAGCAGTGAGAGAAATTACAACTTAATGTAAACAGTCCAGCTCTAGTATCAACACGAAACAAAAGAGGCTCACAAAATACAAACCCTAAACTCACTAGGCAACAATGTATTTTTCCACCCCTTTCCTTGGTTAAATCCATCCTATTTATAACCATACACATGACTAGATTTGGGCTTCAAAAACGCAGCAATTATGCTCCACATAATCTGCAACTAATTCTCCTCTAGAATAGTTTCTTCAATCCTAAGTTTCCTAAAGTGTCTCCACACTTAGAAACAGCATCTTCGAATTATACTCAGAATCACTGATTCCTCAATCTAAGACTCCACCTAGGAAAAACAATTAGTCCTAGAATAATTTGAAATCTGGAATTGAAAATAACATAATTAAAAACTGAAAAGTAACAGGCAAAGATGTCGAATCATCATGATATGACATCTTGTCCTACATCTTGATCTTCAGTTAGTTATTCATGTTATGACATCTTGTCCAACATCTTGCTGTCAAGTTAGTTTTACCAAAATTGATGCCAACCTCAAAGGCTTGGACTCATCAATCTCCCCCTTTGGCAGATTTTGGCTAAAACTAACTAAATGGAACTTGCAGACAAAAAAACATAGTCCGAGGCCAAAAATCAGAACAACAGAACATCATCAGTAGAAAAACTACAGCCTCCCCCTCAATCAGTTCCTTCTTCTGTAAGCAACAGATTAGCACACTCCCCCTCAGTGGCAGCAACAGCAGTTAGTGGTTAACAATGATTAGTAAAGTTAGTATTACTCCCCCTTTTTAGCCATAATATGACAAAGGCAGTTAAACTAACTAAATAACCAAGCAATAACATAAAGTATTATAGTACATAACAAGCACATAATAGTGCCAAAAAATATCCTGGGCATTAAGCCCTTACATAACCACAAAAATAAAAAGAAGACAACATTCAGATGTCATCTTCAGTTTCCTCATCATCCTCTTCCTCTTCTCTATAATCATTATCAGCCTCATCTTCAGCATCATCATTAGTATTCACCTCATTATTTCCAGCTGCATTCTTCTTAGCATCATTACTGTCAGCTTCAGTCCCTTTGTCTTGCTCAGCTGTCAAGGCCAGTATTAACTGCTCTAGTTTAGCCTTTCTTGTTGTACTTGACTTGATGATGGTATCAAGATCCTTGCAGGTTTCCTTCAGTTATGCAATGGTATCTTCCTTTGAAGTTCCAGGAACAGATGTTGATGTAGATGTTGAAACAATATCTGGAACATGACTCCTAGCAAACAACTTATAATGCAATGTCAAAGGAGAATCCCTTTTCATTGCATAATCTGCAATTATAAGAATACCAGGGTACTGCTCCAGAATTATGCCACAAATAAGGAAAGGAAAGCATATAGGCAACTTAGTAGCAGTGGAGGAAGCTTGCTTCAAAACTTGGTCAAAGATATAAGTCCCAAAATTAAACTTTCTTCCTTTACCAACAACGTATATGAATTTTCCTAGCCTAGCAGATATGGTTGAAGTATGATTGGTAGGCACCCCGTTGATAATACCAATTCCATGCAGAATTGCATACTTCACACTGAGTTTCCCAGCTGAAAGCTTCCCTTTGCTTGGCCAATGCTTCACAGAATTGCAGGTGATCTCCTGACACACCTGATCATCAGTATCTTCACACTCAGGTTGAGGGTCTACTGATCTTCCCAAAAACCTGTTGATCATAGTGGAGGAAAATGTCACAACATTTCCTCTAACATACACTTTCATATAGTCTTCACTGGTTGCATCATTACATTCTTCAAGAATGTTCACTACAAATTCTTTGACCAACTTTTCATAGCAGGACCCGAATTTTGTTGATTGTCTTCATCAGGCCTGCAGCTTCAATTAGCTTCAACACCTCTTGGAATTCTAGGGCATTCTTCCCCAGTTCTCTTTCCAAATCTACTCTTCTTTGATACACATATGGTCACCTCTCCACGTTTTCAAGAGCATGGAAGGAGACGTTGTCCAAGGGGGCTTTAGGAAGAGCATCAACTCTTTTCTTAGAAGCTGGCTTCTTAACATGCATGATGTCATAGACATCTTCAACAACATCATAGTTTGACTTAGTATCAGACTCAACCTTTCTCTTTTTAGACACAATAGCAACCTTGCTCTAAGGTTTATGTGGTTCAACCATAGGTTTCTTAGCTATCCTAGTGGAAGTGTTTTCAGCAGCAACACCCTTACCTTTTCTGCTCTTAAATCTCTTGGTCACACCCGGGTGAAGGCTCTTGGCAATGATTTCATCAACAGAAGGAAAGTCATCAACATTGATAACTTGATCAGCAATCTTACCAACAGTACCCTCAAATGTATGTTCCTTAGATTCTTCTACAGATGGGGATGCTCCACTATCTGCTTCAACATTTTTTACAACAGAGTCAGCAAGGGTGTGCAGGTTCCCTTCAGACCGTTCACGATCATTCCCTTCAACATTCTCCTCAACCACTACTTCTTGTTCAACAACAGAGGCAGAGATAGTTGGAAGAATCTGAGCCAAGGGTCTAGTAATTCTAGCAACATTCACCCGACCCCCTAGATTTAGTACCTGAGCCATTATTGTTCCGATCCTCTTATCCATGTCAAAATTTTCTTTTTCTGTCCTAGGGTTAGAAAAATCACCAGAGGTATTTGAAGGATTACCTGTAGGAATGTTCTTAGATATTCTTACAACAAGTTTATCCGGCTTGCATTGCACCACAGCCAAGGGGACATCATCTATCGCATCTTCAACAGACAACTTCTCAGACCTATCCTTAGCCGCTGATGAAGAAACTTTTTTTTTCTTCGTTATTCCTCTAGAAGAATGTTATTAAGACATCTTGTAACATTTGAGAGAAGGATTTAGTTTTTCTTCGAACAAGAGTATGAAGCAATTTGTGAGAGATGATGTAGTATGGAGAAGACGTGCGCAAGAATGGTTTGGGTAAATTTTAAATGATTGTTTTTGAAACCATACACACCCTTGAATAGCGCTCCCACAAATTAATTTTTCTAAACGCTCAAGCAAGCAAAACCCTAATTTGCCCCTCAACATCTTGACCTAATTTTTGATACCACCAGTGAGGTTCAAGTTGTCATAGGATGATGTCACAACATCTTGCGTGACATCATGCCAAATCAGCACCTGTCTCAATCCTATGAATTGAGAGCAACTATCCCCTATTTCTATTCCTTCAGTTTCTGTGATTGAGTCATCAGTGACAGCATAAACGCACCTTTTTTCTTCAAAATCATCAACCATAGAGCCCCTATGAAGAAGGTCCTGAATCCTTGAGATAGTCTAATGTTGCAACTTCTTGTGTGACATCTTGGTTAACTTCCCAATCTGCCATTCATCAATGTTCAGATCTGAGGCAGGTTTCGGATGCTTCCCATTATCTTTATTTGACATTGATGAGCACTCTGTCTGTAAAGAAGTCCATACATGACAATTATTTTTTGATCTGGAACCCTTCATGATAACTTTATCTTTATCATTCATAACCAGACATTCAGATTTGGTAAAGTTGACCTTTAGACCTTGGTCACAAAGTTGACTAATACTAATCAAATTAGCAGTCAGTCCCTTGACAAGCAACACATTATCAAGTCTAGGTTCCCCAACATGGTCCAATTTTCCAACCCCTTTAATTTTTACTTTGGACCCATATCCAAAGGTGACATAGTTGGAGGCATGATATTCTATATCCACCAAAAAGTTCTTAACACCAGTCATATGTCTCGAACAACCACTATCAAAGTACCACTTCTCTTCAGCAGAGCCTCTTAGAGAAGAATGAGCTATTAGGGCCACAGACTCATTCTTGGGACTCCACTTCTTTCCTACTTTACCAGCTTGCATCTTTCTGGATTGAGAACCAGACTTTGGATAGTCATGTAACTTGTAGCAATAAGGTTTAATATGAACGTACTTACCACAATGATGACATTTCCAGTCTTGCTTCTTTTTGCCTGAAATATCTTTCTGATGTATGTGCTGATGTTTAAACATCCCTTTTGACATCTTCTGATTTTGTCTCCTTTTGGGCTGATCAGAACTAGATTCTGGCTCCTTTCTTTTGCTCATCACAACTTGGTCACTGTAACCAAGTCCTCTGATATCTCCAGCATCCCTCCCAAATTGAAGGATCTCATCTAGCACATCAGAACTGTTGTTGAGCATTCTAACAGTTTTGGTTATATTGTCAAGTTTGGAGTTGAGCAATATAACTTCCTCCTTTAGATCAGAGATGATGTCAAGGTGCTTCAATCTTTCAGCCTCAAGACGCATAATAACATTATGTTGATCCTCTCCTAGATAACAAACTTATGCACTTCTGGTGCACAGCTCCCTGTAGGAGTTGACCAGATCATTATATGAGAGTTCTCCAATATTTGATTCTACATCAGAGTCAAATACCTCTGTAAGAGCATAAACCTGTTTAGGTGATTCTCCTTCACTTGCAGAATCATCTTCAGACCATGATGTAGACAAGCCTTTCTTTTCTTTCTGGAGAAAGGTAGGATACTCATATTTAATGTGTCCAAAACCCTCACATTCATAGCACTTGATTCCTTTCCCTTTACCAGTTTTCTCTTCATTTTTGGACTTTCTTCCAAAATCCATCCTTTTGTTGTTGTCAGATGACTGAGTCTTCACATTTGCTCTTGACTCCCCTTCCATCCTCTTCAGTAATTGATTGTACTATTTTCCAAGAAGCACAACAACCTTAGACAATTCTTCCTTGGAATTTGTCTTGCCTTCATCTTGATTAGACACCAAGGCTAAGCTTTTCTTTTTCTCAGTTTTCTCACTCAAATCCATTTCAAAAGTTTGTAGAGAACCCATGAGTTCATCCACCTTTAGGGTATTTATATCTTGAGCTTCTTCGATGGCTATCACCTTCATGTCAAACTTCTTGGGAAGAGATCTTAGGATTTTTTTGGACCATCTTAGCTTCTGGAATCTTTTCTCCAAGATCACTTGAAGTGTTGGCAATATCAACAATGTTCATATGAAAGTCTTGAATTCTTTCATCCTCCTTCATCCTCAAGTTCTCAAACTTGGTGGTGAGAAGTTAAAGTCTTGAGGATTTCACCCTAGAAGTTCCTTCATGCGCAGTCTTCAAAATCTCCCAAGCATCCTTGCCAACACTACAATTTTTTATCAACCTAAAGATGTTCTTGTCAACACCATTAAACAAGGCATTCAAAGCTTTGGAGTTACCTTGAGCAAGCTTGTCATCTTCATCATCCCAATCTTCCTCAGGTTTCAACTCATCAGTGATCTTCCCATCCTTATCTTTGGCCTTTGGTGGGTCCCTACCTTTGACCACAAACTTCCAAGCTTTACCATCCATAGACTTGATGAATGCCATTATGCGCACTTTCCAATATTCATAATTGGAACCATCAAGAATGGGTGGTCTATTTAATATTCATCCTTCTTTATCCATTGAACCAGAAAGTAATGTAACACCCTAAATTTCCCTCGTAATATTTTAAAAAAAATCAGAGTAATTAATTCAAACACACGCAACTTAGGATGTTACAGTCAACATACAAAACTTGCTCATATGATACACTATGTAACACTTATATTTTAATATAATCATAAAAACCTGAACATTACTTTTATTGCAGCGGAATAATAAAAATCATTTATCGTCTCATGGTATATAAAAAGTATCATGGTACACAATTCATCAAAACAACAACTAAGCGTAATAAGAGAGATGTCCACAATCTCAAAGAAACTAATAATCAAAAACCCGTTCCAACGACTCCTCAGTGTTACAATCAGAGCAGACGGCAACTATAAAGAAAAGATAAAGAGACCTCATCTTCAACTCACATCTGAGTCCTACTGCGGAGTATCTGCACATTACCCACGTAGAGGCAATATTCAAACAGAAGGGGTGAGATATCATGATAATATAAAGGAAATGATGATAAACAGTATGCATTAGGATATCTCATGAATTGTCACCCAATCTACAACACATCATACCCAACACCAACAACAAGTTACCCAAGCAAAAGGATAACACAATAATAATTCAGCTAAACATCTCATATTAATCAACCAACATCATCATTATTAATTATTCCCCAACCAACATGGAATCAAGTAGTAGCAAGTCCAATTAATAACACAAAACCACATATCTAGTAACATAGCAACATGTATAATGCAATGAGACTCACAACCTAACTCAATGCATATGCATGTGGTACCAATTTTTGTGAACAGTCAAGTTCACCGTTTTGATCCCCACCTCATAGGATCAGAACCACTCACTGATCCATCACCTCCGAAATCAGCTATCGGCCCAATCCACACAATGGGATTTTAGGCTCACCAACAACGGACCATTGTCCACAAATGTATGCAATGCGACTATTTATGTATACAACAACAATAACATCATCGTGCACAATAATCCACCACCATGGTTATTGTACACCGCCCAAATTGGCCAACTGACATAAAAATACATTTCATACAATATATGTATCTTTTATGCAATCATAACAACTAAAAATAATCACATTCGAAGTAATGCATTATACCACACAACATTATAACATAACATCAATCATCCCCAACAACAAAATATCACTTATCAGGTTCTACAACCCACTTAAAATGAAAGTATATGCCCTCGACTTCACGGTGCTTCGAACGGCACCTCAAACGGACTTACAGATCAAAAGTTACGTCTATTCTGCCATCACTCGCTATAGGTTAGCTACTGCTCAAGTCGCGACTTTTGCTATGCGAAATGCATCTCGTATCGCGACGTCCGCTATGCAAAATATAGCTCGCACCGCGACTCTCGCTACAGCTCACTACCCTCGCTTTTGCAAGCTCATTACAGAATGTAAACCATGGACTTTCGCTACTGGTTCACTACGCGACGTTTGTTATGCGAATTCTCCAGGACAGCAAACCAGAAAAATGTGATATTTGCAATTTGGAGGCCTTCCGTACCTCCGAATTCGATTCCTTAAAAAGTCCCTGTCTCAGAATTCGAAATACTACCATTATGTATTATTTATAACAGCCTACAACACTTTTTTAGAGATCCTAACATCATACATACATCATGAAATCATTATAATCAACAACGATTAACAACAATCTGAACCCTAAGGCTACCCTTCCTCAACTCATTCATAATTGACACCAATTACTCACTATTCATCATAATATCCCTTAGAAAATTAGAACCCCACCCTTACCTTAGATTGATGAGTTTTTCCCTTCTCTAATGGAGTTCTTCCTCTTCTTTGCCCTAGCCTCTTTCACTTTCAGTTCCAAATTCACGTACGATCAGAAACTGATTCCAATATTTTCCAATTCCTTTCAAACATTTTGTTGAATAATCATTTGGATCATTCTCTACACTTTGGAATAGTGATAGGTTGCCTTTGATTAATCATTAAAATTCTTGATTAAGATGAGACCGTTCTCTTTTTCTTTTTGTGTGGCATGACTTTAGGAAAATGATTTACATATCATTTCTCTCGCATGTTTTAACACAAACATTGTTTTTTACCGCCTCCCATAGTATGATCTTCCTAATAGATTGTGCTACGATTGCTTAACATAGCGGTACATTGGTCCCGAATTGATAAACCTATCACTTGATCGATAATTACTAACAATTAACTACTAAATTCTACCATTTATCTTATTTCCTTTACATTGCCGCAATTTAATTCTTGTCCTTTAATTTCCGCTCTTTATCATTTCGCATTTATTTCATGTCTTTTTTCTTTCTTCTTTGATATTTATTTCTTTATTTTGTTAAAAAATACAAAAACATGATAAAATGGTTCAAACCCTAAAAAACACTTAATCTTGGACTATGGTTACTATCACGTGCATTGAGGAGTTTTGGACCTATGGACTTAGAATTAGTGTTTCCCATGCTTGGAGTATTATTGTCTAAAACTTAGAAGTTCATCTGATACTTTGCCTTGCCTGAGACCTTGAATTCCTCTTATGCATGTGGCCTTGAATCAAGCCTGGATGCTTTATCTATTTCTTTGTGACTTTATTTGTCTAGTTCCTCTTGTGTTCATCTGCTCATTTGCTTATCTTGTGGCTTAAATCCAAACGGAATGGAATGCTGGTTTTGACTCTTGTCAAATGCTTGCTTATCCTGGTTAGTTCACTTGCACACACTAAGGCTTTCTCTTGGGCTACCTGACAATGAAACCATTTATTTTATGCTTTAGGATAGTCTCTTCATCTCCTCCCATTCTTAAATTTTCAAAATCTTCTCTCTATTTCAAAATCTTTTTGTTTTTTCAAACTTCACCTCTTTCTTAATAAACCTTGACTTTGTCAAGTGATCCAGAAAATATTTTTCTGAATAAATGCTAAGACATCTAAGCATATTCAAACTCATTTCAAAATTCTAAAAAACACTAACATCATCAAACTCTTTTTGTGCCTTTGTGCACCTTTTCCTTTTAAGAGCATATTTTCATAAAGATTAGATATTGGCCTAACTCTTGCAGTGATGCAAACTACTATACTTCTACAAGATGCTGAGAAATGACGACATTTTCCACTTGAATTTTGAGATGTACTTGTTGATGAAATCCAAATAAAGGTTCTTCATACAAAGATAACGCAAATGCTCATTTCCTCATACTTGTGGGTAGTAAGTGAAGTTTTCCACTCGAATATCTTTTCACTTAAAATCAATCAACAAACAACAATAACCTTTTTTAGCACATATAAGCAAGTGGTTCCGTTGAGTACAATGGATGTGAGGGGTGCTAATACTTTCCCCTTACATAACCAACCCCCGTATCCAGATCTCTCTTTTTTAGCTTTTTAGCTTTTTGTGGGGTTTGTTCGATCTTATCCCATTCCCTTTGGAAACAATAAAGTTCGGTGACGACTCTTGCTTTTCTAAGTTAAGTTCATCAATAGCTTAATCTCAAAAATTTCCCGGCGCGACAGATTGGCTATGGAGATCTTCTTGTCTAGTAATCATGTGCCCTTCCTTTTGGCAGATTTTTACTACACCTTCCACACTCGACATGAAAAGAAGAGTGGGACTTTCCTCTGCTGTGCTCTACTCTTGCACATGTGGATGCGAATCATATGCCTCAAAAAGGTCCCTTTGTTGCTAAAGAACTCCCATGGCCTCAAAGATTTGCTTCACTCACTGCTAGTTCTATCAATTGGTATAAGAGGGAATGAGAGACTAAGAACATCATACTTCACTGTGGAGGGTTTCCCAATGTATCACTCGTGGGGACACATGGTTAAATCAACTATAACCCTGTGTTATTCATGAGACAGTTTGGGCATGCAATGAATTCCCCCCAAAGACAAAGATCTCATGCCTTTTGTCATCAATGATGTCGATCCAACTAATCCTACTATGAGAAAGGTTAGAAAAGCGTGGACAAGTATCGTCAAAAGTGGTCCAGAGGTAGGGAAGAAAAATGCCATTGCTAGAGAATCTTATGTATAATGGGTAAAAGAAAGAGCCCAAGTAGTCAAGCTCCCCTTCTTCTTTGACTCCTCAATTTTCCCACCAATTCATGAGCCTGAACTAATCTTACAAGAAGATGTAGAGAAACTCAAAGCCAAGATCCAAGAGGTTGAAGATGAAAATTCTCAGCTATGAGTACAACTCAATCGAACCAAGCAGAAGAATGAAGACTTGGAGGGCAAAAGTAAAGAGATAAAGGAGAAGTTCGAGAATGGCAAGAAAGGAGCTAGAGATGAAAAGGGAAAGAATGAGTAGGTTGGAGACGCCCTTAAGGGAGCTAATTCTGAGCTGGATGGATGAAATGAAGAATTGGATCGAGCCTGGCGTATCATCCAAGACTTAGAAAAAGATGTGAAAATATCCAACCAAATGAAGAAAGATGCTAGAGAGGACTATGAGGCCCAAATCCTTGAAATGAGGAACACCATCAAAGACTACAAAAACAATCTAGCACGTGAGCAGTTGGATAAAGAAAAGATACATAGAGAGTACCTGCATGTGATGTTCCAACTGGAAAGGGCTAGTGAGCAGATCAAAAGATTAAAGTCTGAGAACTTTGATGAAGCCTACCTAGAGCTGAGGAATAACTGCAAACATTACGAGGACAATTGTCGCAAGGCAGAAGCTGTTGTAGCTCAGAGGGATGAAATTATTAGGAATCTCCAAGATCTCTATTCTTAATGGAAGAGAAAGTTTGTGAACATGGCTGGTTTATCAAACTTTATTATTCGAGAGCTTCCTGATAGATTGAAGAAAGAAGATCAAGTTATGCTCCTTGAGAACACTCTCGATCCTGTCTATACTTTTGTGAAGTTCTGCAAGAAGACCTTCGAGGGGCTCACAAATGATAATGAGGCAGTACGTAGGGCTCAAGGGATCACTTTCAGAATTCCTTTGTAATTTGAATGTAAAATGTTTACTTTTCCAGTTCCTTGCACTTAAATTTGAAAAAATCAATGAAATGAGAAACTTTTATGTTCCACTACTTCCTTTAGATTGATTATAAATGTTTATATTCTTAGCAATAACTAACAAGATGTCTAAGAGCTTTGTAAAATAAAAAGAGAAAAAAAACTTCATACACATTCATGCATCATGCTGCATCTCAAAAAGCAAAACAAGGAACTTATCACTTGCCCTTTTTCTCCAAAGAGATTACATCATCAAGCTGACTTGCCGACATCCTTACAACACTCGTAGCAGTCAAAGATTACTCATAGATCAATTGGAATAGAATCAAGTTGCACTAAAAGAAGAAATGCTGAATATAAGTACCCAGATGGAACAACTATTGGAAGTCATGCAAACTATGGCCAATGGCCAAGAAGAATTAAGACAAGCTGCAGAGAGGACCACTGTCAATCCTCTTGTGTATACCCCTGTGAACACACTGATTGGCGCTACTCCAGCCCTTGTTGGTGTTGTTCCACCTCCTACTGGTGTTATTCCACCTCCTTTTAGTGTTGTTCCACCTCTTGCTGGTGGTGTTCCACCTCCTGCTGGTGCTATTCCAATTTCTGTTGGGGGTCCAATGAACCAGAATTTATTTCCTGAACTAGATGATCACCATGATGCTTTCTTCAGCCCTAGAGATGACTCAGTCTTGGATTCCTTTTGACCACCGGCTGGTGAGGTTGAAAAGAAGGTACATGCTTTAGAAGAAAACATGAGAGCTATGGAAGGTCTCAACGCTTTTGGGCTGGATGCTGCTAACATGTGTTTGGTACCCGGTGTTAGAATCCCTGCTAAGTTCAAGGTCCCAGACTTTGAAAAATACAAAGGTGTTAGCTGCCTGAAAACTCACATTCAGTCCTACTACAGAAAAATGTCTACATATTCTGATGATGAAAAATTGTTTATGCACTTCTTCTAAGACAACCTCAGTGGGGCTTCTCTAGAATGGTATATGCAGTTAGAGCGCACATATATCAGGACCTGGAGAGAGTTAGTTAAAGCTTTCCTCAAACACTATCAGTATAATATGGACATGGATCCCAATCGTACTTAACTACAGAGTCTTACCCAGAAGACCGACAAACATTCAAAGAGTACGCCCAAAGGTGGAGAGAAGTAGTTGCCAGGGTTTAACCACCTCTTCTTGAAAGATAAATCATTGACATGTTCACGGGGACCCTTCAAAGGCCATTTCTAGAACAAATGATGGGATGTACTTCATCTAGTTTCTCAGAGTTGGTTATTGTTGGAGAGAGGATTGATAATATGTTGAAGAATGAAAAGATACAGAATGTTGATGGTGTTTCTAGTGGAACCAAGAAGCCTTATCTTGGGTTCACTAAGAAGAGAGAAGGAGAAGCTAATGCTGCCTCAATGGCTAGAGGGAAAGCTAAGGCATATCAAGCACATTATCCTCAAGTGGTTGTCGTGGCACCCAACCAATACAATCAATAACCTTATGTTATTCCTGCCGATTAGCTTGTCGTGCAACAACCTGCTCCGTATCAGCAACAATATACTCCTCCACAAAATAATTGTTATCAAAGTCAGTAGAGGCAAAGGAGGCTTGAAAAGAAGTTTGATCTTATCCCTACCACTTATGGTAAGCTGCTCCTGTATTTGCTTCAAGTTTTATTGGTGCAATTTAGAGATATGAAGCCTCCTTCTGCAACTCTTCCTCTCAGCTATGATGCAAATGCCCACTATGAGTTTCATTTTGGGGCACCTGGCCACAACATTGAGAACTGTAAGGCTCTCAAATACAAGGTGCAAAAACTGATTGATTCCAAAGCTATCACATTTACTCCCAATGCTCCGAATGTGAACAACAATCCAATGTCGCCGCATAACAATCCTATTGTAAATGCACTAGAAGAATCTGAAGGAAAGAAGTTGGTTTTAAGCGTGGACAAGATAAAGACTCTTATGGCTATTGTCAAGGAACTTAGTGATGAATGAGATATTCCCTAGATACGGTGCCGATTGTAGTCACTGTCTAGTGAACCCTCAAAATTGTGAAGATCTGAGGCGTGGTGTTCAAAAACTGAAAAAATAAGGGGTTGTCCTAGTAGAGCAATTGTCTACTGTTGAAGAAGTTGCTACTTTGGAAATCCCTTATGAACAAACTCGAATTCCCATGGACATCCCATTTGACCAAACTCAAGTCCCGACGTTATTTGTTCTGGTTACTCCTCTAGTAATCACTGTACCAGCTCCGTTTCCTTTTGAGAGCACGAAGGTCGTCCCATGGAACTATGACTCAACAGTTTATATCCATGGACAGAAAGTAGATGAAGAGCAAATTAAAGTTAAAGAATTTTTGGTGAACATTGCTAGAACCGATGGAATAACTCGAAGTGGAAGAGTATTTGCGCCTGCGCCTCCACCAGCTAACAACATTGAAGCTACAGATAAGGCCAAGGGCAAGCAGGTGGTGACTGATGATCAAGGGCAAGTTTCTTCTCATAAAAAAACCCTATTGATGAGGTGTAAGAATTTCTCCGTGTAATAAGGAAAAGTGATTATAAAGTGGTTAATCAGCTCAACCAAACTCCATCCAAAATCTCTATGTTTTCTCTGTTAATGTGCTCTCAAGCCCATCGAGAGGAATTGGTGAAGTTCTTAAAAGTTGCTCATGTTCCACAAGAAATTTCTGTCATCCATTTTGAAGGGGTTGTATCTAACATTGCCTCTGGGCACAACTTGAGTTTCAATGACAATAAATTTCCCCTGAAGGGAAGAACCACAATAAGTCATTACACATCTCTGTTGGGTGTGTTGACGTTGTCTTATCACGAGTTTTGGTTGATATTGGATCGTCTTTGAATGTATTACCCAAGAATTCCCTATCCAAGCTGACAATTGAAGGGCTAACAATGAAACCATGCTCATTGGTGGTAATGGCCTTTGATGGTTCCCGAAGGTCAGTAGTGGGAGAGGTTGACTTGCCTATCTAGATTGGTCCCCGTACTTTTGTCATTACATTTTTTGTTATGGACATTTATACAGCTTATAGCTATCTTTTAGGACGTCCTTGGATCCACTCCACTGGAGCTGTGACATCAATTTTCCATCAGAAATTAAAATTCATGATCAACAATAAGCTGGTTGTTATAGATGGGGGGAGGACATTTTGGTCATCCATTTAACATCGTTCTGTTATGTTGAGTTGGGAGGGGAAGTGCATGAAACTCCCTTCCAAGCTTTTGAAGTGGTGAACGTAGTAATGGCTCCTACTGAAAAAGAAACCAAGAATGATTAATTATCCATGGTCTCATGGAAAGATGCAAAAACTGTGATAGAAGCTGGTCACTTATGAAGTGAATGCATTGAATTGGAAAGTATGTGTATGTGGTAAATGGTTGCATTAAATGAGAAATAACTTGTTTAAAACCTTATGAAGATGAGTGAGGAAACCTAGGTTTATAACTAGGTAAATGGACTAGAAAGATAACTTAGGTTACTAATATGACTTAGATAACATTAGATTGTGATGTTTATTCGATATGATACCTAGGTGAGTATCATGGATGGATGATCGCCATGGTTGAGAGGGAGATTCTTTGTATGGAACATGTGTTGGTATTGTGTGATGAAGGTGAATGTGATTGCCTTTGGATTGTAGAATTAATCATGTTGTGTTATATCTAATCACGTTGTCAGAAACAACCCTGGATTATTTTGTCCCAAGTTATGATACTTATATAGAGTAAGATTGGGATGAATGCACTGATACTTTGCATCAACCAAATGGGTTAGAGTCCCATATGTTCAACCAAATGGGTTAGAGTCCCATATGTTCAACCAAATGGGTTAGAGTCCCATAGTGCAACCAAATGGGTTAGAGCCCCATAGAAGAATTTGAAGTGCTTAAGATAGTCGAAGTATGATACAAGGATCTGTGACCCGTGTCGATAATCCTAGATGTATGGTTGGTCGGAGAAAGACACCTTGGTATGGTTTCCGATTAGTGATTGCTTGAGTTGATGAACTCAAGAGGCATGTTTCCGTACATTGTGAGTTTAGTTTACTTAAGTCTTTTCCCCTTTGGACTTGAGTTAGAATTTTGATTAGAATCCTGTAGAGTCAAGTGAACCCATAGGATAGAGGAACTCACTGAGATTATTATCTCACCCCAATATTGTTGTTGCTTTTCAGGTATTGTTTGCAGGTTTAGTACACAAGAGGAGTTGTGTATTGATGTTTCAAGGGAAGCTTTTATTGTGGTCTTCCGCTTTGGATTTTGTACAATTGATATTGTACATAGTTCTTAGATTTTTATTTAGGCACTATTGTATGATATGTGCGATATGTTGTATTTTATTTTATGGACATGTATATAAAAATGTTGCCAGGCCCTTATGTTGAGACAGTACCAAAAAATTAACATTTGTATGATATTATTCTAGATATATATTATACAGGTTGTTACAATTTGACTGCTAAGGGACAGATTATAACAATTCTTTTGTGAAAAGAAAGAGAATTATTTTGAAAAAGGTTTGTGTGATAAAAGAAAATGAAAGAGTTGATTGAATTGAGTTGAAAAGAAGGAGTTTGCTTGAATTGAGAAAGTGTTATCTGAATTGAAAAGGTGTTGTGGTGGTTTGGATCAGGATTGTGTTGTTTGAATCCATAAGGTAAGTGTATCTAAACCAAAAAGTGTAGCGTTAACCATAGATTGTGTGGCCAATGAAGAATTGTAGGATTTCTCCTAGATCCAGGGATCGAGACCTACAAGAAGGGGTGTTTGCCTAAGCATGGGAATAACAACGCAAACATGCATGAAGGGGCTTACCAAAGCATGGGACTAACAAGTCAAGTATTAAATAGTCTATCTAAGCATGAGACTAACAAGACTGACATGCATTAAAAAAGGGTTGCCTAAGCATGGGACTAATAAGGCAAACATAAAACGAACAAGAGGTATGCCTAAGCATGGGACTAATAAGACAAACATGCATGAAAAAGGGTTTTCCTAAGCATATAACAAGGCAAACATAAAAGGAAAGTGGGTCTACATAAGCATAGGACTAACAAGACGCACATGCATGAGAATGAGGGGTTTTCCTAAGCATGGGACTAACAAGGCAAACATGCATGAGGGGTATTGATTTAGAGTTGGGTGCTTAACCATGAGGTGATTAACCCAAAGAATGTATGAATACCAAAGAGAATGCAGTGTTTGATCTAAAGAGAAGAGTATTGTTGATGAAGATTGTTGTAGTGTTGTGTGTGGGGAAGTAAACTTGACAATTATTTGATTTGAATTGCACTAAAGTCTATGAACGGAGGTGAATACTTTGAACAACTAGGCCATGCATCCCATATCCAAAGATATTCAGAGAAGGATAGGAATAGTCCCTCTCATTCCTTCTCCACTACTTAAGGCTCATGGCGCGCAATTCACGTCATAACTGACAAATGTTGAAAGAAGAATCTTTTTGTTGTGCTTGAAGGATGCTCAAAAGTGATCAAGTCTTGATGTCCAGTGTCTTCGAAGCCTTGAATATGAAGCTTAACTTGAGTTGAGAGATATAGTGCAGTGCAAGTGCAAAGATCCAATCCCATCAAGTGATCAAGAGACTTATGATCACTTAACTGGATAGGGAAAACAAATAAATGTCAAGTGACTAATTGATCAACGCCAACTTTGATCAATAAATCAATCAGGGACATGACTAGGATATGAATTACAAGCACATGGATTTTATCAAGGACTAAAATCATAAAGGAATGAGTCATCATGAGTACTTATTTCTAAAGAAACTAGATGAGAATTAATTCTAACTAAATCTACTTAATTTCTAATATGTGTGATTATATTTTATTTATTTATCAAGAAAAGGATTAATCAACTAAAATCTAATTAAATTCTAAGTATTATCATGAGTTTTCCTAAGTGTTTTTAATATCAAAATAAAATGTACATGAAAAAAAGTGTTAAAAGAAGCATTAAAATGTGTTAAAATGAATTAAAAAATGTGTTAATATCCAAGTAATTAATTGATCAAGAATGACCTTGATCAATTGATCAAGGGGGTGAACATGCCAAAAATTACATATAACATATGGAAATGTAAGAAATCAACAAGGCACTAAAAATTGGAATTAAACAAGTTAGAACCTGATTTCTTATGAATTTTAATGAAGAATTAAAGAAACTCCAAAATTAACTTCAATTAAATTCTAAAAGAGAATATATTCTAATTAATCATTCTACATTCATTTTCTATTTATTTTCTATGAATTAAAAGTGTAGAAAAGGTGACAAAAGAAATTAAAGAAAACAAGCATGAACTCAATAAAATTTAACCACTGTAGAGGGGTGTACAGGCCAGAAGGGAGTGTAGCCTAGAAACAGAGGCGTTGGGCCTAACAAATTGAGGTCCAATGCAAAGTGTTGTTAATAGTGTATAGTAGGGGTATGTTGAGAAAAATAGAGGTGTATGGATGCAAAGAACCATGGGTTTGTTGTTCCCTAAGCCTAACCGAAAATTTCCAAGGGAATAATGAAAACTCAACAACTTCGTCTCCCTCCTTCCATCTTGTATTCACGTTACTTCCTCTCAATAGCACTTCCTTGTCGTCTTCTTTGCTCCATTACCGGAGGCGGCTGAGTTGGTTGGAACAACCAAATTCCTCCACCATTCTACTTCTTTCCACTTCCTCTCTCTTAATCTCTCATCAGTTCATGCCAAAGACTAAAAAATTCTTCAAATTGCATCAAGAAAGTTATGAACCCTAACAATGAAAACTAAAATTAAATGGAGGAGGAGGGGAATCAAGCCACTCCACCTCGAGGCTTTGATTCCCCTCAACAAGAGCTACATTGTGGTATCAAAATTTTAGCAAACAAAGGAGAAAGATAAACGCATCACCGACCTGCAAGACGGAGGATTGTCTTGGAAATTGTTGAAATATGAAGATGATGAAGATGAAGAAAACCATATGTGTGCTACTTTTAACCTTTAATCTTATTCTTCTGCAGTAAATTTCTTCTTCTTAAGAATCAATTTTGTAGAGATCAGAACTGAGTTATTATTATTGTTGTTGATTATATGAGTGTGAGAGTAGTGTAGAGTGTAGGAAGCTTAGCTCAAATAGTGACAAGCTTCAAGGTGAAGGTTGCTCCAATGGTGGTAGAGAGCTTTTGTGAGGTGAAAGAGATTATAGAAGATGAATTGAGAGAGTGGTTTTCAGAAAATGATTGGTTCCAATGAGATTGAAGAGAGTGTGAGATTATATAGATGAATTTTTCAACTGTTTCGATCAGTTATCCAGTCAGCTCTGCTAGACGTTAGGGCAACAATTAGTGTTAGATGATTTCATGAGGATGTTAGTTACAAGAGTTAATAGTGTTAGAGAGTTGTTAAATTGTTAGTTGGAACTGTTAGTGAAGTGTTATGTAGGATGCATTTAGGGACTATTATGAAATTTGGCTTAGCTTGATGTTAGGATTAGAATGAATTTGTGAGGTTCAAATATTGATGAATGTTAGTTATGTTGAATGAGTTAGTGTAGGAATTGCTTGGTTCAAAATAAGAAGGCTGCTATTTGTTGCTGCATTATTTCATATGCTTTAAATTGAATGTAATGTGGGTTGGAATTATTTTGGAATGTCACTGCAATGAGGTCAGAATTGAAACAGAATGTGGAAACTGGTGCAGGTGTAATCGGTTACCTGTTGTTGGGTAATTGGTTACCAACTCAAAAGTTGGTGTTCTGGTATGATGGATGCAGGTGTAACCGATTAACCTGCTTTGGGTAACCGCTTACCAAAACTAAAATTTGTGTTTTTTGGTATGCTGGATGCAAGTGTAACCAGTTAACCTGTTTTGGGTAACAGGTTACCGAAACTAAATTTTGCCTTTTTTTTGTGCTTGATGCAATGGCATGTGTATGTATGTTATGCATTATGCAATCTTGATCTTTGTGGCTATTAGTGTAGTTATTGCATGAATGTGTATAGGTCAGGTCATGTTTGATTGTGTATGGTTTGAATTAAATTGTGTATATGGTTATGTGTTAATGTATGATACGCAAATGCTCATGCTTATGTCTGGAATCCACTTACTACAGGGTTGATATCAAGCTTGATGTGAGGCAAAGCTCGTGAAGGTCTTGGCATGGAACAAGGCATGGTGCAAGTCATGGTATAGTGAAAAAGTTTTGAAAAACGACCAAAGATCATGAAGAACCTTGAAGATTTGAAACGTCAAACATGGAAAACTCATGAGGGTGTGGAAACAAGGTCTAGGATAGTCAGTTGACTTTGGTCAACTATTTGACGAAAAAGTCAATTGTATGTCAAATGTTGCAAAAATTTGTGTAATTTTGGTTTTTGACTTTTTTTATAATGGCATGTTGAACGTTTTTGCAATTACATGGCCTTTGAAATGAATTATGTATTGTGTTTTAAGAGAAATAGTTTCCTTCCAAAGCTTGGTTTGAATATTTGAACTTGTACTTGAATATGCATTTGAATGACTTCTTGAATTTGAACCTTGAATCTTGATTTTCTTAATCACCTGAATGAAGTGTTGTGCTATGAATCAAACAAATCAAAGCCCAAGATAGTCCCTAAGTAACCTTAATATCCAATGCCATGACGTAGTTAACAACCACAAGCATATACCAAATATTAGAGTTCCACATGACTTGATCAATACCTTTGTATCATAATTAGCAAAACCCTTGAATCAATTATGCTTATTTGAAAATGCAATTATAAATGAATGCATATGGCGTGAGTATGCATATGAACTTAGGGTCAAAAGTCAGATGAAAAAAAAAATTAAAAAGAAGTAGGGAACATTTTGGGGTATGACATCTCCAAAGGTTTCTAGGGACCTTCCTATATGTTCATCATAACGAGTAAATTCTTCCATACACTGAATTTTTCCTTGACCATAGTGTAAGCTACTGGTAAATGGTTATATCTTTCTTTGTTTAATTGCTTTTCTTTACTGGCCACTGACGTGATTTCACTTCTTCTCCTTTCCAGACTGTCATCCCTGCCTTTTACTCCTTAGATCCGCTCTTGTGTTAGTGAGAAAATATTGACAAGTTTCCTTTTTTTATCAAGTCTTTCATGGTGTCTTTCAGTTGTATACATTTGA
Organism: Lathyrus tuberosus; assembly: GCA_022829125.1. Lineage (NCBI taxonomy): Eukaryota > Viridiplantae > Streptophyta > Magnoliopsida > Fabales > Fabaceae > Lathyrus > Lathyrus tuberosus. The sequence continues at coordinate 12,570,630 of JALAZF010000146.1, forward strand.
CATACCCCAAATTTTACCCCTAGATTCCATCATCATTTTAGGTGCCATTCATGCATAGCTGTTGTACCCCAAATTTTACCCCTTAGATGTCATAACATCTTGCACTTACATTTAGGGTTCAATCATCTATGCATTGTTAACTAACCCATATCTTTGCTAGTTTTTTTCTTTTGTGAAAGCCAGGGTTTGCACAGGTAAGAGAACACAAGTCAATAATCCAGACTCTCACATGTTTCAAGGTCTCCTAAGACATTCTTTGGCTCCATACAACCATCACAAGTGCCCCCTAATTGATTGAGAGTGGTGTATGAATGTCATCTGTTCAAGAAAGGCAACTGGTGCTCCAAATGCAACCATTTGAGCTCACCTGTATCCTAGAGGTCCAATTCTTCAAGAAATCAAGTGTGTTTGGTTCCTATTACAAGTGCCTTGAGCCACAGGATTCACTATGCCTCAAACTAAGGTTTTATCAGCTCCAGTCAACCATTGCCTTTTATTTTGATCAAGACATGTTCCCAAGCTTTGGGACATGATTCCACATGATACTGAACATCCTTAGAGGTCATCTATGGTCCTTGGGAGAGATTTAAGAAGCAACATCCTCAAAGACCATCCAGTGGAATTCCTGGGGAAATTAGGGTTTTGACTGAAAAAGTCGAGCCTCCGACTCTGATGTTATTTGACCAAAATGAAGTATTCAAGTTACATCCCATCTTAATGTGTTCAATCCTTGATTTGGAGCATGAGAGATCACCAGGGCATTTGTGATTATTTGTCTTTTTTAACAAAAAAAAGAAAGAAAAGAAAAAAAAAAGTATCTCATGGCACTGGCCACACTTTGGTGGCACTGGCCATGAAGTGTGGCGCCCACCATGAAGGTTTTGTGGCACTTGCCACAAAGAGTGTGGCGCTGGCCATGGTTCTATAGCACTTGCCATGCTTTATATGGCGCCTGCCATGTTTAGTGATGGCACTTGCCATGTTATGTGGCGACTGCCACAATTCCACAAGCTGCACACTTGAAAAAATAATATGTTTTTAAAATGCAAGTGGTTGCAATTCATCATGAAGAAAGAAAAACTTTTCAACAAAAGCATGGCTCCTCTCCCATCAGCACACAAAAGCAAACCTAACCCTGTCAGTTACTGTTCCTTGAAGACTTTTTCAAATGCCAGCTTGCACGAAGGAAATGTGAAAAAGGGTTTTTTGGACAAAATGAAAAATCAGAACATACCTCAAGCTCTTTCCTTTTTCCTATAAATAGAGGCTTAATCTCTATTCCAACACACACCAAATTCACCCCAAAAATACAGGCTGAATACTCCCTTCTTTTTCTCCCCCACTTGTTCTTGAAAATCTGCAAGTACGTTGTTGCAAGAGTTTTGGAGAAGAAGCTCATCATTTATTTTTTTCAGAACTCGTATCTGTGAAGAGGCAGTGGACTTTCTTCACTAGGTAACACTCACTCTTTTTTTTTTCAAAATAACATGATCATTGTACCATAACTGTTATCATATTTATTATCATGATTCCTGTAAATATTGCAAACATTAATGTGTGATTTTATCATGAACTGGGTTGTGGTTGTTGTTTGAAAACTGAATAAAAGGAGAATCATGACGCTCGCCATTTTTAATATGGCACTGTGCACATTTTTGGTGGCGCCTGCCATGCTCTAAAAGGCATTGGCTTTGTGGCGCCTGCCACAAATTTTCCTGGCACTGGCCATGGCATTTAGGTGGCACTGGCCACATAACATGGCGCCTGCCATGAATCTTGTGGCACTTGCCATGAGTTTCATGGCCTTTTCTATGGCACTTTAAGATGGCGCCTTCCATATTAGTTTTTAACTTAGTTTTTTATTTCACTTCTTTTAATAATTTCATTTTCTTTCTAAAAAACTTCAAAACAAAAAATATGCATAACTTTATGTTCGATTTTCAGACTCATTTTTGTGAACCATCAACTTCTTCTTAAAGACTTTTTGAGAATTATTTTTTGAATATCCTGTTTGCTTGAGATGTTTGTTCCTTGACTTGGACAATGCCATTCTGTTGTTTGTACGCTTTAACATGTCTTTGATTTCAAAATGTAAAATGTTATCCCTGCCTTACTTGTGTTCACTTATCCATGCTTTTGCCATGTTCATACTTGAAATTTCATTTTGGTTAATGTTTACTGTCTTTGAATTCTTGAGCTAATATTGTTCACTTATTTTCAATCCCCCTTAACTCTTGTTTACAAGTTGTTATTCCCCTCCTTCCAAAGGAAAGTCTCTCTATTGACCTCAAAGTCATAGGTAGCTCATTACCCTTTTCACCTAGCCTTAGGTTTGGAGTCGCCGCACTCCACGTAGGTGTCTTTCCGTCAGACCCTACTTTCCCGTGGACGCTTCTTCCCCTGTTTTACCTAACCTTAATTTTGGAGTCGCCGCAATCCACGTAGGTGTCTTGCTTTCAGACCCTGCCTTCCCTTTGGAACTTTGGCCACAGTCAATGGTTCCTCTCTCACCCTTAGTTATGGGAACTACGATTGCTCTGATTCCATTCCCGTCAGGATACGTAGGCACGAGATGCGATGTCTTGGCGAGCATACTTAGTGTATATACCCTTAGGTCTTTACCTTAGCACATTTCTCTTAGCAAGCAAACTTTAGCCTAACACAAATACTAACAAGAGGTTCCTGTAGAGTACTACAAATACTTAGGATGCTAACACCTTCCCTAGGTATAACCAACCCCCGAACCTTAGATCTTTGAGCTGTGTTCCTACATAGCGCACTTAGGGTTTTTTCGATCTTTACCCTTTCCTTTGGATAAATCAAAGCTTGGTGGTGAACTTCATGTTTTGTGATTCAAGTTAATTAATAGCTTGATATCTGATTCTCACCGCAACAATAGCTAACCCTCAAGATTATCAAGATATTGCCTTGATTTGTTTCATCTGTGAATTAGGGTTTGCATCAAGGGGATTCTTGGTTGATCAATCAAAGTTTTGGATCGATCATAAATATATCAAGTCCTAATGATCAATAGCTTCCCTACATCAATAATCAAGTGTATTGTGGCCTCATTACAAGTATATCAAACCTCAAATTCATCTGGTCTATAAATTAGGGTTTTGGAGCCAAAGTCAACTACACCTTTGACTTTTGACCAAGACATGATCTCAAGCCTTGGGATATGATTCAAGACAGTCCAATACATCTTTGGAGTCCATCCATAATGTTCAAATGGCTCAAAGGGTTGATTTCATTGAAGATTACAAAGTTTAAGTCATCTGATGCAAAAGTCAACCACTGATCAAGCCAAGTTTTACTTTTGACTTTTTTGGTCAAACATGGGTTCCTCAAGTCAATAATGATGATAATATGTGATTTGGATCATGTTTGATCAAGAGAAATCAAGAAATGCGAGGTTACTTGCAAAAAGGGCAACAATGAAGAAATTGGAATTTTTTCAAAGTTATGAAAATTAATGATTTTTGTTCAACTTGCTAAGCCCATAACTTCCAATCCAAGTAACCATTTTCTTTGCTCCAAAGACCAAATTGAAGAGCTTGTTCCATACTACAACTTTGTCCTTGAGGATGAATTCCCAAAAAAATGCATGGATTGAGAGATTTGAAGCCTTGAAGTTGGAGGTTCCACACTTTTTGAACCTATACACAGAGAAAAAATTTCAAAAAAATCTGCCTTGTAAAGTAGCTCACTTGTTGGCCTTTTTTCACCATGATCCATTTGATTCAAGTAAAACTCAAAACATGAAAGTTGTAGAGGATGTTTCAAGCATTCCAAAGATTCCAAGAACACAATTTTATCATGCTTGAGCAAGGAGTTTCGAAGATATGAAGCTGGCCCTTCCAAGCTGAATTTTAGGTCATTTCCATGGTGAACCTCATGATCAAATCTTTGGCAAAACCTACATAATCTTGCTTTGCAAGTCCTATTACTCCTAAATCACGCCATAATCTGAGAATTGTACAAGTTTTTGGTGCATTACACGAGAGATTCAAGCATTGTCCAAGTTGTCATACCATTTAGGGAATGTTTTCATAAAGCTTCATATCCATTTTCATAAAGTTTGCTTTTGCCAACCACTTGAGCATTGAGCCTCCAACTTGTTTCATCATATCACAAACAAATCTCTAAGGTACACAAGCAACATCTATAAGTCAAAAAAGCTTGCCTATCTGAAGTTAGCGGGATTATACCTAAGTAAATCGCACACTCAAAGATACAACAGAGTCGCCACCGAACTTTATTTAGTCCCAGAGGACAGGGAAAATATTGATAAAACCCAAGGGGAAGAGAAATGGGTCAGGGGGTCGGTTATGCGAAAGGAAGGTACTAGCACCTTACGCATCCGTCGTACTCGACGAAAACCATTTCGCTTGCTTCTAGGCTTGGGTGGGTTATCTATCTAAAGGCTTCTAGCTAAAAAGAAGAGAAGAGAAAGAAAAGAAAGAAAAAGTAAGTGCTCGCGGAGGATTAGGGCCCTCGTGCCTACGTACCCTCATAGTGCAATGAGGAAATCAGAGCTCCGTAATTCATGGAACCAAGGAAAGAGAAGAAGAATGGAAGAAGTTGGAAGTGTGCTCACCAAGATTTCGCAATCTCGTGCCTACGTATCTTGCATTCGAATGAATGAAGAATCAAAGCGTCCGTAGTTCGTGGAACAAGGACAGAGAAGGAAAAGGAAAGTGGTTTCAAAACCAAGAGCAAAAGAAAGTAGAGAAAAATCCGTTAGGGATTCAAAGAATAGGTGTCAGAATCAAGAAAGAAGGGCAAAGGAAAAGTAGTAACTGTGTTGAGGAAAAAGTGCAAGAATGGTGTCGAAACTAAGAAGATAAAGGAGCAAAAGGATAACAGAGACTCCATTGGGGAGTGAGAGGACAAAGCAACTGTGATGGGGATCAAACAAAGAAATGGTGTTGAAACCAGAAGGATTCGGTATATTAATTGACTGGCAGTGGTTAACCGAAGAAAAAGATATTAAGACTCTGTGGAGAAAAGGGTTTTGATGTCAACAGGCATGTTGTGATGAACCAAAAGAAGAGAGTACTGAACCAAGAGAAGGTGTTTGACTTTGGAGGAATTTTGGTATATTAACTGATAAACAGTGGTTAACCGAGGAAAGAAGATTACAACTCTGCGGGGAGAAAAGGTTTTAACTGATAGACTGTGATCAACCAGAAGAACAGGTTTAGAACCAAGCAAAGGTTATGACCCAAAGAGCGGGTGTGGAACCAAGCAAAGGTTGTGACCCATTGGGGATGTTGGTACTGACTGAACCAACAGTACTTGACCAACGAAGAAAGGGTATTTGAACCAATAAAAGGTTGCTAACCGCTGGGAATTCAGTGTGAACTGAAAAACTGTGACTAACCGAAAAGAAATGAGTTATTAACCAAGATAAGGTGATTAATTCAAAAGACGCTCAGTATGTTAACAGACGAGATGTGGTTAACTGAAAAGGAATGAAAATTGGTGTTTTAACTGATAGGCAGTGGTTAACCAATCAAAGGGAAATGAACCAAGAGAAGGTTGTGAACTCCTCAAAGGTTTCGGTGTTTAACAGGAAGACTGTGTTTAACCGAAGAAAAGGATTGCGACTGCAGGGAAAAAGAGAATTGGTGTTAAAAGCTTGACTGTGATTAACCAAAAGGCAAATGATCACGACTCTGATGGGGAATCAATGAACAACTGTTGATCAGAAGAAAAGTGTTGAACCAAGAGGAGGTTGCTAACCCAAAGTGACAAAGATCTTTAACCAAGGAAATGGTGATTGATCAAAAGAGAGATTGCAAGGAGCAAAAGTGAGAGTGATCCAGGATCGACTCGACTGGGGATTGAAATACACTATAGTCTGGAGATAGAGACGATTATTTCAGGCACAGGGTCATTCGTCTCCTACCCAAAATAATCAAGATGAGTGTAGGAATTCTCCACTCTCATCCCTTCTCTAGCACTAAAGTATAGTGTGGAAATTGAAACAGACAGCATAACATCGCCAAGTTGTACAGTGCTCTAATGTATCGTACGAATCTTCGACTCGGCAGGGGATCAAGAGAACAAGACTCTAAAGGAAGCCTAAAGAGAAGAGCAAGGGAGGATCGACTAATCGAAACAAGGTCTCGATTAATTAATCAAAGGGAATTTGATGTGCTAACAATTTTTCAAAGGGATGAAAAATCATTAAAGCAAGAGTGTGGATTATTGATTATACAAGATTAAACTTGCTCAATGAAGAACAAATTTAATGTGATCAAGAATGAAATCGCAACGCAATACCAAATGTCAATTAGCATGCATCACAAATTATGTTATCATGTGAGCAAAAGTGTGCAAGAATCAACATGGTCATGTAATGTCAAAAATGGGAACAATTATAAGAATCGATAAATCATGGATCGAATTATTGCAAGCATGCTTCAAATAGAGGCTAAACAGCACCTAAAAGATCCACAAATATTAAGCATATCAATCCATGGAAGTTAGAGGAGGAGAGGATGTCAAACAAGCTTGAAAAAACTCAAAATGGCATTCTGTTACAGAGGTAATCGATTACCACAATGCAGGTAATCGATTACCTGCTTGAAAATGGCAGAATCTGTGAAAATTTGTGCAGAGTAATAGATTACCCTGATATGAGTAATCAATTACCACTATAACAGTGGCAAAAATAGCTTTTCAAAAAGCAATTTCAGCACCTAATCACTTGTCCAAACTACCACATGCTATGGTATGAACTTGTGCACGAAAATCAAGTTTAACAGCAGCAAATAACCAGCAATGGAATCAATTAACTCACCAAGATCATGGATCAAGTAGTGGCATAATCAATTCACACACAAAAAGTATCGAAACTACATCGCGGCTGATACGAAAACGTTCGAAATAGTAAAATGAACGAAGAAGGACCAACCTACAAGGCTGAGATATGCCTTGGATGTTGTTGCAAATGAATCTTGATGAAGATAATCAAAGAAAACCAGAGGAATCTTCAATTGTAGCCGAATCGTATCGAAATCGAGCAAAATCGCGAAAATGCACCGAATACAAACTAACACCGAATTGCTTGAGTAGATTACTTGAAGTGAAGTGGAAGCTACTGTAGATCCAAGAATCCAAGAAAAATTGAAGAGGAATGGAGGTTAAGATCAAGAAAAAAAGCACTTTCAATGTGAAAGTTACTTTTCTTCAATGGTGATAATGGAGCTTTTGTGTGGTTTGGGGAGAAAATGGAGATGAAGATGAAGACGTTGCAGAAAATTTCAGAGAGAATGTGAGAGAATTGAGAGTGAAGAGAGTGGAGAATTATGAAAATGATTGTGGATCCTTGTGAAAATAGTGAAGCTTTGTTTATATAGAGTTTTGGTTTGGAGTTGATAGGTTTGGAATGTGCTTTGGGATTAGCTTTGGAGCTGGGTTGGGAGTTAGTTACACTTGACTCACCGAGTCAGCGGTTAACTCAGTTGGTTAGGTAGTTAACTCGGTGGAGCAATCCCAATGTAAATCCAAATCAAAGGCTCATATACTTGGAGATTAAAGAACATGGTGCACTTAATTCAAAGTGATGCATTGGAATAAATGTAAAGGGAGTGTCTTGAATGGTCTTGAACTGTCTAGAATGTTCCACACAATGCTAGAACCAAGCAGAACACAAGAGAAAGAGAGTGCAAAGTTGTTGTCCCAAAAATGCAGCAAAAATTATAAATCTGCACAGGGTAATCAATTACCCTGTTTTTGCCTAGAAACATGCTAATCGATTACTCTAAGCAAAAAGTGACCAAATTGCTTAGAAACAAGTGTTGGATCCCCGATTTCGATTTTACACCTCTTGTTTTGATGAATAAGCCTGGAAACCCTTATTTTGTGCTTGTCTTGATGATGTGATGACTTTGTGAGGATGCGATCAATCGGGCTTGGAAAACCTGAATATTACTGCAACAAAATCATAGAGCAAAATGTATGCGAATGCGCGTGCCAGAGATGCGAATGCACATGCTTATGCAAAAAGGAAAAAGGGGAGGTCAAATTTCGGGTTACGACATTATCTTCCTTAATTCACTCCACCATTTCATCATGATCATGTATGGTTACTTGTGCAAGTTGGAACCAAATCTTCAAACTAGCTTTCCATTTGAACTAAACCAAACTTCTACAAGTTACTTAGATCATTTGGAACCTCTATAAATAGAGAGCAAGACCTCAGAACATGACACACCAGGATTTGCACAAGAAAACTTCCATTGTAGCAAAAATTCACTTTTCACAAAACTTGTCAAAACCTTCCACGCTCATAAAACAATCAAACTACCTATCCACACACACCACAAATCATCTTCCAAAGTTGTCCAAACCCTTCATTTCATCAGAAAACATCCAAATCAAAAAGTCAACCTTCACTTGCTCATTAGTTGACTTTTGAGCCAAAACCTCATAAATCTTCATCCAAGCGATTTCCACTCAATTTAATCTTTCAAACACCCTCCATAAACATTACACAAATTGTCCAAAGCATCAAAACCAATTTGTAACACCTTGAACACCATAATCATAACCTCACTTTTCTCATTTGCACATTGATTTGGATAGAGAGATTCAGACATTCTCAAGGCCAATCAAGAATTGCAACTTGTTCCTGGGACATCACTGAAGGTGTAGGAATCATCATATCATATTTGGAAGTGCTCTAAGGTGATTCACAATTTCACATTTTTAAGGTACACTTTCATTTTTGGAACTCATGGTTTAGAGTATCATTTCTTATCATTCTTGTTCCTAAAATACTTGTCATAATGTGAGGAATGAAAGCCCTATCATAGCTGCCATTGATTATTGCTCATAACTATTTAATTTCATTTTTTAAGTTCTAGGGTTTTCTGGTTTTTACTTAAATTTGTGAGCTACACTTAAAATAAATAAAATCTAATCACATATTTGAATTCCTCATGAAATTCCCTTCAAAATGGTATATTGGAACGTTGAATTTGATTAAAAAAATGAGAAATTTATGAAAGCTTGAAGTTTGAAAAATACATCAATGGAGGAATACGGGTTGGAGGAAGAAGAAGGGGGGCTGACGCCATTTTTTCAAATTCAAACGTTTTTTAATATATATTTTATGGAATGCATTACTTGTCATCGTATGAGTGCTAGCTTGGTTGGTTGGTTGTTTTACTGGTGAGCACAAGGGCATGGGTTTAAGCCTCATGTGTGGCATTTCTCTCTTTTTATCACTTGTCCATTTTCCCTTTTTTTTTTTTTCATTTTGGTTTGATCATATCCACTAACCATTTATCATTTTGGGCTAATATTTTGCACATACATTCTTTTTCATGCCTATTTTTTGAATCCATGAAAAAATTCCTAAAATTATTTTATTTTCACATATTTTTATTTAGTCAAAGTAAGGCACATTTTTAGGTTTTTTAGGTCATTAGGTGATTCTTTTTTTATTGATCCTTTGATTTTGCTTGATTATACTGATGTGTATGAATGTCATCTACATTGTGTAAACCTTTTTTGATGTTGAAAACATGATCCCTTTGATTTTTTGCCTAAGTTTGATTTACTTTAATGCATGATTTTCATGTGTACAGATCTTGTTTCTTCATGTTTGATTATGAAACTTTCCCTTTGACTTTGACATGATATTTATACTATATTGAACCATTGATGCATGCTTGCTATGTGTTTGAATCATCTTTGATCATATGTTCATGATTTGCCCTTACCTTGATACCATGACTTTATTTGGTTCTTAAACTACATGCTTATCATGCTTAAACCTTTTGAAATGCTTAGACTTAATTGTGATCATATTGAACCTTTGACATGAACCCTTGGTTGTTACCTTATGTCTTGATCCTTGTCTTAAATTGTATTCATGATTAAGTAGTGTTCTTATTTGTCCATGATTTGTTTGAAATCTTAACTTGTATTCATGATTAAGTGGTGTTAGTAAACACTAAACCATGTCCTAGTCTTGACCTAATCTCATGCTTACCCCATAGGTTTCATGTTTGAATCATTTCTCTAAGTGTTGATACTTGTCTTCATCCATGTTGATATTGTTATATCCATATACTATATGTTGATAATATATTTGTACCTTTGATTACTTGATTGATGTAGTTACATCCATGTCTATGTCCATATGTTGTTACTTATGTGTTCATACTTCATACTTATATGTTATTGTTATGAACATGCCTTGAATGAATATCTCAATATGCCATGACACCTCATTCTTGTTTAAAACACATTTCATATACACATTTGATTATGTATCATCCATGCTTATGTGTTTACCTTGGTTGTACCTTGTTGATTTGTGACTTTGTTAAGTCTTGACTTGAATGTTGTCATATCTTTATTTATTGTTGTTACCATATTCATCTTAACTTTGTTATCTCATTATATCCTTTAGTTGTCATCATGTTTGAATGTCATCTTTGCCTTGAATTGTATGCCTTGATGGATGTCATGTTTGAACATCATCTTTAGCATTCTCAATTCATCTTTGGTTGATATCATGTTTGAATGTCATCCTTTGTCATGTTTACTTTGATATCATGTTTGAATATCATTCTTGTTCATCTCATCCATTATCACCCATTCACTCATGTTTATTTTGACTTTGTCAAGTCATCTCCTACTGATTGTTAGCTTTTTGGCTCTCTTCCTCCTCTTTTCTTTTGTTAATTAAATCCAAAGTAAAGATCTCTTTTGTTGCTTTATGTCATAGGTAGCTTAGCCTTACCTCAACTACCCCTTTGACTCTGCTAAGTCATTTGCCTTTCAACATAGTCTTAGTTTAGAGTTTTTAAACTCTTTGACTCTGTTAAGTCATGTAAGTGTTATTGTTATAAACACTTACTTTCCCCTTTGGAACCTTGATCACTATCAAGTGTTCTTCACCCGTAGTTATGAGAGCTATGATTGCTCTTATTCCATCCTTGTTAGGATACGTAGGCATAAGACTGCAAAGGCTTTGGCGAGCACACTAGCAATAAACCTCTTTAAGTTCCCTATCTCACAAAACCCAAAAATAGAATGTTTCCAAACATTAGCAAGAAAATTACCATAACACAAATACTTTCAAGAGTTTCCTATAGGATACTATAGATACTTAGGGTGCTAATACATTCCCTTAGTATAACCAACCCCCAAACCTTTAGATCTTTTTGCATTGTTGTTACATTTCACAATTAGAGTTTTATTCGATCTTTTCCCTTTCCTTTGGTTGAATTAAAGTTCGGTGGTAAACATTCATTGTTTTGTGATTCAAGTTAATATAATAGCTTGATATCTGATTCTCACCGCAAAAACATTCATCGATATTGTGGCCATTGCATTAGTGAAAGCGGGATTATCAAAATTTAACTACTCTAGAACATTCCCAATTAGGTTTTGGCATTTCGACTTTCTCTTCTTTGATCTATGCATTGATGCATTCCAGTAAAATGCGCTCTATAGAAGTGTTCATAGGGGTGTAGTCTTTGTACTTCGATGGTGTCACTCATTTTCCTTCTCAATTGGCGTAGGTTTCTTTTTCTAAACTCTTCTCTTTTTCGGCTCCATGAACAGTTTCCTCACCTACTCTTTAACTTTTTTCCTTCCTTTTCAAACCTTCCTCCATATATGACTCTGGTGGCTTCCACCTTCTTTTCATATTATTGTATGTACTTTTTTTAGCTTGGGCATGTAGGCAGATGAACATTTTTGATGCTCTAATATTGATGTTTTCACAAATTTAGATCTCGCATGCAGCTCAAGACTGAGCATCTATTTTTTTATCATCAATATTTTGAGTAGTATGGATTCTTTGTTGAACATATATATTTAAGACTCAAAGTCTCATCATTCTATTTCCTGGTTGATCCCAAACTCTCCAAGGACTTTGGATGCCTTCATAAAGCAGTTAAATGCGCATAAAAATGACTAAGAAGATCACCCAACGAATGGATAGATTCGCTCATAAGTCTCCTGATCAATCTGTTTTCCTCATTTTCAGTGTAAGAACCAATGACTTACTTTTCTCCAAGCCTCTTGAACCTCGAAAATTATGATGGATGTTGACTAGCTCTACATGTTCATTAGGTTCAGATGTATCGTTATAGATTCCCATCCCAAATTGTTTATGGGGCTCTAGTCGAATAGGGTATTTATTAATTATTCTGGTAAGGGAGTTTTATAATATAACTTCTTCTTCTTCATATTCCTTCGAGGATAAAGAATGGATGAATCTCTATTGACGTCGACCATGAGTCCTTTGTCGTCTTTCCCCTCTTGTCAAATGAATAGGGAATCCCTCTCAAATCGGGTACACCTATTTCAGTGCCCTTGAATTCCCCCTCTCCATTCCCCGATGCTGGGGTGAGTCATTAGTGTCGTTAGTGAGCACACGGTCTTAATGTCTCGGGATTTCAAAACAAAGACGAGTCATAATTTGACTTCACAAAATTCTTCATTATAAAGTTCAAAAACCACTGATTGTTTGCTCATTACTACCATTATGTATTTTAGTAACATATTCATTTAGTTATTTGCTAATTTACCTTTTGAAATTTGGATGTGAACTGTGTTGTTTCCTTCCCCGTGTGGAACAATGCATGTAACCTCTAGAGCTCGAATTTCCTTGTCCTTCTGAGGGGGTGTTGGAGCCTCAGGCCCCGAGGGTTTTTGGACTTGGTACTCTAAAACTGGATGACAAAGTCGTGAATCCTTCCTTTCGGTGGGGGCTTGATGTTACGAATGTGTTTGTCTCTGATCATTTACATTTTAGGTTATGGAATGATCTTCTTCCATGGTTTGTCATATCTTGTGTATTTTGAGGAAATAATTTAAACTTTATTTACGTTTCCCATCAATGAAGCCAATTCTCATGTAAATGAGGAAACTTCCTCCCAAAATGGCCAGGTTCTGGTTGACACCTGACTGAGGATCGACTTCTTTCTTGTTGCTTGATTAATTTGGAGAGGTGGAGAGGAGGGGGGTTCACGCACACACTCTGACATCCATGTTAGTGGATTTTAGAGATGAAAGGTTTAAATTTTTTAAAGAATTTTTGTGTGTACCTTGATTTGATATTTATAGTTATTTGATTTGACATTTGTAGTCCTTTATATAAGGGTCATATTAAGGTTTTTTCTATCCCTTATCCATTTGGCATAATTCATATCATCCATGTTGACAGTTGGCAATACATGATTCATTTTGTTATCTGATGGTTATGTCTTGGTTTCCTACTTTAACCAGGTGTTTCTTTAGGGTAGGTTCATCTTGCTCACTAGGTCCCATAACCTTTTGCTTGACAACATGTATTTGCTCTATTTACATCATAGCTCTCACGTCATTTTGGTCACAAATATCTTTACCTTACACCTCTTTGATTCTTTCCGGTTATTTTTCATCGGGTCAACTTTTGGAGTCGAGACTAGGTAGGAACACAAATGTATTAAGCCAACTGGGATGGTCGAACACCCAAAAAGACCGGCCCAAGTTGGAGGCCCAATCCAATTTCATGCCCACTCAAGCCGAAGAACATGTGTGATCTCACGAGTCAGTCCAACACTAGAGCAAGGCACCACTCTAACTCAATCATTGGGCCCATCCAACAATCTCATGCGTGAGACGCGACATTCATTAGGGACGGTTCTAACTTTCCTTCATATATGAGTACGACTCTACGTCACACCAACATTTGATTTATTACACGCTTGCATGTTCGAGTCTCTTACTTTGTTAATTTAACCGGTCGAGTGTTAACCTTGTAGACACACTCCTTCTCTGATTGTCGGTGACTTCCACTGCTGTGTCAAAGACCTTCCACCGAGAACTTCACTAATTCACTACTTATTTTTTATTCCGCTTTAGAATACCAACCATTTTTTCATTTAAAATTATCACAACATATGAGAGAAACCAATACTACCAATGATGGACACATTTTCATTATGCGATACAATCTTGTATTCGTTGTATTTGTTTGTTACCAAAAACTCGATGTTAATCAATGATGGACATCCTATTATGTTTGGATGGTTACTGTAGCAACACGAAAAACAACCGACGGAAAAAAAAAAGCCGTCACCGAATGTTATTTATCCCGACGGGGGAAAGGAAACGATCGAAGAAACCTCAAAAGGGGAGAAGACAAGGTCATCGCAACCAAATCCTGGGTTTGGGAGTCGATTACACGAGAGGAAGGTATTAGCACCCCCTTGCGTCCGTTGTACTCAACGAGATCCACGCTTAATGTCTAATCAAAAGGTGTGTTTATCTAAGCCTACTGCTAAACGGAAACGAAAAAGGAAAAAGCAAAAAGCAAAAGGAGACTCGATAGGACTTCGCCGTCCTAGGCCTACGTATTCTCTCATGCAATGGGAAAGTTAGAGTCAACGTAGTTCGGAGGACTACGGGTAAAGGGGGGAGGGGGAAGGTTGCTCGCCAAGACTTCACCGTCTTGTGCCTACGTATCCTCATTCGAACGAGAATGAGGAAGACAGAGCGACCGTAGTTTGTGGGACACAATCACAAATTGGTTAAGTGTTTTTTATGAGCGACGTTAAGTTCGCATTCCAGCAGTTAGGGTCGGTTCCTGTTTGCGGTAGAACGGAAATAACGCACTCTTTCTGAAAATGACTTGACAAACAATCCCGAAGGATAAAATGATTTGCATTTTGTTTGTGAGTTTTAACATAAGTGAATTGAATTTGTTTGAGATTCGTATTACACTAAAGTCTATGACATAGGAGCGAATGCGTCGCAAGATCTCCCCCAAACGGGACGTATGCTAAACACTCTAGAAGAAGTAAGGAGAGACTCCTCACTCATCATTTCCCATATACTTAAGACTCGTGGCGCACAATACTCATCGTATTTATTAAGTATTTGATTTTGTTTTTGAGAAGAGAAAGAAGACTCAAAGGGCAAAAGAAAATCTAGGGGAAACTTACCTAGATGTAATCATGCAACATGGCTCTATAGTTGAGTATGAGAAGGGAAGTCTACCTAATGTTATCATACAAAGGATGGACCTAAGGTTGAGGTTAAAATGGACTACCCTAATGTTGTCATGCAAAGGATTGAGAGTCAAATTCTATCCTACTTTGAACCTAATCAAAAATTAAGTTCAAACTAGGAGCCCTAAGGGAGCATGTGATTAATCACAAGCAAACATTAAAAAAGCTCAATCAAAAACAACAAATATGAATTCAAAACCCAAAATAAAAGAAGAGAGATGAAGATAAAGGGGATGGCAAAGAAATCCTAACTCATCAAAGGAAGGGATCAA
Organism: Lathyrus tuberosus; assembly: GCA_022829125.1. Taxonomy (NCBI): domain Eukaryota; kingdom Viridiplantae; phylum Streptophyta; class Magnoliopsida; order Fabales; family Fabaceae; genus Lathyrus; species Lathyrus tuberosus. The sequence goes on from JALAZF010000146.1 coordinate 12,585,934, forward strand.
AGAACCTAAACAAAGTCAAGCAAGCAATGCATAAGCATACATGTCAACAATTAAGCTTCAACACTTAGCCAAACAAATCAAGTCAGCTCACACAAGATAAGAAACAAGTTATGGAAGTAACAACACCACACCATGTTAAACTCATATGAAAGATTAGAAGAGGAGCAAAAGCATACAAGACATGTACCACATCAACTTAGGAATTTAACCAAAAATAGGAAAATAACCAAATGATAATGAATCCAAAGCCATAATCAAGTAACGACAGTATATGATCATATCCCATAATTAACTCAAACCTCATGCAAACACAAATGGACAAAAAGACTTGAAACTAGGTCAAACTCCATGCACATTCAATCCAAAACCAAGTCACATTTAAGCATCAATAAAAAATAGAAAAATGATAAAATAAAATCCAAAAAAGGGCTCTAACTCATGTCATATCCATCAAGAATAAGTGTACAAAAGATCACAAAAAGAATTGTATAATTGCACCATAAAATCAAACCAAAGATTCAAAGCAATCCACTAATCGAGCATACATCGAGGGCCATTGAAAACCAAATGAAAATCAATCACAAATTGGCCATCCAAGCACCAATATAGAATTCAAACATCTATCATTTAAGTGTCAAAATATGGTAAAAATATTAGGTCAATAAAGCACATCAAGGTGATCAAACATCAAACCCTAACACAAGGGCAAACATGGAAACCAATTAACAAATTAAATTCAAAGAAAATAGAAAAATAAATAAAATGAAATCATGAAAAATTTCTCCACATGTCAAAACAACAGAAATATATTTTGGTGTATTTTTAAAGTATTTTTAACAATTAAAAATAAAGTGAAATGAAAATAGAGAAAAGAAAATAAAATAAGAAGATAAACATGGCATGGGGGTGAAGTAGTAAAAACAAAACCAGAACAGATTCAACTACACACACGCTGGGCCAAAGAAAATGGTGGTGTAAATAACAAAAGAACCCAAGCCCAGTCCAAAATAAAAACGAAAATCGGCAACTAAGTGAAACGCACCATTTCACTTAAACACGTCACCAGCCACCTCATAAGGTCCAATGCCACGCACGCAGGTCACCAGCCATGCTGTCAAAACACATCAGCAAATGCATAGGATGCCAGAACCCTATTTCGGTTGCCTTCTCCGGTTAGACTCGCCGGAGTTGAACGTAAACTTAACCAAACACGACTAAATCGTACACCAAAATGAAGAGCAAGTCTCGAGGATCAATAATATACCATTTGTTTTAATGTTAGAAGGCTTAAACAAGGTGAAAATCCAACACGAAAATCTCATACACATTCTGCAATCCAAAAAAATCAACATAACAGCACAACAAACATGATCTACCATTACATCAGGTATTAAATCCATCAATAACAAGCTAAAAACACGCAAGAAAAGGAAGAAATAGATTGAGGAAATCTTACTTAACGGAGTCAGTCCGTTGCTTCTTCAACGCTTGCAAAAGCTCCAGAAAATTCTTCTACACGCTTTAGTAACCTCCAAGGAGTGTAGATCAAGTGAGAAGCAAGAGAAAACTTGAAGAAATTGTGCAACTCAAATCTGAAAATTCTGAGTGAGAGAGAGCTTGCTTTGATCTGATTTTGTGTAGAATGAAATGGTGAGTGATTTTCTAGGGTTTGTATGCTTATATAGGGTGAGTGGCACATGAGGGGATTGGTTATAGTTTGTTATGCAAGTTTTTAAAATTTGAGGGGAGAGAAAGGTGCTCACGGTTATGGCACATGGTAAGGTGATTTGTGTGAGGTTTTGTGAGTGGAAATGTGCATGAACGAAGTGTGATATTGAGGCACGTGAAGGAGAGTGAGTAAGACCAGATTTGTACCATTTTCTCCTTTTCAAAATTTGGCAAAAATCAAAATAGAGTGCATGGTATGTATGGCATTTGTTTGGTTATTTTTGGTAATCAATTGATGGTGATGCGTATGGTGTTGATGATGTAGTAATCATGCTGCAAATATGTACCAAATGATGTCTAAAAGTACAACATGACATGTCTAGAAAAACAAATCCATATGGCCAATTTTAAACCATCCTAACTTGATGAATAAGGAATCACTCAATGCACTCTTGTAATCAAAAGAAATTATGAAGATTATTGAACAAAATTCATGTTAGGATGATCTTGATATGAGGCTTGAAATTAAGTGGAAAATAGCCATGAAAATATATCCACACATTTGCCTAAAGTGCATGAATATTTCTAAGTCATGAAGTCAAAATGAACATGAAGAAACCTTGACTTTGAGGAGCCATAACTTGAATTCTACCCATCCAATGAGGGAGTTCTTTACATCAAAAGAAAGCTTGAAAGAAAACCTACAACATTCATGTTGGAAGAAAATAAGAATGGAACTTGGGTCATGATGAAAAATTCCTTGGAAGATAGGTTCATGAAATTGACAACCACCTTACTAAATTTGGCATAAGGAAAACCCTAACTTTGAAACACCATATCTTTTGATCTACACATCCAATTGAGGAGTTCTTTACATCCATGGAAAGATTGGAGAAGGATCTATAACTTTCATGTTGGAAGGAGCTTGAAATGAAAACTTGATCATAAAGAAAAATGGCCTTGAAAACTTGAAGTTAAAACTTGAAAAATGATACTTAGAAAATTTTCTAAGTATAAAAGTTCATATTTCACTTTTTCTCAAATTCATGACCTCATAACTTTTTACCCATGAATCTTTTGAACATCTTTCCTTCTTCAAACTTGTAGTACATGATGTCCTCTTTAATTTGATAGCAAGTTTGCCCCCATTTGGATCAAGGATGAAAAAGTTATGGAAGTTGCAAGATGGCTAGAAATTAAAGTTTTTCATACTTAGAAAATTTCCACCAAAACCTAATTCACCAAATCTCTTGATTTTATGTTTCTCCCTGATTCTTCTTGATCCAAACACATAATAACACTTAGGATGCCATGAAATGCCTATGATTGACTTCAAAATCCAAGAGTTTGACTTTGTGTAGCCACTGTTGACTTTCTTGACCAGATGAAACCCTAATCTTTCTTCCACTGTCTGAGGCTCATGTGATGACTTGTGAAGAGATATGAACCATATATGAACCACTTGAGATGCACATAGACCCATTGAACCAAGATCCATAAATTCCCTTGGTCAAAAACCCTAGTTCAGATGCAAAAGATAAGAGAATATGATCAATGCTTGTAACCCTAATCCAGATGATTATATGAGATGGTTGAGAATGCCTTGGTGATGAAAGGACTTTGAAGCTTGAGAATGCCATAAGATTGAGTACAATCTCTTGCTTTAGCCTTGAGAATCACACCCTCCTCTTGAGGGTCAATAAAGATATCTTGATCCCATGTTTAGAACCAATGTTATGCACAAATGATGGTGCAAATGAAATGAAACATAAGTAAAAAAGGTTAAGAAAAGCTAGGGTAAATTTTGAGGTGTTACAGCCAGTAGATGCATGTTTTCTAATATTTTTCCATACTTTGTGCGTGTGTATTTTGCGCTTGAATTTTTTATGCAGTGTTTACTTTTAGGCACTTATTGTACTTAGTTTCTTTTTAATAATATTTTTGTCTTTAGTTAAAAAAGACTTTATCCAACAATACACTTAATTAATGCATAAATGTTTTTTTATACAAATAAATTTAACTTATATCATTAATCAGTGGCAGGAGGAATCAAATAAAAAACATGAATTCTTTCAATTGTGTGAATAGATATAGTTGTTTACTTTTGATATACCAATATGATAATATGTGTAACAAAGTAACCTGAGTTGGCATGTTGGTTAAAGAAGATCTCATATTTAAATTCTACTAGGTATTCATAATTTATGTTTTAAATTAATTTATATAAAATTTTACTTTAGCTTTAAATGAGGTGTCTACAAACGGACAGTAAAAATATTTTCTTTAGAGTATCTCCAACGCTTGGTTTCTTCTACAGTTTTCCACCTGGCAATGCGTTGCGGTATTATTTGTTTCCGTTGGAGATGACCAGCATGGCGAACATTGCTTCATAGTGCAACGGTAGCATTAAATATAAAATTAATAAAAATAAGAGCTATTATTCAACGGCTCTTTTACTTTTTTTTTTCCTTTCAATTATTTATTTACCTATAAATATGGGAGGGTAAAAATTATACATTCAAATTTTTCTCTCACAATTTCATCTCATTAACTTTTAATTGTTCCTATATTTTACCCAAATTTTTATCTTCTTACTTCAAATTATTATTGTTAAGGTCAAATGGACCCTAATCAATATAATTTTCAACAATCTATGTTTCATCTTATGCAAACTTATCAAAATCCTAATCCTCAAAATTCTCAATTTCCCTCACCACCAACAAACGCTACCACATTTTTTCCCTCACCAAACAACCCAAATATGTATTTTAGACCTCAAATAGTTACTCATGGAGTGAATTTTTCTCATCATGAACCTAAAACACCGATAGGGTTTATGTCCGAACGTCAAGTTCCACAATTTTCAACTCAAGTTGGTATTGAAAATATTACCGTTGAAAAAGAACAAAGGTGTTCCGTTAAAAAAACCTCCAGAGGTATTCACAAGGGAAGAGGATACATTTCTTATACAATCATGGCTCAATGTTTCAAAGGATCCAATTGTGGGAGTTGATCAAAAAGCCGACGGTTTTTGGTTAAGAATCACCGATAATTATAACCAACATCATAGGCAGGCGCGAGAAAAGCTACAAGGTCAATTAAAATGTCGATGGCATCGAATAAATAGCCTAGTTCAAAAATTTGTTGGGTGTTACAATCAAGCTGTTAATGGGAAAAAAGTGGTACGCCAGAAAAAGATATATTGGTTAATGCACATGCTTTTTTTGTTCAAGATGATGGTACATCATTCAATCTTGAGTATGCATGGCGATTGTTAAAAGATGAACCTAAATGGATGGGAGTATCAACTGAAAATTCTTCAAAAAGAACAAAGAATTGTGCTAGTGGGTCACACTCAAGTTATGAGTATAACTCATCATCACCAATGGAGCGTCTAATGGGGCAGCAAGCAGCAAAAAGGAAGGGTAAGGCAAAGGAAATTCTAAATGCAACGCAAGATGCAAGGAATAAAAGAGCAATAACAATGGAAAGACTAGCACAATGTAAGGAGGACGAGATAGAATTAAAGGTAATGCAAATCATGATAAAAGACACTTCTACTATGAGCGATAGTCAACGAGATATTCATGAAAAATATTGTAATAAGATGAAAAAAAAATATGGAATGTAGTTAGTATCACTTATGTAAAATGGATATTAGTACCACTTTAATTTATCAACTCCTATGTAAAATAGTCATTAGTACCACTTTAATTTATCAACTCCTATGTAAAATGGTCATTAGTACCACTTTAAATTATAATAAGTATTATGTTATTCAAACTAGCCGTTATTCAAACTAGTCGTTATTCAAACCATTATATATACTACCACTTATGTCATTGTTTTCTCATTCTCATCTTATTCTTCTCTCATTTTTCTCTCATTTTTTACTCACTAAAATGGATTCAGACAATTCAGATAATTACGATCAAGAATTTTGGGAGTTGGTTGAAGAAGAATTTATGGACGACAGTGATGAAGAACAACAGCTTCAGAATGAACGTCACTCTGGAAGTTCCTTTAGGCCAAAGAGAAGAACAACGGTAGATCGAGGTCGTGAAGAAGGGCACAGTCGATTATTCAATGACTACTTCTCGGAAAATCCAGTATACACAGATGTTCAATTTCGAAGAAGGTTCAGAATGCATAGACATGTCTTTCTTCGAATTGTAGACACCCTTGGAAATCATGATGAATATTTTTCAAATGAGGGTCGATGCAATTGGTAAAATGGGTCTTTCACCATTGCAGAAATGCACATCTGCTATTCGTATGTTGAACATCTTTTACAAATGGGAGAATCACGTGGTTTTCCAGGTATGTTGGGTTCCATTGATTGTATGCATTGGGAATGGAAAAATTGTCCTGTTGCATGGAAAGGACAATTTTGTCGAGGTGATCATGGAAAGCCCACAATCATGCTTGAAGTTGTGGCATCACAAGACTTATGGATTTGGCATGCATTCTTTGGTATTGCAGGTTCAAACAACGACATTAATGTGCTAAACCAATCCAACGTGTTTAACAAAATTTTGGAAGGGCATGCTCCTAGTGTGCAATATACAATTAATGGAACACCATATAACATGGGATATTATTTAGCGGATGATATATATCCTGAGTGGGCTACATTTGTCAAGACCATTTCAATGCCGCAAAGAGAAAAGAGAAAACTATTTGCACAACATCAAGAATTGGCTAGAAAGGATGTGGAGCGAGCGTTTGGAGTGCTTCAATCTCGATTTGCAATTATACGTGGTCCAGCGCGTGCCTGGCACATGGAAACCCTCAAGCATACCATATATGCTTGCATCATATTGCACAACATGATTGTTGAAGACGAACAACACACATACGGAGGTGATTTTGATTACTCTTATGATAATATAAATGACAACAATTCAACGACTGAAACATTTAACGGTCCTCATCAGAATCTTGCAACAAGACTACAAAGAAGAGCAAGCCTTCATGAAAAACAAGTTCATCGTCAACTTCAAGGAGATCTAGTCGAGCATATTTGGGAATGTTTTGGACATGAGAATGATGAAATTTAAATGACGAATTATATGATATTATTTATTTTTATTGTTTTTAATTATATGTCATGTATTTTAGATTAATTTTAACTATTATTTTAAATTTTATGGTTAATTTTAATTTTATTTATTTATATTAATTAAAATTTAAATAATTTAAATTATTATTTTAAATAAAATAAAATTTAATATCAATAATATATTAATATCTTAACTAAAGTGGTGGGACCCAAAATAGATTCTTTAGAGTTGCACCATTAGAGTAAAAATTGGATGAGTTGCTTGAAGATGATGTGGCTCAATAGGTCCCACAAAAAACTTAAAATTGGGTTGCACCATTGAAGATGCTCTTAGATTAGTCTCTCGTAAAATAAAATAAAATATATGTAATAAAATAGTCATACATGAATTTGAAATTCAGATAATAATATATTATAATAGATATTTTGTGACCTCTTTTCTATAATGAAAAGTTATAAACTAATGAAAAGTTTATAAAAATAAGTACTTAATTATTATAATTGGCAAGTTTTTTATATAACATGTTTTTTTAATGTGCTAAAGAGACAAATACAACATATTAATCTACTTAAAAAGGCATTTAATAATGATTATAATATTAGAAGGAATTTTCGAAAAGTCTATAATGTATTTATTTGATGTGAAAAGATGAGATTATACATTATAAAATGATAAAATCATTTTGTAACAAGTAAACGGAGGAAATATGATTCAAATTATCAAATTTGTTTATGCTATAATCTTATTTATTTCTCTAATTTTTATGGGATGGATAGAAATCCGTAAGACATTTTTTATTCATTGAAAATTACCTTATTTATTTCAACCTCAATATTTCATTTATTTTTAATAATACTCTTTTATTTTCTTTTTTCATCACAGCGGTTTATAGATGTTTTACTGAACGTGAGTGTCCATTTGACATGTGCCCCATTGGTGTGGATGCTCAATGTTTGTTCAACATTTGTAAATGTGTAAGAGAGCCTAAGCCTAAATAAATTATATTTATTGTCAAGTCTTGAGTACACTGAATGCTCAGTTAAAATATTTCATGAGTTGTTATTTAATTAGTTTGGTATTACTAAAAATTTGAATTTTTTCTTTCTTTCTTGAACTATATAATGATGGGTTTGTACTTAAAATAATATTTAAAATGAAATAAGATAACAAATTATAGGCAATTTCTTATCACACCACCCTTGTTTCTTAGGCACCATCTGAATTTTCGGTTTTGTCCCCTGATTCTGGATGTGCACATCCGGACGCATCAATTTTTTTAAAAACGCTGATTCTTTCCGGAAGTACACATCCAGAAACATTCATGATCTGCAGATCCGGAAAAAGGCAGAACATTATTTTTTTTTTAAAATCGGTTTTTTTGCTTGGTCGCATATGTTAATAAATCGTCGCAATTTAATATACATTTGACAACATCCATATATAAAATAAAATGATATATATATATATATATATAATAAATCTCTGTCAAAATACAGTGCATATATCTAATATAAATATAATACATCCGGAAGGACGCAGAATTTTAAACGTTGGGTATTTCCGGATGTGCACATCCGGAAACACTAAACGTTTCGATATTTCCAGATCTGTACATCCGGTACGTATTTTGAAGTTTAAAAACGGCAGTCATGGCCACTGTAACAACCAAAAGGGCATTTTTATGCCCTGATCGTCCGTTTGAAGCAGTAAAAATGACCTACATTGTCTCTAACCTATGTTATTCATACAACCTAACAATTTCTACACCTAAATGTCTACTCTAAATCGATTACTCGAAAATTACTCCGAAACTCTAAAATTTGAAAACTTACTGATTAAAATGTGATACAGAGGATTTGGAGTGTGTTGATCGTTGTAGCAGTTGCTCTGCGCCGAACTCGAGTGGAAAAAATCGAGATTTATGGTGATTGAAAATTTGAGAGTTTGAGAGATTTTGGAAATGGAAAGGTGAATAATGAGGGGGGAAGAACGACTGGCGCGAACTAATAAGAAATACTTCCGAATGTGCACATCAGAATTCTTTCCGGATATGCATATCCGGAAAATCTCTACGATTTTTAAAAATTTGGTGCGTCCGGATGTGCACATCCGGAATAGAGGGGCAAAAAAAGAATTTCACGTAGTGCCTAAGAAACTTGGGTGGTGCATTAAGAAATTGCCAAATTATATTATCGAGAGTATCTTATTATCTTTTAATTTATGAGATATCACCATGGCTTCCATTCAAGCATATTAGGGGTGTTTTGAATTGGCGGTGAACATAATTGATTCTAGTAGAATTGAGTTTGGTAGAATTGATTTTAACAGAATTGAATTTATCTTAATTAATTTATGTTTGGATACATTTATGTAAAAGTGAGTTAAACAATAAATTTCAGTGTAAAAATCACTCATAATCAATTCTGGAAGTAGAAGCTACAAATTCTAGCTTCAAGTAAAATCAATTCTGGAGGTAGAATCAATTCTACTTTTGATAAAACAAACACTTCAAAATCACGCAGAATCAATTCTACACCTCTAAAATTGATTTTGAATATTTCAAAAGTCAATCCAAACATACACTAGGTTTTTTTTCTATCATTTCAGACTTTTATAATGTCTTTAGTATTTAACTTTAGTAGTTAAATTAAAGTATATTTTATGTAAATTTTTAACCTATAAATTTATATTTATGGCATGATATTGTTACACTTGAATTTTGTTTTGACACTTCAATTAGTATTTCACTCACAAATGAAGTTTTTTATCGGTGTCAAAGACTTTTTTTTTTTTGCTTTTGAAAGATATGAAAAACTAAAATGTCACTACAAAATCATGATAGTATATTCTCTAGACCAAAAATAAAATAAAATAATAGTATAAGTAAATGATATTAAAAGTGAATAAAAATCAAAATATAAATAACAAAGTGTCTTGTAACCCTAAATTGTACAATAAGAAAAGTGAAACATTTACCATAATTAAACTAGTTAAAAATCCATGCATCTACACGGTTTTTACATGTTAAAAAAAATTATTATACTATTAATAAAATAATAAATTAGAATATTAAATTTATTATTATATTTGATATGAAAGATATATTTTAAATTTTAAGTAAAATTTGCTATATTTTTTAAATATTATTTTTAAGAAACAAATTAACTTTCATATTTAGGGAAAATTTCATAGGTTGTTAAGAATAAAATAGAACATTAAATTTATAATGAAATTTTATATAAAGATAAATTTTAAATTTGAATGAAATTTTCATATGTTAATTTTTAAAGATTTTTGTATGTAACGACTTCATATTAAGACTTAAAAGTTGATGAAAGGAATAGCTTTAATTAATCAATATTATAAAGAATAATATTGAAACGACTGCATATTAACAAAATTTTATTAATTAATATTAATAAACTTGAAAAATGCAATTTATTAATAACAAAGAGGCAGATTGTTAAAAAAATATTGATGAATGTATGGTTTGTATGGTTACATTTTATTTGTATGTAACGTCTGCATGCTAATAAAATTTAATCAATCAGTAATAAAAAATAAAATTGAAAATACTTAAAGTGAATAAAAATCAAAATATAAATAACAAAGTGTCTTGTGAGCCTAAATTGCACATGAAAAGTAAAACACCGATCATAACTAAATAAATTGCCAATACCTAAAAATAACAATCATATTTGATGCAATAAATATCAATATTATTAAGAAAAGAATAGCAGATGATAAAACAAAAATTCTCCAAGTATCCCAGCCCCTTAAAACTGAATCCAAGTGAGCATACGTCCTTTTTCTAGATAGTTATAATGCCCCCGGATAATCCTATAGCTTCCACCGCCTACCATTCACAATCATTGTTCCCCCAAATATTACTAATTATGTTGTCGTCTATATAGTCTTTAGTTTTGATTCCTGAATGAAGCATAAGTCTGCCCCTCCGATATCATCTTTCGCAGCCTTCTCCTTTTGATTGAGGATCCACACCTTTTAATGTTGAATGTCATCATATTCATGATACTCTATTATTTGCCCCTTTCTTTTCAGCTGCAATCTTTCTGTCCCTTTCTTCCAATTCTCTGATCAGCCCTTTGAATAATTCATCATCTTCCTCGCCTTCCATACCCAACTCCTTGATAATCTGCCACACTTTTGCCAGAAGTCGTCCAAGGATCTACGGATTCGGGTGTTACCTTGATTAACATCCGCATCGCTAATAGACTCGCAGCAAAGCATAGATCCACCAGAGTATCTCGAATTAGAGTCTACCACTGCCTCATTGGTGATTGTGAGTGGTGCGCCACACAAATTATGGATGTCTCTAAAAATTTTCCCATAGTGAATTAAGGTGGAGAAGTAAGAAGGAGAAATGGGAATTTTAATACTGTCATATATTTCCTTCAATGGTTTGGACTTCTTAGGCTTGATCCCCACGACCCACACATCTGGAAAGGTATCAACTGTTATATGGTTAACGTGTACTCACCTTGTTCAAACCCGGAAAAGAGGAATATGTGGTCTAGCATTTTGGAGTGGAAAAGAAAGCTGACTAAAGCTCAGTGGCTCGTGGGGGGCGATTTTAACGCAGTGAAAAATGTGGAAGAAAGGATAGGTAAAGGGAAGGTTTGAAGAAAGGAGATGGAAGATTTTGCAAGTTTTATTAAAGCTACGGAGCTTATGGATTTAGCAGTAGTGGGTAATAAATTTACTTGGTTTAATTCAAATGGTAAATGCAGAAGCAGACTGGATAGAATTCTGATATCAGAGGATCTTTGCCATGAATGGAAGGTTGGTGCTCGATTTGTTGGTAATCGCGATATCTCGGACCATAGACCGGTGTGGCTTAAGGCAAATCGTAGCAATTGGGGACCCAAACCTTTCAAGGTGTTTTCATGCTAGTTCGATCATCCTGATTTTTTGGAGTTTGTTAGTAAAGTCTGTCAATCATACCATGGCCGGGGAAGCCACATTCGTATTCTTGATGGCAAATTGAAATTGCTGAGGGACAAATTAAGACGGTGGAACAAAAATGTTTTTGGGTGGGTGGACCTGAAAATCGTGGAAGTTGTGGAGAAGTTGAATGATATTGAGGATAATATGGTTAATGACAATGGTTCCATGTCAGAAGAGGAGTTGGCAGTTCGTTGTAAGGCACAAGAGGAGATTTGGAAGAACCTGTTCCTGAAAGAAAGTATTATAAAACAAAAATCTAGAGTGAATTGGATGGTGGAGGGTGACACGAATTCAAGATACTTTCATTGTATTCTGAAGACCAGATATAGGTGCAATAACATTTCATCAGTAAAGATCAGGTCTGATGTTTTTGAGGTGGTGTCTGCGGTCAAAAATGCTGTTATGGAATTCTTTGCCTCTAGACTCCAGGCCTCGGGAGTTAGAAGTTTGATGTTTGATCTTTCAGATTTACCAAGGCTAACACAGATAGAGTTGGAGCGATTACAAGAGCCATTTTCCTCATTAGAAATCTTTCAGGCAGTGTGCGATTGTGACGGGAATAAGAGCCCAGGCCCGGACGGTTTCAACCTGGAATTTCTAAAGCGTTGCTGGGGTATCGTGGGTCAAGATGTGATCAATTGTGTGCATGAGTTTTACGATACTGCTGCCCTGCCTAAAACCATGTGTTCCTCTTTTATTATTATGATCCCTAAAAAAAACAATCCCTAATCTCTGGATGAGTACCGACCCATTAGCCTTGTCGGTTGCATTTATAAAGTGATATAAAAAATGCTTTCTGCTCGCCTGAGTAAAGTTATTAGCAAACTGGTTTCCTATTCCCAAACTGTATTCATTCCGGAAAGGCAAATTTTATATGGGGTGGTAATGGTTAACAAAATTTTGGATTTGGCTAAGAGGAATAAGCGAAGTTGCTAATTGTTCAAAGTGGATTTCGCGAAAGCGTACAATTGTGTCGATTGGGAGTTCTTGGTGAAGATGTTGGAGGCTATGAATTTCAGCTCAAAATGGATTAAGTGGATTAGAGGGATGGTATGTGACAGTTACATGTTCGTTTGGGTAAATGGCAGTGCAACAAAAGATTTTAAGGCTTCGAGGGGTTTGCGTCAAGGAGACCCTTTGTCTCTCTTTCTATTTACTATCGTGGCAGAAACATTGGCTGTTCTGGTAAGAAGGGCAGTGTCGAGAAAGGTATTTGGTGGATTCAAATTGAATGGGGAACAATCCATAAGTCTGATTCAATATGTGGATGATACAGTGCTGGTTTGCGACAATGCGTGGAATAACTTGTGGGGGATAAAAGTAGTCCTTAGAGCGTTTGAATTAATCTCGGGTCTGCGTGTAAATTATTGGAAAAGCTGCCTCTATGGAGTTCGGGTGAAGGCTAATCACCTACAGGTTGCTGCACTTTTTTTTTCGTGCAAATCGGGTCTTTTACCGTTTAAATTTCTTGGTCTAAACGTAGGTGGGAATCATAGAAGAATTCAGTTCTGGCAGCCTGTAGTCGATTGTTTTCGAGCAAAACTATCATCATGGAAGGGGAAAATGCTCTCAATGGGTGGCAGGGTCACACTAATCAACTTGGTGCTTATGACCTTCATGTCCACCACCTTGCATTCTATAAAGCTCCGGTTGCTGTAATTCATTAATTAGAATCTATACAGAGGAGGTTTTTATGGGCAGGCTCGAACTAATTGTCGTTCATGGCGTGGGTTAGCTGGTCCTCGATTTGTAAACTAAAAGAATACGGAGGGCTTGGTATTAAAAACATTTTGCTATTCAATTTATCTCTATTATCAAAGTGGTTGAGGCGAATGATTCATGAACCGAATGTGTTGTGATCGAAGGTGCTCGAGTACAAGTATAGTTGTATTTCCAGAAGAATACTACTACTGTTTTACCCGAAAATTGACAAGAACGTATCGTTGTGGTGGAGTGACCTTATGATCATTGGAGACTCGCTTACGGATGATGATTTTATTGCTTAGCTGTCATGTAAATTGGGAGAAGGAAGATTAATTTCATTTTGGCATTCTAGGTGGATCGATGCAGGTCCATTATCAGCTAGATTTCCTGCAGTATTTGAACAATTTCAATTTAAATCAGTTGCTGTTAGTGATTGTGGGGAATGGAACTCTGTTGGCTGGCAGTGGAAGGCGGGAATCGACGAGAGATTACTTATTGGTGGTGTTTTAATGAGTTCTTAGAATTACAGCTTATGTTGGGTGAGACAATGCCTAGGCTGGGCTTGCAAGATAAGTTTGTTTGGCCTGATCCTTCCACTAAATAGTTTTCAGTTAAATCCTGCTACAACTGTAATCTACAGTCTGATGATGACCAAAATCTCGATATTACGCTCAAGATTGTGTCAAAGATACCAATGAAGGTTAAGTTGTTCGGGTGGAGGCTTTGTTTGGGAAGGTTACCGTCAAGATTAAATCTTGCAGCCAGGGGTGTAATATCGAACCAGCACGATACGATTTGTGTGTTCTGCTTTAATTTTGTTCCTTGTTTTTTGCTTGTCAGCGCATTGCCTTGGTTTGGAATGCAATCTTTGAGTGGGTGGGGGTTGATAGGAGCTTGGTCACAAATACGTGCGAACACTTGTTAGAATGGTTTGCGAAGGTGGTGTAGTTGAGCTCTAAGGGTTCTGCTAGCATAATATGGTTCTGCTCTTGCTCGTGCATATGGTTGACTAGGAACCAAATAGTTTTCGATGATATGGTGTGTAACCCGGTGGAAATTGTGCAAAGAATTTTTTACTTTTCCTGGTGGTGGTTGGCCATTTCTTCAAAGAAAAAGTTTAGATGTAGTTTTTATGAATGGTACAAATGCCCATCGGATTTTTTGTAGGTGGAGTACGCATCTTATAGATTGCACGATATGAGGATGAACCTCTCGTGGATTTTTGTAACCTCTGGGCTTGGAATACCCGTTGTATCATTTATAATATTTTGCTTATAAAAAAAATAAAACAAAAATTCTCTACAATTTCTTATTCTCTCCAACTTTGTTGCTTTGAATAAAATATTGATATTATTATATTAGAGAAAAATGCATATCAATCTTCGGTTACAAGTGGTTTTAAATAATATATCACAAATTAAGTGATTTATTACTAAATATGTAATCTATTCAAACTACACAATGACAATTCTCCACCTTGACTTGAATTATATAAGAAATTTTCTAGTGCTTCCAATGTCGACTAAAGTTCAAACAATGCTTAACTTCATTGATGGAAGAGCCTTCAACATTACGTTTGCTGGATTATATGATGTATCAATCTTTTCAACAAACACATCACCTTGTGTTATGACATCACAAATGAAATACATCCTAACATCAATGTGTTTCATTCTCTCATGATACATCTGGTTCTTTGTTAAGTGAGTTACATTCTAACTATCACAAGACACTATCATGTCTCATTGACTTACACCAAGGTCACCAACAAGTCCTTTAAACCATAAAGCTTATTTCACTAATTTTGTTGCTGCCATATACTCAGCCTCTATAGTTTACAAGAAAAATCTGGAATGCAAAGTTACTTTCTAACTTATAGCACTACCTCAAAGAATGAAAATATAACCGGTCAAGGACCTGCACGATCAAGATCATCGACATAATTTGAGCTAAAAAATCCTTTGACATGATGGATAGCTTCAATTGCTCCTCTTCTAAAATTAGACCAACATTTGTTGAACCATTCAAGTATCTAAGAATCCATTTGACAGCTTTCTAGTGAGCTTTCCCTAGATTAGCCATATAACGATTTACAACACTTAGTGCATGTGCAGTATCTGGGCTAGTTCAAATCATAGCATACATGAGACTCCCAACCGCACTAAATTAAGGCGCTTGAGACATGAATATCTCCTCCTTTTCTACATGTGGTGACATTTTAACATATAACTTAAAATGAGTTGCAAAAGGAGTACCGATTGTCTTTGCATCTTGTATTATGAATCTCTCAAGAACTTTCTCAATATATTTCTTTTGAGATAAGCATAACCATCTAGATTTTTGATCTCGTACGAACTTTATACCAATAATTTTCTTTGTTGGACCCAAATATTTTATCACAAATTCACTACTTAATTGCGCATTTATTTGGTTGATTTCAGAAGAATGCTTACATGAAATAAGCATCCCATCAACATAAAGTAGCAACAAAAAATAAGATACATAGGATAATCTCTTATGCTAAACACAACTATCATTCCATATTCTTAAATTCCCAATATCAACCATAAATGAGTCTAAATGTTTATACCATTTCCTGAGTGACTACTTTAACCCATACACATACTTTTTAAGTAGACACACATCGTCTTATTATCCTGGTACAACAAATCCTTCAAGTTGCTACATAAATTTTTTCCTCCAAATCACCACGAAGAAAAGTTGTCTTTACATCCATTTGTTCTAACTCCATGTCAAGTAGAGACACTAAATCAAGAATAACTCTACTTGAATCATGTTTTACAATAGGGGAAATAATTCATTAAAGTTAATACCTTTCTTTTTGTGTAATACCTATTGCTACAAGCCTTGTTTCGTACCTATTTTGGTATTTCTTCTTGAAAATCCATTTATGACCCACAATCTTTGAATCATCTGGCTTATCAACAAGGTCCCAATCATGATTCTTGTGGAGAGATTCAAGCTCTTTGTTCATCGTATCAATCCACTATGATCCTTCATCACAAGTAATTTCTTCATGGAATGAACTTGGTTCCTGTTCTTCAGCTTTCTGCCACGTTGAATGGAAAAGCAACAAATTCCTCATACCTTTGAGGTGGTCTGATTTGTCTCCTTGGTCTATCTCTAGACATAAAATACTCATTATTTATTAATTCCATGTCTTTGTGTGTCTTGTTTAGTTACTTAGGGGTTTAAATTAAAAGCTCCATCTTCTTGTTTTCAACATCATGGTCCTTATTTGGTCTTGAGTTAAGTATGGTTGCCTCATCAAAAGTCACATCTATACTAATCATAAACTTGGATTCCTTAGGGTCCCATAATTTGTATCATTTTACGCCATCTTGATATCCCAAAATATGCATTTCTTAGCTCTTGGTTCTAGTTTTCCTTCATTAACATGAGCATAAGTTGGACGCTCAAACACACAAAAAAATGAATAATTTGATGTAGATCCCGACCATATTTCTTTTGGGGTCTTACAATTAATAGTTGTAGAAGATGATTTATTAACCAAATAACATGCAATATTAGTTGCCTCTGCCCAAAAATTATTGGCTAAATATGCATTTGAGAGCATACATCAAACTCTCCCGAGTAATGTCTTGTTCATTCATTCGACACGCCATTTTGTTTTGGAGTATGCCTCATTGTTCTACGGTGAACTACTCATTTAATTTTGATAGAACTCATTGAACTAATTATTACAAAATTCCAACCTATTGTCTTTCCTAAGTAATTTGACCTTCTTCTCCATCTGTTTCTCCAAAAGAGATTTACATTGCTTCAACTTGAAAAATACTTCCCTCATTTTGTTTCATGACATAAATACATACTTGTATTGAATAGTGGGTCAAAAGTCACCTTGATCCACCGGGATACAGAACACTTTACGGGCCCCATAGGTCTAAATGGATATAATCAAGAGTCACTCGTGTTTTGTGAACTTCACTGCTGAATCTTACTTTGTGTTGCTTTTTACAATTACAATGCTCTCAAAATTCCTGCTTTCCAGTTTATTATCACCCAAACAAGTCTCTTTTACTAAGCACGTCCATTTCACGCTCACTCATATGACCTAACCTCATATGCCATAAGTGAATATGGTCAAGATTTAAAATAGAAGAAACTATAGGCGAACCTACCATAATGTTGGATTGAAAAAAATATAGTCCATTTGTCAATTGACCCTTCATAATTGTCGATGAACCTCTAGAGTCTGTTAAGACCCTACTCCAGCTCTATATATACATCTAAGGGAATCTAAAATTCTCAAAGAAATTAAATTCTTATTGAGTTTAGGAACATACCTCACATCAATCAATGTTCTCACAATACCATAAACCACCTTGATTTACATCGTACCTTTCCCAACTATGTCGCGGGAACCATTATCCTCGAAACTTTTCCACCTTCAATTTCTTGGAATATGAAAAACCAATCTTTTTTAGGTATCATATGGAAATTACATATTGAATCAAGAATCCAATCATTATCATTAACAATAGATGATACAAAAGAACCTTTCCTCCATCTAATTCTTCTAAGCCAACTACTCCACAAAACTCATAATTACTTGCTTGGTCTCTCTTAAACTTTGGAGAATTTCTCTTCCAATGCTCTTTTCTTTGACAATTATGAAATATATTATTGTTTTTATTCTTGTTATGTGACATTGACCCCCTTCAATGGAAGTTGTTTTTCCTTTTGGACATTTTTCTTCCTTTCCTCTATTCTTCATTAGACCCTCACTTGAGCTAGTGCTCCCATATGAATCGTCCATTCTCCTTTTTAGTTCCCAAGATTGAAAGGATGTTTTCGCTTCCTCCATGGATAGTGAACTTTTACCAAAAATTATGGTGTCTACAAGATTTTCATAAGCTCGTGGAAAAGAAATAAGAAGAAGAATATTTTGATCCTCGTCGTCAACGTCAACATCAATACTCTTTAAACTAAGAAAAAATTGGTTGAAATCTTCAATATGTTTGTGAATACACTCACCTTCATGTATTTGCATGCTATATAATTTTTCTTCATGTAGAGACATTTAAGAAGAGATTGTCTCATGTACTAACTTTCAAGCTTTGCTCAAAGCTTGTTAGCTGTCTGTTCTCTCGATACTTCTCCTAAAACTTTATCACCTAGAGATAAAAATAATAATACTAATATTCTATATGCCTTTTTCATTATCACATTCTTCTGTGTGAATGTTAATTCAACTAGAAATATTGCTACTCCCTCCAACGCCATCTCACATTCTTGATGTGTGAAGAGAGTAAGCATCTTCACCTGCAATAGATTGAAGTTATTTTTTTCCAATAAACTTTTCAACATCAAACTTTGTAGTTGTCGTAACTATGATACTATTTTGCTATGATAACTCATATTTGATGAAATAAGTACTTTCATTCAGAAAAGAATAATAAATAACAAAATAATAATTCTCTACAATCTCTAAGTCTGTTGTTTTAAATGAATAGAACATGTCTATTCATACTATAGAAAAATTCATATTAAGCTTTCGTTTTGAGGGTTTATAAATAATATACTACAAATCAAGTGACAAATGTAATATATTCAAGTCATACATCAGCCACACCTATATCAACAACAAGGGACAAAAGATCTTACTAAAGAATAAAAACTAACTTTGACATGGTGGCATAAAAAACATTATACTCCATGTCCCAAATTATAAGATGATTTTGGAATTTCACACAAATTAAGAAATGCAATCAATGTTGTATGAGAAGGAGAAATTATGTATGACTTTACAATATTGTCATTTTCATTGATTACATAGGAAAGATAAATTAAGAGAATTTAAAGAAGAAAAAGTAATAAATAGTAGAGGGTATATTAGGAAAAATATCATTAATGTTGTATTGGAATTATAAAGTGACTTATAATTTGGGACAAATGGAGTATATAAGACGATTTGGCCTTTCCTATGTATAGAGAGTTCCTCAAACATATTTTGAAACCTACAAACCTAATTAAGTCTAGGTGTAACGCTCGATCTTCTAGCCACTCACTAGCTGATTATCGCATCCCCACCCCTAAGGTATTAAAAATGTTGATGGTTAACAACCGTGTCACCCATAAAATATTGGTTGTTTGAGATTTTTGGTTTGGTGCAGTACGGGTCCAGTTTCCATCGGAGTGTGTCAGTTTATTGCAGGGTTGGGAGGAGAATGTAGATCTAAGTGCATAATCATCAGTTTCTGTGAAGCGATTGTTGTGTTACAGTTTTTAATTCAGTTTTGATGGAGGAGGTGTAACTTAGATCAGCTAAGTTGGAGACTTTTTTCTTGAATCCAAGTGTTGGTGGATACGCCTCGCAATAGTCTATTTTGGTTTGGCATAGGTGATGGTCTTCAAGGAAATATGGTAGTTTCTTGTTTGTGATTTTTATTTGTATCACATTAGGGGCTATTTTTTATAGTTGCTCCTTTTATAGTTTTTTATTGGGGTGTTGTCTAGGGTGGGAGACCAACATTACGCCTTTTTTTCAACCATTTAGCGGCAGTTTTAAACCCCCGCAAAATTTCAGTGTTTTTTTTAGGTTTTCGGCCCATTTAATGGGGGTTTTAAACCCCCACAAGATAAACACTAAAGTTTTATGGGGGTTTAAAGTCTGAAGAATGGTATAACCTAAGGTGATACATTTCACCCCTCATATTTACTATTGTCATTGATTTGATCGCTTGAGTTCTTGCACTACACCACCCACTGAGCATATTCGCAAGAGACCATCGTACTGGACTCTATCAGCAACATCATCATCAGCAACACTTAACGGAAAATATTGTTTTAGAAAATTGGGCGTTTTCTATAGGAATTTTTCTATATATTTTACAAATTACCATTCAACTTAGATGTGAAGGTTAATCCTTGACACAAATGTACGGCGATTTCAGCCACAAGAAACTTCTGACTAATCCATACTTTTGCTAGGGTGACAATGAAACTTAAAGATGAATATAGTGCTTCATTTCATGGAACGACCCCATCCTCCCATCAATCTAGGTTTCCTCCGTAGTTCATAAATTTCCCTAAAGCCTAGTTAGCAAACTATGAAACTAAAAACTTACTCAAAGACCTCATTTTGTCTAACTATAGGCATCCAAAGATCATTTAAAAAAAACTAGTGATTAATTTTTCAAAATGACCCATAACCAACTTTAAACAACGTTAGAAAGAATCATATATGAAGATTATGGCAGGGTAAACCTAATTGAAGAGAGCGACTTATTTTTCGAGAAGACCAAAGAGCACCACCCTGACATTCTAAATCTCCAAGAACAAAGAGTGGAATATGAGGTCCATAGAATTCTTGATCTCTTTCATAACATAGATGCTCACCTTCTAGGTCTCACCATCAACGTGAACACCATCAAAGAAGACAAATGCTCAATTGTCACCTTGTAAAAAAGATGGAGACTCCCCTAGAGTAATCACTCATTTTCACACCACCACCACCATTTCTATTACCAAGAATTAATGCATTTAATTTTAGAAAATATAACTACCTCATTAGATATATGAAATCCTCTAGGAATGGGCACATACGATAAGACAATTGACCCTGACAACCATGCTAAAGTCATCAATAACATCCTCAATTTCTAGGAGGAAAAGGAACCAACTAAATGTCAGTTGTTTGTCTTCACGCCGAAGGAGGGGAAGATCATGTGGTTCAAAGAGTTAAGACCCGAGTTTATCAAATCTGGGGGAAAACTATGTGGATGTTGCAGGACCCACTTCAGTCAATCTAAAAGGGAACCAAAATTTGTGGAAAGTTTGGGAGCAACTTGACTAAATAAATACAAAGAACTAAAGATTTATATTGATTAATTCAATATTCAAGACACCTACTAATAGATGAAAATAAGCTTAAATGCATTTTTTTCCCATATTTTGATGTTTTAAAACATTTAGTCCCCCTATTTCAATACCCAACTTTTTGATCCCTGAACTTTACTTCCCTTGGGATTTTTTTGACCTCTCTCCAATTTTGCAAACATGACAGTGATGACTAAGATAAAAAAATTATTTTTAATGAGGTGCCATTGATGACTAGTATAATTTATTAATTATTATTTTTTTATTGAATAAATTAATACTTTTTAATTATGTTTTTTTAATTAATTAATTTAAACTCTTAAAATAAATTTTCGGACCCGAAGCCCATTAAGTTTCAGCATAAGTCTAATATCCAAGATGATTGCGTGATATGCATGAAGGTGATATATAAAGAATAATCATATTTTATATAAAAAAAAATCGATGTGGGACTTGTTTAGAAGTATTCATTGGCTTATGTCCAACACAAAAACACATTCCAACAACAACAAACTTTGTCTTTCCCTTTTATTGCAATTGTGTCATCATCATCATCTTCAATAACACCGATTTTAAATGAACTAGACACCGTGATTCCAAAAATAAGGAACCTTGATTTCTTGAAACAGGGGAGACCATTCTTCCAACCATATAAGTCGTCCAAGAAATGAAGCATGTTTAGGTAGGAGCTACATAACAAAACCACATAATCACCATAGCAGGTATAATGGAAGAAAAAAACAGTGTGGCAAAAGATTTGGAGAAAGTAGAAAATAGATAAGTAGAAAGTTTTCATTTATTCTTCTGCTTCTTTAGTGGGTATTAATTGTGTATGTTTAGATTGACATACATCACAAAATGAATTAAAAATAAAACTCATTATTTATCATCATTTACAATCTAGAAGTAAAGACAAGGATGTTATACCCACCATTTTCAAGTTGTAGTTAATTGAGAGACAATAATTAGCTGGTTCTTTCTTCTTTTAGTTGGGCCTTATTAGCTGCAAGTTGTCAGAGTTACAACAGGTTTGTTTATAATTTTTAGTGGCAATAGTGCAATTTTAATTCAATTCTATTTTCATGGCCATAGATAGTTACAACTGATATACATGCATGAATATAATATACATATTACACAAGATGCTTCATGATATTTACACACAATTGATTGTGTATGCATATGATTTTGAATTAGAATATATTCTCATGTCATAAGTTGTTCGTAAAGGATTTCATCGATTATGTGAGTAATAACATAATTATGCGAATGATAAAATTCTTTTGTAGTATAGTAGTTAGTCTTATTATTGTGTATAAGCTATATGCTTTGAGTTCATAATCTCAGTATTTATATCTCTTTTTTGTTATACGTTGATCGAGAAAAGTGAAACTTTTCCAAGCTGCTTTGAGGTGAAATGGTTCTTGGACAAAGGTGCTGCTTCAAGGTTTGTTGTTGTTGCAGATGATGATGATGATGATGATGACATTGTTACAATGAGAGAGAAATATAAGGTTTGTTGTTATTGGAATGTGTTTTTGTGTTGGACATAAGCCAGTGAATGATTCTAACAAATCCCAATTCAATTTTTGATAAAATATGATTAGTGTTTAAATGTCATTTTCATGCAAATCTAATTCTCTCATCTTGGGTATTAGTCTAATGCTGAAACTTAATGGCTTTGGGTCCAAAATTTTATTTTAAGAATTTTGGTTAATTAATTTCTGAAAAACGTTATTAAAAAGTATTAAGTTATTCAGTAAAAATATATTAATTAATAAATTATCATAGTTGTCGTACCTCAAAAAATGAGAACACAACCTCACGAAGCGCAATCACACACTCACAGGATGGACTTAGCAAAGTCGCTAGCGAACTTTATTTATTCCCAAAGATGGAAATAGAAAATATCAATAAAACCCCTAAAAGAACGATATGATATTGGTCGTTGCAACCAAATCAGGGTTCGGGAGTCTATTACGTAAGGGGAAGGTATTAACACCCCTCACGTCCGTTGTACTTAATGGGAACCATTTGGTTAGTTGTACGCGTTAGTGTTAGCTTAGAAATGTTAGGCTTCTCGAGTTAGTAAAAGGTGAAAGAAAGGACAAAAAGGTTTAGTTTTTATTAGGGTGCCTGACGAGACTTTGAATCTCAGTCCTACGTATCTCCGAGTGCAATAGAGAACTCAAGGCTTACATATAACTGGGTAGAAAATGTTTATTTATTGGTCGATTTTAGCGCAAACTATCTTGTATTAAATCGACGAAAAACATTGTTTTACCCAAAACAGGTGAGGAGCAGGCGTTTGCATCACATTGAATGGATTTACAAATCATCATTCACGGGAAAACGTCACTTATCTCAACTCAACAATTCTTGATGAAGCGTTACTTTTTCATCATCTTCAGACAAAATGTATTTCGTTTTTGAAAAAGTTTGAAAGGTTGTGCCAAGAGGCAAAAAGGTTTGAATGTGTTTGATGTATTTTGGGTAATCGTAAGTGCTTGGGTGAGCGAGATATCCATCTCGAATCATAGCCTTTGGAGCTCGTGGTATACACCCCGTTCCTTTTCCATAATTATTGAAAAATGTTTTGATATTTTTAGATGTTTTGAAGTTTTGACTAGGAAAGTGCACTCGATGTTTGATCAAGGTTTATTTATGGTTACGAAAAGGGTTTGAAGTGTTAGGGGTTTCAAAATCATTTGAATGTGAAGTGGAATTTTTTGAAATGAACGGTGAAGATTTGGTGTTGACCAAGGTTTTGTGACAATGAAACTTGGTGTTTAACCAAGGTTTTTATTTTTGAAAGATTGATTTTATATTTTTGTTGTTTATTTTGTTTATTTTATTTTATTTTGCTTATTACCTAAATAATTAACCTATCTAACTGAAAAAAACAAGAAAAAACAAATAAGTACAAATTACAATCAAAGGGGATAAGGTACATTTGTTTTGGGGAATAAGATAAACATAATAACCAAAATAACAAATACAACTATAAGAGCAATAGACAATTAAAATAAACAAACTATAAAACAATAAAAAAGAAATAAAACTATAAACAAAAATCAAATAAGTTAAATCAAAATAAGCAATCTTTTTTTTTTTTGAAAATTTTTATACTTTTTATAAGATAATAAATCTAATAAAACTTTAAATAATAAAAGAAATACAAATAAAAAATTATGTTATTTTTAATCAAGGAAAAAAACTTTTCTTACTATTTATTTAATTTTAATAATAAGAAAGAAGAAACGATAATAATGAAATGAAAACCACAAAAAAACAAAAAAAAAAACTTAAATGCATTTTTGCTCCCTCTATTTTAATGTTTTTTAACTTTTAATTCCTTCATTTTAAAAACCAGCTTTTTGGTCTCTGGACTTTATATCGCTTGGCATTTGGTTGGCCCCCCTCCAATTTTGCATACGTGGCAGTGATGATTGGGATACAAATTTATTTTTAATTACGTGGCATTGATGACTATATTATTTTATTATTTAATATTATTATTAATTATATTTTTAATTAATTAATTAATTATAATTTTATTTTTTAAATCAATTAATCACAAATTTTAAATGGATAATTAGGCTCAGTATTCATGGCCCATATTTCACATAGTAGCTTCTCAATTCAAAGTTTATAGTATGAGTTAGCTTTATAAACATTAAGTTTTTATCTGGATAAAACGATGTGGGACAACATGATCATGCTAACATGTCAACCTGATTCCTATTTCACACTTCAAAAATTTCAAACTGAAGTTATTATTACAATGACAACAAATTTGTTTTTTCTCTCTCAGGCACACACATAAAGAAGATGAAAAAAAGTGCACTGGAACAAACACTCATCCTCTGTTTTCCGGGCAATTTCTTTCAAGTTAGATGCAGGTAGCTTTCAAATAGAATCTTTTGAAGATGATTGAATTTCTCCATCAAAGCTTTCGTTAGAAACTATATCAGCAATGATGCAAAGCTGAGGGGAAAAACCAGTTATAGGGTTCTTCACTAAGAAGCATTGTTTTGGTTATATTTGTTTTCCTTGGTATTTTCCATAGAATATACACTCCTTAACTTCATATTTCTTTTGAGTTTAAAATAGGGTGGTACAGAAGAGGTATATCCTTAGATGAAAAACACATTTCAAATAATCATCAATCAAGTTATTGAAGTAATCACTATGGTTTTCAAACACAGTTGACACACCAAGGCAATTTAGGTTTCAGTAGAACAAAACTCTAGAGAAAAAAGCTCCAAACACTATTACATCCACTATAAATCAACTAGAAAATTCAAAATCTATATTTGACGATAAACAAGGCATTTTATAACATTCTTGCACTTATATGATGTTTCTTCAAATAGAGTTGTCCCTGAGATATATGCTCATATTTCAACCAACGACAACAGATCCCCTTTCTTGGCTCCACCTTATCCGTTTCATTTGAGTTGTTTTCAAATACATGATGCACCTTCAAATCCCCCTAGCATTGTGGCAAAACAATGATGGGAAAAATGATTAACGTGTTTATTTAATAGCCTCAAATAGCATCACAACAATTTTGCAAATTCCCTCACCATTATGAGCAAAAAAAAGCTAGAGTTCACACACCAGTATCCATGTTTTTGTTTCTTTCTAGAACCATAACATATTGGATGATCATGCTATCTTGTTTTCATAAAACCAGAAACTCAAAGGGATTTTTTTAACTGTTTCTTGCAAATGGGAAGAGCTAGTGTAGTGCCCAAAAGGGAAAAACTATTTCTTGCAACTATTTCATTTGTATCCTTCCAATGAATAAGAGTCCCACATCATTTTTATTAGAGTTACAATTAGTGTTTATATAACTTATTCAAATTAGACTTGGCATACACATTTGAGCTGGTTGAAGGTGTATGGATTGGTCCCTGACTTAAGCCCAAAATTATATATTTTGAAATTAATATTAGTTAACTTAAAAAAAAAATAATTAAAATAATTAATAAAATAATTATTCAATAAAAAATATTAAATAATAAAATAATCTAGTGATCAATGCCATGTAATTAAAATTATTCAATAAAAAATATTAAATAATAAAATAATCTAGTCATCAATGCCACGTAATTAAAAATATTTTTTTATCCCAATTATCACTACCACGTATGCAAAATGGAAGGGGACTAACCAAATGTCAAGTGATGTAAAGTTCAGGGACAGAAATGATGGTTTTTAAAATGGAGGGATTAAAAGTTAAAAAACATTAAAGTAGGGGGACCAAAAGTGCATTTAAGCCAAAAAAAAAAAGGCGAAATGGGCATAGAGGGTGTTTTAAAATGAAATGAAGACGAGGCCTAAACAACTGTGAAGGGGGAGACCAAAACAGATACTGGGGCGCTGGTCAGGAGATCTGGTTCGGATCTCAATCGATCTGGCCTCGTAAACAACAAAACAAGAGTTTAAACATGAACCCTAACTCAGAACAACCGCTCCCTCCTCTTCTTAGTCTCACTTTCCTCTCGAGTATTAAAAGGGTATTAAAGATTGCAGTGTTTCTGGTTTCTCTGTATGTATAAGAAAACTAGCGAGGAGGCTAGGTTTCTTGCTTCTCTGTGATGTGTTTTTCAAAATTAGGGCTATGGTGATGTATTTGCAACTAGGATTTTCTTGATGATTTTTTTTTTATCGATGGTTGGTGGGATTTTTCTCCCCTCCCACCTGTTATGCTGATGTTGCTTTTATACACTGAGGATTAGGGTTTAGGATGGATGTGAGAGGTAGATGACAAAGAAGTATACTGCTATATGTTGCCCGCCCATTACTAAATTTGTGAATAAACTGTCATCACATTTGCTGCAGAACAAAAATATGCATTGCCTGTTTTCCTTTTCGGTGAATACCTTGTCTGTACCTTTTACTGCATAACACTTGCTTTACTTTCTCTCTTTTTTTTTTTGGTTGATTTTCTACATTGTTTTGGGTATTGTTTGTAACTGAATTTTTCTATTTTGGTGTTAGGTTCTCTATGATGTAAGTGGATTGGGGTGAATCCAAGACTTTGGAGGTGAACCAAAGGGTAACCTAGATGCTACTTGGAGTTGATGTAACCATGGAAGACAATGGAGTCTTTGGAGATTTTTTTTTAGAATTAGGTCTTTAAAGAATTATGGTTTATGTTTAAATCTCTAGTTTTTATTATATAAGATCAAATGTACACCGACATTATCCATTGGTAAAATGTTACTTGTAAACTTTTAAACAATGCAAGAAATCTTGATCACAAATGAGATGACAAGAAAGTTTACGACTTATGTTTTTTTTTAATTCAAGTTCACAATGAGTGAAATGTATGTATGGTGAATTGAAATTTTTATATTATCAACAAAGGAAAGAACATGATGCATGAGTGACTAAGGTAAAGAATTCAAACTTATGAATCAAAATCAAAACCTTACATGGACTCTAAAAGAAAATAAACGTGAAAAAAATAAGGGACGAATCCTATAAATGAAAAATAATGAGATCTCTCTTGCTTTGACATGGGAAACGCGATCTAATCATTCAAATGACCATACAAAGACACAAGTTATTGATTTCATCACTAAAGTCTATTAAATGATGAAATGAAGTAGTAAATGTGTAGTGATGCCAACAAGATACTATGAACCACGTACAGATGAATGAATGCATGCAGATGCACATGAATTAGATGAGGTAAAATTTAGGGTGTGACAGTTGTCCCTATTTAAATATCATTACCGGATGGCATGAGTGATGGTGATCCTTATGGTGTCGGGGTGAAAGGTATTTAAATACAGAAGACCCGAATTTTTCCCCTAGATGTCGTGACATGTTATGCTATGAACTGAAGGACTTCTCATTTTTTTGTGTTTGCTGGGGATATGATGTGAAATGAACCCTAGCATGATTTCTTTATGATGGATGATAAGCATACCTGTGGGGAATGGTGGAAATATGATAGTGGTGATCCACGAAAAATGGCAAAGACGAATGGGTGAAGACTCACTGGGGATAACAAGTTGTTGGGGAAAAGGACACTTGGGAATATACAAAGGTGACGGTTGTCAATTGGTTAGAGGTGACAAAAAACACCTTAAAATATATCTGAGAAATTCAAAATTTTGGAAATTTCTAACAAGAAAACAACCAATCAAACAAAATGGAGATCCCTAACAAGGAATTCATCCGAGACAAACTTGGGAGCTTTCTAGAAAGAAAGTCATCCACACAAGAGAAATTTAGAGATTCTTTAGAAATAAATTATCCAAGACAAAACCAGGTGTTTTCTGACAAGAAAATCATCCACACAAAAGGCTATGATGATTCTTTACAAAGAAATCAATCAAGACAAACATCATTGGAGTTTTCTAACAAGAACAACATCCAAGCTTCTGGGAATTCCTTACAATGATGAGTCATACATGACTTTCTAGGAACCATCAGGGAAAAAACAGGGTAATTGAACTCTCTGTATGTGCAAACAAAGTTGGACTTAGACCATATGCATTGGTTACAACCAGCTTCTAATGGATTGGTACTAGTTACAACTGGACTTTAAATGATGTTGACGACAACCAGACTTTAGGTACCAATTACAATTGAATTTACAAATGGAGTGCAACTTATAACTAGACTTTAGGTAAGTACCAATGACAATTGGATTTTGAATTCCAACAACAATTAGATTTTAAGACAGTGTGCCAATTACAACTAGACTTTAAGGTCGGCAATGACAATTGGATTTTGAAGGTGCCAACGACAATTGGACTTGCAAATAGTGCCAGTAACAATTGGACTTTGGAGGGAACATATAGTGACAACTTGGACTTTTAAAGGTACCAATAACAATTGGATTTTAAAATGGATGCCAATGACAATTGGATTTTGGAACAGATGCCAATAACAACTAGATTTTGAAGATAATTCCAGTGATAACTGGATTTTGGAGATGCTAAAGGCAATTGGGCTTTTAAAATATACTAGTAACAGCCAGATTTTATGGACACCGATAATAATTGAATCTTTAAAACAAGGTACCAGTGACAACTGGACTTCAAAAGATGCCAATGACAATTGGACTTTGGACAGAGTGCCAGTGACAAACTGGACTTGGAGATGTGCCAGTAATAACTGGTCCTTTGGGTCAAGGGATAACAATCTATAATGAGACATTGGTCAATGCAAATAAGTGCAAAGTACACTTCGAATTATGCATGATTTGATTTTGCTTTTATGCATGATATATGAATGATCATGATATGCAAATGATGACGCAATGCAGACTGGGAGTTTATAAGGGCTGTTTATGGAGGTTCTGATTCCTCAAAACCAATAACTCAACCAAGTATGTGTGATGGATGTTGTCAGGGGAGAATTCACCAAGCTTGATAATTGTATTCAAGTAATGGATCATTCTATATGATTGATAGGTTGTGCTCCATGGAGATTCTTGTTATGGTGATCTAGGAGTGTTTTTGCAACCTAGAGACTTTCAGGAAAACAAATGATTTCCTTTTAATCCTGACATATGTCAAAGAAACTTTGTGTTTTTTTTTCAATATGTTTTAAAAACCTTTTAAAATTAAAAATTTCATTATTAACTAACAAATGAAATTTTGCATAACAATGAAAAATAGAGAAAAACACGAATGACGGTAATTTATAGCCAAAATTTATATTTATTCAAGAATGGTAGCATGCAAATGGCGAAGCTCCATGGAATGTTACAATTTTGAAAATGGAATTAGGGAAGGGTCTACATTAAATCACAATAATCACTACTAGCCTTAATAACCATGACTCCACAAAACCTTGCTTCTGAAGGGAGCAGCTGGATTGATCTTCCACCTTTGACTCTTCTTGTGTTGATCAATCTTGTCTGATGCAGTCTTTTCCTTTTCTCCCCAATTTTCCCTGGACCGCCCTTTCAGGTTTTCAGTCTATTAGGACGCTCTTTTTTGTCTAAGCTGCCCTTTCGGGTTTTTAATTTAGTGAGATATCATTTTTTATTTATCCCTAATTTTTGCCTAGATCGCCTTTTCGGATTTTCAATCCACCGAGATACCCATTTGTGCCCAAATCGCCATTTCAGGTTTTCGACTTAGCATTTTTTAGGCACAATATTTTTTGACTGCATCAGAGTTCACGAGGTGTGAGAGCTCTTAGTCATCCATTGTTGTAAGAATCAAGGAACCTTCGGAGAAGGCTTTCTTTATAACATATGGGCTTTCGTAGTTAGGAGTCCACTTCCCACGTGAATCCTTGTGCACATGCAAGATCTTTTTACGCACGAGATCTCCTTCTCTGAATTCCTGAAGACGAACTTTCTTGTCAAATTCCCTCTTTAGCCTTTTTTGGTACAACTGTCCATGGCACATAGCGGTCATACGCTTTTCATCAATGAGGTTCAGTTGGTCATATCTGTTATGGATCCATTCAACCTTTTCTAACTTGGTTTCCATCAAAATTCTCATCGAGGGTATCTTTACTTCGATTGAGAGAACCACTTCCATCCCATACACCAAGGAGAACAGGGTTTCCCTTGTTGAAGTGCAGACTGGGGTTCGATATCCATGCAGTTTGAAGGGTTGCATTTCATGCCAATCCTTGTATATTTTCACCATTTTTACAGAATCTTCTTGATGTTTTTATTGGCGGCTTCAACAACTTTGTTCATCTTTGGACGATATGGGGAAGAATTATGGTGCTCAATCTTGAAGCTCTCGCATAACTCCTTCATAAATTTTTAATTTAAGTTCGTCCAATTATCTGTGATAATCCGGCTTGCGATTTCATAGTGGCATATGATTTCTTTCTTGAGAAAGCAGGTAACCACTTGTTTTGTCATGTTGACGTAGGAAGCCACTTCTACCCATTTGGTGAAGTAATCAATGGCGACCAGGATAAAGCAGTGACCATTAGAAGCTTTAGGCTTTATGGCACCAATCATGTAGATGCCCCACATTGAGAAAGGCCAAGGTGATGTCAATACATTTAGCAGCATTGGCGGGACATGCACTTTGTCGGCATAAATTTGACACTTGTCACATTTTATGGCATAGCTGAAACGTTCAGACTCCATGGTCAACCAGTAATAACCAACTCTCAAGATCTTCTTAGCCATGGCATGCCCATTAGCATGAGTTCTAAAGGGTCCCTCACGAATCTCTTGGATCAACATGTATGCTTCGTATCTATCCACACATCTGAGCAGAATCATGTCATGGTTTCTTTTATATAACACATCATTGCTTAGGAAGAATTTTAATGCTAACTTCCTCAAATTTTTCTTATCTAGGGTTGTAGCATTTGCTGGATACTTTTGATTTTACAGAAAGCATTTGATGTCATGAAACCAAGGCTTACCATCGGCCTCATCTTTAATCAATTGACAGTAGGATGGCTCAACTTTTTGTTTGATTCGAATGGGTGGCACTTCATTGTGGAACCTGACTTGGTACATTGAGGCTAACATAGCTAGAGTGTTAGCTACTTGATTTTTTGTCCTTGGGATATGACGGAAGGTTATTTCGTCAAAGTACTTTATCAATTCTATGACATAAGCACGATACGGGATCAACTTGGTATCACAGGTTTCCCATTTACCTTTGACTTGGTAGATCACCAAGGCTGAGTCTCCACACACCTCAAGGATCTTGATTTGGAGGTCAATTACGGCTTCAATGCCCTAGATGTGTGCCTCATATTCTGTTATATTGTTCGTATAATCAAAGCACAACCTTGTTGTGAAAGGATTATAGCCACCATTTGGATTCAACAATATAGCTCCCACACCATGCCCCATGTAATTGGTGGAACCATCGAATATGAGCTTCCATCGAGATCCTGATTCAAGTCCTTCGCCAGGGCCTGGGATTTCATAATCTTTTATTGCTATAATATCTTCGTCAGGGAAGTCAAATTTCAATGGTTGGTAGTCTTCAACAGGATGGTGTGCACGATAATCGAACAACACACTTCCTTTGATGGCCTTCTGGGATACGTACTGGATGTCGTACTCAGACAACAACATCTCTACCAACGAGCAAGTCTTCTAGTTAAAGCAGGATTTTCAAAGATATACTTTATTGGATCCACCTTGGAAATTAACAAAGTAGTATGACAAATCATATATTGTCTGAGACGTTTGGCGACTCATGCTAAAGCGTAACAAGTTTTCTCCAAGAGTGAATATATGGTTTCACAATCTGTAAACGTTTTGCTCAAATAATAAATAACATGCTCTTTTCGGCCGGTTTCATCGTGTTTCCCAAGCATGCATCCCATGGAATATTAAAACACAGTCAGATACATAAAGAGTGGCTTCCCCTGAATAGGCATGATAAGAATAAGAGGCTCTTGCAAGTAGTCTCATATTTTCTCAAAAGCTTTTTGACAGTCAGGATTCCATTCAATAGCTTGATCTTTTCAAAGCAACTTGAAGATGGGCTCACACGTAGCAGTCATATAGGAGATAAACCTGGAAATATAGTTTAATCTTCCAAGGAAACCTCTGACTTCTCTTTCGGTACGTTGAGCAAGCTTTTCTTGTATCGCTCTGACTTTATCTGGATCTACCTCAATTCCTTGTTGACTAATAATTAAACCAAGCAACTTTCTGGAACGAACACAAAATGTGCATTTAGCAGGGTTCAAACGTAGTCGGAATTTTCTGAAGCACTGAAATAACTTCTGCTAATGTTCCATATGGTTTTCCTCACTTTGAGATTTAGCGATCATGTCATCAACATACACCTCAATCTCTTTGTGCATCATGTCGTGGAAGAGAGTGACCATCGCTCTTTGGTAGGTTTCCCCTGCGTTCTTGAGACCGAAAGGCATGACCTTGTAGCAAAACGTTCCCCAAGGGGGGTGATGAACATGGTCTTTTTCATATCGCCTGGAGCCATCTTGATCTGGTTATAGCCTGAGAAACCATTGATAAAGGAAAAGATATCAAATTTAGCAGTGTTGTTTACTAGAGTATCAATGTGTGGCAGAGGAAAATCGTCCTTTATACTAGCTTTATTTAAATCCCTATAATCGACATACATTCTGACCTTTCCATCCTTTTTGGGTACATGAATGATGTTGGCCACCCATTGAGGGTATTTAGCAACTGCTAGGAAACCAATGTCAAATTGTCGTTTGACTTCTTCACGAATCTTCAGAGCCATATCTGGCCTTTTTCTTCGAAGTTTCTGCTTCACCGGTGGACAGTCTGGCTGAAGCGGCAACTTATGCACAACTATATCAGTGTCTAGACCTATAATATCCTGATATGACCATGCAAGCACATCCATGAACCCTTGTAGCAGCTTGACCAATCTTTCTTTGATGCTTTCCCCAAGTGTGGCTCCGGTCTTAACCTCTTTCTTTTCTTCCTTTGTGCCAAGGTTAATTATCTCCACCAGCTCTTAATGTGGTTGTAGGGCTTTGGACTCTTGCTTGAGTAGCCTTACCAATTCGTCGGGGATATCACAATCTTCCTCACCCTCTTACTCTGCGTGGTAGATAGGGAACTCAAAGTTATGAGAGGGAGTACAGTCATTGGATTCAACGAGTTTATTGATTATTCTGCATGTTTTTTCAATGATTGATTTTTATAAAAAAGGTAAAAATTAAAAAAATGCAAAAGAAAAATATTTTTGTAGTTTTAAAAAGATTTCAATTTTCTGAAAGGAAAAACAATAAATGAATAATAAGAGTTTAACAAAATGTCTTTTATTCATCATAATGATTTCTGAAAATGAAAAGGGACCCTACAACATGATCCATTAGCCTTGGTAAGAGCTAAGGATTTTGAAAAACAAATGAAAACACAATTACTTTGACGTAGGAATGATTTCAAGGATCTCAATTGCCTCCTAGTTGGTCAAAGCTGTTTCACATTGGTACACCAGCTTTGGCACTTCTTCATCTTCGGTGTTATCTTCAACTGCACTGACTTGATCTCTATAAACATAGCCTGCACCGAGGAAAACTTCTTGAATGCTTTGTATGTGGTCCTTTTTAGGGACCGGGGCTCCTTCAGATGGCTTGTATCCCAAACCGAAAAGATCCTTCTTCATGTTGATATCAATGACTTATCCCCAACCTTCAGGGATTCCACTTTCAATGGTCTACTTTGCATTTTTCACAAATGAAAACGATGAACTGACCTTCCCCATAGGCTCCTTTGCTTTCACAAATATGGAATTGGCTATCTTAAGAGTTTGGAAAGAAGTTTCCAAAGCATCCTCATCAGCCTCAATATATCAGAAAGATGAGAGGTGGCTAACCATGAGGCCTTATTCACCAGAGATTGTCACAAGCTTGTTGTCAATGACGAACTTCATTTTCTGATGTAAAGTGGAGGTTACTGCCCCAGCAACATGTATCCATGGTCTCCTCAACAGGAAACTATAGGCTGGATTGATGTCCATAACTTGAAATATGATTTCGAATACATGCAGGCCAATCAGTATCAGTAGCTCTACCTCTCCAATCATAGTCCTTCGAGACCCATTAAATGCTTTGACAACCAATTCCCTAGGCCTCACCGCTGATCCTTGGAAAGACAGTTTAACAACTGTTCTCTTTGGTAGAACATTGAGCGAGGAACCTGTATCCACTAAGACTCTAGCTAGGGTATCTTCTTGGCATTTTACTGAAACATGTAAGGCACCATTGTGTTTCTATCCATCCTTTGGAAATTCTTCACCAATGAAGCTCAAAGTGTTTACAAGCTGTGATATTGGCAACCACTTCATCGAATTGGCCAACCGTTATGCCTTGAGTAACATGAACTTGCGCAAGCTCATTCAACAATGCATCCTTATGAACTTGGGAATTCATAAGCAAGGACAAGATGGAAATATTTTACGGCGTTTGATGCAGCTGGCCGACTACTCGATAGTCGCTCTTCTTGTTTATCTTCAAAAATTCAGCATCTTCATTAGATTGTACCACATTTTTTCCTTAGAAAGGATTGCAACTGTAGCTTCCTTCGCCGGTACTTGAGAGGTCACACTAAACGCAGAAGTATAAATTTGACCATTGTGGGTTATTCTACTTGCTCCCGTGATGTTTGTGAGTTCGGCACCATTAACTTCTAGGGTTTTCTCATGTTCAACCTCTTCAGGCTCTTTATCAATAACACTTATGTCATACTTCCATGGTACTGTCTTGGTACTCTCGTATGGAAAATGTGTTGGCATACAAATAACCACAAGTGATGGATGACTAGTTGACTGAACAACATCCTTTCTTTGATAAGTTATCTTAATCGGCTCCGGTAGATTGAAGCAAGGCTCAATTACCACTACCTCTTCTTTCTTCACGAGGCTAATGACCTGCAACACTCATTCGTTCATCAGATCTTGGATATCCTTTTGCACCATCTTACATCCTCTTGGATGAATGACACACTTTTCATAATCCTTATGACAAATATTAACCAAACCAGCTTCCACCAATCTTGCATGGAATGCTAGCAACATAGTTTTGATATCTTCAACATTTTTTATCACATCACCATCAGATGCTTCTTTGATGGCATTAACAACACCATGTGTGGGAAAAGGATTACTCTTAACATTGGGCCCCACATATCTAAATGAAAGGATCTTTTATTCAACCAATTCTCGCACTATATGCTTCAAAGCAAAGCAACCCTCTAAATAATGTCCAGGAGCACCCTCATGGAAATGACAGTGAGCATTTGGGTTGTACCATAGAGATAGAGAATTAGGGGGAGGATCCAGAGGTCTAGGAACCACTAGCCCTTTTTGTAGCAAAGAAGGATATAACTCAGTATACGTCATGGGAATTGGACTAAAGGAGGGTTTACCTCTTTGTCTTCTATTCTAGTTTGGAGCATTTTTATGAGGAGCTTGAACTTTCAGTTGCTGGTAAGCTGGGGCTGTAGGTGCTTGTCGATATGCATTAAACATATTGATAGACTGGCGCTTGCTGCACAGGATGATAGACAGGTGCTTGCGGCTGATTGAAAGCCGGTGTGATGGCTGCCACATATGGTTGTTGAACATACTGCATATGATAGTTTGGTTGTTGTTGGGCGATTTGTCATTGTTGCTTCTTCCACAAGTGACTTCTTCCTCAACTAGCAGAAACGGGATTTATCTCACCTTCCTTTTTCTTCTGAAAACCTTCGAAAAACTTCTTGGCATTGTTATTGTTAGAGGTTCCAGCATCATTCATCATCTTTCCATTTTTCATACCAACCTCAACCTTTATGCCTACAACAACTAAGTCAGAAAAACTTGTTGATACACTGCCCACCATCCTTTCATAAAATATTGGTTGCACAATGTCCATGAACCAATCAGCTAACTTCTTTTCAACCAAAGGGGGTTCAACTTGGGAGTTCATCTCTCTCCATCATTGTGCACATTCCTTGAAAGACTCATTGTCCTTCTGGGACATATTCAGCAACTGTCTTCTGTCAAGTTCCATATCCATGTTTTATTTGTAATGCTTGATGAAAGCATCAGAAAGATCTTGGAAGCATTGGATACGACTCTGATCGAGGCTTAAGTACCATTTGAATGGAGAACCCTTCAAGCTATCTTGAAAACAATATATCATGAGCTTATCATCTTTGACGTGGACGACCATTTTTTAATAGTACATAACGAGGGGGCTTTTGGGGGCATGAGTGGCCCTCATACTTATCAAAGTCAGCAGTCTTAAATTTCGCGAGGATCATAACACCAGATACTAGGCACATTTCTCTAGCAGAACCAAAGACTTAGTCACCTTCCATAGCCCTTAGTTCTTTCTCGAGAATCTAGTAATCCTCTTCTTCGTCAAACAATTCTGGAGCGTGCTATTGATCTTCAAAATAAGGTTACACGCGTGCATGGACAGTCGGTGGTGCAAATGTGTGGACCACAGGATAAGCCTCGGTGACAACTCGTAGAGGCACCGTCTTTGACTGGATTGTACAACGCCAGGGGCTCCTTCAACCCAAGGTGTGAATCCATGAGCTAAACCAAAGATTGGCCAAGTAGAAGGTACCGTTCTTGCAGGTTGGGGTTCAAGAGTAAGACCGACGATCTCTAAAACAACTATCGCTTCACTGTCAATCTTGACTTTGATAAATTATAGCATCTCTATGATTTGACCCACACTTCCTCGTAGATCATCAAGTTTTGAACTCAGTCTTTCCAGTTCTTGTTCTTGGTCCTCCATTCTTTGTCGAGTGCTGGCTCTGGTGTTGTAGTGGTGTTGAGGACTCAATGCGAAACTGAAGGAAGACAATGGAACGGCCTTTTATTTGAAGAAGACATGAATGCATGATGCATATATGGATGCATTTTTATGCGCAAAGCTCTTATTTATCTTTGTTATTCATTTCAGCAATATTAGAACATTTTATTTGCAAATATTTAAATAAGAATAAAAAGTAAGCCAATAAATCCAAAAAGACGACTTTCATTAATTTAAATTCAAATTCAAGTACAAGAGATCTTAAGCTCCATCTCGGCCTTTAGGATCGTTGCAAGATTTATGGTGAGCTCTTTCACCATTTTCTAATAAAAAAACTTAACAAAGTTAAAACTTAAAGGAGGTGTGTTATCTGGACACAAGCACCAATCAACTTTTTTGAGTTTCTCTGGAAGTTCTAGCATGTTGAGATTAGCAAATCTTGCCAAATTGAGGAACTTGCCCTT
Organism: Lathyrus tuberosus; assembly: GCA_022829125.1. Taxonomy (NCBI): domain Eukaryota; kingdom Viridiplantae; phylum Streptophyta; class Magnoliopsida; order Fabales; family Fabaceae; genus Lathyrus; species Lathyrus tuberosus. The sequence continues at coordinate 12,623,888 of JALAZF010000146.1, forward strand.
CCATTCAACATAAAGGTCTTTGAGCTTCGTGATGACGCGCTAATCTTCATCTAGGGTTGCCCTAGCCTCTGTTGTGTAAGCCCTAGAGGCCAATACTTTTGGTACTTGTATCGAATTATTTATTAAAAATAAAAGGCATTTCTTTATTATGTTTGTTTTTCCAAAGTGATAAAGTCCCTAGAATAGCTAGTTCGTTTAATGAAATATTAAGTGTGACTTAATCATGAGATTCCATTAAACATAAGGACACTATTCTTAATATATCCGTAATCGAGCTTTAATGTGAAATAGGATAACCTTAAAGCATTAAGACTATAATGTAGATAGACTGATGATCACATCTCATGGATCATGGATAAGGAGTTATCAAGTCTTAACATAGGTATGAATATTAGGAGTAATATTTATACTGGATTGACCCACTATGAGAGTACTGCATAAAATGTTATGCAAAGTGTCATAAGTTACTCTCATTGTGATAGTGGTGTATACCACCCTTCGACCTGAAACCACTATGGACCCTAGATGTAGAGTCAAGTACTTTATTGCTGATCAAACATTTTTCGTAATTGGATGACTATAAAGACAGTTGATGGGTACTTCATAAAGCATGATGAGGGACATGAGTGACCTAGATGGAATTTGCCCATCCTGCATAACAGGATAAATGTCTAAGGGCCCAATATTGAACTGACCAAGGATGACACGATATATGCCTTGTGGTCAATATAGACATAAGGGAAAAAGGGTAATTGTACACACAAGCACTATCACAAAAGGTTTTGTCAGATCACATGACAATTTCATGACTTGGGTAGCAGTGATGTTTTGCTAGATACCTCTCACTGTTTATTATGTTAAATGCATGATTTAATATAATTACCAACGTCGCGAAATCCTACAGGGTCACCACATAAGGACAGTTTGATAAGAGGTAGAGTAAATAAGGCACACCGTAAGGTACAGTGTACTTAAGTAAATATGTAACACCGTAAGGTACGATGCACTTAAGTGGAATATGAATTGTGGTAAGGTACCGCGTGCTTAAGTGATATACGGTACATCATAAGATATGGTGTGCGTGCACTTAAGTGGGCTTTTTAGCTTGCAGCCCACACAAGTGGTTCTATAAATATAACCCTTGTGCAGAAGCATAAACACTTGATGAAAATTCAGTTGGGAAACCCTAGCCGTATTTTCCTTCTCTCTATCTCTCACTCAAAGCCTTCAATCGTAGCAGCTAGCATTGAGACTGAAGGAAGCTGTTCGTGTGGACTGAGTAGAGGTGTTGTTCATCGTACATCGCTCATGATCATTCCTTCGATTCAGAATCAAAGGTTTCATCGCCACAAGAGGTAACCATTCTATCACTGATCATGATCTTTCGTAAGAATCGCTAAAGGGAAATTTTAATTTCCGCTGCGTTTTGAATCGCGATTTCCCTTCAGCCTCCCCATTCAGCTTCCTACAATATACACAATCATTTTTCAAGAGTAGGTAGGTAATGTACATCCCGAAAATTATTTGGCTAGCCGAGGTATGAAACCGGAATTTCTAAAATTGGTCGAGATATTCATTTTTTGGTCGAGATAGTCATGTAGGAACCTCAGACCGACACACATAGGCTGACCCCTGATACCGAGTGTCTGGGTTCCTTAAAGAAATTAAGAGTTTGGCTAAAGGACGGTAACCATTATAGAACGATTAATAAAACAGTTACATATCACTAATGGTCAGAAAACAGTTATAAGTACTTATTAAGTCCATTACGAATAAATTAAAATGGTTATGTTTATGATGGCCATAAAGTCTAGTTGTTATGACTATTCAGTAGAGGAGAGGTTGACAGTATAAAAAGGTCCTAAGACCAAATGGATGTGGGAGATCGACATGATGAATAACGTAAAAAAGAGTAAACCTACGAAAACCCTTGGACCACCAACAATGGTCGCCATGAATCATATACCCATACAGACACTCCAAACACACTTTTACGACCTTCCCTGGCTAGCATTAGGGAGGTCAATTGATTTATGTTTTTTCGCAAGAACATTGGCACCCACCGTGGGGCTCCGGAAAAACTTTTCCGGACCACACAATTATACTAGTCAATAGTTTTTACAGTCCTACTGCTACTTTCCGTAAAGCAGATATCTGTTGTCAGAATCTTATTCTCAATTGTCTCCAAATTTACATTCATTTCTCACTAGGTATCTAGTTTTGAATGAAGGTGAAGAAAAGTACGCAAGAAGAGGGGTTGAATTATGTTTTTTATTTTCTTACTTTACTACTGATTAGAGTTCAAAATCTAAATTGGTCTTCAGATTCTGATTATACTAAGCAACAGAATGTTAATAAAAGTAAATAAATAATAAAAGAACACACAGAGATTTATACTGGTTCCTCCCAAACTGAGAGTAGACCAGTCCCCTTGCATTACAAGAGATTTTCACTATAATCAAATCATGATTACAATCGCTTATGCATTCAGCATACGACTTTACATTGATCAGACCCTCAACCCAAGACTTCTTGCTTAAACCCCTAAGGCTTAAGACTTCTTTGCTTAGACTAGCAGCCTAAGACTTAACTGCTCAGGTTCCTCAGACTCGAGACTTACTGCTTAAACCCCTCAGGTTCAAGACTTCTGCTCAAGCCCAAGACTTTTGCTTAGATTCTACGAATCTAAGACTTCCTACTCAGACCCTCAGTCAAAGACTTCCTTGCTCAGGTTCCACGAACCCAAGACTTCTGCTCAGACTCATAGTCAAAGACTTCCTTGCTCAATCAATCCACTTGATTAAGACTTTCAATGCTCTAGCACATAGCAGGAGACTTACATGGCTCAAGCATCTTGGCAAGATACTTAGGTGCTCAATCAATCTACTTGATTAAGACTTTTAATTCTCTAGCACATAGCAGAAGACTTACATGGCTCAAGCATCTTGGCGTGAGAGTTAGGTGCTCAAGCACATAGCAAGAGACTTTATCTAAACTGCTAAACAACATGTTCAGCAAAATAGAGAACAGGGTGTACTTGATACAAACATCAGAGTTACATGGAAATCACCATAACAAAGACCTAATGCTCTTAAGATTTCTAAGATATTCAATGTTTAAGAAATCTTAAGGCTTTTACAATTTACAACAAATAATAAATGATTTTGCATACTCGATTGTGTTACTTCATTGTTGATATTGTTATTCCTCTATCTGGTTGATCCTTGTTAAAGATTCAGTTTGAACCTTCAGCTACTTATATAGCAGTTGCAGAAGACTAACCGTTGAAAGAGATAACTTAATCAAATGTCTTTGCTTTCTCCATAGTACAAGAGACATTGAAAATAGATACACCAAAAGATATTAATCCATTGTGTAACATGTTTAACCATTGCGTCTTCCATGAGATCTTGTACTATAGAGTCGTTGAAAGTAGATATCCGTAAAGCATGCTAACTCTTCTTGAGCCTTGTGATCTTAGACTCTAGCAGACAAACTTATTTGACAATGCAGTTTGCTTTCTGCATTACAGATAGTTTCAGCTTTATCACTAACTCTGAATGATCACCAGAAGCCAATTACATTCACCAAGTGTAGAGACAATATATTTCTTCTTCTAATGCCGAGACCTTCAGCTTCAGAGTCTACGCCAGACATCACTTAGAGATTGTTCTTCAGATTCTACACCACCAGAAGCTGGTAATTCAGGTCCTCTTAAGTGCATCCTTATATCAGGTTCTGAATGTATATCTTTAAGCATTAAAACTTTCATACTTGAAACACACATCAAATAATACCATTGTTCTTTTAATACTTTTGTTATCATCAAAACCCAAGGATTATATGTCATGATCAAATCTTGTTCTAACAATGAATGTATCATACACTATCAATTATAAGACCATGATCATAATAAAGTGATGACTCTGGTTCTGCTCAAATCAAAATCAACATGCTCGAATCATCTTCAGGATCGTATTCAAGTTGCTCGAAAGATCAAAGGTCTCCAGCGATTCTGGGTCAGTGGTCGCGTCAAAATTGCTCCAAATCAATGATTCATATCAAGGATTGAACTGAACGAGGATGCATTGAATGGTCCTTCTCTACTGCCAGTAAGATTTCTCAAACATAATCCCCAAATTTATGGGTAAGTCGATCGTCACCAAATATTGGCGATCACTTCGCGTCAGAGAAATTGCAGACTTCTGCTTTACTATACCGCCCGAAGAGACATCGTATATACTTCGATTGAAGGCAAGTTATTCTATTCTCCTGATACATTGTCTGTTATTTGTTTATTTTGTTGTAATAACTCGATTTTAGGGTCTTCGGGATTATAAGTATCAAGAATTTAACCTCGACTCTTATTTTTTATAGACCTGTAATCAATTTTTTTTTGGATATAGTTCTCTATTGGATAGTTAGGATATACATTTAACAGTTTTGCAGCGACTATTCTTTCATTGACAAGAAATGGACAACGTTTGTGATTCTCAATCCAACATACAGGAGAGAAATGGTTTCAAATTTCTTCATTGAAGCCTCTGAGTTGTAGGAGGCTCCATGATTTTGATTTCTTGATTCTAGAATTTTGTTGTTTGACTGGCTGTTATGGACAAGATCGTAGATGCCATTAATCTCATATTTATCGCTAGATAAAGGAGTGATGAGATCGTACAATCAACAGTGACGTCAAAAGATAAGATATACATTTAGGAGTTCAACTAGCCATCCACTATACGAGTACATTCAATGTTAGAGTCCTTAAATGAAACAATCAACCCTCCAAAGGATGATAGAATCTTGGTTTCATTGGCTCTCTACGATAAGGACTACAATCTCAAGACTGATTACAATCTCGTCGACATGATTATCAAATATAAATTTGATTGGCAAGGCCGAGCCGACAATTAAAGTTGAAAGGGCGTTATAGAGCTTGTAACCGTAGTTAATCTTTTCTTCACTGCATCTCTTGGCGCATTGATGATCACGTCGACGTCGGTGTCAAATCTCATCATCAAAGAGGATAGATCTGGCCGCCATGGAAGATTTTGAGGTATGCGTCATAGTAGGTTGATCCAACGCGCCTCTAGTAGTCTCGGATCGGACGACACGATTGCTGACAAAAAGGGGTGAAGTGAGCCATACAACCGATATATAAAATGCAAGAGCGCTGATCACGATAATGCGTAATTGCTGCTAAGAAAATATATTGATACACTAGTGCAAAGAGAAGAATATAATTTTAAAATTTACACCCGTCACACTAAAAACGGGTGTAAATAAGAAATACGATGACAATTAGTAAATAAAGTGTAATTTCAAATATTACCATATGACAATAAACACTCTATTTTTAAAAAATGAGTGTAAATTTAAAATATTATTATAATTAAATTTCTATTACTCCAATTAAATTTAAAACGGGTGTAAATTTAGATGGACTGAAAAAATTTGAATAAATGCAAAATATAAAAATATAAAAATTGAGTGAAATCAAATATTTTTTATATTTTATAAACATTTAAAAAATGCATTTTTTATATTAATTAATTAAATAGGTTCTTTATAATGACAATTAAGACCTTGGATAGAGGCATGATAGGCATGTTATTAATGTTACAAGTTTTTTTATTAAAGAATATATTTTTTTTAAAATTTGTACATTTACATCTACCGTTTAATCTTCTATACAATATATAAAGGAAATACTTTGTTTTGGTGTAGCCATTTTTTCTATTATTTTTATCTTTATTTTTTTGTAATTTACTTAATAACTTTTTATTATTAACTTTCACATAACTTCTATTATTAATTTCTACATAACTTCATATTATTAACTTTCACATAATGTTTTTTTTTTAAAAATTATATTTAAATAAAATCTATTATTTATATTTTCATTCATGTCGTGCTCGTCTGGACGCTAGTATATAATTAAAAGAAAAATATTCATTTTGTATGGCACAATTTTTGTTGTTAGTTTCCCTCTTCTTCAAAAGAAAATTTTCAATACTCCAATTTTTTTCCTCCATATTAACAAAGGCAAGGTCTAGAAAAACACAGGATTTTGGTCCAACCTTTACTTTCGATTTCAGTGTCATCGTGGGTGTCGATTCTTTACTGATTTTTCCCTCGTTCTCGGATTCTTTCTCACAGCGTCTATCAGGTTCATTCTCGCGGCCCTTTTCATTGTCGTTCTTAGAGTTTTGCGGTGAGTTGTGACTTATTCTTTTTCTTATGTTTCTATCCTATTTACTTTATTGTGATATGTTTGACAATTAGGTATCTCAAGCTAGGGATTTCCCGATTTAAAATTGGGTTCAAAGCCTTAAGATACAGGTACAAAACTAGCCCTAACAATATTCTCTATGTTAATTTGATGTCTCTTAAACAGAGTTTTTAGATTTTTAGAGAAAATTTTGTTTCCTGCATATCTATTTTAATTGTATTCGTTTGCATGCAGAGGCTAGTACGGTTGGTGATTGTTTTTCGGTTTGGTGGTTTATTTATTTTTATTGGGGGACATGGTGTTCTGCGTGCTATGTATTTATGTTGGGTCGGATGCCTTTTACCAACATGTTTTAGTGTGAATAGGTGTTAGTTTGTGCGTTTTTATTATCCAGTGCTGATTATGTTTTGTTGTGGTGTGTGACATAATTGTATTTAGTTTCTTTTCTTGATATGCATCTTTCTCTAATAACTATTGGCTTATCTTACACAAACCAACCCCTAAAAAAGAACTATTGGGATTCACAATCTCGGTGTATATTAATATAATGTTCTGTAATAATTGAAAATCAAGTAAAGAGATATATGAAGGTTCTACTAATTTTCTATGGTTTCCTTAAGCCTAGTTTTGTCACGCTGTGGTTTTTTGTGTTCATCAAGGTCCTGTAATTGTCCTAATAATTTTATATGGTTTCTTGAGCCTAGTTTTGTCTTGCATCCTTTATGCTATTTTAAGCCTAACTCTATCATGCACTAATGTTTAATAAATATTTTAAAACAATTTACTGTTTTCAATAATTTCTTTATAGTAATATATGATTATGTACTAGAGAATATTGTTAAAGAAAAAAATGAACTCCAGAACATTTTGCTCCGTTACTTCACTAAAATAAATTTATTGTCTTTAAACTGAAATATCTTGCGAAAAGTTTTAGAGGAAATCCTAAAAGGTTATTCATAATTTGATGATAATATTGGAATAACAAGCTAACCATTAGAGTATGAAGCTTAAGCTCTCAAAGTTGACAGTCATAAACCGCCACAAGGCTGCAAGACTTCGTAGAGTTCACCCTTTTCTAAGGAAGAAAGAAGATACAAATATCAACACTTACATTTCATTATTATTTTTTTAATTCTTTGATTCTTTAAGACTAACCCTCCATATAAATAACTTTTGAAATCCCATATAGATTATGGCTTGGATCAAATTGATTGTTTTTTTATTCTTTAGCCAAATATCCCCCTTGAACATTCTTCTTGTTTTTTCAATACATAATTCTTGATACAATCTCATTATATTATATTCTTTTAGGTTTTGGAATAATTTTATGTTTGTACAAACTAAAGAGAATCATAACTTTGAGTGTACTAAGGATGAAACTAAGAATATCCCTCACCCACACAAAAAAAGCTTATCAAATACAACAATGAAGCATGTATTTGTGGTGTGTACGATTCTGCTAGGTGTAACTTACTACACATCACCAAGAGATGTGTTTGATCATGTGCAGCCGAGATTAAGTATTTTTCTCAATATTGAAACATTGAACTACTTTGTGGGGGTTGTTTGCGTAAATCAATGTTTTAAACTCAATTATAAGTCAATAGTTTTGAAGCCTATGTAGAGACTTATGATCTTGCTTTATTTGTTCGTTTTGAGACTAACATAGAATGATGAATTTTATCTCAATTCTTTTACTTACAAGACGTGGGATTACTACATATTAGAGAAAGAGACATGTTAATTATGTTCTTATACATTTGTTTTTCTCATTATTGGCGGTGTTGTTGCAATGCATACCATAAATTCATTATCATTACCCCATTATACCCCCATTATACGTGTAGTTGAGTGGGTTTTGTGATATGTGTGTTGTATTAGAGTTTTTTTTTATAGTGCTCTCTGAGGGATTTTTATGTATGTTGTATTAGAGTTTTTTATATTAGTTTCTAGTGTTATTTTCTACCATATTCAATTTGTGAAGTACTTTGATTTTATTTAATTCAATTGCAATTAGTGTCAATAAATTTGTGTTGTTTTGCAATTGGTGCCATGATTAGATGAAAGTTTGTATTGCTTGTTTTTATTTCTTTTGTTTTAAATGTTTCAGAAAGAGCTAAAAATGCATGATAATAAGGCTAGAACATCTCAATTGGTCTAAGAGAAACAAATTCATGTCTCAATTGGTTCGAAGCTCTTTTCCATGCATAAGTTGCACTAGAAAATCTCGTGGGGAAGAAGTATATGATTTGAAGTTTGGTGGTGAAGTGGATCGAGTATCCGGTCTTGAGCTATTTAGAACTTCAATATATTTACAAGGTAATTAAAATGTTTAAACAGACTTTCTTCTGCAATTCATTTTACTTGATAATTTTTCAAGTCTCCTGTCTCTTAATATCATTTTAGACATAAATATTAGTAAATTGGGTTATAGCTAGCTAGTTTCGTCTCCATGTGACCTTGACTTTACCGTAGGCTTTAAACTAGACTTTGGCTGTATCGTGGTTGCTAATAGAGCCAGTTGTAGAGTAAGAAGAATGCTCGTGTTTGATAGAGTTGAGCTTGAAGCTGTAAGTTTGGGATTATTTTATTTTACTTTGGACTTTAGTGTTTATAATTTTATGCTATTGGTTGAAAGAAATGTTCTGAGTTTACAGAGCTTAAATAAATATATTGTATTTGCTTTGATGTCTCACAAGTAAACTTAAGTATGATGGAACACATGCAACACATTTTAATTGTCATATATCTCTTAAAGTCATGTTATTGAATCATAGTTAAAATTATCTTTTGAAGTATATATAGTCATATATGCATTCACTTTTCTCATTAAATTTGTATGTAGATTGTTTATTGAATGTCCAGTTACATACAAATATAATGAAATAGAATGTAAATAAAATAAAATATAATATAATTATTAAATATTTTACATAAGTGATATCTAAAATAGAGTGTAATATACCATATTTTTACATCCTATTTAAAGAAAATATGGTGTAAATTTGTTATTTTTTTAATAATCTGATTGATATAAAATAGGCCTAATTAAGGCCAAATCAAGAAACAAACTGATCCGATGTGCTCGAACGGGTCCACGCGGGCTGGTCGTTATGGAGGTGTCCGGATGGGTGCTGGTCGTACTGGCTGTCCGGTAAGTGATTGAGGAGAGGTGGTGGTGTACCTGCAAGGCACTCCGACGCTCAAGTAAGAAAGGGTCAGAAGAAAGGGGCAAGTACAAAGTATTAGTTCGTAGGGTGAATATTTGATACCTGACCCTCTCAAGTGAGAGGGTTTATATAGGGCTCTAAGCGCGTGGCTAACGGTCCTATTTTCGGGGCGAAATAACCGTTTTCCCTAAAGAATCGGTCGCTGCCCAAACTAGCCGTTACGACGGGCAGGGTGTCCAAAACTAGCCGTTATGTCGGGCATATGCTTAGTTTCGGGCATCTGCCCATGGCTGTCGGGGAGCACTGAAGCTGTGCACGTTGGGCAGAATGTCCGGGGAGGAACGTTATGTTCCTTGCCTGGTAGGAGGGGCAGAAAGGTAACTTTTGCCCTCCTGCGGATTGGACTTAGGCGATTTTGGCCGCTCTGTAGCAAAGGCTTACTGGGCCAATTCTATCCATTGGTCCAGTCCAGAACAGGAGCCCCCCAAGTCGTTGCTCCCGAGCATGAGAGTGATGACTTAAGGACTCCTCGTTGTCCCGGGGGACTATCATGAAGTCGTCGTTGGATACGAGGACGATTGTCTCGAGGCGCTCGTGGTTCTCCGTGTCTGCGATGCTCGTGATCGAATCCCTCTTGCCCGGTATTCGGGGAGGTGACGCGTCAGATGGAATGGGAAACGTTGGGTCGCCACGTGTGCATCGAGACCTGTGTAGCAGTTAAGTAGGTAATCATGGCTAGTGGGTCGTCATTATTACCTACGGGCGCGTGTGTGCACGTGCCTCTTGGTATAAAATGGGGGAAACCGTCCCATTTTTCACTTTTCCCTTTCTGATTCTTCCCCGTCGCCGCCTTTGTTCTTGTCCGTCATCGGCTCCAAGCAACCGGCCACCGCAACAAGTTTCGAGCAGTTGCTTTTCTTCCAGTAAAATCAAGTAAGTTTTCAGATTTTCTGTTTGTTTTGCTTCGTCTTGTTGTTAGTGGTAGGTTGCATGTGGCTAGGGTTAGTTTTAGATGATAAGATAAGTAGATTTCCGACGAGTGTTGGTGGTGGGTGGTGGGCGGTGGTTCACGTGGTGGTTGTGAGTTGTGACCACCGCGTCTTTCGTTTTCTGGGGTACTTGGTGAGTTTCCTAGTAGGATGTTTCCAGATTCCGGTGGAGTTGTGCGATTCCTGGCGGAGCTTCAACGGAATCTGGGCATATGCGCGGGGAGGTTACTCGTAGGAAGTTGACATGTCTCGGGCATCTCTTCGCGGGGATGTTTTGTTCTTCTTTGCTCGATGTTGGGGCCTAGGCCAGGGACGTTGTCCCTAGCCTTTCGCGCGCCCTTTCACTTGTCTTAGCGGTGGAAGGGTGGATTTGATTTCCTGTCGAATTCACTGCCTTTCTCTGCTTTTTCAGGTGATCATAGTGGCGATGGAGCCCGAGAGGGAGGTTATACCCGTTACGTCCGAAGAAACTGTCTCCGATGAGAGCAGCAGTGCAACGGCCTCGAGTTCTGCGTCCTCGAGTTCGTCGGCTTCGAATTCCTCGAGCGACGTCGAGGGGGAAGCGAGTGATGCCGAGGAGGGAGATGACCTGGGGGTCGTGGAGGAAGATGTAATGGAAGAGGACGTAGACGCGTTCTGCCCGGAAGAGTGGGAGGTGGCTGAGCCTTCCGAACACACTTCCACGTTTGCGAGGTTTGCGGCGGATGCTTTTACTGAGGTGGGGCCTTCAGGTGAATGGAGGGTGCTTCTGCCTAGCGTGGGCGAGCGGATATGCTCGAGCTTCGGGGACTGCTTCGGGATGTACGAATACGTCTTCAAAGAACTGGGGCTGAGGTTGCCCTTCACTGACTTCCAGCGGTCGGTGTTCCATCATCTGAAGCTGGCGCCTTCCCAACTCCACCCCAATTCGCTGGCCTTTATACGGGCTTTTGAGTTGGTGTGCGAGCACCTTGCTTTGGGGCTCACCATCCCTCTGTTCTTTGCTGTTTTCCACCTACAGCGGCAGCTGACGGGGAAGAGGTACGGATGGGTCTCTTTGAAGCAGCCTAAAAAACTGTTCAAGCCGTTCTCGGAGTCCATCCGAAACTTCAAGAGACGGTACTACATCGTCGAGCCTCTGTCCGAAGCTGCTAAGGACAGCACGTACTGCTGGGAGGTGGAATGTGATGAGAACGGGGATGAGTTGATTAACGAGGAAGGGAAGTACATTGGGGAGAGAGTGTACAAGTTCCCAATCCGCTGGACGCCCGACCACTTCTCAAAGAAGCCCAGTGCCTATGTTTTTGAGCCGAGTGCTTTACGCGGGCAGGATGCCGCGTCTTACGAGACCCTGGTGAATTGGGTCAACTCCTTTCAGCTCGCGACCTGTTGGACGAGCAAGGGTAATCCTATCTTCGAGGAGGATGGCAGTCAAAGGGTCGAGCGCCGGTTTATCCCCGTCAAGGCACTGCTGGAGTGCAAGACTTCTGCGGATGTCACGGCGCTGCTCGGTAGATTTAGTTACTTAGACTTTATTTGCTATTCTTTCTTCCTCGTTTCTGACGCGCTTGTTTTCTTTGTGCAGGTGAGATGCCTCAAGCCCGTGACCGTGTGGTGAGGAACGCCATGGCGAGGGGTAAGGCTGGAGCGACCCCCTCCAAGACCCGGACTGCTGCTGGTGCTCGTGCGCCTCCCCCTGTTCAAACTGCTCCGGGGACCTCCTGTTCTCCCACTCCCTGTCCGCGGGATTCTCCGCTGCCTTTGGTCGGGCGACAGAAGCGCCTCCGGACAATAGATACGGTGGATCTGAGGGGGGCAGTTGAGAAGGGGAAGTTCGAACTTCCTCCGTGCATCAACGATATGAGGTTCTTTGAGGGTAATACCTTGGTTGTTCCTCGGGCTGAATCTCTTAGCCTGGGGAACATGGATCGCGCGGGCAAAAGGGCGATGGTGGCCAGGGATGCTTCTGCCCTCGTGAGGATGCTCGAGATGGCAGCTGTGTACGCTGAGGGGGACCACGTGCTCGAGGCTGAGCTTACTGCTGCTCGGGCCTCCGAAGCGACGCTGAAGGAGGAGGTCCGGAATGCCCGTGAGGCGAAGAAGAAAGCCGAGGAAGAGGCGACAACGCTGAGGGAGGAAGTTACCAAGCTAAAGTCGGAGAAGAAGGCGTCCGAGGAGTTGAACGCGGAGTTGATGGCGGCCAATGCCCCAGGTGATGACGAACCAGAGGAGATAAGAGTGTTGAAGACTCGGGCAGAGCTGGTCGCTGGCATTCTGCAGGCCGAGGATGATGGTATTGCTGTGGTCGCGGAGTCTTTTGATAGTGCGGTGGCCCAGTTGCGAGTGGTGAACCCTGAGCTCGAGATTTCGACCGGGGGTACTCACTACCTAGCTCGTGTGGAGGGTGGCCGCATTGTCCTGCCCGAGGGTCTTGTTCTCGATACTCCCGAGGAACATATCGAGGAGCAGCCCGTGGAGGAGCCGAGGCCTGAAGCAGCGTCAACCGAGCGTGTGGAAGACTGAAGAGTTTTTGTTGCTTAGCTGTATCTTGTCCGGCCTGCGTGCCGTTGAACTCGTTGTAATCTTATTTTTGTTCTGGGGGCGTGGCCCCTTTTTAATGTAACAAGCACAATCTTTGGCCCTTGTGGCCTTTTAATTTAATGCCCAGTTAATTTATACAACTTCTGTTTATACTGTTGTATTTTGTTTTAGTTGTGTATGCGTGACTGCCCGTCGGAGGGTGTGTTTGTCAACAAGGCTTATTTTTGACAGATTGCTCGTTGCGTTATGAATTCGCCAGTGTGGGGAACTGGTCGAACAGCCGGGGAAGATCCTGGCGAGGTTGCGAATCTCAGGTCGCGATTGAGGCCTGAGGTCGCGGCGTGAACGTCCCATCGCGAACTGGGGTTCTGCCAATCATGGTACTTGGGCGAAGGCGGTGCTCGATCGAGGACCGCCGACGAGCGGAGCTCCGGCTCGTTTATTTGAGCGGGATTCCGCTTTGTACGTACGCGTCGTTTGTACCTGAACGAGCGTGATGGCCGTTAGACGGCCTTGTGACGCGAGGAAGCTTCTTGTGCCTTTTAGCTGTAGTATTGCTTAAGTTTTTCAGCGTTCCATGGTCGAGGGAGCGTTTCCCCGTTGAGGTTTTCGAGGAAGTATGCGCCGTTCCCCGTTTTGGCGCGGACTCGGTATGGTCCTTCCCAGTTGGGCACCAGTTTACCTTCGCGGGAGTCCTTGTGGTTTCTTCGCAGGACGAGGCTGCCCACGTCGAATTCCCGTCGCAAGACTTTGGTGTTGTGCCTGATCGCTATTTTTTGCTTGAGAGATGCCTCGCGGAGGGCTGCTCCTGTTCGGATTTCCTCGACGAGGTCGAGCTCCTCTCTTATCGCTTCGTCGTTCATTTCCTCGTCCAGGGGTGATTCCGTCCTCCTGGACGGTACGTGGATTTCGATGGGTATGACCGCCTCGGTGCCATATGCCAAACGGAAAGGTGTTTCCCCGGTGGTGGACTGGGGAGTGGTGCGGTATGCCCATAGGACACTGTGAAGCTCCTCGACCCAGGCTTTCTTTGTTTCGTCCAGTCTTCGCTTGAGGCCGCGCAGTATGACAAGATTGGCCGCTTCTGCCTGCCCGTTGGTTTGGGGATGCTCCACGTAAGCGAAGTGTTGCCTCGTTCCGAGGTGTGCGACAAAGTCTTGGAATTTTTTGTCTGTGAATTGTGTTCCATTGTCCGTGACAATTGCTTGGGGGATCCCAAACCGGGCAAGGATGTTCCGCTTGTAGAAGCGCAGAATGTTGAGCGCTGTTATCTTGGCTAAAGCTTCTGCTTCTATCCACTTTGTGAAGTAATCTACGCCTACTATCAGGTATTTGTTTTGGCTGGACCCCGTCACGAAGGGTCCTAGGATGTCCAGGCCCCACCAGGCGAATGGCCACGGGGAGGTCATGCTTTTTAGTTCGTTTGGCGGAGCTAGGTGCATATCCCCGTGTCGTTGGCATTTGTCGCATTTCTTCACATGCTCCTTGGCGTCTTGTTGCATGGTCGGCCAATAGTACCCTGCTCGGAGGGCCTTACGGGCAAGGGACTTTCCTCCGAGGTGTTGGGCGTTGATGCCTTCATGGATTTCTCGCAATACGTGGGGGACGACCTCCTCTTCTATGCATTTAAGAAGTGGGATGGAGAAGCCCCGCCGGTAGAGTTTGTTTTCGAGGATAACGTACGAGCAGGCCCTTCGTTTGATGGTGCTGGCCTCCTTGGGATCCTCTGGAAGTTCGTCCCTGGTGAGGTAGTTGTAAACGGGCGTCATCCAGCAATCGCTATCCCCGATCGCGTGTACGTGTAGGGTCGAAGATCCCTTAGTGATGCTTGACCGGGGAAGTATCTCTTGGATGACTGACCTGTTTCCGCCTTTCCTCTTGGTGCTTGCTAGTTTTGACAATACGTCTGCTCGTACGTTGTGTTCGCGTGGAACGTGTCTTACTTCTACTGTTCTGAATTTCGACATCTTTTCTCTGACGAGGGTGAGGTATTCGGAGAGACTGTCGTTTTTGGCTTGATATTCCCCGGACACCTGGTTGGCTACGAGCTGCGAATCCGTGCAGATGATGACTTCCTCGGCCTCCAGGTCTTCGACTAGGCGTAGCCCGGCGAGGAAGGCTTCGTACTCGGCCTGGTTGTTTGACGTGGGAAAAGACAATGTGAGAGAAGCCTCGACTATGGTCCCTTCGTCGTTTTCCAGAATTACGCCTGCCCCGCTGCCGCTCGAGCTGGATGCCCCGTCCAAATAGATGGTCCATCTATTTGTCGCGTGGGGCGAGGAGTTTGAAAAGGTCACTTCTGCTACGAAATCGGCCAGGGCCTGAGCTTTAAGAGCTTTCCTGCTTTCGTACTGGACGTCGAATTCGGACA
The DNA here is from genome assembly GCA_022829125.1 of Lathyrus tuberosus. Lineage (NCBI taxonomy): Eukaryota > Viridiplantae > Streptophyta > Magnoliopsida > Fabales > Fabaceae > Lathyrus > Lathyrus tuberosus. The sequence goes on from JALAZF010000146.1 coordinate 12,639,170, forward strand.
GTTCTAGCGACCATCTGAGCATTCGCCCGACCATGTCTGGTCGTCCCAGTAGCTGCTTGATGGGTTGACCTGTCCTCACCACGATCGTGTGGGCCAAGAAATAGTGTCTTAGTCGTCTGGCAGCGTTGACGAGGGCCAATGCTACCTTCTCTATCTGTTGATATCTCAATTCTGTGTCCTGCAGTGCCTTGTTCGTGAAATATATCGGCTTTTGCCCGCTAGGATTTTCGCGGATGAGAACGGCGCTAACGGCCTCGGCGGAGACGACGAGGTATAGGAACAAGACCTCCCCGGTATCTGGTCGTGATAACACGGGCGGTTCCGATAGAGCTTGCTTCAAATGGAGGAGGGACGCCTCGCATTCTTCGGTCCATTCAAACGCTGCTTCTTTCCGCAAGAGCTTGAAGAAAGGAAGGGCGTGCTGGGCGGACTTTGCGACGAAGCGGGACAGCGAGGTCAGCACTCCGTTGAGGGATTGGATGTTCTTTTTAGACGTGGGCGTTGGGAACTCGGAGAATGTCCGACATTTATCGGGGTTAGCCTCTATTCCTCGTTCCGTAAGGTAGAAACCGAGGAACTTACCTGCTCGTACCCCGAACGTGCACTTCTCCGGGTTGAAACGCATTTGGTATTTCCTTGCCTGCTCGAAAATTTTGCGGAGGTGGGCAACATGGTCTAGTTCCTCGTGGGATTTGACGATCATGTCGTCCATGTATACCTCGAGCATGTCGCCTATCTGTTCGCAGAAGACTTTGTTCATCATTCGTTGGTATGTAGCGCCGGCGTTCTTCAGTCCGAAGGGCATTACGTTGTAGTAATAGTTGCCCGATTCGGTCATGAAGGCTGTGTAAGTTTTATCGCTCGCTGCCATTGGTATTTGGTTGTAGCCCGAGTAGGCGTCGAGGAATGATAACAGTTTAAAACCGGCCGAATTATCTACGAGTTTGTCTATATTGGGGAGGGGGTAGGCGTCCTTCGGACAGGCCTTATTAACATCAGTATAATCAACGCACATCCTCCATTTTCCATTATTTTTTCGTACAAGTACAACATTAGAGAGCCATGTAGTATATTTGGCCTCGGAAATAAACCTAGCTTCTAGAAGGTCTTTGACAGCTTTCTCCGCGGCTTCTGTCTTCTCCGGGGATTGCTTCCTTCTGCGCTGGGCAACGACTTTGACGGTTGGGTCGATCGTGAGCTGGTGGCAGGCGACGGAGGGGTCCAATCCGGGCATCTCAGCAGCACTCCACGCGAACAGGTCTGCGTTTTCGTGGAGGCACGCTTTCAGCTGTCTTCTGGCCAGGTCGGGCAGATCTGCTCCGATCTTCACTCCCCGTTGGGGGTCTTTTCCGAACGAAACGATCTCGAAGTTGCCATCTGGGACAGGTCGTAGGAGATGGCCGCTGTTGTCGGACTTAATGCCCGACGGTGTTAGAACCTTGGCGCAATCTTCTTCGCTGAACCGGCTGTCTAGATCGATTGATTCGACCTGGGGGAGTGGTCTTGGCTGCTCGGAGCTGCTGGGCAGGTGGGGACGACCAGATGCTCTTGGCTTCGCCGAGATGGTGTTAAGTCCCTTTGACGCTGCTTCAAAGCAGCGGCGGGCAGCCTCGATGTTGCCGTGGAGGGTGACGACCATCCCTTCAGAAGTGTAGTACTTCATTTTGAGATGTACGGTGGAAGGTACTGCAATCAACTCTGCCAGGGTTGGCCTTCCGAAGATGCACTGGTATAGTGACGGGCAATCGATTACCAGAAACTGTGCCTTGATTGCTCGGGTTGTCCTTCCTGAACCGAATGTTACGATGAGCTCTACGTAACCTCGGGGCTTTGTCACCGCTCCGTTGAACCCTTGCAGGTCAGATCCGGCGTATGGAGTGAGGTGAGAGTCGTTCAGCTGCAATGTCTCGAACAGGTGGTTGTACATTATGTCAACCGAACTACCCTGGTCCACGAGTATCCTTCGGACATCGAAATTTGCCATCCTTGCCCGGATAAGCAGTGGGATGTTCGAATTCGGTGCCCCGCCGAGGAGTTCTTCCTTGTAGAAGGAAATGGGAGCGGACCCTTTGTGCGTGGTGTCCAGCGTGGTGACCTCGTTGGAGCTTTTGCTGATCAGTTGGTCGAATCTCCTTTTGACCGAGCCAACTGTGACTTTGTTGAATCCACCCCCGGAGATCACCATGGCCGACGGGAATGCCTCCCATGGGCTGCTGGCAGTGAGGTATGTGGAGACGAGCAGATCGTCTGGGATGCGAAAGTCTTCTGGTCGAGTCACGGACATTGCGACCTGGACGTTGGTGTCGTCGGAGGGCGGAATTTCCTCTGCGACCTTTTTACTTTCCTGGGACTCTTGCCGGGGAGCGTCCTTCTTTTTTGCGAACTGCTTCAGATGGCCGTCGCGAATGAGGATCTCTATGGCATCTCTGAGGTGGATGCACTCTTCCGTTGTATGGTCGTGACTCTTGTGGAAACGGCAGTACTTGGACTTGTCCATCCCTGGTCTGACCGGCAGCTGCTTGGGGAAGCGGACTTTCGCCTGTTTGAACTCTGAGTTGGCGCACTTGGACAGTATTTTCTCCCTCGAGGCAGTGAGGGGGGTATAATCGTGGAATCGCCCGGAGGGTGCTCTCTGCTCGCGTGTATCGCGAGGTCGATCGTCGCGACTCTTGTCTCCTCGACGGGACGTCGAGGGTTCTTCAACTCTGGACGTCCGGGCACCTTCTTGGTTGCGAGATGTCCGGACCGAGTGGGTCGCGACCTTCTCCTCGTACTGTATATGTGACTGGGCCTAGTGGAGAAGTGCATTGAGATTCCTCGGTGGGTCGAGGCCGATGGCTTTCGCGAAATCGGAACCAGGACGTAACCCTTGCTCGAGCAAGAATTTCTTCATGGCGTCGGTCGTTGGTACCTGGACAGCCTCCTTGTTGAAGCGCTCGATATAAGCCCGGAGAGGCTCCTCTTTGCCTTGTACGACGGCTCCCAGGGACGCCTCGGTCTTGGGGTGGCGTCGTGAAGCGGTGAAATGACGGGAGAAGATCCTCCCCAGCTGTCTCCATGACGTGATGGATTCCTCGGGCAGCTGCTTGTACCACGTCATTGCTCCTTTACGGAGCGTGGTCGGGAACAGGCGGCACTTGATGGCTCCCCGTACCCCTCTGTAATCCAAGAGAGCGTCGATGTTCTCTATATGCTCGTCCGGGTCGGTGGTTCCGTCGTACGTCCCTAGCGACGGAGGCTTCTCCAGCCCCTTAGGAAGGCAGGTTGCTAGGATCTCCTGGGACAACGGGCCTCGAGGTTCGTCGTCGCTATCTGAACTTGGCTCTGATGGTGACCGTCGTCTGCGCTCGCGGCGGCGGTTTCTGTGAGGTGAGGGTGAACGGGACCGGTCATGAGGTCTGCCCGGCGGGGAGGGCCTATCTTGCCTCGTTCTTTTGCGTCTCGACGGGGATCGATCTCGCGGGGAGATCTGGTCGCGCTTGCGAGTGGGTCGTATCTCAGGCCCGTGCCTAACCGCACGGTCTTCTCCGCGCCTAGGTGGCGGGCTTTTGGATCTTCGGGCTTTATTCCAGGGAGGAGAGGATCTTGGGAAAGATGCCTCCTCAAGAGCTCCTATCCTTTCTCCTTGTCGTAGGATGAGGAGGTTGGTGCGGTTAACAGCTTCCAGAAGGGCTGCCACGGCCAAATCGGCGCTGGGTGGACCGGGAACTGGCCAGTCTTCCGATGGGATCTGTACGTCTCCTTGCCCGGTGGGAGGAGGAGTTGGAGATGCAGTAGCCCCGTCCCGACGGAAACGGGGGTCAGAAGGTAACAAAGAATGGCCGTCAACGTCCACCTTGTTGACGGGGATGAGAACAGTGGTGTCAGCACCTATCGCGGAATTCTGGGCAGCCATACGTGGGCGGATCAAAGAGAATATGTTTTGATCTTTCGATTTCCGAGGAGGAATGAAAGAAGGGGAGAACAAGAAGTTCCCACAGACGGCGCCACTGATCCGATGTGCTCGAACGGGTCCACGCGGGCTGGTCGTTATGGAAGTGTCCGGATGGGTGCTGGTCGTACTGGCTGTCCGGTAAGTGATTGAGGAGAGGTGGTGGTGTACCTGCAAGGCACTCCGACGCTCAAGTAAGAAAGGGTCAGAAGAAAGGGGCAAGTACAAAGTATTAGTTCGTAGGGTGAATATTTGATACCTGACCCTCTCAAGTGAGAGGGTTTATATAGGGCTCTAAGCGCGTGGCTAACGGTTCTATTTTCGGGGCGAAATAACCGTTTTCCCTAAAGAATCGGTCGCTGTCCAAACTAGCCGTTACGACGGGCAAGGTGTCCAAAACTAGCCGTTATGTCGGGCATATGCTTAGTTTCGGGCATCTGCCCATGGCTGTCGGGGAGCACTGAAGCTGTGCACGTTGGGCAGAATGTCCGGGGAGGAACGTTATGTTCCTTGCTTGGTAGGAGGGGCAGAAAGGTAACTTTTGCCCTCCTGCGGATTGGACTTAGGCGATTTGGGCCGCTCTGTAGCAGAGGCTTACTGGGCCAATTCTATCCATTGGTCCAGTCCAGAACACAAACCATGCTATATAGCAGGGAAAAAACCAAAAACCAGAACAATCCTTGAAGCAGGATATGAGCTGGAGCTACAAATAAGAGTCCCTCCCTCCAACTTGACTTAGATAGACACCACCAATATAGAAAAACAAAACACAAATACTGTATAGTACATCCTAATCTAACAGTCAAGAGAGCTACAACAATAGAAGGAAAATATCTCAGCTATAGAAATCAAGTGGCATCTTGAACCATTCGTAGAAATTGCCATAAGGTTTTTTGTCGGTGTTCTAAAGCCTCCACCTCCATGATGTTTGGACGATCCCCTGAAACATTTTCTTAGGAACCGCTACGTAGTCGTTGAAAATCACTTGATTCCTATACCTCCATATACACCAACAAGAGACTAACCAAATAAAACACGACGGATTGCTCAACCCAGGATATTTGGCCCAGTACAAGAATGACTCAATGCAGTTAGCGCCTTCCGGGTAATGCACTCCCAGCCACACTTCAATCTCCCTCCAAATTTGTTTCGATTTGGGATATTTTAAAAAGATATGAGTTATATCTTCTAGATCCCGAAAGCAAAATACACAATCCATTTGGTGAGGGTCGTTGATAATACCTCTATTTATGAGGTTATCGCGTATCGGCAACCTATTTAAGAATAATCTCCAGCCGAATATCTCGATCTTTAAAGGAATTCCAACTTTCCATAACCTGTCTAACGCCTCCTTTGTTTTGAAGTCTAGCACTACTTCATCCAAGTTCTGAGTCAAGGCAAGATAACCGTGCTTCACACTGTAGTTATTCACACTGTAGTTATTATCAACTCCTTTGGGCTAAATGATCAAGTCTTCATCTAAAGAATTGAGGACCACCTCTTTTAAAAGCTGTTGTAATTCTGCTGCAGAATCACCACCCTCTTCCACCAGAATGGCATTCGTGCCATATAAATCCCATTGCCACTCATTTTCAATCCAAAAGCCACAATCTTTGATAAAATTTTCAGAGGAGTCCCACCTATCCAACGAGAATGCCAAAAGAGAGTGTTTCCACCATTTCCTACCTTCCATGATAGCAGCTTAAAGATGCCTTGGTCATTTGAAGGGGTTGCCAAACAATTTATGTCATACCACCACCTGGACCAATTTCTTGGTTTCTTGGCAGGCTGTTTTAGGAAACATTTTTGGAAATCACCGCCGTATTTAGCCTTAAGAACACAACTGCACAAAGCTTCTGGTTCAGTAGACACTCTCCACACCCATTTGGCAACTAAGGCGCGATTGAAAATCGACACATCTTTAATGACTAAACCTCCAAATTTTTTGTCTTTGCATACATGAGACCATTTCACCCATGAAATGCAATCCTTCTCACACTCTCCTGCCCATAAGAATTTCCTCTGTATTGATTTAATCTACTTCAGGATCTTTACTGGAGCCAGATAAAAAGAAAGATAGTGTATTGGCATATTGGTTATGACAGAGTTAATCAGAGTTACACGGCCACCGATTGACAACAATCTTCCTCTCCAAGATGACAGGCGAGCTTTGATGGATGATATCACAGGTTTCCAAAAAGCAATAGATTTGTGTCTTCCTCCTACAGATAGGCCTAAGAATTTAAAAGGGAATGCTCCTACTTTACATGATAGAAACACTGAAGCTGCTTCAATCCTGTTCATGTCTAGACCTATCCCAATAAGGTTGCTTTTGCAAAAGTTGACCTTCAATCCGGACAGAATTTCAATTCCTCTCAAAATGAATTTAATTGCCCACATGTTGGACCAAGAATCATCACAAAAAAAAAAGTGTGTCATCAGCGAATTGGAGTAAGCTAATAGATGTTTCTTCATCAATCTTTAAGCCACTCAGAATGTTATTTTGTTCAGCTTGTCTCACTAGCAGTGCCAAACATTCAGTTACCAGAACAAAGAGAAAGGGGGATAGTGGGTCACCTTGAAGGAGTCCCCTGCCAATCTTAAAATCCTTAGATAAGCTAGCATTCACAAGAACCGATCCAAAACTATGACAGATTAAGCCTTTGATCCAGTTTTGCCATTTGGAGTCGAAGTGCATTGCTTCAAGGACCTTAAAGAGAAAATCCCACCTTATAGAGTCATAAGCTTGAGAGAAGTCCACCTTGAACATAAAACCTTTTTTCTTTTTCTTGACTACATGATCATAGACCTCATTCGCCATAAGAACTCCATCAAGTAACTGTCTCCCACTAATAAAAGCTATTTGATTAGATGATACGAGATTCCCCATCACGCTGCTTAGTCTGGCAGCAAGGATTTTAGATATAATTTTGTGAATACATCCAATAAGGGCTATTGGTCTAAATTCGTTCAATGATTGTGGATTTTCAGCCTTTGGAATCAAGGCAAAAAAGGATGAGTAGAATGATTTGGGTAAGTAGCCCTTCACATGAAATTCAAAGGTACATTTTGTGATGTCTCCTCCAATAATCTCCCAAGTGTTCTTAATAAACTTCAAGTTGAACCCGTCTGGGCTTGGACTTTTGTTACCATCACATAAATTGATTGCCTCTAGGATATCCTCATTAGAAAAGGGTTGTGTTAGCCTAGAATTATCCTCCACTGTGAGTTTCTTCAAAGCACTGAGGTCTATGTTGAAACCACCAATATAATTGTTCTTGTATTTATTAGAGAAGTGGTCATGGATTACTTGTTTAACTTTCTCTGCCTTATCATCCAAGGACAATCCAATATTCAGGGCTGTGATCGAATTCTCCCTTCTTCTAGAATTAATTAGAGAATGAAAGTACTTTGAATTATTGTCTCCTTCAAATAACCATCTTGATCTTGATTTTTGATGAAGAATGTTCTCTTTTATATGTAGGTTATTCCAAACTTCTTCAATAGCAACACTTCTTTGTTGCATTAAACTTTCAGGCAAATCAAAGTTTATGTCAGCCATCTCCCCTTCCAATTTGTTGATCTTCTCAATCCCTTCCTCAACCTTAAGATCAATAAATCCAAAGACATTTTCGTTCCACCATTTTAATCTTGTTTTGAGGATCTTAAATTTTTGAAGCAAAATACTATTTGCACAACCTGTTACTATACAACCTTCCCAAACTTCTCTGACAAACTTTAGAAAATCTGGGTGGTCGAACCAAGAATTGATAGTTTTAAAGTGTTTAGGCCCCCAATTTCTATCATTAAGAACAAGGGACACTGGTATATGATCTGATATTTCCCTATCACCCACATTTTGATTAACAGCCTTCCAAACTCTACATAAATCTTCTGAAATAAGGAAGCGGTCTAATCTACTTTTGCACAAACCATTAGAGTTGAACCACGTAAATCTGTTTCCTACTACCAGAAGATCCACAAGCTCCATATCATCTATGAACATTCCAAACTCCACCAATTAAGCATGATTATAAGACCCTCTACCTTTCCTCTCAGCCTTAGATTTGATAGCGTTGAAGTCTCCCCCTAAGATCCAATCTGCTCTTGGGAATTTAGATTTCAGTTTTACCAAATCTTCCCATAGTTTCCTTTTTTCAGTCAAGATACAAGAAGAATAAATGTTAACAATGTAAATAGCCTTATCTCTACAATGACCAAAAACACCAAGAAAACCAGGGCCAGAAAAACTAAAAATGGAATTAAATAAATTCTTATTCCAAATCAATAACAAACCTCCAGATTGGCCTACAGATGCGGTAGCAGACCAATCAAAGGCTTCTCCTCCCCACAAACTTCTAACAAAGCTATCATTTGTTATCTTACGCTTCGTTTCTTGAATCAGACAGAACTCAATTCTCTCCTTCTTAATTAGATTTTGAACTCTCCAAATTTTTATAGAAGAGTTGCATCCACGTACATTGTATGATGTGATATTCATAATTCTCTTGATCTTGCCTCCTTCAAATTATCAAATCTGGCTCTGTCTCTCTTCTCCAAACCTCTAATAATACCTTCAAGAACTTCATCATCTTCTTCCCTTTCGAGGCCCAAACTCTTCAAAATATCCCAAACCTTGCCAGGGACATCCTCCAACTTTCTTTTCAACCTTTCATTACCAACTTCCATATCTTTATCTGATAAAGAATCACAACATAAAATGGACCCCCCCGAATATCTTGACTCATTATCTTCATTCTGAGAGCCAATAGATATATGACCAACTTTGTGAATAATCAAGGAGTTGGGCTGTTTAGGAGAAAGAACCGAGTGAATCAATGCAGAATAGTATGAGGGCGCATAAGGAATCTGAACATTTTCATAGATTTCTGTCAAAGACTTCTTTTTTCTGGCTGAGGTAAGAGTATGAGGCTCACTTGGTTTTGCCACCGGCTCTAGGTTGGGATTGGGCCTCAGTCCAATTGTGATATTTTTATCTGCGCCTAATTCAAGGCCCAAATCCAAACTGCCTTCACGAGGAGTCACAGTCACTACCTCCAAGTTCTTGTTCTTTTTCCCAAAAGGCCTGTCACCTTCCATAGGATTTTGAGACGAGTCGGACTTATCCTCCTTATCATGTCCCATTTGACTTCCTAGAGATTCGCCAACATTAAATGCCTCCCTTTGTTTTGATATCTCAATATGATTTCCTAGACCTCTGCCACTTCCAAGAATAAACTTTTTAGACTGCTTTTGCTTCTGATGCGTGTCTGCTGAAAGAGTATGGGCGGCTCCCTGCTTTTCCACATTACCAATGTTATTGGTCTTCCCTAGTTCTTCCACATGGCTATCTTCCCTGCCACCATCAGCCCCTCCAACTTTGTTGTTTAGTTCATCTTCTTACCCTGACAAAACTCCATTGACGTCACCTTCAATATCTTCATCATGCCCATCAAAATCTTCCTCCGTGTCTTCAACATAGGATTCCTCTGAAGTATCACGATCCATCTTACTACCAGCAAAAACAATTCTTTCTGGACCATGGAAATCTTCTACCAGTTTTATACTAAAGAGGACATCATTAATCTCTATACTGAACACCTCATTCAGGTTGTTTGTATATTTTGTTTTGATCAAAATTCTGGCCACGTCGAATTTAGAATGTGCTTCAGTTTCCTCATCACTACGGATGTATTCTCCAATTCTACATGAAATGTATCTAAAGAAATCTTGTCTCCAGGCATGACATGGAACCCCAAGACATTTTACCCAAGTTAGTCGTTCTTAGTCGACTTCTGCAGGTGACCAAGGTCTTATATCATCGAACCAATTCAACAACCAGTCTTCCTCTTCTTTGATCAAGTTTCTTACCACATTTTCCTCTCTGTCTTCCAGTAAACAAAGATTGGCCCCCATTGGTGTTACTTTAATGTGGAAAAAACCCTCTCTATTAAAAACTTCCTGTATGTTATAAGAATTTCCAGGGAGCTTAACATCACCCACATACGCTTCTTCGAATCGTTTGATTTCCCCTTCTTCCATTTTAAACATAAGGCCAGACCAGCAAGTTTTTACTTCCTTCTTCCTTCTAGAATTTGAATTTTTATGAATATTGTAGAGTTTTGTTTTATTTCCAGCATCTCCTGATACAATGCAGCATTATCCAAACAGATTTTGTCACTTCTCGTGTAGGGTCGCGTTCGTCTGGTTACTTTTTTGTATTTTCTCTCCCAGATTCCACCCTGCCCCTGTTAAACCTTGGTGTATTAACGAAGCTTGGTGTATTAACGAAGATTTTTCTACCCTTGATCCTAAACCTTGGTGTATTAACGAAGATTTTTCTACCCTTGATCCTAAACCCTGCCAATATCCTTGCATTCTCCACATTCCTAAACCTCACAAAGCCATATCTGTTACCCCTTTTATCTCTCTTTGCATGCATAAAAATCTTGGACAATAATCCGTATTCCATGAAAATCTTTGCCATGTCATTTGCACTGTAATGATCAGGAAATTCTGTAAAGAAGAAAGAAGTAATTTCTTCTTGATTTTGAATCCATTTGCCATTTCTCTCCTTCCAGATTGACACCTTCAAATTATTTTCTCCATTCCTCATTCCCCTCACAGTCTTCCAATCCATGACGAATAATCACATAAAATCCAAAGAAGCGAAGAACGCTGTTGCAGTTGGGTTTGTGATTGGATTGTTCCAAAGGAGATGAACCGTTAGTAGCAACCACCATGCTTAGGGAAGGTGAAACTTGCGTATAATTATGCTTTAGATATGGTGTAAATTTGTTTACGTAAATGTTAAGAAATGTGGTTGGGCCTAACTCAACCCTATAAAACCGGTTGGTAGAGTGAGGATTGCCCCCACTTATAAACACATGTTCATGCCATATGTTGTCCGATGTGGAACTCTTAACACACCCCCTCACGCCCAGGATTGGACTTCTGGAGCGTGAAAATAAATGGTGGGTGACCCGATAGCGGAAACCATAGAAGGTGACCCACCGGATCTTAAACGAGACTCATATATCATGTTATTAGAGTTTGGCCTAAAACAACCTTACAAAACCGGTTGGTAAGGTAAGGGGTGTCACTCTATATAAACTATTTCAATGTTCTATCTCCAACAAATGTGTGACTTTAGGATATTCCTAACACACCCCCTCACGCTCAACACTCTTTTTGGGCTTGGTGCATGGATTTAAACAGTGAGCTGCCCAAGGTCTGATCGATAGGCTCTGATACCATATTAGAGTTTGACCTAACTCATCCTTACAAGAGTTTGGCCTAACACAACCTTACAAAACCGGCTGGTAAGGTGAGGGGTGCCACTCTATATAAACTATTTCATTACTCCATCTCCAACCAATATAGGACTTTAGGATCTTCTTAACACACCCCCTTACGCCCAACATTTTTTTAAGGCTTGGTGCGTGGATTTAAATGGTGGACTGTCCAAGGTTCGATCGATAGGCTCTGATACCATATTAGGGTTTGACCTAACACAACCTTACAAAACCGGCTGGTAAGGTGAGGGGTGTCATTCTATATAAACTATTTCATTACTCTATCTCCAACCAATGTGGGACTTTAGGATCTTCCTAATAGTAAACATTATTCATTTTACACCCGATTTTTATCAAATAGGGTGTAAAATTTTGTGTGTGTGTGTGTGTGTGTGTGTCACCCATTTTCTATAAAATTGAGAGTAATATACCCTATATTTACTCCCATTTTAAAACGGGTGTAAATTCCTCAGACATTTCTCACTCTTTAAATATACACCCTCTAATAAACGAGTGTTAAATGTATAAAAAATGGGTATAAATTTTTATTTCTGCCTTAGTGATAGGAGAATGAATTTTGAGGTGCTAAACATGATTCTTGATTCTTGATGTAGCGTCTTACATTCAGCTGCGGAGGAGGCCATGTAGAGATTACACACATACACTGAATTATAAACTAGTTATCATCAAGAGAAAAGATTGCAACTCATTTGGAAATTCTTCATGGTATTCAAGCAAGTGTTGAGTCAAATGCGTACTCAACCGAAATAGAGGATTATTACGATTCAGCTGCAGATTCCTCGTGTAACAGCAAGACTAGTTCTTCCGAATCTATTGCAAAACGATTGAAAAATCTTCTTGCTGACTTCAAAGCCGCAGTCTTAGGTTATGGAATTTTGGAGTCAACAAGATGTATGTACTAAAGAAGTTGAATATAGTAAGAAGAGCACGAGGCATCAAAGTATTGGTTCGCTGACTGAAATTAAATTATCAAAAACACTGCTCCATGTACTACTGCCAGAGAAGTGACATTGCCGATTGGGTCGGTCGAAGGTTCTTGTTCATAACCAGGGATATTAAAATGTTTGCTTGATTAATGGCGATGTCCATTGTATTGGCAGTGGTGACTGGTATGTGTGATACAAAGGTCATATTAAAGGAAAATTCAATATCGATATTGGTGATATTACATTTCTACGCTGCTGGTCATGGGTCCTCTAATATGGCCAATTACGAGTGAGATTTTTCTAATAAATATAAAGCACTGGATAAAGCACAGCGGTCGCTGTGCAATTTATAACAGTAATTGTGTTATTCCAAACATTTTTTGAATATGTTATGCTTGCAGCCTTTTTGTTCTATGAAGGTTGGGTTGGTACGATGCCGACTTTTACTTTTTTTGAGACTAAGAGAATTTCTTTTGAGTCTATGTATACTACACGAGGCAAACACTAGTTGTGATCCCGGTTTTTTAAAAGGAGAAGACGACTAAGAAAATCATTCACAGGATTATGCAAAGAGATGCAAAACAACAAATCGTCTCTTTGTACACTAAATATGTCAAACTACATCATGAACATCAGAATATGAACTAACAGAATCAATTTTTGGAATCATGGATCAAATGAAATCGCTGATGAAATTAGAGATTAGGCATATGCAAGTGTATACTTTAAACTAATTGTTTGTATTTTTGGATAAGGCGAGATAATTTCTCTGTCGTTTGTAATTTAGAACTTACATTAGACAAAATGGTTGTCGCTTCTTTCCCCTGCGAGGGCGGAAGACACCTCCTATTCTCTAGGTTTTAAAATTATGCAAGGCAATTGTCGGAACAAGGACAGAGAAACTTACCCTTCGATAAAGTAAAGGCCGAGAATGATGAAGAAATCCATTGAGAGTGTTCAACCTAAGACTTCCACATGAGAAAAATCGGCTTCGGCTGGACTACGTTAGTATAACTCTAGCCGAAGTCCAAACGCACTTGATACCTCTGGCGAAATCAGCTTCGGTTGGGCTACATTAATATACCTCTAGCCGAAGTCCAAGCGCACTTGATGCCTCTGGATAAATCGGTATCGACAGGGCTAGATTAATATACCTCTATCCGAAGTCCAAGCGCACTTGATACCTTTGGAGAAATCGGCTTCGATTGTGGTACGTCAATATATCTCTAGCCGAAGTCCAAACACACTTGATACCTCTGGCATAATTGGCTTCGGCCGGGTCATGCAAAACAAAAACCTCTGACCTCCATTTAACGTCAACTCCCATGGGGCTGTGAACGCCGATCATGCGAAGTTAATATATCTCCGACATGCCTAAAACTCACCAAATTCTATGACAACTAATATGGTCGAGAACCATTGGGGCTCTCTGACTTCTCCATATCCAGAACTAGTGGGGTTCTAAGATGACACAATGCCGAGAATCTACTAGAAATATCTGGTTTCTTTATTAAAGACGTACTGTTCTCTGACATCGTTAAAATCGTAAATCTTCCCAAGATACGCTTGAAGCTCACTCTTCTTCTTAACAAAACAAAAATATGCTTTGGGCTTAATGGTAAGGTAATTATCAAAGATCATTAGAAGTAAAATACAACGTTATTATAAATCTAAGGACCTCAATAGGGTCCAAGCATGTTACAAGAGAGAAAGAGAGAGATAAAATCTAGCAAAAGGATATTCTCCATGTTATAAAAGAATCGACATTAGGCCATTTTAGAAATTGCATGCAAGTAATAACAAGTCTAGTTGTACCTTATCTTCAATAAACAATAATGTTCCGGGCTTCTTTTGTCCGAACATTTCATCCTTTTAGGATTCATGCCTAGGGGATTATGTACATCTCGAGAATTATTTGGCCAGCCGAGGTATGAAACCAGAATTTCTAAACTTGGCCGAGATATCCATTTTTTGGTCGAGATAGTCATGTAGGAACCTCAGACCGACACACATAGGCTGACCCTTGATATCGGGTGGCCGGTTTCTTTAAAGAAATTAAGACTCCGACTAAAGGACGATAACCATTACAGAATGATTAATAAAATAATTACATATCACTAATGGTCAGAAAACAGTTATGATCGTACCTGGATCAGACAGTGATGGTGGCCAACGGCGTCTGGAACAGCAGCTCCGGTGATGGTGAGAGACGGTGGGGGGGGGGGGGGGTGTACCTGCAAGGTACTCCGACGCTCAAGTGAGAGAGTGTACAGAATATCTTCAGATACAAGAAGAGAGAATGGTAGGAAGAAAATTGTCTAACCTGACCCTCTCAAATGAGAGGGTATTTATAAAGAGCCCCCAGCGCGGGGCCAACGGTTACTTGCAATGGGCTGGATCAATCAGGCCCACTCCAAGTAACTGCTAGGGCTTACGTGTAGTAGTGAAGACCAGCACGTGGTCTTCGCCCTAGAGTAACTGCTCCTAGATTTTTGGAAGTAGGGCAGACCGAATCTTTCGGAAGTGGGAGGTTACTTGGAACGTGTCCACGCGGGATGGACCGTTGGGTGCTCCTCGCGGGGAGGAGCCTTCTATGTCGAGGAGATGTGAAGCCCGTAGGAAGGGCATGGCCTCGCGGGGAGGCGATACTGTCCGTCGAGGAGGGACGAGTAACATGCTCGCGGGGGAGAGGTTAGCTTGTCGAGGAGTCACATATCAGCGGGTGGGACGTCCTCGACTCCTATTGTCCAAGGTGCCCGACATTGCCTGAGTGCCCGGCGAGACAGTGGCTGGCACGTGGCAGTCGCGTGTCCGCAGAGGGACCTTGCCTTATTGGGCCTCCCCAGGTAGTATGGGTTGGGCCTGCTCGACTGTTGGGCAGCCTCGGCCCAGTCCAGAACAGGAGCCCCCCAAGTCGTTGCTCTGAGGCGTCAGAGTAATGACTTAAGGCTTACTGGCTTGTCGGGGACACCCCCAAGAGAGGAACCGAGGAAGCCATTTTTGTGGTCGACGTACGTACGGTCGCACATAAGTCGGGCATCATTCAGTAGCATTTGGCCGGCACGCCGGGGAGATGAGGAGTTTCAGATTTAAAGCGTTTGGAAAACTGGAACGACACGCGTGGGAAGACGCGCAGCTGCATGCGTGCCACGTGTCGCCTGCCATTATTGCCTAGGGGGGCTAGGGCGGCTGGCTAGGGTAGTGCACTTGAGTGCCCTAGGCCCCTCGAGTCCCGCGAGAATCGCCTATAAAAGGCTGCTCCCCTCGTTCATTTTTCACTTTTGCCTTTCTCTCTCAAGAATCCTTCTCATTCTCTCTCTACACTCTCCCGTTGCCGGTCGCCGCCGTCAGCCGCCGGATACTCCGTGCCTGAAACCCACAACAGTCGCTCTCTGCCGTAAAGCCGCCGGAAACTCCGTGCCGGAACCCTAAACCGCTACTCTCAAGGTACTTGCTCCGAAATTGATCTTTTTCTTACATTTCTCTTCAATTTCATCTAGTATATGGCATTTCCTTGATGAATTGATGATGTTCTCACGGGAAATGAGAGGATTCCTGGCGAATACGGCGGGAATCTTTAGTTGTTGAGATAGGGGGTGCTAAGAACTTCACCCGCTTTCGTTGAATGTTTCGGGGACTAGGGATGAACATGTCGGGGACCCGTTGAATGTCTCGGGGTCCCCAATAGTTACTCTCTTTCCTTAGCGTCACGGGGACACGGGGCAGAATCTTCCGGGGAGGCGATGAGTTCCCCGGCGAACGTGTCGATCCTCGGCCGGTTATATCGGGGAACCGAGAGAGCCTTGCCCCTTCCTCGCCCGTTCGCTTGAACAGCGGTGGAGGGGTGAATTTGATACGACCCATCGAATTCACCGTTTTCTTCTGCTTTTCAGGTAAATGGACGATTTGTCTACGAAGGTGGCCGTAGGATCATTCGAAGAAGATGACGACCAACCCGACTCCCCCATGGCTCACATGGCTTTCGGCCGGGAGCGCCCGCTCAAAGAGTGGGTCTGTAAAGAAGCCCTGGAGATGTCGTCAATCTTCGCCTACAAGGACGTGGACGACGCGTTTTGCACCGTCGAGCACAGGCTCATCGGTTCAGACAAATCTTGGAAGGTCTTCCGTCCAGAGGAGCATCATCGGATATGCCAGCCTTATCGGGGAATGCGAATCCCGTTGTATGAATTTATGTTCAACCAGGCGGGGTGGAGGTTGCCCTTCACGGACTTACAAGAGGGAATCTTCTCCTGGCTGCAGCTGGCCCCTTCACAAATTCATCCGAACTCCTTGGCTTTTATCCGGGCCTTCGAGCTTGTCTGTAAGCATTTAGCAATCGTCCCGACGACGTCCCTCTTTTTTCGAATATTCCATCTACAGAGGTCGTCATCAGGTGGACGACATGGATGGGTGTCCTTTAAGCAGAGCAAAGCTCTGTTTCATACATACTTAGACTCCATCCGGGACTTCAAGTTCCGTTATTATTTTGTGAAGCCGGTCACCGTCGGGGTTGTATACTCGTTGTACTGGAAAGTCACTCGCGACGTCGACGGTGTCTCCGAGGAGGTTCTAGAGCCGAGGTTCCCCCTATACTGGACGAAGGAACACTTCAAGAAGGGGGTCGACAAATATAAGGTGAAGCATAGTCAGCTGGTCGTCGAGGACCAGGAAGCTTACGACAAGATCGTCGCGTTCGTCGAGAGCTTCAACGAGGCTCAGCACGAAACGTTGGACGGCCAGCCCATAATGGGAGCAGACGGGCAGGTGAAGAAACAGCGCCGTCTGATCAACACCCGCGTTCTGCTCGAGACCTTCTCCGACGAAGAGGCCATCGAGTTGTTAGGTGGTGAAAACATCCACGATCTAAGCATTCCTCGCATCTGAATTCCTTTCATTCCTTGCCTTACTAACTTTTTCTTTCTTTTTGCAGGAAAAATGGCCGGAGCCGAGGAAAGATTAAAAAAATTGAAGGCGAAGAGGGCTAGGGAAGAGCAGCTTCGGGTGGAGGCGTCTCGCTCGAAAGGTCAAGACGTCGCTCCTTCCGGGGTCATGCCTGAGGGTGGTTCCTCGGCCACCATGCCCGAAGGTTCAAGTCAGTCTCAGCCTGCTGCCACTCTGTCCGAGATTTCAGAGAGGCAGACACCTCCTGCTGGGAGCCAGTCTCCGGGTACTCAAGGAACGCCAAAGCGGCAACGGGTTTCGAGCGTGGAGATCGTCGATCTAGGCCACGAAGACAGTCCACCACCTCCTCCAAGGTTTGAGCTTCCACCATGCCATCAAAAGCCCCGCTTCTTCTCCGAAGTCATCTATCCCCGTGTCCCTCCCTCTGAAGTCGAAACTGTGCTGGGAGCTGTCGCTGAGGCAAGGAGGAAGACGATCTTCGAGGATTTGTCCGCGGTCTTGCGGCTTTGCTCGACCGCCATTGTCCTGAACGACGAGACTCGCCCTGCTGCTGAGTTTTCTCGACTGCAAGAGAAGCTCGAGAAATTGGATGCTGAGATGCTCGAACTGCGCAATGAGTTAAAGGAGTGCAGGGACCTAAACAAAGAACAAGGCGAGCAGCAGCAGCGGGCTGAGAGGAAGCTGAAGGAAGTCGAGGAGAAGGAGAAAGGCCACCTTGCCCGAATCGCCGAGCTGGAGGCAGAGGAGAAGCGGCTCAAGGAGAGGATCGCTGAGTTGGAGGATGCTGTGCGGCCGACCGAAGGCGAAACCGAGGAGGACAGGCTCCTAACCACTCGAGCAGCGCTGGTGGCTCAACTCAGGAAACTCGAGCAAGATCTCCGGCTATCTGAGGACGATGCTCTCGAGACAGCGGGCATAGGGTTCAGAAACGCAGTGGCGCAACTCCAGGTCCTGAACCCCGGCCTGGTGACCGATGGGGCGGACGTTGACTTCGAGGTGGTCGATGGCCGGATAGTGCCGCCCGAGCAAGGAGAGGACGCCAACGAGGGAGGTGGGCCGGACGCCACCGAGACTGCTGCAGAGTAGGGACATAGTTTGCTTGGCCTGCGTGCCATTTTGTTTTTGCCCGGCTTGTGGGCTTATTTGATATACTTTTCGCACAATGGTTATTTTGCCCGCTTTGTGGGGTTATATGTGTAATATTCGTACAATGGGCTTTGCCCGATTTTCATACTTCGTTGTGTCTCTTTATTAATTTTGCTTGTGTGTGATATTTTATGCATTACTTATTTTTGTCTAAGTATTTGATACCACTGGCGCCTTGGGCTTGTGCTCGACTTTGATGATGCTCGACTGCGAAGAGAGCTTATCCGAGCGGTCAGAGGTTGTACTCCGACCTTCACGAGGCTAAGAGAGCGGTCGATGTCTTAGCTTCGCGGCGTGAACTTCCCATCGTGAGCTGGGTGTTCTGCCTATTTGGTACGTCGACGAAGGAGCTCGGTTGAGGTCTCCTCGCCGGGCCAAAAAGTCCCACGCACACACTTCGTGGTTTTTGGTCGTCGTGTATTATATAGAGGTGTCGCGCATGTACCGTTGCACGCCCCCGTGGTCGCGACGTTGTACTGTCCCGGGCAGTGTCTAACTGTAGTATTGCTTGAGCTTCTCAGCATTCCATGGTCGAGCAAGTTGTTCCCCGTGTAGGTTCTCGAGGTAATAGGCACCCGTCCCCGTCTTAGCAGTGACGCGGTAGGGGCCCTCCCAGTTTGCGGCCAGCTTTCCTTCGCGCGAATCTTTTTGATTTCTTCGCAGGACAAGACTGCCTACTTGGAAGTCTCGTTTGATAACTTTGTCATTATAACGCAAAGTTATTTTTTGTTTTAAAGAGGCTTCTCGGAGGGAAGCACCGGTCCTTATCTCATCGACTAGATCGAGTTCCTCGCGCAGAGCTTCGTCGTTTGTCTCATTGTCGAGGGGAGCTTCTGTTCTCCTCGAGGGTTCCCTGATCTCGACGGGGATAACCGCTTCGGTTCCATACGTTAGGCGAAACAGGGTATCCCCGGTCGTGGAGTGCGGGGTCGTTCGATACGCCCAGAGGACGCTGTGCAACTCCTCGACCCACCGTTGTTTGGCCTCGCCGAGTCGTCGCTTAAGTCCCCGGAGTATCACTATGTTCGCTGCTTCGGCTTGTCCGTTAGTTTGAGGGTGTTCGACCGACGTGAAGTGTTGTTTTGTGCCCAGTTTGGCGACGAAGTCCTGGAAGTTCCTGTCGGTGAACTGTCTCCCGTTGTCCGTGACAATGGCTTGGGGCACCCCGAATCGGGCGAGGATGTTTCTTTTGTAGAAACAGAGTATGTTGAAAGCGGTGATTTTGGCCAGTGCCTCGGCCTCAATCCACTTCGTGAAGTAATCCACCCCGACTATGAGGTACTTGTTTTGGTATGACCCCATGACGAAAGGTCCGAGGATATCCATTCCCCACCATGCAAATGGCCACGGGGACGACAATGACTTAAGCTCGTTTGGAGGAGCGAGGTGCATGTCTCCGTGTCTTTGGCAGCGGTCACATTTCTTAACGTGCTCCTTTGCATTATGTTGCATAGTGGGCCAATAATACCCTGCTCGGAGTGCCTTTCGGGCTAAGGACCTTCCACCGAGGTGTTGGGCGTTGATTCCTTCGTAAATTTCTTGGAGGATCCCCGAAACTTTGCCTTCTTCGACACACCGGAGTAAGGGAATGGAGAATCCTCGACGGTATAGTTTACCTTCGACGACGGTATACACACATGCCCGCCTCTTGACTATCCCTGCTTCTTTAGAATCGTCAGGTAGTTTGCCCGTCGTCAAGTATTCGTAAACAGGGGTCATCCAACAGTCGGCGTCTCCGATTGCGTTGACTTCCGTGGTCGGTGCGGTTTTGGTTATGCTCGGTTGGGTCAGTATCTCCTGGATAACTGATTTGTTCCCTCCTTTTTTCTTAGTGCTCGCAAGCTTGGAGAGCACGTCTGCCCGAGTGTTGTGCTCGCGCGGGATGTGAGCTACTTCCGCGGAGACAAATTTCTTCAACTTTTCTTGCACCAAGGTGAGGTACTCGATGAGACTGTCGTTTTTAGCCTGGAACTCTCCCCGAACCTGTGATGCCACGAGCTGGGAGTCTGTAAAGATTTTGACCTCTTTTGCGCCGAGGTCTTCCGCAAGCCGAAGTCCCGCGAGGAAGGCCTCGTACTCGGCTTGGTTGTTCGATGTCTTGAAAGACAGTTTAAGGGAGACCTCTATCAGGATGCCCTGCTCGTTTTCCAGGATAATGCCCGCTCCGCTTCCCTTCGCGCTGGAGGCCCCGTCGACATAAATCGTCCATTTTTGGGAGCCATTGGTCGAGGATTCAGCGAGGGTCATTTCCGCTACGAATTCGGCCAGTACTTGGGCTTTCAGGGCTTTTCTTCCTTCGTATCGAAGGTCGAACTCGGACAGTTCGAGAGACCATCAGAGCATTCTCCCCGCCATACCTGGCCGACTGAGGAGCTGTCGGATGGGCTGCTCTGTTCTTACCACGATTGTGTGGGCCAGGAAGTAATGACGTAATCGTCAGGCTACAGATACGAGGGCCAAGGCGACCTTTTCAATCTGTTGGTATCTGAGCTCGGGACCCTGAAGAGCTCTGCTCGTGAAATAAATTAGTTTCTGTCCGTCGGGAGTCTCCCGTATAAGGACAGCGCTCACTGCTTCGCCGCTGACGGCCAGGTACAAGAAAAGTGTTTCCCCGGTATCTGGTCGGGATAAGACCGGGGGTTGAGACAAGACTTGCTTTAGATGGAGGAGGGCTTGCTCACATTCTTCACTCCATTCAAATGTCGCCTTCTGTCGGAGAAGCTTGAAGAAGGGGAGTGCGTACTGCGCGGATTTAGCTGCGAAACGGGAGAGAGACGTCAGCATTCCGTTAAGCGACTAGATCGACTTCTTCGAGTTCGGCGTGGGGATTTCGGAGTACGCCCTACATTTGTCAGGGTTCGCCTCGATGCCCCTCTCCGTGAGGTAGAAGCCGAGGAATTTCCCTGCGCGAACACCGAAGGTGCATTTGTCGGGGTTGAACCTCATGCGACATTTCCTCGCCGTGTCGAACACTTTCTGGAGATGAGCGGCATGGTCGATTTCCTCCGCGGATTTGACGATCATGTCGTCCATATAAACCTCGAGCACATCGCCGATATCTGCCCGGAAGACTTTGTTCATCATCCGTTGGTAGGTGGCGCCCGTATTTTTCAAGCCGAAGGGCATTACGTTATAGTAGTAATTGCCCGACTCGGTCATGAAGGCTGTATGCCGTTTGTCGGCCTCGTCCATGGGGATTTGGTTGTACCCCGAATAAGCGTCCATAAAAGATAGTAATTTAAATCCTGCAGAATTATCGACTAGTTGGTCGATGTTAGGTAAGGGATAAGAGTCCTTCGGGCATGCCCAGTTAAGATCCGTGTAGTCAACGCATATCCTCCATTTTCCATTACTTTTCTTAACGAGTACAACATTTGAGAGCCAAGTTGTGTACTTGGCCTCAGAAATAAAATTTGCCTCTAGGAGGTCTTTTACAGCCTTTTCAGCAACCTCCATTTTTTCCGGAGACTGCCTACGCCTACGTTGAGCTACGGCCCTAGCGGCCGGATCTATAGTCAGCTGATGACAGACTACTTCGGGGTCCAGTCCGGGCATCTCTGCAGCACTCTAAGCGAACAAATCTGCGTTTTCTCGGAGACACGCCTTCAGTTGCCTTTTCGCTAGGTCGGGGAGTCCGGAGCCGATCTTCACGCTTCGGTCTGGGTTGTCGCCGAGTGGAACCAGCTCGAAATCTCCATCTGGAATGGGGCGCGTCGGGTGGAGAGGCTGCCCGTTGACTTCAAGTGGGAGATCCTCGCCATCAGCTTCCCCTTGCTCCCCGGGAAATCGGCTGTCCAGGTCAACCGCACTGACCGGCGGTAGTGGAGCCTGCACGACGTCTGAAGGTGTCTCGGCCTGAGTCTTGGATTTGATGCCGCCGATGACGCTCAGACCCCTGATTGCTGTGTCAAAACATCTTCTGGCCGCGTTGATGTCTCCGTGGAGGGTGACCACACGTCCGCGCTTCGTGTAGTATTTCATCTTCAGGTGGACCGTTGATGGTACTGCCGTTAGCTCCGCCAACGTGGTCCTCCCCATTATACAGTTATAGAGGGACGGGCAGTTTCCTCAATCCCGAAGGTGACCATCAATTCCACAAAACCCCACGGTCTGGTGGTCGCGCCGTTGAAACCTTGTAAGTCTGATCCTACGTACGGGGACAGGTGTTGCTTGGTCAGCTGGAGGGTCTCGAAAAGGTGGACGTACATGATGTCCACCGAGCTCCCTTGGTCGACCAAAATTCTGTGGACGTCGAAGTTGGCCATCTGTGCCCGGATCAGGAGGGGGATGTTTGCGTTCGGTGCCCCGCCGGGAAGTTCCTCGAGGTAGAAGGTAATCGGATTTGATCGTCCTTTAACCCTCTCGAGTGTAGGAGCTCGAGGGGTTGTTGCCTTCAGCTCGTCAAACTTCCTCTTGATTGACCCCACGGTCAAGCGGTCAGGGGCTCCGCCCGATATGACCAGGGCTTGGGGGAAAAACTCCCAGGTGCTTCGGGCACTTATCGAGTCTTCAGCCGGGAAGTTCTTCCACATGTCCCGGACAGCTTCAGGGCTGTCGAGTTCTCCCGAAAAACCGAAGTCTTCTGGTCGCGTGATGCTCAACGCGACTTGCAGCGATCCGTTGTTGGGGGAGGGAGTTGACTCCTCGACATTCTGAGCCTCCTGGCCGCTGGGGCAGGGGGGCTCTTGCTGTTTGGCGTACTTCTTCAGGTACCCTTCTTTAATCAGCGTTTCGATAGCGTCCTTGAGGTGGACGCAATCTTCAGTAACGTGCCCGTGACTGCGATGAAACCGGCAATACTTGGACTTGTCAGCATTTGGTTTGGCAGCCGTCGGTTTCGGGAAGCGGATTCCCCCTTTGACAAACTCCGAGTTGGCACAGTCGCTGAAAATGCGCGAGCGGGACACGTTCAGTGGTGTGTAATCTTTGAAAAGGCCAGACGGTCCCCGTGATTTGCGGGGCTCTTTGGTCCGGGCTTCTTTCTTTCTTTCTCCGCCTCGCCTGGGTGGAGGGGAGTCTCCTCTTCTCCTGTCTCCACCTCGCCTGGGTGGAGGGGAGTCTTCTTCCTTGTTGCCGCGGGGGCCTTCTCTGCGCCTCGAGTCGAGGGCAATTTGCGCAACCTCAGCTTCCTCGAACTCAATATACGACTGAGCCCTCTCGAGGAGGCCTTCAAAGCTGCGGGGACGGTGCAGCCCGACGAATTCTGCGAACTTGGATCCTATCCTCAAACCCTTGATGATGAGGTACATTTTGATGTGGTCGGTCACATGGATCTCGACTGCCTCTTTGTTGAACCTCTCTATGTAGCTCCGGAGAGGTTCATCCTTCCCCTGAAAGATGGCTTTTAGGGAGGCTATTGTCTTCGGATGTCGACGAGACGCCGTAAAGTATTTTCGAAAGCGTTCCCTCAGGACCCTCCACGACGTAATTGACTCGGAAGCTAGGTTTTTATACTAAGCCATGGCCCCTTTCCGAAGAGTCGTAGGGAATAGTCGGCATTTGATGGCGCCGGAGACGTTCCTGAAATCGAGGAGAGCTTCGAAACTCTCGACATGGTCATCAGGATCGGACGTCCCGTCATAGGTTCCTAAGGATGGGGGTCTCTCCAGGCCCTTAGGGATAGGGGCGTCCATGATGTGCCTGGCCAGAGAGGTCCGGTAGTCGTCGTCCTCGCTTGCTCCCGGGGACACGGATGGGGAGTGTCGCCCATGAACATGGTGACGTCTCGGGGAGTGATCTCTTGGACGTCCTCTGGGATCCTCGGTTTCCGACTTGCTCCTTTTGTTTTTCGAGGGCCGAACAGGTCCCTTAGGGGGCGGGGAGCGGTGGCGTTTTTGAGGATGTTCCGGCTGTGAACGCTCTAAGCGTGGCCTGCGACCTCTGGGAACCGGGGAAGGGCTTCGCGATTCCCCCGGGACGGTGAACGTCCTGGAAGTGGCGGTGGTCGGTGCCTTCGCGGGGAAGATCGACCACGACTTTTCTCCAGCGCCTCGATCCGGACGTTCTGGTTGAAGATCATCTGGTTGGTCTGATTGACCAACGCAAACAAGGCGGCGGTGCTTGGATCCGCATTTGGCGGCGGGTCCACGGGCTGAAAGACGGGCTGGAGGACTGTTTCCTGTCCGTCTTGGTGAGCTGTCTCGTACTCCACTTCGTCGGAAGACGGGGAGGCGGTGAGTCCATCTCTGATGTCGTTCTACACGACGGGTCGGGAAGCGTTGTTGTCGACGTGGTTGCCAGTAGTGAGCTGGGCAATGACGTTGTCTAAGGCTTGATTCGCTGACGGGTTGGCCATGGTAGTTGTTGAACGGAGAAAACTTTGGTTTATCGAACAGAAAAATGGGGAAGCTTATGTTGTTCCCACAGACGGCGCCACTGATCGTACCTGGATCAGACAGTGATGGTGGCCAACGGCGTCTGGAACGGCAGCT
Organism: Lathyrus tuberosus; assembly: GCA_022829125.1. NCBI lineage: Eukaryota > Viridiplantae > Streptophyta > Magnoliopsida > Fabales > Fabaceae > Lathyrus > Lathyrus tuberosus. The sequence goes on from JALAZF010000146.1 coordinate 12,663,822, forward strand.
CCAGTGATGGTGAGAGACGGTGGGGGGGGGGTGTACCTGCAAGGTACTCCGACGCTCAAGTGAGAGTGTACAGAATATCGACAGATACAAGAAGAGAGAATGGTAGGAAGAAAAATGTCTAACCTGACCCTCTCAAATGAGAGGGTATTTATAGAGAGCCCCCAGCGCGGGGCCAACGGTTACCTGCAATGGGCTGGATCAATCAGGCCCACTCCAAGTAACTGCTAGGGCTTACGTGTAGTAGTGAAGACCAGCACGTGGTCTTCGCCCTAGAGTAACTGCTCCTAGATTTCCGGAAGCAGGGCAGACCGAATCTTTCGGAAGTGGGAGGTTACTTGGAACGTGTCCACGCGGGATGGACCGTTGGGTGCTCCTCGCGGGGAGGAGCCTTCTGTGTCGAGGAAATGTGAAGCCCGTAGGAAGGGCATGGCCTCGCGGAGAGGCGATACTGTCCGTCGAGGAGGGACGAGTAGCATGCTCGCGGGGGAGAGGTTAGCTTGTCGAGGAGTCATATATCAGCGGGTGGGACGTCCTCGACTCCTATTGTCCAAGGTGCCCGACATTGCCTGAGTGCCCGGCGAGACAGTGGCTGGCATGTGGCAGTCGCGTGTCCGCAGAGGGACCTTGCCTTATTGGGCCTCCCCAGGTAGTATGGGTTGGGCCTGCTCGACTGTTGGGCAGCCTCGGCCCAGTCCAGAACAAGTTACAAGTACTTATTAAGTCTGTTACGAATAAATTAAAACAATTATGTTTATGATGGCCATAAAGTCTAGTTGTTGTGACTATTCAGTAGAGGAGAGGTTGGCAATATAAAAAGGTCCTAAGACCAAATGGATGAGGGGATCGACACGATGAATAACGTAAAAAAGAGTAAACTACGAAAACCCTTGGACCACCAACAATGGTGGCCATGAATCTATACCTGTGTAGACAGACCAACCACACTTTTACGACTGTCCCTTGCTAGCATCAGGGAGGTCAACCGGTTTATGTTTTTTCGTAAGAACATGCTGCATCATTGTCTTGGTTTTCAAATCTTCAATCTTCCTATTGGCTTATACCAATTGATACTCTAGGTGGAGACAATTTCTCCTGGCTTCCTCTTTTCGAAGAATTTCACAAGACAACTTATCTTTGCACTTCTTGAGAGCATCCCTAAGCTCGTGGATTTGAGCTTTAAAGTCAAGTCTAGCTTCTTTCATCTCCTTAAGAGATTTCTCCAACATCCTTCCCAACTCATGAATTCTGTATCCGACTTTCTTGAGTTCTTCATTTTTGGTCTAGAATACAGATTTGGTACCTTGAGGATATCATCAAGCTCATCCTTCTTGTCTTCAAATGTTCTAGCTCTATTGTTGCTATCTTCAAGTTCTTTGGTTTTCTCTTTACGGTCATACTTCAGATTTTCATTTTCCAAAGTAGTTCGGTTAAGCTTAAGCTGCAACTCAGAGTTCTCCAATTCAAGCTCTTTGATTCTGGAATTGATCTTTTTAACATCTTCAGGTAGTATTGGCTTTGGCTCAAAAACTTGAGGAAAAATAGAGGGATCAAATGGGAATGGGAGTTTAACCACTTGAACTTTCTCTTTTACCCAACGAGTGTAAGGTTCTTTCACAAGGATATTTCTCTTTCCAAATTCCTTACCCTTTCTAACAACTGTTTGTTAGGATTTATTAATATTCTTTGATCGGGTTGTCTGCTTCAATGTCATGTAGAATGAAAGGCTCTAAACTTTCTGCTTTTGGAGGACCATTCATGGAATTGCCATGTTGCCTTAGGGACAACATAGGGTTGTAATTGATGCAACCCCTAGTCCCTATCAAAGGTACATTGGGGAAGTCCCCAATACCGATAATAATATCTTTGATCTCCCAATCTCTAATATACCATTTGACATGACTGGCAATAAGAAAGGATATCTTCTAAGAGGGTTTAATCTCTTTATAGGTGAAGGCACATTCCTCTGGCATGTGAGACTTGAACCAAGCATGCAACAGTTGCTCACAACAGAAAAGAGTTCCTTCTTTCTTCTCGTGTCACTCATGGAGGGAGTCGTAGTAGATATCAGCTAGGACTAAAGGTACGGGATTTCCAGAGAGGAATATTCTTACAGCCAAATGATCCACAAAATTGCCGAGATTTAGGAAGAGTACTATCCCATAAACCAACAGGGCTAGCACGACGTAGAATGCTTTCCACTTTCCAACTTTCTCCAACTTCAAAGCTTGATCTTCCAAAAATATTCTAGAAAAACCACTGAAGACTTCCTTTTTATCCCAATTACCTATATAACCAATTGGACATCCAAACCCAAAACTGAAACTATTCTCTTGGCAATGATATCTTCATCAAAATTTGGGAAATGGATCATGATCCTTCAAATTTAGGACTACGATCCTCTCAAACTCTTCCAATGTGGGAGCTAGTTGGAAGTCAGAAAAGGTGAAATAATGCAGAGGTGGGTCGTAGAACTGAGTTATAGTCACAGTTGTTATCAGATCCATATTTTCATTCAAAATACTCAGAATCCTTCCATAATATTTCACGAAGTCAGTGAGCTTGATCAGTGTCACTTTGGAACTCAACTTCTTCAAAATATCAATGTCCACCTTCTTGTACTTGAATTGAAAAGTGCTTCTTCTTTCAGAATTCATTTTTTCTTGCAAATGACTTAGATCCCTGAAACAAATGGAAGACGACTAAGAGCTTTGCTTTTTCTATGCATATGCAATGAATGTGGATGAAATGCAATGTTTTTTTTTGTATAGGTTCAAAGGTTCGAGGTAACAGATGAATCTGATTGCTTTCCAAGAACGGGTTCTCACTGGGTATGATCTAGGATTTTTAAAAAGGACCCCAGATTCATAGACCCACAAGAATGTTTAACGCTTACAGAAAATTCTTGTCGGGCATCAACTCATTCGAGGGAATCTATTCTGAGTGAGGTTCTTGTACCGATCCTTATGAGGTATTAACCTCGGGAATATGCACTACACAACCATCGACTTTGGTTTTAGACATGGTTCTTAGAGTCATGGATTCACAAGAATGTTTGACGCTTAAGGAAAATTCTTGTCGGGCATCAACTTCTTCATGAGAATCTATTATGAGTGAGGTTTTTGTATCGATCCTTACGAGGTATTCACCTCATGAATCTATACTACGTAACCATCATTCTTAGTTGGCCAAAGGGTTCAATGTTCTAAAAGGTCCTTAGAAACACGGACCCCTTTGAAAATATCGAAGCTTAAGAGGTATTCACCTCAGGCGACAACACTTTCAAAAGGATCTTCTCTAAGTTAGGTTCTCGTACCGATCGTTATGAGGTATTTACCTCGGGAGTCCGCACTACTCAACCATCATCCTATCTTATGTTTTCACTCAAGACTCTGGTAGAAAGTCTTTCCCTCAATGTTTGCAATCAGAATATCCAAGTACCACGATCCAAAAGAGCCATATAACAAATTATAATATAATAATAATAAAAGCATAAGACAAAGAAAAGCCACACAAGTAAACAAACATAAGCACACACACCAAACCTAAACTAGGATTGACTCACTTAGGGAGGGGAGATTACCAGCAGAGTCGCCATCTCTCGTACCTCAAAAAATGAGAACATGGCCTCGCGAAGCGCAATCGCACGCTCGCGGGATGGATTTAACAGAGTCGCAACCGAACTTTATTTATTCCCTAAGAGGGAAAGGGAAATATCTATAAAACCCCCAAAAGAACAACTATGATGTTGGTCGTCGCAACCAAATCAGGGTTCGAGAGTCGATTACGCAAGGGGAAGGTATTAGAACCCCTCACGTCTGTTGTACTCAACGGGGACCGTTTGGTTAGTTGTGTGCGTTAGTTTTAGCTTAGAAATGTTAAGTTTCTCGTGTTATTAAAAGGTAAAAGAAAGGACAAAAAGTTTATTTTTTATTAGGGTGCCTGACGAGACTTTGAATCTCGCTCCTATGTATTTTCAGGTGCAATAGAGAACTTAAAGCTTACGTAGTTCTGGGTAGAAATTGTTTGTTTGTTGGTCGATTTTAGCAAAAACTATCTTGTATTAAATCGACGGAAAACATTGTTTTACCCAAAACAAGTGAGGAGCGGGCGTTTGCATCACATTGAATGGATTTAGAAATCAACATTAACGGGAAAACGCCACTTATCTTAACTCAACAATTGTGGATGAAGAATTGCTTTGCATCATCTTAAGACAAAATGTCTTTCGTTTTTGAAAAGGTTTGTAGGTTGTTCCAAGAGGAAAAAGGTTTGAATGTGTTTGATGTATTTTGGGTAATGGCGAGTGCTTGGATGAGCGAGATATCTATCTCAAATTCTAGCCTCTAGAGCTCGCGGTATCCACCCCATTCCTTTTCCATCTTTATTGAAAAGTGTTTTGATAGTTTTAGATGTTTTGACTAGGAAAATGCACTCGATGATTGATCGAGGTTTGTTTATGGTTACAAAAAAGATTTGAAGTAATTAGAGGGTTTAAAAATGATTTGAATGTGAAGTGAAATGGTTTGAAATGAACGGTGAAGACTTAGTGTTGACCAAAGTTTTGTGAAAATGAAACTTGGTGTTTGACTAAGGTTATTATTTTTGAAAGATTTATTTTATATTTTTGTTGTTAATTTTGTTTTTTTTTTAATTTTATTTTTCTTATTACCTAAATAATTAATCTAACTAAAAAACAAGAAAAAACAAATAAGTACAAATTACAATAAAAGGGGTAAGGTACATTTGTTTTGGGGAATAAGATAAATATAATAACCAAAATAACAAATAAAACTATAAAAGTAATAGACAATTGAAATAAACAAACTATATAACAAAACAAACAATCTTTTTTTGTTTGAAAATTTTTAAACATTTTACAAGATTAATAAATATAATAAAATTTTAAATAATGATGGACAAACAAATAAAAAATTATGTTATTTTTAACCATTTTCTTACTATTTATTTAATTTCAATAATAAGAAAGAAGAAAAGATAATAATAAAAAACAAACAACAAAAAAATTAAGGCAAAATGGGCATAGAGGGTGCTTTAAAACAGCTAGGGGGAGACCAAAACAGATATTGGGGCGCGGGTCAGGAGATCCGGTTCAGATCTCAACCGACTCGGCCTCCTAAACAACCAAACAAGAGTTCAAACATTAGCCCTAACCCAAAACAACCGCTTCCTCATCTTCTTGCTCTTCTTACTTTCCTCTCAACCTAATTGGCCAAAATCCAATAACCATGGTCGAAAACTACCAACATGTCCACCGAATTCAAAACAATGATTCAAAAGCTATCAACAAAACAAAACTTTCTGCTTTATACCCTAAAATAAAAACAAATCGATCACACTCCCTCAAAAAAATTGTTCATTCGTGAACATAAGATCCATGGAAAATAAACAAATGGACACACGAACCTTCAAACTGAAACGTTTAGAAATAAAAAAACCAAAAACCCTTTTTTAAATCAATCCTAGTTATCCAAAATCCAACAAATATCAGTGAACCACTTGAGCAGTATTTTCATTAAAACACGAAATTGACTGGATATCGACCACACACATAAACGCAACAACAATGGAGTTCAAAGAGAGTAAGCAACGATAAAGAAAACCTATCCCCGCAATCCTAATACTCTATTTCAGCAAATCTTTGAAAAGTCAAAAACACACCGTGGGGTGAAAAATCATGAATAATAAAAAGGGAGAAAGCTAGCGAATTACAAGAGGAAATTTCGGATTCTCAGGTATGATTTCCTTTGTTCACACTTCTTGTTTTTCAGTCCCTATAACGCATTTGTTGTCGCACTGCTTCTTGTGCAGTTTGTTGTGTTCTCGAGTATTGGAGAGGTATGAAAGATTGCAGTGTTTTTGGTTTTTTTGTATGTATTAGAAAACTAGCGAGGGTGGTTAGGTTTCTTCCTTCTCTATGATGTGTGTTTCAAAATTGGGGCAAGGTTGATGTATTTGCAGATAAGGTTTTCATGATGATTTTTTTTATCGATGGTTGTTGGGATTTTTCTCCTATTCCCTCTGCTATGCTGATGTTGCTTTTATACAGTGAGGAGTAGGGTTTAGGATGTATTTGGGAGGTAGATGACAAAGAAATATACTGTTATATGTTGCTTACGCATTGATGAATTTGTAGATAAATTGTCATCACAGTCGCTGCAGAACAAAAATATGTGTTGTCTGTTTTCCTTTTTGGTGAATACTTTTCTGTACCTTTTACTGCATAACACTTGTTCTACTTTCTCTTTTTTTGAATTTTGTTTGATTTTCTACATTGTTTTGGGTATCGTTTGTAACTGAAATTTTATGTTTTGGTGTTAGGTTCTCTATGATGGAAGTGGCTTGGGGTGAATTCAAGACTTTGGAGGTGAACCAAAGGGTGACTTAGATGCTACTTGGAGTTGAAGTAACCATGGAAGACAATTGGAGTCTTTTAGGATTTTTTTTAGAATTATGTCTTGAAAGAATTATGGTTTTTGTTTAAATCTCTAGTTTTTGTTATACAAGATCAAATGTACACCAACATTATCCATTAGTTAAATGTTACTTGTAAACTTTTAGACAATGCAAGAAATCTTGATCACAAATGAGATGAAAAGAAAGTTTATGACATATACTTTTTTTTAATTCAAGTTCACAATGAATGAAATGTATGTATGGTAAATTGAAAGTTTTATACTATCAACAAATGAAAGAACATAATGCATGAGTGACTAAGGTAAAGAATTCAAACTTATGAATCAAAACCGGAACCTTATATGGACTATAAAAGGAAAAAAAACATGAAAAAAATAAGGGATGAATTCTATAAATGAAAACTAATGAGACATCTCTTGCTTTGACAATGGAAACATGATCTAATCATTCAAATGACTAAACAAAAACACAAGTTGTTGATTTCATACACTAAAGTCTATCAAATGATGAAATGAAATAGTCAATGTGTAATGATGCAAACAAGATACTATGAACCACGTACAGATGAATGAATGTAGATGCACATGAATTAGATGGGGGCAAGATTTAAGGTGTGACAATAGTTATGAATGTCATCTCATTAAAAGTAAATTTTTTATTCTAATAATCACTATCACGTTTACAAAATTGACGGGAATCAATAAAATCTCAAGAAAAATAAAGTTCAGAGACCAAAATAACATTTAAACCATAAAAATAAATTTAACTAGTTAAAGAAAGTAAAGGAGCTTCACATCCAATTAAAAGGAGTACGCAATTTTGAACATAATGAGAGAGTTTATTCATAAAAAATTGCCAATATTGAATTCTAAGAAGAATGATGGAGTGTTATAACAAGGTTCGAGATGGAGTGTGCCTAAAGAAGTCAATTTTAATACTTGTTAAGTATGAGAATTTATGAAATTATATGCATATCTTCTCTAGTGCATTTTAAATCTTAAGAATATGTTTCTAATAAATTTGCTTATGAAGACATGCATCAATCTTTAAAGTGGCATTTCTAAAGTAAAGAATACCCTCGCTCATTCACTTAATTAAACATTAATTTCACTTCGTCCACCACCTATAATTCAAAACATTGCACAAAATAATTTTCAAACCTAAAACTCTTAATTTCTTAACACATGGCATTCATTCTTTCAAGAACACCAAACACACAAAGCTCCATTTTCATCTTTTGAACATCAAATTCTAGCAATTTTTACAATTATATTCATCATCATTTACTGAAGACCATTGATGTATATGCATTAGTTTTTGTTATGTATTTGAGGAGGTAGACCAAGAATGATGATACATGTAAGAAGCACTAAAGCATTATAGAAGACAAATGGTACCAAGAAAGAAAACTCAAAGCAACGTATCCACATAAAAAATACTACACATGTTGCATTTGTTAGAATTAGGGTTCAAGAAATATGGGGTTTTTAAAGAAGAAGAAGAAAACGAGAGGGAGAGAGAGAGAAAACTATGTTGCAGAATTGTTAAAAATGTATTAACTGTATCAAGCTGTGTATTAAAAATTACAAACTAGGAAACCCTTTATATAAGCCATCACGGCCCAGGCCCAAACTACATTTCGACACAACTCTTTATCAGCTATATTCGACTCTGTCGAATACAGCTGACTTACAATGTATTACAACTATTCGACTAACATACACTACTTCGACCAAACCTATAAACCTTCGACTTAGACACAACACTGAATTACAATTTCAACACACCCCCTAATTCATGTTGTCGAGACTTCTCATCCCGATGCTTCTCTTCAATTCGTCGAATCTGACTCTTCCCAGAGGTTTGGTGAGTATATCAGCTAGTTGAACTTCTGTCTTGCAATACTCCAGTTCCAGCTTCCCTTTGTTGACTTGATCTCTCAGGAAATGATACCTCCTCTCAATGTGTTTGCTTCGACCATGGCTTATTGGGTGATTCGCCAGGTTGATAGCTGACTTGTTGTCTACAAGTAACTTTACTTTCTTCGATTCCATTACCTTGAGTTCTTCAAGCAACATTTCGATCCATGCTGCCTGACACGCAGCATATGATGCAACTACATATTCAGCTTCACATGAGGACAAAGCTACAATGCTTTGTTTTCTTGAGCTCCAAGATATTGGGGCTCCTTCGATCATGAAGATGTAGCATGCAGTACTTTTCCTTTCGTCTTGATCTCCGCTAAAATCAGAATCAGTGAACCCATAGACTTCTGCCTTTGTATTATCTTTCGACTTCCTTGGCATCAACACACCATGATCAACCGTTCCCTTTATGTATCTCAGCACCCTCTTCACAGCAATGAGATGACATTCTTGGGGTTTCTCCACAAATAGACTTAACACTCCAACACTTTGACATATATCAGGTCTAGTGTTGCACAAATATCTCAAGGAACCAATGATTTGTTTGTACAGAGTTGCACTTACAAACTCATCATTAGTTTCTTTCTTTAACTTTGCGCCAGTTTCTAATGGTGTGGTTGCTGGATTACAGTTGCTTATCTTGAATCTTTTCAAGATATCTTGAGCATACTTCTTCTGGTGCAGAAATATTCCTTCACCTGTGTCCTTAAATTCCATCCCTAAGAAATATGACAACTTCCCTAGGTCGGACATTTCAAACTCCTGCATTAGCTTCGACTTGACTTTCTTTATCTCAGCTTCGTCTACTCCTGTGATTAACAAATCATCGACATAGAGACATAGAATGATTCGACTGACACTGTCAACATCATTCACGTACACTCCATGTTCAGAGACACATTTTGTGAAACCTGCTTCATTCAGAAAACTATCTATTAGTTTATTCCAAGCTCTAGGAGCTTGTTTCAAACCATAGAGAGCCTTCCTTAATCTGTACACCTTCGACTCCTGCCCTTTGATGTCGAATCCTGGTGGTTGAGTAACATAGACCTCTTCTTCTAATGGTCCATTCAGAAATGCTGACTTTACATCCAGCTGATGTATCTTCCACCCTCGATAAGCAGCTGTTGCCACAACAATTCTGATTGTCTCCAACCTTGCAACAGGTGCATAAACCTCGTCGAAGTCAATGCCCTGTTTATGCAGAAAACCTCTAGCCACTAATCTTGCCTTATACTTGGCAATCTCACCATTTGGTCTTCGTTTCAACTTATAAGCCCATTTTACATCAATTGGCTTCTTGTTGGATCTTTCGACAAGCTCCCAGGTCTTGTTCTTCTCAATAGCTTTGAGTTCTTCCTTCATAGCTTCACACCACTTTGAATCACTCATGGCTTAATCCAAATCAATTGGTTCTGCTTCAGTCATCATCATGGCTTCTTCGATTAAGTCACCATCTGCATCAACTGCTTGGTCTGGAAATCTCTCATATCTAGATAGTCTTGTCGACTCAGTTCTTCTTCTATTCGATCTTCTCACATTCTGCTCAGGTTGTTCTTCATTTCGACTGGTTGAATCTTTATCCTGTTCACTTCGACTGGTTGAAGCCTCATTCTGTTGATCTTCTTCAAACACAGTTGTGACTGTATCTAACTCCTGTCGAACTAAAGTTTGACTCCAGTCCCACCCTTTGCTTTCATCCACAAGAACATCTCGACTGATCACTAGTTTATCATTGTTTGGTGAATACAGTTTGTATGCACCAGTCGAATGATAACCTATTAACACCATAGCTTGACTTCGATCATCCAGTTTTGTTCTCAATTGTTCAGGTACATGCCTGAAGCATATTGATCCAAAAACTCTAAGATGACTAACATTTGGTTTCTCACCTGTCCAAGCTTCATAAGGAGTCTTCTCGACTAGCTTCTTCGTTGGACATCTATTCAGAATGTATACTGCTGTCGAAGCTGCTTCAGCCCAAAATCTCTTTGGTACCTCTTTAGCCTTCAACATACTTCTCGTCATATTCAGTACACTTCTATTCTTCCTCTCAGCTATTCCATTATGTTGAGGTGTATAGGGTGCAATAACCTCATGCTCTATACCTTCCTCTTCACAAAATCTAGCAAACTCTCGAGAGGTGTATTCACCACCGCCATCAGTTCTCAGTTTCTTTAGCTTGCAGCCACTTTGCTTTTCGACAAGCAACTTAAACTTCTTGAACTTTGTAAATACTTCACTCTTACTTTCAATCATATAAATCCACATATATCTGGTGAATTCATCAATGAAAGTTAAGAAGTAACGCTTACCACCATTTGACCTAACTTCAAAAGGTCCACACACATCAGAATGAACTAGCTCCAGTTTTTGCCTTGACCTCATGGGCAAGTCATGCTTGAATGCTTTTCTGGCCTGCTTTGCTTTGCAGCATTCTTCACACACCTGCTTTGGTTCCTTCAACTGCGGTAAACCAAACACCATTCTTTTCTGGTTGAGCATGCCTAAACTTTTGAAGTTTAGATGTCCATACCTGTGGTGCCATAGCCAATTCTTGTCTTCTTCAGTCATTGAAGCAAGACACTTATGATCTGATGTGTTGAGTTCAACTTTGAAGGTTTTGTTTTCTGCCATAGGTGCTTTCATTATCAACTTCCCTTCAGCCCTATGTACCTTCATGTGATTCTTCTCTAACTTCATATTGAAGCCTTTTGAAAGTAATTAACCTACACTTATCAAGTTACTTGTCATTGCTGATACATACAATACATCAGTGATAGTTGCTCTTCGACCATCCTTTCTGACAATCGAAATATCACCTTTACCACCTGATTTGATGTGCCTGCCATCTGCGAACTTTATAACCTTTTCGACTGATTCATCTAAGTTGGTAAACCAGTTTTTATTGCTAGTCATGTGGTTGCTGCATCCTGAATCTAGATACCACATGTTAGTTCGCTCAGTGTTCGACTGAGTGTTGACCATCAGCAACACATCATCAGAATCACTATCTCCAACTCGTGCATATTGAGCTTCATCACTATCTTTTGCTTTTGCCTTCTTTCTTCTTCGACAATCTCGAGCATAGTGACCAAAACCTTGACAGTTGTAGCATTGCACGTCCTTCATATCTTTCTTAGTCAAATCAGTCTTCTTGCTTGACTTCTCATCATTAGCAACATTCTTTGACTGCTTCGATTTCTCTTTTCCATATTTCTTGGTGAATCTTGATTGCAGCGCCTTTCAGTCACCTTCTCTCTTTCTGAGTTCCTCTGCTTCAATCTCATCTCATGAGCCTCTAAAGAAGCTTGAAGGTCTTCTAACTTCATCTCAGAAAGATTCTTGGACTCTTCTATTGTTACTACAAAGTAATCAAAATCTGCTATCAAAGATCTTAGTACCTTCTCAATCTTTTGCAGATCAGTGAGTGATTCACCACATGCCTTCATCTGGTTTGTTAACATCACGATTCTTGAGAAATATGCGGAGACTGATTCATCTTCTTTCATATGAATCATCTCGTATTGCTTCCTCAAGGTCTGCAACTTCACCTTTTTCAATTTTTCATCTCCACCATACAAGCTCTTTAACTTTTCCCAAGCTGCTTTTGCTGATTCTTCTTCAATAATCTTTTCAAACACGTTTGGATCCACACACTGGTGAATCAAGAACAGTGCTTTGCCATCTTTCTTCCTTTGATCTTTGTGCACAGCCTTCTGCGCCTCATCTGCATTTGCCCCCAATTCCGATACTCCATCATTGACGATTTCAACAACATCTTGAAATCTGAAAATGACCTTCATCTGCGCCACCCACCGTTGATAGTTCTCGCCTTTGAAAACCGGTAAGTTTGCTGGAAATTGCGTAGATGTTGTTCCGTTTACCATTTGATTCTCTCAAAATTGCAATCGCAACCGGGCTCTGTAATACCAATTTGTTGGAATTAGGGTTCAAGAAATATGGGGTTTTTAAAGAAGAAGAAGAAGAAAACGAGAGGGAGAGAGAGAGAAAACTATGTTGCAGAATTGTTAAAAATGTATTAACTGTATCAAGCTGTGTATTAAAAATTACAAACTAGGAAACCCTTTATATAAGCCATCGCGGCCCAGGCCCAAACTACATTTCGACACAACTCTTTATCAGCTATATTCGACTCTGTCGAATACAGCTGACTTACAATGTATTACAACTATTCGACTAACATACACTACTTCGACCAAACCTATAAACCTTCGACTTAGACACAACACTGAATTACAATTTCAACAGCATTCTCCATGGCGCCACATGATAATACTAGATTTCATAAGTGAGGAACATAAGATGAGATAGATTTACAAAAATCTTTCTCTAAATAGTGGTTTCATTCCAAACACAAGAAGGCATTCTGGGTTCGAAGAAGAATTTGATTAGTATGATAAATTGAGGGAGTCTAGATGATCTTGAAATAAATCTAAAGGGAAAATATTTTTTTTGGTCCCGTATTTTAACCTCGGTGGTTCATTTTTGTCCCTTAATTTTAAAAAGTCCATATTGGTCCCTTAACTCTTTAAAGCATTCCATATTAGTCCTTTTTGTCCTATTAACAACGAATTTAGCGATTGAGTTTTGAATTTTTCCATTGCTAATAGGACAAAAAGGACTAATATGGAACACTTTGAAGAGTTAAGGGACCAATATGGACCTTTTTAAAATTAAGGGACCAAAATGAACCCCGAGATTAAAATACGGGATCAAAAAGGGTATTTATCCAAATCTAAACTATATAATGAGAGAATTTTATGCCAACACCTATCCAAGTGCTGATGAAGAACCTGGGAAGATTTCATGGGATCAAGATACGTAATCAACCAATTCCTTCGCAACCCTTTTGAAGTTATATATGATAAACTATATGTATATGCAAGGAAATCAACTAGATGTAGCTAGAATTTTGAGGTTTTAAACGATATATATATTAAGAAGTCTAATTTTTATAATGATTTTTGCATGTTGCATCTACAATTTTTGGATCCTACTTTGAGAGCACATCAATCAATGGACGCCTCATCCTATGAAACCCATGTAGTGTGGCTTAAAGGTAGACCCTTTAGATAGGAGGGGTGAATTTTTCTCAACATGAGGCTTATCAATACTACAAAAAGTATATACAACGATGCTCATGTTACCACAGTCCTTTGAAGGGCCGTGGTGACATCTCTAAACTCGGGCGTCAATATATTTTTATTTTTTATTAGAAATTGTTAACATATTACCATAGTTGGTTATACCAACCGTGGTAATATATGTAATCTTTCATGGATTCGACTATCATTGCCAACAAATTTTGTGATTTCTTCAATATTTTAGTTGCGTCTTTCATTTTGATTAATTTTTAAAGGGTTAAATATATGTCACCCGCTGCCAATATAGCGAGTTTTGATTTTACCCCGTATAAGATTTTTTTGTGTGATTCTCCCTCTGTAAGGGCCCCGTGCGCACTATTTCAGCCCATATTCCATTTCTTAGTGACGTGGCAGTCCAGGTGGACTTTTTTAAAAAAAAAATATTTATTATTTAAAATCCACGTGGGTTTTTTTTTTACTTTTTCTTATTTTCTTTTTTTAATTTTTTTTTACCTTTTTTTTTTATTTTCTTGTTTTTACTTTTTCCATATATTTTATTTTACTTTTTTGTATTATCTTTTTTTAATATATATATTTTTAAAATTATTTTAATTGGACCCATTTCAAATGCACATAGGCCCATTATCAACCCAACACACTTAAGGAATAACTAATGCATGCTTAAGGTTTATAAACCCTTGTAGAATTTGTAAAACAATCAATGTGGGACTTACTGTATTCCTTTGATGAGCTTCCTGAGTCTTATCCACCTACAATGAAGATCTTCCCCATCACAAAGAACCCTAGAAGTTTGTCTCATTAGATCAACTTGCTGGTGAGCTTCTTGTTCCCAGCAGGGCTTGAAAATTTCTTTATTATAATGAAACAGGTAACAATTTCTTGCTTCAGCAGAAGTTTCAAAAGGCAATTGCTTTTTAGGTGTCCATTTTCACATGGACAATTTAAAGAGAAAATCCTTTCCTTACATTTATATTCACTGTTTTGGAGTATTGGGTTAGAGGATGTGTAATAGTAACATCATAATCCCCATAATACAGTGAAATATTTATAATTCCTCTACTATAAGCTATGGCTGTTTGAGAGCCAATTCCCCACTCGCGAATCAGCTTGTCCACAACATCTCCAGTAGGAGTATTTTTAAAATTTGCATATGGAAGTAATGTATTGTCGAAACCAGCTTGTTCTGGTCCTACAAACATTAATATCCCTCTAACCGCTGGATGAGAGAACCACTCTCTTGGTACGTCTTCAAAGTACTCTGCCTGCCCAATAAACAAAAAATGAGAAAGAAACGTTCAGTTTTTCTTGTGATATAATTTGGCTAATTTGTGCAATATATACCTGTTTTGGATGAGCATCCACGCTGACTTCTATGAGCCATATAAGAAGTTCAGTTGCAGCAAGAAGATTTAGACCTGACCTCATGTAAGCAATGTTTGGCACACCACTTGGAAAATGGGCTTGCAACCCTAAGGCCAATGATATTCCATCAATTCCAGGAAATTTTTGAGTCTCCTTAAGTTTTCCCAGATAATTGGTTGGGCTGACATTCTTATCCCCTACTAATCTCAATGGTGTTATACTTATTCATGAACATCTCGGTGTTTGGATCAAGACGGTAAGCTGCTAAATAATATTTTGCAGACATTTTCGCCAAGTTTGTCCTCAAAAAAGTGGAAGTGGACATTCTCATTCACGACATCCCATGTAATAACTTGTCCTTTATACCTTGAGACATCAGAATTCATTCTTTTATCAACTGCTACTCGTAATTCGTCAGGAGACAAGGTCAAATCCCAATGAGGTTGATGTTTTAGACTGTCCCACAAAATGTTATGCCCTCTAACAGAAATGCCATTTTGTTTAGAAAATTGTAACATGGCATCTGGGATGGTATAGTTTTCGTGGCCTTGAACTATTTCTATAATATACCACTTCATCTCGTTGGTGAAAGTTGGGTATTTGAATCTTGAAACAAACCATTTCTGGTACTCACTGTTTGTGAGGATGTTATGGTTCATTGCACACCAAAATGGAAAAGCTGCCTTTGTTTTTTTTATAACAACGACTGCTACTTCCAACGTTGTTTCGTTTGGATGACTTACCTGGAATCTCACCATGCTCTTACGTACATGCAGATTATAAATTGTGAAACTTGTTAATACATTTTCTCTTTTTGCTATACATTTACTAGTGATTTTCATTGCAGGTTATAAATCTTGATGTGAAAATAACATAAGAGCCAACTTTCATGTAAATTCTAGAAAGATAAAGAAGTGTTGGAAACTATGACTAGCTTACCCTCTCAACGCAGTCGTATTGATGTGATCTCCATTTTTTTCTAGTGAATGGTTGTAAGGACACACTATCAGCCCATAGTTCCACAATTGGATTCTCAATCTACATTGCTAGTAAATTTCAGATAACAAATTACGAAGAAATCTTAGATAAATAAGATAAGACGAAAACTAATTCAACTAAAAAAGAATCTCAGCAGGGCTTGGAAAGTTTGCAACAATGCCTCCTTGAAGTGTTATTTTAGATAGTTTGAAACATGGGGTGTTACTGTTTGCTACTAATGGATTAACTCATGCTCAATTTGTAAACAGGCGTTGGTTTTTGTGGAAACTAGGTAACAAATGTTATTGTATCTCATTCATGGTGTTTGCTGGGGTCCCACATCGAATACTCATATGCAAAAGTTAGTGTTTATAAATCTTCTTCAAACTATCCATGACAAATAAATAGTATTGGGCTGCTACTGAAAAGTAGGTGGGTTTTAAGCCCATTATTATATTTTAAATTTTATAATATTAGTTTTCAAGTTAATTTTCTAAAAATAAATAAATTAAAATTATTAATAAAAAAATGTTTAAAAATTTGGAAAAAAATTTAAAAATAAAAAATAAAAATCCAGGTGGATTTAAATAATAATAATAATTATAATAAAACCACGTGGGTTTAAAAAAAAAAATTGAATTAAATAACACGTAGACAAGCCCAGTCAGCAAATAGTGCATCCATGGTCTTTATTGAGGAAATCTGAATTTGGTAAGGGGGAAATCACAAAAAAAAATCTTATAAGGGGTGAAATCAAAACTCGCTATATTGGCAGGGGGTGATATATATATATATTTAACCCATTTTTAAATAAATAAAAAATGTGATGTCACTATGGTTGTTTAACCCAACCGTTGTGATATATATTTTTATTTTATTTTAAAGTTTTTAAATGCTTAAAACTAATGATTTTTTTTTTTATAAAATTTCATTAAGTATAGAATATATCACCACGGTTGTTTTAAGTGATTGTGTTGTAATGCCTTATTCCTTTACAAGAAACACATCTACCTTGTCTCTTCAGTTGCCATTTTTTCATTTCCATTTGCAAAATCATTTTTAACCCTAACATACATCGCTGAGAAACGAAATAACACCATTTTCAATCACCAATATCTTCATCGTCATCGTTCATTAATGAAACAAGATAAAACCAAACCCTTTTCAACCAATGTCATCTTCATCTTCATCGTTCAACAAACTTCATCGTTCTTGGATTACGTACCATCGATGAGGAAGATGACACCAACTTCATTGTTCTAGGCTTAACAACTGTCGAGGAGGAAGACAAAGAATCTCACAACATTTATTGAGCTCTTTTACTTATTCATCACGTTTTCGATAAGTAAACTTGTTCCCCACGCATCTAGTAAACTTCAGTTATCATTGTTATTGATGTTTATGTTTTTATGTTGATGTTGAATGCTTTATGTTTATGTTACTGATGTTGAATGTTTTTGTTGTTGTTATTGTTCTTGAATGTTTATGTTTATGTTTATGTTGTTGTTGAATGTATATAATCACATTAATTTGTTTAGTTAAGACTGAATTAATTTTGTTGTTGTTGCTGTTATTTGTTGAATGTGTATTAGACATATTTGTATTCATGGTTATATGTGGAAATAGTATTATAGGGTTAGATGAAAGAGTTTGTTGTATATGTTGTTGTTGGTGTTGTTGTTTAGGCAATTTTTGTTGAAATAATGTGTATTAGACACATTTATTATATTCTTGTTGTTTATGTGGTTGTTGTTGAATGTGTATGAAACACATTTGTTATGTTGTTGTTATTTATTTTGTTGTTGTTCTTGAATGTGTATGATCACATTTGTTTAGTTAAGACATTTGATTAATCTTTTATTGTTGTTTTTGAAGATAGATGGCATATTCTTTATCTAGTGGCGACGAAACTTATACAAATGAAATTCGTACAAACGATTCTCAAATTATAGATGGAAAACATAAAATAAAACAAAGAGGTGCCACAATGATGGCTAAATTAACAAAAGTCCACAACTCGAGTAAAAAATTGTGGATCGAGTTTAATGTCGTATATCATACAATTTATGGTACTTATTCTTCAATTTTTAAGAGTTATGTTGCGTTCCTTGGATATAGATAAAGTCACTATTTTGATAGATGATTGGAATTACATGTTCATTACCAGGTGTCAGTTCTCCTTTGTGATAATAGCAGTGCAGTAATGGTTGCTCACAATCTAGTGTTACATGAAAGGACCAAACACATTGAACTCAATATTCCATTTGTTAGAGAAAGATTTGTAGCTCATAAGCTTTGCATTCAACATGCTCCAAAAATGGCTCAGATTGCAGATGCACTCACCAAACCTCTCTCTCTTTCTCTCATATAGTTTTTCAAGATATCAAATGCAAGCTCAAAGTGGTTCCACTTCACCCACCATGATCTTGTGGGGGCATTGGAGAAGTGTTAAGTATGGAGTAGCTTAGTGAACAATTAAGCACTAATTAGGAAAGTATGAGAGTTAGTTAGGTTCTCTAACTAACTTCTATAATGTAATAAACTTGTATAACAAACTTTCCACTTGCATGACTCCAATATATATTCTCCATGCAAGCTCAATTGGAAATCAACATAATGAACATAGTTCAATGCATAACTCAAGATGAGTTTTATCTCTTATATAAACAAACAAACTATATTCATATGCATAATTATTTTTGTAATATCTTATCTGAAATTCTGGCATAGCAGATAGCAGACGTCCTAACGCACGTCACGCCATTGTTCTCTGCATAACTTTATAACAAGAACAAAATAAACAAGCTGATATTCTGAATATCAGCAACAACAACAAGACAGGTGTTTCGACATCTGTTACAACATGTTAATCAAAACTGAACTGTAAATTGCAAAATGATAAACAACACAGAATATGATGACCCAATTCGGTGCAAATCACCTACATCTGGGGGCTACCAAGCTAGGAAGAAGAATCCACTATCAGTAGTATAGTTTTATGTAAACAAACTCCGGTTTACAGTAAACAACCTCTGGTTTACCTATCACTACCCAATGAAGACTTTATCATTAGAAGTCACATCTAATTGATAAGAGAAACCCATCTTACTCCCTAAATCACAATCTGTGATTGTCTAACAGTTATAGTTACAATAACTGTATCACCCTACTTGAAAGACGCCTTTTTCAATACAAAGTTCAGTCGAGCATTCTCGACTAACAACATAATTTGGATTTGCTTCAAAGCTTCATCCAAGAACAATACACGATTCATTACCTACATGTTTCTGAATCTGTATAACAACTCTGTCTTCCACAATGTATCAAACAGATACAGAGGGAGACTTACAACATAAGAAAGCCAACAACTTTCAAAACCCTAAACCCTATTTTCTACTTTACAAAAGTTTACAAAATAGGATTCCTAAGTCTCTGTCATCCTAGGTCTTGGTCTTCTTTTATAGTCTTCTGCTTCCTTGGGCTTCAAATCTTCTGTCCTTGATCCACTTCCAAATGCACCTTGAATCTTGAAACAGAATTAAAAACAAAACCTACTGAGAGGGTCATGATGTCGAGTCTTCATGCTGAGACATCTCATTCGACATCTTCAAACTAGAATATCTTGTTTTACCAAAATTTAGTCAAATTCTTGGAGCTTCCAATCTCCACCTTTTGACAAATTTTGGCTAAAACATTCTTCAGTTTGATGGTGCATGCAGTGGGAAATCCTAAAGCAAGTGTCGAGGAAGAGGGAGAAGATAATTTGTAGACCATCTCCTCATTCATGTGGGAGAGAGAAGATAATTTCAAGACCCCCTCCTCATGAATGAGAGAGAGAAGATAATTTCCAGTTACCCTCTTCATTCACTTGTGATAAAGAGTACATAGATAGTGTAACTCAGATAACAAAACACACCTTGCTTCCTAACTCTGATCACAAAACACAAGCTCCCAAGATGTTAGAACCCAGAACGTTAGAACATCCTTTGAGACATTTTTGCAGACGAGCATCACAAATGCACACATATAACTCACAATAGTAACCAAGTAGCATTTCTCCCCCTTTTTAGCCAAAAGTCGGCAAAAATGACCGATACAGACCCATAGCCAGACTGTGCTCACCCAAACAAGGATAAAGCCAGTTTGCTCTCAACTTAACAAGGAAGATGTTCTGCAACTTGAGCAGCACGAGCCTCCTTAAATATTGAAGAAGCTACATAGGCAGTGACGATTCATTTGGAAGAAACAAAAGACTAATCAATGAATGACATAACCACTGGCCAAGTTAGTTTCGAAAGTTTTCCACTTTTTCTGACTTGTCTTAAAACCACCGACCTTTTGATTGTATTTATCTGAAACAGATTCTGAGTAATGTCTTGATACCTAATCTGACTTTATCAGTTTTCTCAAGCATGGCCCAAGGACCTTCTTTTTCATTGACCAAGACCCCACAATAATTTTTCATTTAGCACAGACAGATAAAATTTAAGGAGATAATCACAATCTTCTTCTCTTCATTCTAAATCAATTCCTTAATACAGAATTAGCATACTTGATCACGACATCTTTAACATATCATTATAATGCTTCCATTGATCTTCCAATCTGCAGAGAAAAATAAATTCTCCTAGATACAAGCAATGACTCTCAAGAAACACCCAAGACGCTTGTACAATTCTGATTCAATCCATTGACATCCCAATGACATAACCAAAATCAGCTTGTCAAGTCCTCCCAGAACTATAACAGTTACACAATGTCACAAAATCTTGTTTGACATTACATCCAGCACCGTCCGAGCACCTTACCATCTGACGACCAGCTTACGTGGACCTGTTCGAAGACATCGGATCAGTGGCGCCGTCTGTGGGAACTCCTTGTTCTCCCCTTCTTTCTTTCCTCCTCGGAAACTAAAAGATCAAAACATACTTTCTTTGATCCACCCACATATGGCCGCTCAGAACTCCACAAAAGGTGCTGACGATATAGTTCTTGTCCCCGTCAATAAGATGGACGCTAATGGCAGTTCGTTGTTACTTTCTGATCCCCGTTTCCTTCGAGACGGGGCCACTGCATCTCCAACTCCTCCTCCCACTGAGAAAGGAGGCAAACAGCTACCGTTAGGGGAACAACCAATTCCTGGCCCTCCCAGCACTGACCTAGCTGTTGCAGCTCTTCTGGAAGCTGTCAACCGCACAAACCTCCTTATCTTGCAGCAAGGAGAAAGGATAGGAGCCCTCGAGGAAGCATCTCTCCTAAGATCCTCTCCTCCCAAGAGCAGACACCGGAAATCAAGAAGCCCGCCACCTAGGCGCGGGGAAGACCATATGACGAGGCATGAGCCTGACTCGTAACACGTTCGCAAGCGCGACCAGATCTCCCCGCGAGATCGATCCCCACCAAGACACAAGAGAACGAAGCAGGATAGACATTCTCCGCCGGTCAGACCTCGCGACAGGCCCCGTTCACCCTCACCTCGCAGAGACCGTCACCGCGAGCGCAGACAACGGTCACCATCAACTCCAAGTTCGAACAGCGACGACGAGCCTCGCGGCCCGTTGTCCCGCAAGATCCTGGCCACCCGTCTCCCTAGAGGACTAGAGAAGCCTCCATCTCTAGGGACTTACGATGGAACCACTGACCCAAATGAGCACATAGAAAACATAGATGCTCTCTTGGACTACAGAGGTGTACGAGGATCCATCAAGTGCCGCCTATTCCCGACCACGCTCCGGAAGGGAGCAATGACATGGTACAAGCAACTCCCAGAAGAATCCATCACGTCCTGGAGGCAGCTGGGGAGGATTTTCTCCCGTCACTTTACTGCATCACGAAGCCATCCAAAGACCGAGGCGTCCCTCGAAGTTGTCGTACAAGGAAGAGATGAGCCTCTTCGGGCCTATATTGAGCGGTTCAACAAGGAGGCCGTCCAGGTGCCAACGACCGACGAAATGAAGAAATTCCTGCTCGAGCAGGGGCTACGTCCTGGCTCAGACTTCGCGAAAGCCATCGGCCTCGATCCACCGAGGAACCTTAACGCCCTTCTCCTCCAAGCCCAGTCACATATACAATACGAGGAAAAGGTTGCTGCCCACTCTGTCCGAGCCTCTCGAAACCAAGAAGGTGCCCGGTCATCCAGAGCTGAAGAACCCTCGACAGGATGTCGAGGAGATAAAAGACGTGACGATCGGCCTCGCGATGCACGCGAACAGAAAGGACCTTCTGGGCGGTTCCATGACTATACCCCCCTCAATACCTCAAGGGAGAAAATATTATCCGAATGTGCCAACTCAGAATTCAAGCAGGCGGGCGTTCGTTTCCCCAAACAGCTGCCGACCAGACCGGGTGTAGACAAATCCAAGTATTACCGCTTCCACAAGAGCCACGGTCATACGACGGAAGAATGCATCCACCTCAGAGATGCCATAGAGATCCTCATTCGTGACGGCCACCTGAAGCAGTTCGCGAAAAAGAAAGAAGCTCCCCGGCAAGAGACCCAGGAGACAAGAAGGCTGCAGAAGAGACTCCGCCCTCCGATGACACCAGCGTACAGGTCGCTATGTCCATAACTCGGCCAGAGGACTTCCACATCCCTGATGGTCTGTCCGTCTCCACGTTCCTCGTCGCTCAAAGCCCATGGGAGGCCTTCCCGTCAGCCATGGTCATTTCTGGTGGTAGATTCAACAAAATTACGGTCGGTTCAGTCAAGAGGAGATTCGATCAGCTGATCAGAAAAAGCTCCAATGAAGTCACCACGCTGGATACCGCTCACAAAGGGTCCGCTCCTATTTCCTTCTACAAGGAGGAGCTCCTCGGCGGGGCACCGAACTCGAGCATCCCACTGCTTATCCGAGCAAGGATGGCAAACTTCGACGTCCACCAAATACTCGTGGACCAGGGCAATTCAGTTGATATAATGTACAACCACTTGTTCGAGACACTGCAGCTGGACGACTCTCACCTTACTCCATACATTGGATCCGACCTGCAGGGATTCAACGGAGCAGTGACAAGGCCCCGAGGTTACGTAGAGCTCATCGTAACCTTCGGTTCAGGAAAGACAACCCGAGCAATTAAAGTACAGTTTCTAGTAATTGAATGCCCGTTACTATACCAGTGCATTTTTGGAAGGCCAACCCTGGCAGAGTTGATTGCAGTGCCTTCCACCGTACATCTCAAGATAAAGTACTACACTTCTGAAGGGATGGTTGCCACCCTCCACAGCGATATCGAAGCTGCCCGTCGATTCTTTGAAGCAGCTTCAAAAGGACTGAGCACCATCTCAGCAAGATCGAGGACTTCTGGTCGTCCCCATCTCCCCAGCAGCTCCGAGCAGCCAAAACCGCTCCCCCAGGTCGAATCTATCGACTTGGACAGCCGTTTCAGCGAAGAAGACCACACCAAAGACCCAACGACCTCGGGAAGCCAGTCCAGCAACAGCGGCCATCTCATACGCCCTGTCCCAGATGGCAACTTCGAGATCATTCCGTTCGGAGAAGACCCCTAACGGGGAGTGAAGATCGGAGCAGACCTCCCCGACCTGGCCAAGAGACAACTAAAAGCATGCCTCCGGGAGAATGCAGACTTGTTCGCATGGAGCGCTGCTGAGATGCTAGGATTGGACCCCTCCGTCGCTTGCCACCAGCTTACAATTGATCCGGCCGTCAAAGCCGTTGCCCAGCGCAGAAGGAAACAGTCCCTGGAGAAGATGGAAGCCGCAGAGAAAGCTGTCAAAGACCTTCTAGAAGCTAGGTTTATTTCTGAGGCCAAATACACTACGTGGCTCTCAAATGTTGTACTTGTAAGAAAAAATAATGGCAAATGGAGGATGTGCGTTGATTATACCGATGTTAATAAGGCCTGTCCGAAGGACGCCTACCCCCTCCCCAATATAGATAAGCTCGTAGATAACTCCGCGGGTTTTAAACTTTTATCGTTCCTCGACGCCTACTCGGGCTACAACCAAATCCCAATGGCCGCGAGCGATAAAACTTACACGGCCTTCATGACCGAATCGGGCAACTATTACTACAACGTAATGCCCTTCGGACTGAAGAACGCTGGCGCTACGTACCAACGAATATGAACAAAGTCTTCCAAGGACAAATAGGCGACATGCTAGAGGTATACATGGATGACATGATCGTCAAGTCCCACGAGGAACTAGACCACGTCGCCCATCTTCGCAAAATTTTCGAGCAAGCGAGAAAGTATCAAATGCGTTGTAACCCAGAGAAGTGCACGTTCGGTGTACGGGCAGGTAAATTCCTTGGTTTCTACCAAATGGAACGAGGAATAGAAGCTAACCCCGACAAATGTCGAGCATTCTCTGAGTTCCCAATGACCATGTCTAAGAAAAACATACAGTCCCTCAACGGGGTGCTCACCTCGTTGTCCCGCTTCGTCGCAAAGTCCGCCCAACACGCCCTTCCTTTCTTCAAGCTCTTACGAAAAGAAGCAGCGTTCGAATGGACCGAAGAATGCGAAGCATCCCTCCTTCACTTGAAGCAAGCTCTGTCACAACCGCCCGTACTATCACGGCCAGATCCCGGGGAAGCCTTGTTCCTATACCTCGCCGTCACTGCCGAGGCCGTTAGCGCCGTTCTCATTCGCGAAAATCCTGGCGGGCAAAAGCCAGTGTACTTCACGAGCAAAGCGTTGCAGGACGCAAAATTGCGATATCAGCAGATAGAGAAGGTAGCATTGGCCCTCGTCAACGTGGCCAGACGACTGAGACACTATTTCTTGGCCCACACGATCGTAGTAAAGATGGATCAGCCCATCAAGCAATTACTGGGCCGACCAGACATGGTCGGTCGAATGCTCAAGTGGTCGTTGAAGCTGTCCGAATTCGACGTCCGATATGAAAGCAGAAAAGCTCTTAAAGCACAGGCCCTGGCCGATTTCGTGGCGGAAGCAACCTTCTCAGACTCCTCGCCCCACATAGCAAACAGATGGACCATCTACGTGGACGGAGCATCCCGCTCGAGCGGCAGCGGGGCAGGAGTAATTCTGGAGAACAACGAAGGGACCATAGTCGAGGCTTCTCTCACATTGTCCTTTCCCACGTCGAACAACCAGGCCGAATATGAAGCCTTCCTCGCCGGGTTGCGCCTAGCCGAAGACCTAGGGGCTGAAGAAATCGTCATCTGCACGGACTCTCAGCTCGTAGCCCACCAGATATCCGGGGAGTATCAGGCCAAATACGACAGTCTCTCTGAATACCTCACCCTAGTCAAAGAAAAAATGTCGAAGTTCAGAACGGTAGAAGTAAGACATGTTCCACGCGAACACAATGTGCGAGCAGGCATCTTGTCCAAACTAGCAAGCACCAAGAGGAAAGGCGAAAACAGGTCGGTCATCCAAGAGATACTTCCTCGGTCCAGCATCGACAAGGGATCCTCGACCTTACACGTGCACGCGATTGGGTACAGCGACTGCTGGATGACGCCCATGTACAACTACCTCACCAGGGACGAACTTCCGGACGACCCCAAGGAAGCCAGCACCATCAGACGAAGAGCTTGCTCGTACGTCATCCTCGAAAACAAACTCTACCGAAGGGGCTTCTCTATCCCGCTACTCAAGTGCATAGAGGAGGAGGTTGTCCCCCACGTATTATGAGAAATCCACGAAGGCATTAACGCCCAGCACCTAGGAGGAAGGTCCCTTGCCCGCAAGGCCCTCCGGGCAGGGTATTATTGGCCAACCATGCAGCAAGACGCCAAGGAGCATATGAAGAAATGCGACAAATGCCAACGGCACGGGGATATGCACCTAGCTCCACCTAACGAACTGAAGAGCTTGACCTCCCCGTGGCCGTTCGCCTGGTGGGGCCTAGACATCCTAGGACCCTTCGTGACGGGTCCAGCCAAAACAAATACCTGATAGTCGGCGTAGATTACTTCACAAAATGGATAGAAGCAGAAGCCTTAGCAAAAATAACGGCGCTTAACATTCTACGCTTCTACAAGCGGAATATCCTTGCCCGTTTTGGGATTCCCCAAGCAATCGCCACAGACAATGGAACACAATTCACGGACAAGAAGTTCCAAGACTTTGTCACCTATCTCGGAACAAAGCAACACTTCGCTTCTGTAGAGCACCCCCAGACCAACGGGCAGGCAGAAGCGGCCAACCGCGTCATCCTTCGTGGCCTCAAGCGAAGATTGGACGAAACGAAGAAGGCCTGGGTCGAGGAGCTCCACAGCGTCTTATGGGCATATCGCACTACTCCCCAGTCCACCACCGGGGAAACGCCTTTCCGCTTAGCATATGGCATGGAGGCTGTTTTACCCATTGAAATCCACGTACCGTCCAGAAGGGCCGAATCACCTATAGACGAGGAAATGAATAACGAAGCGATAAGAGAGGAGCTCGACCTCGTCGAGGAAATCCGAACAGGAGCATCCCTCCGCGAAGCATCTCTTAAGCAAAAAATAGCAATCAGGCACAATGCCAAAGTCTTACGACGAGAGTTCGACGTGGGCAGCCTTGTCCTACGAAGAAACCACAAGGACTCTCGCGAAGGCAAACTAGCAGCCAACTGGGAAGGACCATACAGAGTCCGTGCCAAAATGGGAAATGATGCATACTTCCTCGAAAACGTTAACGGGGATACGCTCCCTCGACCTTGGAACACCGAGAAACTTAAGCAATACTACAGCTAAAGTAGCCATAGGCTTCCTCGCATCAAAGGACCACCTAACGGTCATCATGCTCGTCCAGGTACAAATGACGCATACATACAAAGCAGAATCCCGCTCAAGTAAATGGGTCAGAACTCTGCTCGTCGGCGGTCCTCAACCGAGCACCGCCTTCGCCCAAGTACCATGATTGGCAGAACCCCAGCTCGGGATGGGACGTTCACGCCGCGACCTCAGGCCTCAATCGCGACCTGAGATCCGCAACCTCGCCAGGACCTTCCCTGGCTATCCGATCAGTTCTCCACACTGGCGAATCAACACACAACGAGCTATCTTTCAAAAAGAAAACTCCGTTAACAGACACACCCTCCGACGGGCAGTCATACATGTACAACTATTGTAAAGTACAGCGATAACGTAGAGTAGAACAAAAATTATATAAATAACATAAACCGGGCATTAAATAAAAAAAAAGGCCACAAGGGCCAAAGATTGTGCGTATTACATAAAAAAGGGGGCCACGCCCCCCCAAAATCAAATAAGATTACAGATTAATCAACGGCACGTAGGCCAGACAAAATACAACAACATCAGAATAACCAAAGCTCCTCATTCATCTGCTTGCTCGGCTGTTTCCGCCTCGGGTCTCTGCTCCTCCTCGGGCTGAACCTCAGGGGTATCCAGAACCAGGCATGCGGGCAAGACGACATGACCATCTTCCACACGAGCAAGATAGTGGGTACCATCGGTCGAAATCTCCAGCCCGGGGTTCACCGCCCGCAACTGGGCCACGGCTCTGTCGAAGGACTCCAAGGCCACAGAGATACCATCATCCATGGCCTGGACAATGCTGGCAACCAGCTCAACCCTAGTCTTCAACACCCTTATCCCATCCGGTTCATCAGCACCCGGGGCACTGGCTGCCATCAGCTCCTTGTTCAACTCCTCGACAGCCTTTTTCTTCGCTTTCAGCTTGGCGACCTCCTCTTTCAGCTTGGTCGTCTCCTCTTAGGCTTTCTTCCTAGCCTCACAAGCACCCTTGACCTCCTCCTTCAAGGCCATCTCAGAAGCCCGGGCAGCAGTAAGTTCGGCCTCAAGAGCAGTGTCCCCTTCTGCATAAACGGCCGCTATCTCCAACATCCTCACAAGGGCAGAAGCATCCTGGGCCACCAGCGCCCTCTTGCTCGCCCGATCCATGCCCTCCAAGCTAAGAGATTCTGCCCGAGGAACGACCAGGGTGTTGCCCTAAAAAAATCTCCTGTCAAGAATGCAGGGGGGAGCTCAAATTTCCCCTTCTCCGGCGCCCGAGTCAGATCCACAGGCTCTAACGTCCGTGGCCGCTTCGCCCGCCCGGTCAAAGGTAATGAAGAGTCCCGTGGGCCAGGAGAGGGGGTAGAAGAGGTCCCCGGAGCAGTCTGAACAAGGGAAGGAGCACGAGTGCCAACAGCAATCCGGGTCTTAGGGGGAGCCGCTCCAGCCTTACCCCTCGCCAGGGCGTTCCTCACCACACGATCACGAGCTTGAGGTATCTCACCTGCACAAATGAAACGAACACGTTAGCGACGTGGAAAAAGAAATAACAAACAAAGTCTAAGTAACTAAGACTCCGAGCAACTTCTCGGCATCCGCAGGAGTCTTGCACTCCAGCAAGGCCTTCACGTTGATGAACCTACGCTCAACCCTCTGGCTCCCATCCTCCTCGATGATAGGGTTACCCTTGCTCGTCCAGCAGCTCGCGAGACCGAAGGAGTTGAACCAGTTCACCAACCTCTCATAAGACACGACATCCTGCCCGCGTAGCACGCTCGGCTCAAAGACGTAAGCACTGGGCTTCTTTGAGAAGTGGTCAGGTGTCCAGCGGATCGGGAACTTGTACACTCTCTCCCCGATATACTTCCCTTCCTCGTTGAGCAGCTCCTCTCCGTCCTCATCACACTCTACCTCCCAGACATACACGCTATCTTGGGCAGCCTCAGACAATGGCTCGACGATGAAGTACCGTCCCTTGAACGTTCGGATAGACTCCGAGAACGACTTAAACAACTTACTAGGCTGCTTCAAAGAGACCCATCCATACCTTTTCCCCGCCAGTTGCCGCTGTAGGTGGAAAACCGCAAAGAATAGAGGAAGGGTGGTCCCCAGAGCAAGGTGCTCGTACACCAACTCAAAGGCCCGTATAAAGGCCAGGGAATTGGGATGGAGTTGAGAAGGCGCCAACTTCAGATGCTCAAACACCGACCGCTGGAAGTCAGTGAAGGGCAACCTCAGCCCCAATTCCTTGAAAACATATTCATACATCATGAAGCAGTCCCCGAAGCTCGAACAAACCCGCTCGTCCAAATTAGGAAAAAGCACTCTCCATTCACCCGCTGGACCCACCTCGGTAAAGACATCCGCCGGAGACCTCGCGAACGTGGAAATATGCTCGGAGGGCTCGGCCACCTCCCACTCCTCCAGACAGAATCCTTCAACGTCTTCCTCCATGACGTCCACCTCTTCTTCCCCCTCAACTTCGCTCCCTTCCCCCTCGACTTCGCTCGAGGAGTTCGATGCCGTCGAGCTCGAAGACGCAGAACTCGAGGCCGTTGCGCTGCTACTCTCCTCAGAGACAGTTTCCTCCTCGGATGTGACTGTAATAACTTCTCTCTCTGGCTCCATCGCCACTACGATCACCTGACAAATCAGAGAAAGACAGTGAATTCGACAGGAAATCACATCCACCCTTCCACCGCTAAGTCAAGTGAAAGGGCGCGCGGAAGGCTAAGGACAACGTCCCCGACCTAAGCCATAACATCAAACGAAGAAGGAAAAACCTCCCCGCGAGGAGATGCCCGAGACATACCATCTTCCCGCGAGGAACCTCCCTGCACTCGTGCCCAGATTCCGTTTGAAGCTCCGTCGGAAACTGCAAGGCTCCACCGGAATCTGGAAACGTTCTACCGAAAAATCCACCATTCCACCAGAAGATGATAAGACGCGGTGGTCACGACTCGCAACCACGACGTGGACCACCACGCCCACCAAATGCGCTACCTACTCTAGCGAGAGGCTTGATGCAGCAGAAGGGCAGAACCAGCGCCCACCACCAACACTCGCCGAAAACCTACCTATTTTGTCACCTAAAACTAACCCTAGCCGCATGCAATCTACCATTAATAATAAGAGAGAGTAAAACAAACTGGAAATCAAAAAACTTACTTGATTTAAGTAGAAGAGAAAGATTGCTCAAAACTTGGCACGGTGGTCGGTTGCTCTGAAGACGGCGACAGGCAAGAACGCTGATGATGACGAAGAGAAATCAAAAGGGAAAAAGTGCAAAATGGGACAACCTTCCCCCTTTTATACTGAGGGGCACGTGCATACACGCGCCCGTAGGCAATAATGACTGCCCACTAGCCATAATTACCTATTAACTGCTACACAGGGCTCGATGCACACGTGGCAACCCAACGTTTCCCATTCCGTCTGACCCTTTATCTCCCCGATTACCGGGCAATAGGGTCACAGTCACGAACATCACAGACACAGAGGGCCACGAGCACCTCGAGACAATCATCCTCGCATTCGCGCTAGCTTCCCTTAGCGACGAGTAGTCCTTAAGTCATCACTCCCGTGCTCGGGAGCAACGACTTGGGGGGCTCCTGTTCTGGACTGGACCAATGGCTAGAACTGGCCCAATCCGCCTCTGCTCCAGAGCGGCCCAAATTGCCTAAGCCCAATCCACAGAGGGGCAAAAATGGCATTTCTGCCCCCCCAACCGGGCAAGGAACGCAACGTTCCTCCCCGGCTTCTATGCCTGTTATGCACGGCTTCCTCGCTACCCGAACAGCAAGGGACAGGTGCCCGGAACTGCGTTCATGCCCGACATAACGGCTAGTTTCTGGCAACCTGCCCGACATAACGGCTAGTTTGGGCAGTTACCTATTCTTCGGGGAAAACAGTTATTTCGCCCCGAAAATAGGACCGTTAGCCACGCGCTGGGGGCTCTATATAAACTCTCTCGCTTGAGAGGGTCAGGTATCACATTTTTTGCCCTAAGAATACACTTTGTACTTGCCCCTATTCTCTGACCTTTTCTTACTTGAGCGTCGGAGTGCCTTACAGGTACACCCCCTCCTCTCCTCATTCGCCAAGCCGAGCACCTTGCACGCCTAATGACCAGCACTGTCCGAGCACCATACCATCTGACGACCAGCTTACGTGGACCTGTTTGAATACATCGGATCAAAATCCAATTGAATCTGGTTCACATTCCTCAAAGAGAGATACAGAGTCCCTTAGATTGTCAGCTAGCCCAAATGTAATTCACACTTGAAAAACATCAAATATATGCTCCAGAAATCCTCAGCTTACTTGCTTCACAAGCACCAAACTGATCCACTTCTTTCTAGAGTTACTTGCAGCAGAAGAAACCACCTCTCCACAAGCATTTTGACTTCAGCAAGAGTCAGACTACCAGATAAACACCCCATGATTCAAGACAGTCTTCACTTCATCATTCTCCCATATGATAAGTTAAAACACTTCTGATTCAACTGGCGAATATTAGCTTCCACAATTTGAACTCCAAGTTCAGAGAGCATAATGATGTTCTAACATCAGTTAGGACATCCCGATCATATCACAGACACCACACACCATGGTTCTTAATACAATGACCACTGGACTCACTATCTGCATAGTAATCCAACTGAAGATCTTCAGAGAACACAACTCCACCAGCTTGATCAATAAGAACTCTAGATAACAGTAGAGAGAAATAAACTCTCATAAATCTCCCAAAAGAAGGCAATCTTCCATAAGCACCTTAGGGCTTCTACCACAAGCTCCAAGATATGAACAGAACCAGAACCTCCTTTGATTTTCAACCAAATACACTTCTACATAAGAGTAATTAGTTCCAAGCACACTGCTTGAATTCACAATAAAGATCAACCAATTGCCACTGCTTGGTTAATCTCAACTTTCTTCAGAGCTCCATAAAATATTCTGATCCATCAATGAAACCTAATCTTCAAGTTACATATTCCACTTACTCCATAGCAAGCCATCTTAGATACACCAAGACTCGGACATGTAACATCTACTCCTTCTTGTAGCTCCCGCAAGTTGCATGAGATTGACCTTTTTGAAGCATTAATTCCATTTATTTCTGAGAAGATCAACTTATCTTATGATGATGTGCCCCAACATCAACTAAGACCCTGAAGTTTCTGCTTGATGTCACAGCATCTGATCAGACATCCAGCTGGAGAGTTCAGTCTTTCATTCTGCCACTTAGAAGAACCTCCTCCCTATAACAGAACAAGAGTTCCATGTTCTCATAGACTTGATTAATGGTATCAAGTTAGAGTAGACAACCTCCATCCTGCTTGACTATACTACAAAAACCACCTCATCTTTAGAGAAACTAAACCCTCCCTAAGTAGAGGCTTCTTCAGACGATTAGAGATAACTGCCACTTATCCTTCACCTCCAAGATGAGCAAGATCACATGCTCCTATGCACCTAGATCAGAGATAAACTGACCCAAGAAAAATGTCTTCATCTTCACTTTCATCAGCACTACATTGTAGATAAGCTTCCTGCCACAAAACTTCCTAGTCTGATTATGTGCCTTTGCAACACCAGAGTAAAGACAGATCCTACCACATACGTGTATAGTACCAAGATCATCAGCTACAACTCCTTTGCCCCAGAGATTCGCTCCTTGAGTCAACAGGATTCTGCATATACTCCATTGTTAAGATGTTTCAACATCTGATAGAAATCAGTTCCTTATCTTGACTGTACCCATTATCCAAAGAACAGATCCTTGAGCAGATGCAACTAGAGATGTTGCACTTCCTGATGTACCAACTTGACACCAGTAATCTTGCACTCCAAAATACAGGGATAATCAATTAAATATTTGTGTATTCCACAAACAGTAATTGATCTTAAATCCTTATCCACAAAACCATACATCCTGTAGGATATATGATCTACCAGATATCAACACAAAACAAGAATTTTTGTGTCAACATCTTTCTAGCCAAACAACATGTTGAGACATCAAGTCTGTCACCCTTGACTCAACTTGCCCATGACTTTCCTTTGCTAATAGAATACCTGCAAATCATGAATGGTGAAAATAAATCACCTCCCATTATCTCCAAGTTGAATAACATCCATCAGCACCAGAGATCTTCAGAAATCCATCTTGAGCATGAGAACCAGATTATCCTTCTGAAAGAGCTCCTAAACAAGACCATAGAGACCTTTATGAGTGGACTTGAGTGAAAACTCAAGTATCTTTGGCAACTTTGTCGAAAAGAATATTTATCAAGCTCATAGATCATGAATTTGATAAACTCGATCTCAACTCTCATTCTCTTCAAACTGACATTAAGATACAGGATGAAACCAACTTCCAAGTACCAAGTCAACATGACAGACATCAACCAACTACTCTCTCTATTCCATTGCTCCCGACTTTGGAATGACTAGAGCTTTCATAGATGCTGATATCTTCAAGAAAAGAAGCCAACATTCAAGATCTTCCACCATCTTTCTTCTATCACAACTCTAGAATCACAAAAATACCAGAGTTCTTCCATCAGAAACATATGCAGCGGAACCACCAACGAATATATTCAACATGCCCAATAAGATGTCAAAACATCTTATAAGACACCATACAGGAGAACTAGCCACTTCTTCTGCAGTTGCTGTAGAAACTCCTCAGAAAACTTGAACAACCACCAGTAGTTGTTACCTTTGATCCAGAACATCCATCCCATCCATTAATACCCTTGAGTATGTCAGAGTGATTGATCTGATCTCACACACACCTTATTTAAAAACCAGAAAGTATCTCCCAAGATCTCATCCAGAAACAGACAGGATGCCTGCTCTGATACCAATTGAAATTCTGGCATAACAGATAGCAGATGTCCTAACGCATGTCAAGACATTGTTCTTTGCATAACTTTAAAACACGTACAAAATAAACAAGCTGATATTCTGAATATCAGCAACAACAGCAAGACAGATGTTTCGACATCTGTTACAACATGTTAATCAAAACTGAACTGTAAATTGCAAAATGATAAACAACACAGAATATGATGACCCAGTTCAGTGCAAATCACGTACATCTGGGGGCTACCAAGCCAGGAAGAAGAATCCACTATCAGTAGTATAGTTTTATATAAACAACCTCTGGTTTACAGGAAACAACCTCTGGTTTACCTATCACTACCCAATGGAGACTTTATCATTAGAAGTCACATCTAATTGATAAGAGAAACCCATCTCACTCCCTAAATCACAACCTGTGATTGTCTAACAGTTATAGTCACAATAACTGTATCATCCTACTTGAAAGACACCTCTTTCAATACAAAGTTCAGTCGAGCATTCTCGACTAACAACATAACTTGGATTTGCTTCAAAGCTTCATCCAATAATAATACATGATTCATTACCTACAGGTTTCTGAATCTGTATAATAACTATGTCTTCCACAATGTATCAAATCGATACAGAGGGAGACTTACAACACAAGAAAGCCAACGACTTTAAAAACCCTAAACCCTATTTTCTACTTTACAAAAGTTTACAAAATAGGATTCCTAAGTCTCTGTCATCCTAGGTCTTGGTCTTCTTTTATATTCTTCTGCTTCCTTGGGCTTCAAATCTTCTGTCCTTGAACCACTGCCAAACGCGCCTTGAATCTTGAAACAAAATTAAAATAAAACCTGCTGAAAGGGTCATGATGTCGAGTCTTCATGCTGGGACATCTCATTCGACATCTTCAAACTAGAAGATCTTGTTTTACCAAAATTTAGTCAAATTCTTGGAGCTTTCATTATTTGTATTGTAAGACAAGAACTTATTTATCTTTTAATTTGATTCAATTCTTTTAAGTATTTAGTATCAGGTAGTAACTTCTTATATACTATTCTAGAAAATTATATCATGGTGTTATAAAAAGAGAGGAATGTCGTAAGATTTTTTGAGTTAAGTAGGAGTGAATTTGTTGTCATCCTAATCATGGTGGCCAGAGATTTTGTAATATACCGTTATTTAATATGGCTTTAATGGGGGATTGGATTCTCTAACTTTTAAATCTCTACCTTTCTCTGATTTTTTCTCTATCTTTCTCATGATTTACTTTCTCTCCATCTTTTTTTCCAAAATAAATATTATCTCTCCCTTATCTTTTATTGTGTGCCTAAAGTCACTTTACCTTTCTCTTCATAAAGGTAGAGGATCCTTACCCCTCTAATTGTCAAATAACATTCTTAATGTAAGATGATGTGATATGAGTTGTTTGTGGTTTAAAATTTTATCTTATACATGAGACTTGATATAGAGGTGTGGATAGAGGAAACAGTATAAATTATATCTTGTGGGGAGACATCCAAAGTTTAGATAATGGTGTTGATGAGGTGTGTGTTAAATTTGTAATTCTTTGTGTCGAAGTCGAAATAGTGTGTTTGTATTCGATGGGTGTCGAAGGTGTTTAGTTTGTGTGGAACAGAGTTTGTATCATCTATATTTGACAGAAAGTTAAATATAGCCCGTCGAAGCATGTAGTTGTCGAAGGAGTCAAAATAGTCTGACTTAGCTTAGTTTTAGTTGAGTTAGTTATTTTATAATCACATAGAGTGCAAGTAATCTCATTTATAAATTGAGAGAATTTATATTACATTTATATCAAGTGTAAGAAAGCATTGTGTAGTTTCTGAAATCACACTTGTGATTATCACACATTATCAAACACTTAGTGTGTAATTTGTACAACAACATTACATTCTTCTTCTTCCTTCAGGACTTATGTTTTCTCTCACTTTCAATTACTTTATTTTCTTCTTTCAATTCTCTGTGTAGTGTATAATTATCTTGCATATAAGGAGTGGTTGTTTCATCTAAGTGAAGGGTGAAGAACAAGAGGTGTGATAAATTAGAAAGATTGATTCTTGTTCATCAAGACTGAATCGGTTAAATTCATGATTGGAGTATTACCAACATCTGGTATCTAGAGCACTGGCTGTGTGATCTTTGGGACGCATTAAATCATGATGAATCATCCGAATGGGCATTTTCCAACGAATCTTCCAAACTTGAATGATAAGAACTATGAAAATTGGTGTAAGTAGATGAAGGTTATTTTCTGTTATTAAGATCTTTAGGATCTTGTGAAGAATGGGTTAACACCAATTGTAGAGAATAATATGGATGAACAAAAGGATGCACATAAATATTTGAAGAAGAAAGATTACAAGGCATATTTTAATCCATCAATGTGTTGATCCAGACAAATTTGAAAAAGTTGGTGATGTATGTAGCGAGCGATTTTGGATGTGGTTGCGAAGCACTACCGCTCTTTGGTATCTACAGCTCGATTCATTTTTTATCCTATTGAAGCTGATGAAGGAAGGGAAATAGATGTCTCCAATTAACCCTGCTTGCAAACTGAGTTTGAACAGATGACTGTTGGTTTACAGATGCTACAAAGATTGTGGGTCTCTTTTAGGTTTATTTTGTAAAAAAAAATAGTGTTCGGTCGATTGGTGGGAGGTTAAGACTGATGCTTTTCGATTGATATGTGGAGGTATGGGATTTTGGGTTTTGGGTTAGTGTGCTCGCTAAGATTTTTCTTTCAATCTTATGCCTACGTATTCCCGTTTTTTCAGAAACAGGGAAATCAGAGCGATCGTAGTTCCTCCTATTCTACAGGAGGAAATGGTGTTTTGGTGTCTTGTTCAAAGCCCAAGATGTGAAGCGAAAGGTAGTTTGTATCTTGTTCAAAGCCCAAGATGTGAAGCTAAAAGGGTTTGACTTTAGAGAGAATTTGTCAGCTCTAAAGAGAGATTTGTATGTCCCAACTGTTTATAAAGGAGAATTACTTTAACCGGGATTTGTGAATCCGGCAATGCCATAATTTCCTTTATAGGGGATTTCCAACCTGAAGGAGAAGACTTTAACTCAGTGTAGAGCAATGCTATCTTTCCTTAGGAATTTCTCATGCTAAAAGAGGGACAGTGGCATGGATGTAGATGATCCAGAGGCTTTCCGCTTACAGCGATTAGGTGAAGGGAGTTGTTGATGTTTGTGTACTGTGAACGAGGTACAACTTTGATGCTAAAAGGTTTATTGGATCAACCAGTGGTTTATTTATACAAATCCTAAGAGGAGGCTAGTGGCCCAACAAGGGGGAGTTTTTGTGTGTCTCGTATGAAACCCGAGATAGAGGCTAAAAGGGAAGTGACTCGACAAGAGAGTCCTCTATGGTATCTCGTACGAAGCCCGAGATGGAGGCCAAGGGTTTTATACTCAACAAGAGAGTGATTTGTGTCTTGTACAAAGCCCAAGACGGAGGCTAAAAGGTTTGACTCAACAAGAGAGTGCTTTATACTCAACAAGAGAGTGTTTTTGTATCTCGTACGAAGCCCGAGATGGAGGCTAAAGGTTGTTTGACTCCGCTAGGGAGAATCATTGTATAAAGCCCAAGAGAGAGGCTATGGTGCTGTTTCAGTTGAGTGACAGGTCCAGTATGTTTATTCAAAGAGAAAATCAGTTCTTATACGAGTAATGTCTGTACTCATGGATTTGTTCCAAGGATCGGGGTTATTTCTTGTTTCTTTAAGGAAATGGGAAATCCAATGGGTACTGAGACTGTCCGTGTCCACGGGGTTCCTTCCTATTCTTGAAGGGTGCTTGAGAATGTCTTGGAGACTCAAGGAAATTAGACTGTCCAAGTCTAGAGTTTCATCTTTTGTACTATGCTTTGAGAAACAGTAGTAGAATCTTGGAAAGACTGTTCTATTAAGATGATTGATTTCTGTTCCTATACCTCTAGGAGGTCGTCGGGACAATTTGTACGAAGCCCAATAGGAGGCTGGAAACTTTTAAGAAGCCGAGGGACAATTTGTACTAAGCCCAAGAGGAGGCTATCATTCCCGGGGAAAGAAATCATTTATACGAAGCCTAAGAGGAGGCTGTGAATACTTCTAAGAAGCCGACGGGTCCTTGTACAACGCCCAAGAGGAGGTGGGGATGCTTTTAGGAAGCCTGTGGGTCCCCAAACCCCGAGAAGTTCAAGACAGGCTATTCACAAAGAATAGATCAAGCCAGGAAAGTTTGAGAATTTGGAAGAAACTCAAGAGATGCCATTCACGGAGAAAAGATCATCTCTGGGGAATAAAGTTTCTTTGACAACTTCTACGAGTGACAGTTTATGAAAGGGGTCACCGAGAATGCTGCCTTTCATGTCTCCATATTATTTAACCCCAAGAGGAGGGAAGACTGTGTCTGGTAATCCTATGGGGATCTAGTTTTGACTATTTAAGAGTGACCAACAGACTTAATGCTAGACGTAATTGCCGGGGAAACACTAAATATCTATACTATTATTACACCGTTGATATGAGTTTATGAAGGAAGACTTATAGTGAAACAGCCCCACAATACAGTTATATGTATATGAAAGCGGTAAATGAAAGCATATAAACACTTACTCGGTTGTAGAGCTTCCATGCTGTTTGGTTAGTTGTTCAACAAATAAAGATTGAAAACAACAATATATTTCAAAATCAAAGGAGAAAGTGCTTTGAAAAAGAAAGATTTAGGGCTTACAACTCAAGGAGAGGCCCAGGGTTGTATCAGTGAGCGCACTGTTGAATTTGTACAGAGGGACTTATATGAGTAACTGAGGCCAAAAAATGGTTTTCTGTACAAAGCGATGGGTCTTACACTTTCTTAAGAGGCCCAAAAGGTTTAAAGAAAAAGAGTGGGGCTTATAACACGAGGGTAGACCCAGATGATTTTTCATTTGAAATGGCGATCGCGCCGAGGTTTTCTTTTAACGCAAAGGGGCTTATACAATATCTGAGGCCCAAAGTTGTTTTTGGTTAAAAGGGGATTGGGTCTTACACTCTATTAGAGGCCCAAAAATTTTGAAAATGATTTATGAGGGTTAAATTAATCAAAAACCCTAATTTGTTTTCAAAATGTGTTTTAATTGAATAAAATATTCAATTAAAATGATCAAAATTGTTTAACATGTGGAAAACAAATTGTGATCTTGGATTAATGCTTCATAAATCAAGTTTTGCCCTACAAAATGATTAGAAGTCAATAAAATCTGAAAAGTCAAGAAGGAAAAAATATTTTAAATGTCAAAAATAATTAAAACATTAATTCTTTGCAAAAATATCAATTATATGAAATAAATAATATTTTTGGGATTTTTTCATAAAATGAAATATTTCAACATTTTTGTGAATTATTGAAAAAAGAATCAACTCAAAATCATTAAAACTCAGAGAGAAATTAATTTTTGAATCAATTAAATAAAATCACAAAATTCAAATATTTGAATTTGCGAGAAATGGCGCCAAGAACAGCTGAAGAATACGCGCGTTTTTCAGCTTTGCCCAGATTTGCATTTTCTATCCAATCTCACTGAATACTTGATTATATCATGCAATCCACATATCAATCTGCTCGTTTTCACCTCACGATCATGTTTATGACAACTAATTTCATTTAAATTAAGCATAAAACAAGAAATCACGATAAATCCTCAAGAACCCTAAATTCTGCATGAAGGCTGGGATTTTTGATACACGATTCAAACAAAGCAATTACTTGAGGGGGAACATTCCATGCATGATTATGAACATTTGGCAAAAGTATTGTGCGAGAAAATATGCATAGATTGAGAGATGACCAAGTTTAGGCTTACCTCTAGGTTGTGACAGCAAGAGCAAATTGATTTCTGAGTTGGAGGTGTTACAGATGAATTGTGATAATCTGAACAGCTTCCCTACACCCTATGGAGTGTGTTTGAATGCTTGGACTTGATGGAAATTGGTTGGATCACTTCATGGCATCTCAACTGCAACTTGGTTAAAACCTTGAGCAATTGACTGGTGATTCTAAGAAATCAGTGTTCCAGATGTTGTTTAAGTGTTTGATCAGCTCACATATGATGTATATGAGGTGTGTGTGTGATTAGTTTGAGTGAAATTGCTCTCTAATGAAAAACCCGATAGTGACTTGCTAAGAAAGGCATTTTTAAGAGTGAGAAGTGGATTTTGAGAAAGGCAAGTGTTGTAGGCCTTTGGTGTACTTAAACTGATCACAATTGAGCTCTATTTATAGTAGAGTAAGTTTGTTTTGCAAGGAATAGTGAATGGAAACTGCTGAGTAGGATTGGCCAATGTTGGCAAATGAAAATCCAAGTCTCCTCTCTAGCCATTGACTAGAGGTTAGGGCACAGGCTGTTGGTCCCCTTGGTCTTGGATAAGTCTTGACTGAATTCAGTTGCTAATGGCTCAGTCCATGCCACCTTGGTGCTTCCATTGAATGCTTCAATCCAAAATTGGAGTCTTGTCCCTATTTTGGGCAATTCTAGGTTTAGCATGCTATTTCTTGTTCCAAGGACTTTGGAGGCTTGGCTCAGTGATTGTCCCCTTTAGATATAATCGTCAGATGTGTCCAAAGTGATGACAAGGCTTGGAATTGGCTGATTTTGGCAAATCAAGCAAAAGTGCAAAATTCTGCCTTGCCTTGGCAGATTTCAGCAAGGCAACTTGCCAATGTCATATCTCATGGCCCAAATTGAATTTGGTGATGTTCTTGGCCATTTTAGAAAGCTATTATATGATACAACAACTGTTTGATCATATTTGGTTTTGATACTTTTTGGATCCAAGTGAAAAATGTCCCTACATTTGAAAAAAAGTAAGGCAAAATCTGACTTAGTGAAATTTTCACTAAGTGTTGGAACAAAGTGACTTTTCTTGATTTTGATCACTCCATAACTCAAAATCCATGAGGAATTTGGACATAGGTCAGTATGAAGCTTTTGTAGAGGGCATTGAGATCTACAAATCAAGCTTTGGATGAGAAAAAATGGCTTTGTGGTTTAGGATTTATGATCCTCCAAAGTTGGTACCTTTGTCACTTTATTTCATAACTTAGAAAATTTTCTAAGTTTTTATGGTTACCCCTTTTACAAGTTATCCCATTTTATTTGATTTTTCTTGATGAATGATGTTTCAAATCATACATTAACATCATTTTAGGGTTAAAAATCCATTTTTGTGAAAAATCTCAAAAAGTCAAAGTTGACTTTTGTGCGCAGTTGACTTTTTATCCGATGAATTCCAAACTGTGCAATTCTTCAGGAAATCATGTCCTTGACCTAAATCAAACTTGATGGACATGTTCCATGGGTGTTATAGGGTATATTGAATCATGTCTTAGGGTTTGGGAGCATGTCCTGGTCAAAAGTCAAAGTTACAGTTGACTTTTCTCGCAAAACCCTAACGGTGGTTCAGATGAAATTGAAACTTGTTGCTCAAGCTTCTTGGATCAATCCATTGTTCCAAATGGATCAATATGGTATATTAGAGACCCTCAAATCATGTCTTGAGGTCTTGGTTCATGATTTGTCCCAAAAGTCAACTTAGGGGTGAATTAGGTCAAGAAACCCTAATTCCTGATTTTTGATGTATGCATCCCTTGAGGTCAAATTGACTTGATGATTGGGTCCATGAGGTTCCATGGAGTACATTAGGACATGCTTTGAAGCATTGGCTCATGCCCAGAGGAAAATTTCCATCTGGAGGCCCTGGTCGACCAAAACCCTAATTTGGTGACACTGGCGATCTTGAAGCTTGATCCACCTAGAAGAGAGCAACCTTGTGCTTAATCCTTGATGTGGGAGTCCTCTTGATCCATTGTGAATGTTTGAGAGGTTATACAAGTTGAAGATCATGTCATTCTTTGATTGATTCTTTGTCTAAGAACTCTGAGAGAGCTTGAACCCCTAATTTTGATAGTAGTGAATGCTCACCCATCTTTGGGGAGGCTGATGAAGCATAATGACCCACCCATATTGTGATGATGATTTGCACAATGATGGGAAATCTTAGTGGTCAAAATTTGGGGTATCTTGGACCCGAAGGTGCGAATGACGAAGGTGTTCGGACATTCGGGGTGCAAGAGGATTAAATATCGGAATACGCGAAATTTTGATGGTGGTTATGAATGGCAGATCGCATTCATCTTCTTTTGCTAAGCAATGATGCTTAGAAAAGGTAAACTTCCCCTCGATCCTGGTCTTCAGCCAAGGAACTGGTCTCAATTTTCTTTTGAGATAAACTTCCCCTCGATCCTGGTTTCCTACCAAGGAACTGGTCTTAGTTTCTGATTTAAACTTCCCCTCGATCCTGGTTTCCTACCAAGGAACTGGTCTTAGTTTCTGATTTAAACTTCCCCTTAATCCTGGTTTCCTACCAAGGAACTGGTCTTAGTTTTTGATTTAAACTTCCCCTCGATCCTGGTTTCCTACCAAGGAACTGGTCTTAGATTCTTTCGTCAATAAACTTTATTGACAAGGGACGCTATGTGTAGCGGTTTTCCTCAAACTTCTTGCCGAATTTTCCTAGGGAGATGCCATTTGACGGAAAAAGTTGACGTCAGACTTGCTGGGGAATCCAGTCGTCTGAGTTGTAGAGGTGCACAAACTTCTCTGTTGGAGACGCCATTTGTTTCTACTGGGGAAGACGAGTCTTCTGAAAGACTGCCTTCGTTTGGGGTCTTACATCATACTTTGCTCGGGATCTTCCCGGAGAAATGCCATATAATGGGATCTAATTTGGGGTGCCGATGACCTTTTCATCAGTGGTTTTTTCGGAGAAAAACTGTTGTACCACCGGATCTCTGATTAGGAGGCTTTCTCTCGGGATTTTCCTTAATCCGGGAAAGCAAGGATATCATCTTCAATGGCGAAGAATGGCATTTGTTAAACGTTCTCTGATCTTTCAGAGGTTCAAGTTATCAAAGTGGTCAATGACCCAACTTCAATCCAGAAATAAATTGGAAGAGAGATTATTTAAATGCAACATTTCCTAATCGAGGAAAGAACTGACAACTCGACCGAGAAGACAGCTATCACTA
The DNA here is from genome assembly GCA_022829125.1 of Lathyrus tuberosus. Lineage (NCBI taxonomy): Eukaryota > Viridiplantae > Streptophyta > Magnoliopsida > Fabales > Fabaceae > Lathyrus > Lathyrus tuberosus. The sequence goes on from JALAZF010000146.1 coordinate 12,706,257, forward strand.
GGGATAAGACCGACTAGAGTGATAGTGATGCAATATGAAATGTGTATGCAAATCAATCATCTGCCATCGCGGGGCGAAGAAGTACCGTTGGTCCAAAAGTAGTAATTCTACCTTTCTTAGGAGAAGTAGTCCTCGTTGGGGAACTATGTTGGTCGGGCTTAGGAGATGAGAACTCGGCCGAGGCATGTCAGACGAAACAAGGTCTCTGACACAGTTGATCCCTTCATTCAGGCGTATTGGGTTAGAAGGAGTACTTTGATTCTGCACTTTGAAGTTCGCTTACTTCTGGAGAAGCGGTTGATGTTCTTTTGATGTTCAACAGTCAAAAGAAATTACCATCTTTATTTTAAAGCAGAAAACGTTTTAAGAGTAAATTCACTTTTGTTTTATTTCAAGAATCGTTAATCATATTAAAACGTCATTCTGTAAAGCTAAAACAAATAAGAATTGCAAACAAAAGCACAAGGGCTCAAATTTTATTGATAAGATGGAGATCAGCCAAACGCGTGATTCCAAAGAGTATTTACAAAGTTAGAAAATGGTAATTTACAGGGAAAAGGGCTACGTTGAAACATAACGACCACTATCCTTCTACCAACTTTGAATTCGGGGCATCCTGAGCTTCTGTCGAAGATGACCGTGACTGGAGTTTTCCTCTGATGGATGGTGTAACTGCTACTGAGGGACTTGCCTCTGTTGAACCTAGTTACTTGCCATTAACCCTAATTTTTGCCTGGATTGTACTGTGATGTTTCTAATCCACCGGGATGATTTTTTTTATTTTGTCTCTAACTTTTGCCTGGACCGCCCTTTCGGGTTTTCAATCCACCGAGACGTTTTTTTTAGGCGAAGTATTTCTTGACTACATCAACATTCATGGGGTAGGAAAATTCCTCTCCGTCCATGGTTGCAAGTCTCAAGGCGCCGCTTGAGAAAGCTTTCTTGACCACATAGGGGCCATCATAGTTCGGAGTCCATTTGCCCCGAGAATCAGTGAGAAATGATTGTATCTTCTTGAGCACAAGGTTTCCTTTCCTGAAGACGCGAGGTCAGACCTTTTTGTCGAACACCCTCTTCATTCTTTGTTGATACAACTGACCGTGGCATAGTGTTGTGATTCTTTTCTCTTCAATCAGATTTAGTTCGTCATGTCGACTTTGACACTATTCAGCTTCTGTAAGCTTAGCTTTCATCAATACCCAGATTGATGGGATCTCTACTTCTACGGGGAGCACTGCCTCCATGCCATATACTAGAGAGAAAGGGGTAGCCCCTGTTGAAGTGTGGACAGATGTTCGATAACCGTGAAGAGCAAAGGGTAGCATTTCGTGCCAGTCTTTGTAGGTTACAATCATCTTCTGAACAATTTTCTTGATGTTCTTGTTAGCCGCTTCTACCGCTCCGTTCATCTTGGGTCGGTAGGGAGATGAGTTATGGTGTTCGATCTTGAAATCTGCGCACAACTCTTTCATCATCTTATTGTTCAAATTAGATCCATTATCAGTAATGATCTGGCTCGGAACACCATAACGGCAGATGATACTGTTTTTGATAAATCGGACCACCACTTGTCGGGTTACATTAGCGTATGACGCTGCTTCAACCCACTTGGTGAAATAGTCAATGGCTACCAAGATGAACCGATGTCTGTTTGAAGCTTTAGGCTCAATCATGCCAATCATGTCGATTCCCCATATGGAAAAAGGCCATGGGGAAGAAAGAACCTTGAGATGCGTTGGCAGTACATGAATTTTGTCGGCGTATATTTGACACTTGTCACACTTCCTCATGTACTTGTAGCTGTCGGATTCCATTGTCAACCAATAGTACACGGCTCTCAGAAATTTTCTCGCCATTGTGTGTCCATTGGCATGAGTGCCAAAGGATCCTTCATGAATTTCTTTCATCAGCATGTCTGCCTCTGGTCTGTCTACACATCGGAGCAAGACCATGTCAAAATTTCGCTTATACAGCGTGTCACCGCTCAGGAAGAAACTGCCAGCCAGTCTTCTGAGGGTCTTTCTATCCTTTCTGAGTGCCCCAGGTGGGTACTCTTGTTTCTGAAGGAAGCATTTGATATCGTGATACCAAGGATTGTCGTCTATGACTGCTTCAATCGTGAAGATGTAAGCGGGCCGTTCTAGGCGCATTATGTCGATCTTAGGTAAGTCATTCCATTGACCTACACTAATCATGGAAGAGAAAGTGGCTAATGCATCAGCCATGTGATTCTCCTCACGAGGGATATGATGAAATTCGATTCTATTGAAGAAAGGTAACAACCTTCTTGCATAATCTTTGTAAGGAATCAATCCTGATTGGTATGTGTTCCAATCTCCTTTTATCTGATTGATAACCAGGGATGAGTCGCCGTATACGTCCAAGTTCTTGATCCTCAAATCAATCGCTTCCTCGAGACCCATAATACAAGCTTCGTATTCGGCCTCATTGTTTGTACATTTGAACGTAAGTCGAGCGGTGAAAGGGATGTGGGTACCCTGAGGGGTAACAATTATTGCCCCAATTCCGTTTCCATAATGATTAACTGCTCCGTCAAAGATTAGTCCCCACTGGGAACCTGGTTCTGGCCCTTCACTGGGTAGCGGTTTGTCGCAGTCTTTCATTTTCAAATACATGACATCTTCGTCTGGGAAGTCGAACCCGATTGATTCTTGATCGTCAATCGGTTGATGAGCCAAATGATCGGCTAAAATACTCCCTTTGACGGCTTTCTGAGCATGGTACTCAATGTCATATTCTGATAACAACATCTGCCAACGGGCGATTCTTCCCGTGAGAGCAGGTTTTTCAAATACATACTTGATTGGGTCCATCTCGGAGACCAACCAAGTAGTGTGACGAATCATGTATTGGCGAAGACGTTTGGCAGCCCAAGCCAAAGCACAACAAGTTTTCTCGAGCATAGTGTACCGAGTCTCGCAGTCGGTGAACTTCTTGCTTAGATAGTAAATGGCAGACTCTTTCCGTTTGGTTTCGTCTTGTTGGCCAAGTACACACCCCATTGAGTCTTCCAAGACTGTGAGGTAGATGATCAGTGGCCTTCCTTCCACTGGAGGTGATAGAATCGGAGGATTCAACAGGTATTTCTTAATACCGTCAAAGGCAGTTTGGCAGTCTTCTGTCCAAACGCAGTCCTGGTTCTTTTTGAGTAATTTGAAAATCGGCGCACAGGTCGCGGTCATGAGGAATATGAATTTGGAGATGTAGTTCAAACGTCCCAGGAATCCTCTGACTTGTTTTTCAGTTTTCGGAGAAGGCATTTCTTGAATAGCCTTGACCTTGTCAGGATCAACCTCAATTCCTTTCTGGCTGACGATGAACCCTAAGAGTTTCCCTGAACCGACACCGAAGGTGCATTTGTTGGGATTCAAGTGGAGTTTGTATTTTCTCAGCCGCTCGAATAGTTTTGACAGATGGGTCACATGCTCCTCTTCTGTCTTAGATTTTGCAATCATATCATCGACATACACTTCGATTTCTTTGTGTATCATGTCATGAAACAGAGTAGTCATGGCCCTTTGATAGGTTGCCCCGGCGTTCTTCAAACCGAATGGCATTACCTTGTAACAAAAGGTACCCCATGGGGTAATGAACGAAGTTTTTTCCATGTCTTTCGGCGCCATTTTGATCTGGTTATAGCCCGAGAATCCATCCATGAAGGAGAAAACTTTGAACTTTGCTGTACTGTCCACCAGCATGTCAATGTGTGGTAAAGGAAAGTCATCCTTTGGACTAGCCTTATTCAGATCTCTGTAATCAACACACATTCTGACTTTTCTGTCCTTTTTCGGAATAGGTATGATATTGGCTAACCATTGAGGATATTCAGATGTAGCGAGGAAACCTGTGTCAATCTGTTTCTGTACCTCCTCTTTGATTTTGATGGCCATGTTTGGGTGAGTCCGTCTCAACCTCTGCTTTACTGGCGGACATTCCGATCTTAACGGTAAGTGATGTTCCACGATGCTGGTATCCAACCCTGGCATGTCCTGATAGGACCAAGCGAATACATCGGGGAATTCTTTGAGAAGCTTTGTCAAACTCTCTTTGGCAGTTGGACTGAGCAGTGCCCCAATCCTGATTTCTTTTCTCTCTTTTTCCGAACCCAAGTTTACCGTTTCCAACGACTCTTTGTGAGGTTCAATGGACCTTTCCTCTTGTCTGAGTAGTCGGGAGATCTCTTCTGGAATTTCGTTGTCAACTTCTTCTTCAGCCCCAAATACCGGGAACTCAAAATTGGGAGAAGGCATCGGATCGTATGTTTCAATGGGGTTTAAAACAAGCAATCTGTATGACGTGATGATTCGTATTTATAAGGGATGGAGAGACTGCAAAAGTGTGTGCAGTGTATTCTTTTACTGCTTGTTTTTATTATTTGAGATGTTTTTTAGGATTACCATTTTCTGAAAAAAGAGAAAAGAGAAAACAACAATAAATGCGGAAATTACAGAACGACGTTATTTTATTAATGAACAAGTCGATCCTTGAAACTATAGCCCTATAAAACAAAACTCTGTCGCTTTGGGCGAAGCGAAGAGGGAAAAATTACAGAAAGCGAGCCCTATCAAAACATCCGTTTCACCTGGGCAGGGTGAAAGGTTAAAGATGGCAATTACTTTGATTGGCGAATGACCTTCGACACATCGACAACAACCCATTGGCGGCGAACTCCTCGGTGAATCACAAAGTCTGGCACCTTCCTTGATTTGTCTTCAGAAATGACGCTGATTTCTGGTGGAGCAGGATCATTGGAATCTGTCTCCCAGGCAGAGTTGTCGTAGGAGAATTCCTCTGTTGCATTTTGCATAGTATTTGTGCTCTCAGGAAGATTTCCCCATCCAGTTGGCTGGATGTCTTCGAGCCTGATGTGAGAGCTTTCGGGAGTAGTGTACTTGACCATATAGTCGAATTTTCCACTCGGTTGTCCCAGGGTGTCCCACACTTCTGTGGAACTGGAGGAGTCATCTCTCTCGATGACGTTGACCTCGGGGAAGGCATAATTAATGAATTCTAGTCCTGCAAACGTTGCAAATTCATCGTTATGTTGAGTAGTTTCTGAATGACCCGAGTGTTGATCCCATGACATGGTGGGGACACAGGTATTCTGTTCAATGATGCTCAGCTGAGTTTCATTACTCGACTGACTTTCTTGCCCCAAGTTTCCTGGGTAAGGCGGCCACATTGGCAGACCGTCCATCGGGCCATAGTAATTGTGGTCAAAGTTGTCTTTCATCAGAGTGTCCTCCTCTAATGAATTTGGCGGAGCACGACATCCTTCCGGATCATAACCTCCGTATATCATTTCGACATCTGACCGTGGTATAAACCTCGGACTCTGTGCGGGATAGCAAAATGACGTAGGCACCTCTTCCTGAGACATATAACCGTCCTCGTTAAGATAGGACTTCCATTCTTCATCTGTGTCGGAGGGATCCTCCTCATTGATAGCATGGACTATTTGAGACACTGGGTGAAGAAAACCTCCACTGTGGAAGAAATCCTGAATGGGATGAAGATTTTCATTGTTAGCAGCTGTCCGGGTACAGGTTGTAGAAAAACCAAGACCCTTCTTTGTTGTATTGCTAGTAGGAATGACAAGCTGTCCCCATCCTGTTGTATCAGTACTCTCGACCGCTTTAATAGCATCTTTGTATGAGGCAATCGACGTTCCTCCTTCGGATTGACCACTACTGTGTAACGAAATCGCTTGGAACCGGGTTCCAATTATCCCTTCTGGTTCCACATAAGTGGATGACGATAAATTGCTGACGAGCAAGGCCTGTTCCCCACAGAATGTGATGAGTTGGCCGTTCTGGATGAACTTTAGCTTTTGGTGGAGGGTTGAAGTGACCGCTCCAGCCTGATGTATCCAAGGTCTTCCTAATAAACAACTGTACGTTGCCCGGATGTCCATGACCTGGAAGGTGACTTGGAAAGTGTGAGGACCAATAGTTATGGGAAGGTCAACTTCGCCGATAACCGTTTTTCTGGATCCGTCGAACGCTTTGACGACGACCTCGCTGGTTCTCATCGGAGGGCCTTTGAATGATAATTGCATCAAAGTGGACTTCGGCATAACATTCAGGGCTGACCCTGTGTCTACCAATATGCTGGCTAAAGCATCGTCCTGGCAGTTGACTATGATATTAAGCGCCATGTTATGACAGCGACCCTCTTCCGGTAATTCCTCATCACTAAATCCCAAATTATTGCAAGAAGTGATGTTAGAGACAATACTATCGAACTGTCTGATTGTTACATCCTGTTCCACAAAGGCTTGCTCCAAGACTTTCTATAGAGCCTCCCTGTGCGCTTCTGAACTTAGTAACAGTGATAATACCGAGATCTTTGAAGGAGTCTGTAACAATTGATCGACAATGTTATATTCACTCCTTTGGATGAGCTTCAGTATCTCATCATCGTTTTTCGAAAGGTCGGTATTACTCGATTGACCGACTGATGGATCGGGAGCTTCTGTCTGAAGTTCCTTTTCTTTGTTAGACTCTCCAACTCCTCTGTTGAAGATTCGACCGCTCCGTGTTACTCGACTGATGTCTACAATATTCACGAAGGAGGGTAACGGAATTTCCTTTCCATTTTCAATTGTTGTTGCACCGTATTTGTAAGGGATTGCCTTAACTGATTCATACGGTAGTGGTCCAGGCAGATAGATGACTATGGGAACCTTCTGGTTTTTCTGACCATCATAAGTAATCTCGATCCATTCCCGGTTGGGAACTTTGGATTCGTCAAGCAGAGGAATGATGGCAAAAACATTCCTGGTTTTCTGATGATCAGAGATGACGACAACGTCCTCAATTTGATTGGCAAGGTAGTTCGGCGACCAATTGATGGGTCAGGAACCTGGATACGGGAGGATGTCTCCACGATCCACCTGCCCCTGGAGAGCTGCTCGCACAAGGTAGCACCCTTGGTTACTTTCCGAACAGACTCCACAACGTTCGTAATTATGTGGTGGCACCTGACCATGCCCACTTTGAATACAATGTAACCTCACTAGGTTAGCTTCCACGAGTTGGACATCCTGACTTTGACGCCGAGTGAGGTTTATGTTATTGATACTAATTTGCTGAGTATCTTTATCCATGTAGATTGGCATCCACCAATGATTTAACAAGTGCTGGAGTGCTTCCTGGACAAAGGCACATCCCTGATCATTTTCGCAACCCACTTTACAGCTGTGATAATTATGTGATATCAGGAATCCGAGTCGGACCTGCTCAACATGCAGCTCTACCAAGTTGGTATTCATCAAACAAATGTCAAAGATCTGGACCATGTTGATCTGATAGGGATTCCTATCATGGTACTCCTAGATCTATCCAAGATCCATCTGACGCTGGAGGGCCTCCTATATGAAAGAGTATCCCTGTTTGTTTACCGAGCAAGTCAGACAAGAACTATAATCATGCCATGGCAGATTATGATACTGGCTTTGCCTTGAGTGCATTGCCACCAGGTTGACATTCATCGCACGAATGTCGTGGTTCTGAATGATGTTGGAATTCGTGTAAACCATGTTAACTCCACGAACTCGGTGCTCTTGGATCCATCCGAGATCCAACTGTTCATGTAGAGCTGCTTGCACCATAGAACATCCTTGATTACTTTTAGAGCAGATATTACATTGATGATAATTATGAGGTGGCACATGGCCGTACCCACTCTGTCTACAATGCATCTTAACCAGATTGGTCCTCAACAAGAGTACATTGTGAATTTGATAGATATTGTTAAATTCTTTCTCAATTAGGTTGACTGCAGCTTTCTCATGTTGAGGCAGCGGGTTCGTGAGAACATTGGGATTCGTATCTTTGAAAGATAAGAGCCCGCTCCTAACAAGCTTTTGTACGTCAGATTTGAAATTGAGAAAGTTATCTATGTTATGCCCTGATCCTCCTTGATGATAAGGGCATATCTAATCCACCTTAAACCAAAAAGGCAGATTTTCCGGCATTGTAGGAGGATACTTAGTCTGGATGTGCCCCTTAGCCAGTAGTAACAGAAATAATTATGCGTACAACATGGGTATAGGATCAAATCCTGGTGGCCGTGTTGTACGATTGTTATTGTATGGAGGATGAGCCTGCTGAAGAGGTTGTTGTGTCCTTTGCAGATTAGGTTGCCTCTGCGCAACCTGAGGTTGATACGTAGGAATAGGCGCAGGGCTGATAGCAGGAGTTACAGCTGCTACCGGTTGGTACCGTCGCCTTTGCTTTCCGAGAGAGATATTCCCAATATCTTGCTCTTTTTTCTTAGGGAGAGCACTACCGTATCGTTTTGTACTACTCGATGATCCAACGTCTTTTACTAAACGTCCTTCCCGGACGGCTTCCTCAAGACGAACTCCTATGCCTACCATCTCAGTGAAGTCACTGGGTGCACTGGCAACCATTCTGTCGTAGTAAAATGAGCTTAAGGTCTTTAAGAAGATCTTTGTCATCTCTTTTTCCTCAAGAGGTGGAGAGATCTGAGCGGCAATTTGACGCCATCTCTAAGCGTACTCCTTAAAGGTTTCCTTGTCCTTTTGTAACATTGATCTTAGTTGATCTTTGTCCGGTACCATGTCCAAATTGTATTTGTATTGTTGGACGAAGGCAGTACCAAGATCTCTGAATGTACTAATCGTAGTACGGTTTAAACCCATGAACAATTTGAGTGCGGCACCGGTTAAACTATCCTAAAAGTAGTGAATCAGTAGGTCCTGATTCTCCGTCTGAGCCGACATTCGCCGAGCGTACATCACCAAGTGACTTTGAGGGCAAGAGTTACCCTTGTATTTTTCAAAATCGGGCACTTGAAATTTGTGCGGAACTTTCACATTGGGGACCAGACAAAGGTCTGCGGCGTCCTTTCCAAATAGATCCGGACCGCAGATGGCTTGCAGTTCCTTCTGCATTTCCAGGAACTGTTCCTGGAATTCATCCATTCTATCGAACATAGTTTACTTCTTACCAGAAGATATCGGTGGAATCTGTCCTTCCGAGACAGTGTGCACCACAGGGGGTGGTACCGTGACTACGGCAGTGAATCTTGGCATTTCCCAAAGTTTGTAACCTTCAGGAGTCTTCACTATGCCCCTGACATCTTCGCTTTCCCGAAGTTTGTAACCTTCAGGCCCAGCGGCTTCTGTTATGATTCCCTGATCCTCAGTGATCGGCAGAACATATCCTTCCGGGATATAGTTAACAGGCATGCCCCAAGGACGATCTTTTAGCATTTGATACCTAGGATCATACTTCTCCACTATGGGCGTTGAGGTGATCTCTGAGATCACAATCCTTTGTAGTTGAGCTTCTGCCATGGCTTGCATGTCGTTACGAAGCTTTCTCATATCCTCTCTCAGAGCGTTGATCTCTTCTTTCAACTCTCTATTTTCTTCCTCAAGATCATCCATCTTTTTTTGACGATTGGCCCGAGTATTGTGCGAATGAGACAGTTTGACTCTAGAACCGAGACACAAACGTGAGATTCGTAGGTAAGAAGAATACGCGATGTGAGAATGATGAATGCAATGATTATATTAATTGTTATTTTTGGTTTAATCAAAATAAACTTTGACAATTAGATTGCAAATATCAAACAGTGGGGAAACCCCTTTTTATTGAATTCAAAGGATTACAGAAATGGAAATACAGTAGATTACAAGGTGTAGAAACAGAAACCTAAGCTAATGGGTCCCGAGTCCTCTCTGAAGAGAAATCGGGTGCTGACTCTAGTACTTTCCTTTTCTTTGACCGGGGTTCTTGGGCCATTGTCGGGTTGTCATTCCTTTTCCAGGTGAAAGGAGTGAGCAAATTCCTTTGGTCATCTTGATTCTCTACAGCATGTTGCTCCAAAATTTCAATCAGAGCGTCCTTATCTTTCAGTAGTTGCTGTATTTTGATGCACTCCACGTTGAGGGTGCGGTACTTGTTCTTCCAAGACCTCTTCTCCCATTGATCTTTGTTGAGAGTAACCTGGAGCTTTTCAGTCTCAGTCATAAAGTACATGACAAACTCCCTCGGTGGAAGAACTCTGTGACGAGGATAAGGAATTTTTAGCTTGAGAGCTCTAGTTTGTACCAGTGGAGATAAGGCTCCACTGAGACACCGTCGGGTTTTCCTAGAGACTCCCTTCCTTTCTTATGAACATGTTTCCAAGCATGCACTATTTCCGTCTTTAGTGCTCTGTCACTTTCTCCTTCCTTGAAGAAAAGACCTTCCAGATGAACACCCCGTGGGACGTGCCTCATCGGGTATCCAAATTGACGACGAACAAGAACTAGATGGTAATTGATTCCTCCCTTAGTTCCTATAAGGAGTACGTTGGGGAAGTTTACACAACGGTCAATGATCCTGATTCCTTCATAAATCCTATTGCACCAATCAATGTCAGAGTTGGTGAGGGACATGATTTTCTGCGACCAATGTAAGACACTCTTGTGATCCCAAAAAGTAGCAGACTTAGGCAAATGAGAGATAAACCATTTATAAAGCAAAGGTATGCAGCATGTGATCTCCCCTCCGCTGTACAAATTTCCCAAATGTACAGAATGATACGCATCTGTGAGCAAAGTTGGCACAGGGTTTCCAATGAGAAAAACCTTAATGGCGTTGATATCGACGTAGTTATTAATGTTGGGCAACAGAAATAACCCGTAGGTGAGTAAAACAAAGATGTTTTCGAAAGCAGTCACGTTCCCGATACTGGCAAAGTACAGGGCTTTCTTTGTCAAGAACTGGGCTGGCAAACCTTGTATGCCACCCTTAGTGGTCATGTGAGTCATGACCTCAGACTCGTCCAAATGAATTGCTCTTGCAATGGTCTGATTCTTTGGAATTTCTTCCAGTCCGGAAAATGGAGCTTGATCTGTAATGTGTAGATCAATCAGATGAGAATATTCCTCCAGCATTGGTGCTAGCTGGTAATCTGGGAATGTGAAACAATGATAGACCGGATCGTAGAACTGAATGAGCGCATCCATGATTCCCTCAATCACATGGACTCTTAGCAGAGATAGCAAACCTCCGTACTTGGCTCTGAAAGCCTCTTGATTTGTGATCATCCTCGCCAAACCTCTTAAATCCTCTAGTTTTGGAATCCTGAAGGTGTACTTATGAGTTATCCTTCTACCGAAATCCATTAGTGTAATCCTTTTCTCTGATATTTGTAATCACAGTCTTAGTTTATTTTGAAAAAAATAGAGAGACTAGAAGAGAATTTTTTTTGAATGTTTTAATGTTTTTTAAATGAATGCATGAATGCAGCACACAAAAACATAGAAAAAACATGGGGTCAAAGGGTCGTTGTCATGAAGTCAAGGCTCTACCCATCCCCAAAGGTTTATACTAGGGTGATTTTATACCTGTACTCAAAATCATCAGCTCCTCCCAGGATAATAAATAGCAAGCGGATCGCCAGCGAGCTGTATGAAATCTTAGAGTAAATGCTATTCACCGAGAATAGATCATCAGCCTCAAATGAGGGTAGTATCGCGTGAAAACTATTTCCGATAGTTTCCGCACTACAAAAGGGTTGGCTCCTCAGCTTCTCAGACATCACAATCGGCCCATTGCCTATGAGAGGGAATGGGTTGCATTGGGAAGCCTCCACTGAGGTTGATGGTCGACCTCGTCGCCATCACTTATCTTAAGTGTATACTCAATCTTTCCACATGCGGCATCACACACATTCCCATTAGCAGAAAAATAAACACATATATCAATTAGGAAAAGTAGTATATATATTTGTCCTAATGTCCTAGACCTTTTTTTTAAAAGCTACGAATCTTATGTTCCTGACAGAAAATGGCTCCCCGGCGGAGACGCCATTCTGTGATTCCTTCCCCACTTAAAGGTTTTTTTGACCTAAGATCCTAGTGAAGTCAACAAAGAGTCATATCCCAGAAAGAAAGAAAGACCGACCCCCCAGTGGACGCCAATTTTTTTTTAGGTTTCCACCTGATAGATGGGAAGAGAACAAGATCTCGTCGTCCCCAGTGAAGTCGCCATTCTTCTGTAGCGAGCGATTTTGGATGTGGTTGTGAAGCACTACCGCTCTTTGGTATCTACAGCTCGATTCATTTTTTATCCTATTGAAGCTGATGAAGGAAGGGAAATAGATGTCTCCAATTAACCTTGCTTGCAAACTGAGTTTGAACAGATGACTGTTGGTTTACAGATGCTACAAAGATTGTGGGTCTCTTTTAGGTTTATTTTCTAAAAAAAATAGTGCCCGGTCGATTGGTGGGAGGTTAAGAATGATGCTTTTCGATTGATATGTGGAGGTATGGGATTTTGGGTTTTGGGTTAGTGTGCTCGCTAAGATTTTTCTTTTAATCTTATGCCTACGTATTCCCGTTTTTTCCGAAACAGGGAAATCAGAGCGATCGTAGTTCCTCCTATTTTACGGGAGGAAATGGTGTTTTGGTGTCTTGTTCAAAGCCCAAGACGTGAAGCGAAAGGTAGTTTGTATCTTGTTCAAAGCCCAAGACGTGAAGCTGAAAGGGTTTGACTTTAGATAGAATTTGTCAGCTCTAAAGAGGGATTTGTATGTCCCAACTGTTTATAAAGGAGAATTACTTTAACCGGGATTTGTGAATCCGGCAATGCCATAATTTCCTTTATAGGGGATTTCCAACCTGAAGGATAAGACCTTAACTCAGTGTAGAGCAACGCTATATTTCCTTAGGAATTTCTCATGCTAAAAGAGGGACAGTGGCATGGATGTAGATGATCCAAAGGCTTGCCACTTACAGCGATTAGATGAAGGGAGTTATTGATGTTTATGTACTGTGAACGAGGCACAACTTTGATGCTAAAAGGTTGATTGGATCAACCAGTGGTTCTCTTATACAAAGCCTAAGAGAAGGCTAGTGGCCCAACAAGAGGGAGGTTTTGTGTGTCTCGTACGAAGCCCGAGATAGAGGCTAAAAGGGAAGTGACTCGACAAGAGAGTCCTCTATGGTATCTCGTACGAAGCCCGAGATGGAAGCCAAGGGTTTTATACTCAATAAGAGAGTGATTTGTGTCTTGTACAAAGCCCAAAACAGAGGCTAAAAGGTTTGACTCAACAAGAGAGTGCTTTATACTCAACAAGAGAGTATTTTTGTATCTCGTACGAAGCCCGAGATGGAGGCTAAAGGTTGTTTGACTCCGCTGGGGAGAATCATTGTATAAAGCCCAAGAGAGAGGCCATGGCGCTGTTTTAGTTGAGTGACAGGTCCAGTATGTTGGTTCAAAGAGAAAATCAGTTCTTATATGAGTAATGTCTGTACTCATGGATTTGTTCCAAGGATCGGGGTTATTTCCTGTTTCTTTAAGGAAATGGGAAATCCAATGGGTACTGAGACTGTTCGTGTCCACGGGGTTCCTTCCTATTCTTGAAGGGTGCTTGAGAATGTCTTGGAGACTCAAGGAAATTAGACTGTCCAAGTCTAGAGTTTCATCTTTTGTACTATGCTTTGAGAAATAGTATTAGACTCTTGGAAAGACTGTTCTATTAAGATGACTGATTTCTGTTCCTATACCTCTAGGAGGTCGCCAGGATAATTTATACGAAGCCCAAGAGGAGGCTGGAAACTTTTAAGAAGCTGAGGGACAATTTGTACTAAGCCCAAGAGGAGGCTATCATTCCCGGAGGAAGAAATCATTTATACGAAGCCTAAGAGGAGGCTGTGAATACTTCTAAGAAGCCGACGGGTCCTTGTACAACGCCCAAGAGGAGGCGTGGATGCTTTTAGGAAGCCTGTGGGTCCCCAAACCCCGAGAAGTTCAAGACAGGCTATTCACAAAGAATAGATCAAGCCAGGAAAGTTCAAGAATTTGGAAGAAACTCAAGATATGCGATTCACGGAGAAAAGATCATCTCTGGGGAATAGAGTTTCTTTGACAACTTCTACGAGTGACAGTCTATGAAAAGGTTCACCGAGAATGCTGCCTTTCATGTCTCCATATTGTTTAACCCCAAGAGGAGGGAAGACTGTGTCTGGTAATCCTATGGGGATCTAGTTTTGACTATTTAAGAGTGATCAACGGGCTTAATGCTAGACGTAATTGCCGGGGAAACACTAAATATCTATACTATTATTACACAGTTGATATAAGTTTATGAAGGAAGACTTACAGCGAAACAGCCCCACAATACAGTTATATGTATATGAAAGCGGTAAATGAAAGCATATAAACACTTACTCGGTTGTAGAGCTTCCATGCTGTTTAGTTAGTTGTTCAACAAAGAAAGATTGAAAACAACAGTATATTTCAAAATCAAAGGAGAAACTGCTTTGAAAAAGAAAGATTTGGGGCTTACAGCTCAAGGAGAGGCCCAGGGTTGTATCAGTGAGCGCACTGTTGAATTTGTACAGAGGGACTTATACGAGTGACTGAGGCCAAAAAATGGTTTTCTGTACAAAGGGATGGGTCTTACACTCTCTCAAGAGGCCCAAAAGGTTTAAAGAAAAAGAGTGGGACTTATAATACGAGGGTAGGCCCAGATGATTTTTCATTTGAAATGGCGATCGCGCCGAGGTTTTCTTTTAACGCAAAGGGGCTTATACAATATCTGAGGCCCAAAGTTGTTTTTGGTTAAAAGGGGATTGGGTCTTACACTCTATTAGAGGCCCAAAAATTTGAAAATGATTTATGAGGGTTGAATTAATCAAAAACCCTAATTTGTTTTCAAAATGTGTTTTAATTGAATAAAATATTCAATTAAAATGATCAAAATTGTTTAACATGTGGAAAAAAATTGTGATCTTGGATTAATGCTTCATAAATCAAGTTTTGCCCTACAAAATGATTAGAAGTCAATAAAATCTGAAAAATCAAGAAGGAAAAAATATTTTAAATGTCAAAAACAATTAAAACATTAATTCTTTGCAAAAATATCAATTATATGAAATAAATAATATTTTTGGGATTTTTTCATAAAATAAAATATTTTAACATTTTTGTGAATTATTAAAAAAAGAATCAACTCAAAATCATTAAAACTCAGAGAGAAATTAATTTTTGAATCAATTAAATAAAATCACAAAATTCAAATATTTGAATTTGAGAGAAATGGCGCCAAGAACAGCTGAAGAACACGCGCGTTTTTCAGCTTTGCCTTGATTTGCATTTTCTATCAAATCTCACTGAATACTTGATTATATCATGCAATCCACATATCAATCTGCTCGTTTTCCCCTCACGATCATGTTTATGACAATTAATTTCATTTAAATTAAGCATAAAACAAGAAATCACGATAAATCCTCAAGAACCATAAATTCTGCATGAAGGCTGGGATTTTTGATACACGATTCAAACAAAGCAATTACTTGAGGGGAAACATTCCATGCATGATTATGAACATTTGGCAAAAGTATTGTGCGAGGAAATATGCATAGATTGAGAGATGACCAAGTATAGGCTTACCTCTAGGTCGTGACAGCAAGAGCAAATTGATTTCTGAGTTGGAGGTGTTACAGATGAATTGTGATGATCTGAACAGCTTCCCTACACCCTATGGAGTGTGTTTGAATGCTTGGACTTGATGGAAATTAGCTGGATCACTTCATGGCATCTCAACTGTAACTTGGTTAAAACCTTGAGCAATTGACTGGTGATTCTAAGAAATCAGTGTTCCAGATGTTGTTTAAGTGTTTGATCAGCTCACATATGATGTATATGAGGTGTGTGTGTGATTGGTTTGAGTGGAATTGCTCTCTAATGAAAAACCCGATAGTGACTTGCTAAGAAAGGCGTTTTTGAGAGTGAGAAGTGGATTTTGAGAAAGGCAAGTGTTGTAGGCCTTTGGTGTACTTAAACTGATCATAATTGAGCTCTATTTATAGTAGAGCAAGTTTGTTTTGCAAGGAATAGTGAATGACAACTGTTGAGTAGGGTTGGCCAATGTTGGCAAATGAAAATCCAAGTCTCCTCTCTAGCCATTGACTAGAGGTTAGGGCACAAGCTGCTGGTCCCCTTGGTCTTGGATAAGTCTTGACTGAATTCAGTTGCTAATGGCTCAGTTCATGCCACCTTGGTGCTTCCATTGAATGCTCCAATCCAAAATTGGAGTCTTGTCCCTATTTTGGGCAATTCTAGGTTTAACATGCTATTTCTTATTCCAAGGACTTTGGAGGCTTGGCTCAGTGATTGTCCCCTTTAGATTCAATCCTCATATGTGTCCAAAGTGATGACAAGGCTTGGAATTGGCTGATTTTGGCAAATCAAGCAAAAGTGCAAAATTCTGCCTTACCTTGGCAGATTTCAGCAAGGCAACTTGCCAATGTCATATCTCATGGCCCAAATTGAATTTGGTGATGTTCTTGGCCATTTTGGAAAGCTCTTATATGATACAACAACTGTTTGATCATATTTGGTTTTGATACTTTTTGGATCCAAGTGAAAAATGTCCCTACATTTGAAAAAAAGTAAGGCAAAATCTGACTTAGTGATATTTTCACTAAGTGTTGGAACAAAGTGACTTTTCTTGATTTTGATCACTCCATAACTCAAAATCCATGAGGAATTTGGACATAGGTCAGTATGAAGATTTTGTAGAGGGAAATGAGATCTACAAATCAAGCTTTGGATGGGAAAAAATGGCTTTGTGGTTTAGGAGTTATGATCCTCCAAAGTTGGTACCTTTGTCACTTTATTTCATAACTTAGAAAATTTTCTAAGTTTTTATGGTTACCCCTTTTACAAGTTATCCCATTTTATTTGATTTTTCTTGATGAATGATGATTCAAATCATACATTAACATCATTTTAGGGTTAAAAATCCATTTTTGTGAAAAATCTCAAAAAGTCAAAGTTGACTTTTGTGCACAGTTGACTTTTTATCCGATGAATTCCAAACTGTGCAATTCTTCAGGAAATCATGTCCTTGACCTGAATCAAACTTGATGGACATGTTCCATGGGTGTTATAGGGTATATTGAATCATGTCTTAGGGTTTGGGAGCATGTCCTGGTCAAAAGTCAAAGTTACAGTTGACTTTTCTCGCAAAACCCTAACGGTGGTTCAGATGAAATTGAAACTTGTTGCTCAAGCTTCTTGGATTAATCCATTGTTCCAAAGGGATCAATATGGTATATTAGAGACCCTCAAATCATGTCTTAAGGTCTTGGTTCATGATTTATCCCAAAAGTCAACTTAGGGGTGAATTAGGTCAAGAAACCCTAATTCCTGATTTTTGATGTATGCATCCCTTGAGGTCAAATTGACTTGATGATTGGGTCCATGAGGTTCCATGGAGTACATTAGGATATGCTTTGAAGCATTGGCTCATGCCCAGAGGAAAATTTCCATCTGGAGGCCCTGGTCGACCAAAACCCTAATTTGGTGACACTGGCGATCTTGAAGCTTGATCCACCTAGAATGGAGCAACCTTGTGCTTAATCCTTGATGTGGGAGTCATCTTGATCCATTGTGAATGTTTGAGAGGTTAGAAAAGTTGAAGATCATGTCATTCCTTGATTGATTCTTTGTCTAAGAACTCTGAGAGGGCTTGAACCCCTAATTTTGATAGTAGTGAATGCTCACCCATCTTTGGGGAGACTGATGAAGCATAATGACACACTCATATTGTGATGATGATTTGCACAATGATGGGAAATATTAGTGGTCAAAATTTGGGGTATGACAATGTAGATTCAGCAACAGAAGCATGGGACATTATAGAAAAATCATTTGGAGGCACAGAGAAAGTGAAGGATCTGAACTTACAAACTCACAAAAGAATGTATGAATTGCTTCAGGTGGAAGATAATGAAAGTGTGATTGATTTCTTCACTATAGTAACAAAACTGTTGAATCAAATCAAGACGCGTGGAGAAGTGTTGACATTAAAATCTGTATTGTCATAGATACTGAGGTCATTGGCTCCAAAGTTGGATCATGTGGTAGTATCCATAGAAAAACCGAAGGATTTGTCAAGCATGACAAAAGAAGAGCTTCAAGGGACTCTTGAATCTCACGAACAAAGAATGGCTGAAAGAATTGCAAGCAAGTCGATGGCTGACGTGGCTTTGTAATCTCGGTCGACTAAGAAAGAAAAAGGAAGATGGAATGGTAACAAGATAAGCAGAAGGTACAACAATTTGGATGGTAGATGAAACCATCAAAAAAGGTAGTTTATCAAATCAAAGACTATCTTCTAACCAAAGCAATCACAGAGGTGGTGGTGCAGGTAGAGGAAGAGGCGGTGGAAGAAAAGATGATAAAAGTCATATTCAGTGCTATAATTGTAAAAAATATAGCCATTATGCAAGTTAATGTCAAAGAGGCAAGAAAGATCAAGAAAGTGATGCAAAGCTTGTAGAAGACGAAGTGATGCTAATAGTCACAACAAAAAAAGAAGAAAGATTACAATATCAATGGTATCTCGACTCAGGATATTCGTCACACATGACTGGAAAAAAATATTGGTTTATCAACAGCAGTCCCTCATCAAAGAACAAGGTGAAATTTGCAAATCAAAATACCCTATCTGCTAAAGGTATTGGTGATGTTCTGATCAGGAGAAAGGGTGGTAAACGACCAGTAATTTATAATGTGTTGTACATACTTGGCATGGAGAGTAATCTATTAAGTATAGGCTAGCTGATTGAGAGGAATTACAAAGTATTGATCGAAGATAGAATGATGAGAGTGATCGTCTCAAGAAACAGGTTAATCTTGAAGGCTCTTATGTCTCAGAATATAACCTTCAGGATTGAACTTGATGTGTTGGAACACAAGTGTCTGGCAACTTCAGCTAGCAGAGATGAATGGTTATGGCATTATAGACTTGGTCACTTAAATTTCAATGGCATTTGTAAACTGAAGAGAAAGAACATGGTTTCAGACCTACTAGAAATTCATATTCCATTAGAAGTATGTGAAGAATGTGTTCAAGCAAAGCAACATAAGAATAGCTTCAGCAAGGATGCAAGAAGCAAGTGGAAATCCACTCTCGAGATAATTTAGTCATACGCCCATGGTCCTCTCTAGGTAGATTCACTTGGAGGTAACAAGTACTTTGTTATATTTACTGATGATTACAATAGAAAACTATGGACCTACTTAATCAAGAAGAAAAGTGATGTGATAGATATTTTCTCCAAGTTCAAAGCAATGGTCGTAAGACAGACTAGTCACAAGATTAAAGTTCTGAGGACAGGTGGAGGTAGAGAGGACGTGTCGAAAGATTTTGACACACTATGTACAAAAGAAGGATTGTGCATGAGGTGGTGCCACCATACACTCCTCAACAAAATGGTACTACTAAAAGAAAGAACGTAACCATTATGAATATGGTGAGAAGTATGTTAAAAGGCAAGCATCTCCCAAATGAGGTATGGGGTGAGGTTGTTTCGACTGCAACATACATACTAAACATATATCCAAAAAAGAGGCTTGAAGGTATCACAACAAAAGAATGTTAGTCTGGTGTCAAACCTAGTTTAATCCACTTGAAGGTGTTTAGATCCATAACACATAGACATGTGCCAGATCAGTTGAGAAGAAAGCTGAATGATAATTTGAGTCAGATGATCCTAGTGGGATATCATTCGGCTGGTGGATACAAACTATTCGACCTAGTGGACAAAAAGGTTGAGATCAACGGAGATGTGATCATAGACGGGCTTAAGGAGTGGGATTAGACTGAGAACATCAAGAAGGATTGAATGAGAATCCTGTGTGACAAACCAGCTAGTGAAGCTATTAGAGATGTTCGACAAGTTGTTAGATAAGAAGTTGTCAAAGGTCAAGCTAGAACATGTCTATGTGCTATGGATCCAAACATATGCAAGACTGCAGAAATGTGTAATCACATCAGATGATGTGGTTAATGATGAAGGTGAGTTGGTACACTGTACCTTCTATGCAGATATAGAGCCAGTCAATGCAACTTAAGCATTGAAAGGCAATGATACTTGGACACTAGTTGAATTTCCAAAAGGGAAGAAGGAAATTGATGTGAAGTGGGTAAATAAAGTCATGCTGAATCAAAATGGTGAAGTAATTCGACACAAGGCAAAACTTGTAGCAAAGGGGTTTCTTCATAAAGAAAGAATCATCTATGATGAAGTCTTTTCCCCAGTAGCTAGAATCCAAATAATCAGGTTGGTTGTTGGTCTAGCCAGTATACATAATTGGTCGATATGTCAGATGGACGTGAAATGTGCATTCCAAAATGGCCCTCTAGATAAAGAGGTGTATGTGACACAACTAGTTGGGTTTGTGAAACAAGACCAAGAAAGGAGAGTATACAAGCTGCATAAAGCACCGTATGGACTGAAACAAGCTCCAAGAGCTTGGAATAGGAAAATAGATGTCTTTCTAAGAGAGAAAGAATTTGAGAATTGTTCGCAAGAGCATGGTGTGTATGTTAGGAGAAGCAGGAGTGAACTACTTATACTATGTCTTTATGTTTACGACCTGTTGATAACATGAAGTTGCAAGAAGGAGATTGAAGATTTCAAACATGACTTAAGCAAGGAGTTTGAAATGTAGGACGTGGGAAATATCTCATACTTCCTTAGTATCGAATTGAATAAGAGTACTAAAGCCTTGATGTACACCAAAGAAGATATCCAGGCGAAATACTCAAAAGATTTGAGATGCAAGTTGCAACCCAACTTCAACTCCAGCTAAGCCCAGATTACAATTGTCGAAAGACTTAGATAAAGATGATGTCGATCCAACGCAGTACTAAAGACTCATTGGATCACTTCGATACCTCTATCACACAAGGCTAGGTTTAGGTTATTGTGTAGGCATGGTCAGCAGATTCATGCAGAAGCCAAAGGTATCTCATCTTGCAGCCACTAAGGGACACTAAGGTATCTCAAAGGAACACTTGACTATGGTATTTTGTTTCTATCAGTCGATGAAGGAAAAGAATGCAAGTTTGTGGGCAACACTGACTCTATTTGGTGTGGTGATGCTAAAGATAGAAAATCGACAATAGGATATGTGTTCATTTTAGGTGGTGCACTAGTCGCATGAAGTTCAAGAAAGAAACTAGTGGTAGACTTATCATCATGTGAGGCTGAATACGTAACAGCTTCGCTATGTCCATTTCAAGAAACATGGATGATGAATCTAGTCTAAGAAATTACAGGGAAGAATCATGAAGAAATGAACATAAAGATCGACAACATGTTACCTATCAACCTGACAAAGAATCCGATAGCACACAGAAGAAGAAAACACATCGAAATGAGGTTCCATTACATGAGAGAGCAGATAGCAAATGGAAATTTGAGCTTGGAGCATTGCAGATCATAGAATCAGATTGCAGATATAATGACGAAGGTTGCGCAGGTTGAATTATTTAACACATTAAGAACAATGATGAATGTGGATAACTTAGACACAATGAATTAGGTGGTGTGTTAAATTTGTAATTCTTTGTGTTGAAGTAGAAATTAGTGTGTTTGTATTTGATGGGTGTCGAAAAGTGTGTCAAACAAAGTTTGTATTTGCTATATTTGACAAAAAGTCAAATATAGCCTATTGAAGCATACAGTCAAAGCATGTAGTTGTTGAAAGAGTCGACAGAGTCGAAATAGTTAACTTAGCTTAGTTTTAGTTGAGTTAGTTATTTTGTGATTACTTGGAATGCAAGTAATCTCATCTATAAATAGAGAGGAGCTCTATGAAATTTATAACAAAGTGAGAATAGTTTTGCATTGTGTAGATTCAGAAATCACAGTTGTGATTAACACACATTATACAAACACTTCGATTGCAGTTTGCACAACAATATATACATTCATCTTTTTCTTCCAGAATTTCTCTTTTCTCTAACTTTCAATTGTGTTGTTTTCTTTGTTCAATTCTCTGTGTAGTGTAGAATCATCTTACAAGGAAGGTGTAGTTGTTTCTCCAGAGTAAATGGTGAAGAACAAGAGGCATGATCAATAAAAAAGATAGATTCTTATTCATCAAGATTTATTTAATTAACTTTAAGATTGGTGTTTTTCCAACAAATTTGTTGCAAAATTTGTTGGTGTACAAGGTGAAAATAATGAAGATGAAGAAGAGAATATATTATATTGAATGACGGCTACAAAAGGATAAAAGGATACAAATGATTGGAATGACAACTACCCTATTTATAAGCTAAAATTAGGGTTACCAAAAGCAACAATAAAATACTAAAATACCCTCTAACAAACTTAATGACTAAGTTTGTGAATATAAAATAAAATATAAATTATTATTCTAATACCATCCCTTAATTTATATTTCCTCAAAACTAACAACTCCAATTCCATCCCTTAAGCGAAGGAATTGATCAGTCTTGATAGCCTTCGTCAGAACATCTGCCAACTGCTTCTGGGTGCTGCAGTGCAGAACTTCTAACACTCCATTCTGAACTTGACTTCTCAGATAGTGATACTTGGTCTCAATATGCTTGCTTCTCCCATGCAACACTGGGTTTCTGGCAAGATTGATTGCAGACTTGTTATCAATCATCAGCTTCAGAGGCTTGTCAACTTTGATCTTCAGATCTTCCAGCAAGTTCAGAATCCACACAGCTTGACATGCAGTAACAGCGCCTGCAATGTATTCAGCTTCACAGGTTGATAGCGCAACAACAGGTTGTTTCTTAGAACTCCAAGAAATAGGACCTCCCAGAAACTTGAACAAGTATCCAGAAGTACTTCTTCTATCAACTCTGTCTCCACACCAATCAGAATCTGAATAACTCAGAAGTTCTGATTCAATCTTCCTTCCAGAACTCAGAAGTTCTGATTCAATCTTTCTTCCAGAAGGGAACAACACTCCATACTTCAGAGTTCCCTTGATATACCTCAGAATCCTGACAGCAGCTTGGTAATGGGACCACTTGGGTTTACTCATGAATCTACTAACCATTCCAACTGCATAGCAAATATCAGGTCTGGTATTACACAAATACCTTAGAGAACCAACCAACTGTTTGAAGGTTGTAGCATCCACATCCTCACCATCAGAATCAGAATCTAATTTCTGATTTGTATCTGCAGGTGTGATAGCAGCCTTACAATTCTGCAGCTTAAATCTCTTCAGAAGTTCTCGTTCATACTTCAGCTGATGCAAAATGATACCTTTCTCAGAATATCTGAACTCCATCCCTAGAAAGTATGTCATTTTCCCGAGATCAGTCATTTCAAACTCATTCATCAGCACCTTCTTGAACTTCGCTAATTCTTGTTCAGAACTTCCGGTCAACAATATGTCATCAACATACAAACACACCAGAATCATATTTCCTTCAGAAATATGCTGAACATAAACACCGTATTCCATCTCACATTTCTGAAACCCTAGCTTCTTGAAAAATGAATCGATCTTCTGATTCCAAGCTCTGGGCGCTTGCTTTAATCCATACAAAGCTTTATGTAATCTGTACACCATCCCTTCCTGATTCTCTTTCACAAATCCAGGAGGTTGTGACACATAAACTTCTTCTTCTAATGGACCGTTCAGAAATGCAGATTTCACATCTAAATGCATCAAAGGCCAATTCCTGTTAGCAGCTATTGCAATCACCAATCTGATTGTTTCATGTCTCGCTACAGGTGCAAACACTTCAGAATAATCCAGCCCAGGTTTCTGCAGAAATCCTCTTGCTACCAACCTCGCTTTGTATTTGCCAATTGATCCATCTGGCTTTAGCTTCTGCTTGAAAACCCATCTGACGCTGATGGCTTTCTTGTCCTTTGGAAGTTCTGTCAGCTTCCAAGTCTTGTTTCTTTCTATGGCCTCAAGTTCTTCTTTCATGGCCTTTAGCCAGAACTTCTGCTTGAGAGCATCTTCTGTACTCACGGGTTCAGAGTCTACTAACATGGCACACTGAATAATCTCTCCCTCAGAATCTACTTCAGTGTCTTGCAACATGTCAAACTCTTCAAATCTTCTTGGAATGTTTCTGATTCTCTGTGGCCTCTGACCTCGTTCAGAACTTTCTCCGGATGCTTGAACCTCAGAAGTTCTGTCCTCAGAAGTTTCTCCTTCAGAAGCTCTTGCTTCAGAAGTTGGACTTCCTCCAGAACCTTGACCACCTTCAGAGTCTGGCATATTCCCAGAGTCTGAATCACCACCAGAATCTTGATCATCATCAGAATCTGGATCATCAGAATCACCTTCATCTTCTGAGTCTTCTTCAGAATCAGAATCACCATCAGTTTCAGAAATTCTTATTTCTGACCTTTCTTCAGAAGTTCTCACATCAGAATCAGATTGAGACTTATCCCAATTCCAAACTTCTGATTCCTTCACAATAACATCTCTGCTGAACTCAACTTTATTAGTTTCTGGACAATAAAGCTTGTACGCACCCGTACTGTGGTACCCCACCAGTAACATTACTTTGCTTCTATCATCCAACTTCTGTCTTCTAGCTTCTGGAACATGTTTGTAACAAACAGAACCAAAAACCTTCAGATGACTAACACTTTGCTTTTCTCCCGTCCACTTCTGAATAGGAACTATTTCCTTCAGCTTCTTCGTTGGACATCTGTTGAGCACATATGCTGCGGTTGCAACAGCTTCTTCCCAGAAGTTCTGAGGAAGCTTCTTCTCCTTCAGCATGCTTCTCACCATATCAAGCAGAGTACGATTTCTTCTTTCAGCAAGACCATTGTGTTGAGGAGTGTAAGGAGCAGTAACCTCATGCTCAATTCCATTCTCCTCACAGAACTTCTGAAACTCTTTGGAGTTATACTCACCCCCACCATCGGTTCTGAGAATCTTCAGAGTCTGACCACTCTGATTCTGAACCTTCATTCGGAACTTCTTGAATTCACCAAACACCTCGTGTTTGAACTTAATAAGGGATACCCATATCATTCTTGTGAATTCATCAACAAATGACACGAAGTATTTATTCCCTCCGAACGATTCTACTGGAAATGGACCACACACATCAGAATGTACTACTCCCAAGGCATGTTTTGCTCTTGGAGCAATTTCTGACGCAAATGGCAATCTTGGTTGCTTTCCTTCCATGCACACTCTGCATGACTTCTCAGGCTTCTTAATTGTAGGAATTCCATGTACCAGCTTCTTCGAATTCAGATGTTCTAAGCTTCTGAAATTCAAATGACCAAATCTTCTGTGCCACAGCTCACTTTCTTTCACAACACTTGTTGCACTAAGACATTCAGAATCAGAAGTTCTGACATTCACCTTGAATGTTCTATTCCTTCCTTGTTCTGACTCCATAATCAGCTT
This sequence comes from Lathyrus tuberosus, assembly GCA_022829125.1. NCBI lineage: Eukaryota > Viridiplantae > Streptophyta > Magnoliopsida > Fabales > Fabaceae > Lathyrus > Lathyrus tuberosus. The sequence goes on from JALAZF010000146.1 coordinate 12,731,486, forward strand.
CTGATTACAGTCATACAGCTTCAGAAGATTGTCCTTCATGGTAACTGAAAAACCTTTCTCAATTAATTGTCCCACGCTCATCAGATTGCTTTTGATGCCAGGTACATACCATACATTCTGAATCAATGCTGTTTTCCCATTGTTCAGAACGACTCTGACATTTCCCATACCTTCAGCGTTAAGATATTTGTCATCAGCACATCTGATCTTTGTTCTCTTCTCAGAATCAAAATCAACCAGCCATTTCTTATTTCCAGTAAGATGATTTGAGCAGCCAGTGTCCATATACCACCAGTCTGTCAAATTCGTATCATCAGATTCAGAAGCCATCAGTAGCACAGATTCATCATCAGAACTTCTGGCTATATTTGCTTCTTCTGACTTCCTTTCCTTGTTTGACCAACAATCTCTAGCAAAGTGACCAAACTTCTTGCAACAGTAACATTGGATCTTCTTCTTGTCATACTTCTCTTTTCCCTTCTGAGCATTCTTTTGCCTATCAGAAGTTGAGGTTTCTGACTTCTGACCACCATCAGATCTTCTCCTAGCTTCTGACTGCTTCTGATGCTTCCTATCAGAAACTGCTTTCAGAGCCTGCTGCTCTACTTCCCTTTCAGAAGTTCTCTCAGTCAGACGCAACTCTTGCGCTTCTAGACTGCTTTGCAGCTCTTCAATTCTCATGATGCTCAGATCTTTAGAATGTTCTATTGCTACCACAATGTAATCAAACTGAGGAGTAAGGGATCTCAATACCTTCTCAATGATTACTTGTTCAGAAAGAGTTTCTCCACACGCCTTCATCTCATTAGTGATCAGAATCACTCTGGAGATGTACTCAGAAACTTTCTCATTGTTCTTCATGTTCTGATTCTCGTACTGCTTACGTAGAGACTGAAGCTTCACCTTCTTCACTGATGCGTCACCACCGTAACATCTGACCAGTGTGTCCCACGCCGCCTTTGCCGTCGTAGAATCTGCAATCTTCTCAAACACATTCGCATCCACACACTGATGGATGTAGAACAATGCTTTCTGATCTTTCTTCCTTGTATCCTTCTGCGCGTTCTTCTGCTCCTCCGTCGCATCTGCTGCTACCGGAACATAACCGTCGGTGACAAGATCTAGAACATCTTGAGCACCGAACAGTACACGCATCTGAATCATCCAACGATTCCAGTTTTTGCCATCAAATACTGGAAGCTTGGTGTTCATGCCGCCGCCGCCGTTCATCATCTTCAACCTTCTTGTACAGTACACTCAGAATCTCACCGCACACAGTGTTTCCCAACCCACAGAATCACAAATTTATGATTCCGATCAGAACTTCGTTCAAGATTCAACACAAATCAAGAACAAAATTCAATCACACAAGAAAAAATCCTCACGTTTTCACTCGTGTTTCCCGTTGATCCTAACCGGAGCTCTGATACCAATTGTTGGTGTACAAGGTGAAAATAATGAAGATGAAGAAGAGAATATATTATATTGAATGACGGCTACAAAAGGATAAAAGGATACAAATGATTGGAATGACAACTACCCTATTTATAAGCTAAAATTAGGGTTACCAAAAGCAACAATAAAATACTAAAATACCCTCTAACAAACTTAATGACTAAGTTTGTGAATATAAAATAAAATATAAATTATTATTCTAATAAAATTGAATACTACTAAATTTTTTTAAAATAAAATAAAATAGGGAAATGCTAACGAGTGCCCCCGGGTCACTCGTTAAAATATTAACATGGTAAGTTGAGAATTATTTAAGAGATTAAAAAGACATGTTTTTTCTAAATATATGTGTATTCAATGCACTAAAAAGAGATCTTACATGTTAAAAAAGTTGGATAAAATGCACTTTTGGCATGCTCTCTCTAATTTAGAGAGTTTTTAATTTTGGTTCCTGTAATTTTTTTGTTTGAGTCCTTATATCTCACTTTTTATGTGTGTTTTAATCTCTAAAGCTAAAAATCCGCAGGAAAATCAAAAGAAAAATCCGCATGAAACATGCAGATTTTGGCTTTAAGGATTAAACCACAGATATATAGAGACTCAGACAAAAAAAATTACATGGACCAAAATAAAAAACTCGCAAACTTACCTAGACCAATAGACTATTTAAGCCAAAATCATTATATTATTAAATTAATAAAATAATAAAACAGAATATTAAGTAAAATGTGCACATATATTTTATATTTTAAGTAAAATGTGCATATATATTTTTTAAATATTATTTTTATGAAACAATTGAACTTTCAGGTTTAGGGAAAAATTTTATGGGCTGTTAAGAATAAAATAGAACATTAAATTTATAATGATATTTTATATAAAAGAGAAATAGTAAATTTGAATAAAATTTTCATGAGTGCATTTTTTGATATTTTTGTATGTAACGCTAAATATAAAGATTTAAAAAATAAAGTTTGACAAAAGGAATAACTTTAAATAACAAATATTTAAAAAAATTAAGAGAAAAAAATATGAATTAATAGTGTAAAATAATCAATAAAAAACGTGGATCCCGCCAAGTCACATTTTTATTTTTAAAATACTAAAATATTAAAATTCTATTAGATAATAGTATAAAAATATTTTACATCGACGTGCCATCATTTTAACTCTCAAAAAATAATATTGAAACGAGTGCATTGATTCAATTTAATTAATCAATATTCGAAAAAAAAGAAGGAAGATTGTTAAAAAAAATGATAAATGCATGGTTTGTATGGGTACATTTTATTTGTATGACTGCATGCTAATAAAATTTAATCCATTAATATTAAAAAAATTTGAAAATGCATATTAAAAATAAATAAAAATAAAAAATATAAATAACAGTGTCTTGTGATTGTTAGGATGCTAATGCTAGAACCCTATCAAAACATGATAAAAACTCTAAAAAGACAAATAAACTATCTAAAAAATAAAGATAAAAAATAATAAAAGACAACATTTGATTTCATTGATTAATTTCTAATGTGTCAAACACACTACATGTATAATGATACTAATGAGCCATTTAACTAAAATGCCCAAATACTAATGCAAGCCCAATTCACTAACAATTACATTAAAATACCAACTCATAAAAAATCTTAAATTAATAATTCTAAATAAACTAAAATTTTAAAATATAACTTGATACTCTCTATCATTGTCGCCGAGTTCACTTGAACCTTTTCCTCAAGGTTCTAAAATATAAGAACACATAATAAGTTGTGCACCAGATCATTAACATCAGTAATGAAGAAAAATCCACAATGATTATCTCCATCCAAAATATTTTTATATTGATCCAGTGGAGGCTGGATTTTAGTCTTTATTTTCCACCATATATCCCATTGCCATTTTCCCTTAGCATCAGTTTCTATGGTAACAATTTTCATTCCAACCGTTGCAGCACTAGTAGGATTTGTACCATGTGCGAATGCTGGTATAATGCAAACACTGCGGTGGCGGTCACCTCTTGACAAATAATATGCACGAATAACCATGAGCCCGACATATTCTCCAGCAGCACCGACATTTTATTGCAAAGAGAAGAAGTCAAATCTAGTAATGGTACACAATAGATCACCCAAGTTGTTGAACATTTCCTGATAACCTTGAGCCTGTTTAGTTGGTGCAAAATGGTGTATATTCGTCAAGCTAGGCCATGTCACCGACATCATTTCATTTGTTTCATTCAACTTTATTATACAAGATCCAAGTGGGATCATGTTGTGGCAAATGAGAGATCTTTTGATTGCAACCTATGAATGTATCTCAGCAACTCATGCTCAGTTTGGTATGTGTTAAAGAACCCAATATCTTGAACTTCCAACCCCAATTTCTTTAATCCAAGAGCAAACACTCCGACAAGACCATGAACAGTAGCACAATAAGCTACAACCTCATCAGGATTGATACTCTTGCAAAGCTCATTCCCATTGAAGACATCTTCCAAAAGCTGTTGAACTTTAGGAATCCTTGTAGATCCTCCAACAAGAACAATATCATGGACAATGTTCTTATCCATCTTAGCATTCTCAACAACTTCAGTGGCTTCATTAACTTATATAGTCCTCACTTTCTCTTCATCTTTAACTTTGGACTTCTTAGCAGGAGCAGGACTATCGGTAATTTCATGTTTCTTTCTCGTACACCTTTCCCTATCTCCAGCAACCGCTTTCTTTCTATCTTTAGGTTCCGTAGCAGCAACAGCCTATGCAGCAATCGCGTTGTCCCAACCAGCAAGCAACACCTTCACATTCATCACCCACTCTTAAGAAGTATGCTCATTTGGCTTCCCATGCTTATCAAGCTTCCCTAGAGCAATAGTATTTTTCTTAGTAGAAGCCCTAAGACCCAAACCCCATTTCCTCAGATAAGTATCCTTATCCATAACCACCCTCTTCATCTTAGCAACAACACCGTGATCACAACTAGCCATAACAACAATAGTAATCTCAGAAAACCCAAGAGCCATAGCTTCACCCTTGGTTTTCATAAGCACAACCTCCTCACCAGCATCAATATTATTCTCAAACCTAAGCAAACCCGGAATCATCAACTTAGGCCCATAACAAATAACATTAACAATAGAATCTTTAACAACCAATCTCTTATGACTAGTCAAAAGAAATTCCAAAGGCATGACAACCCTCCTCAAATAAGTCTTATCGCGATTATTATTATAAACCCATTGAGCATCCATAACATCATGCATAGAAACCATTTGTATTTCTCACCCATAATCCCAGACCTAACCCTCCTAAGCTTTTGCATATGACTACCAACACCAAGCAGTAAACCCAAATGAACACACATAGTCCTAACATAAGTACCAACTTCACACGAAATCCAAAACACAACTAAATGTCTCTCAATATCATATTCAAGCATCTTACTCTCATAAACAGTTCTAATCTTAAGTTGACGCTTAACAACAGAAATCAAAGGTGGTTTTTGAAAAACAGCACCAGTTAGGGTTTCAAGAGCATGAGCTACCTTAGCAACATTAGGAATATCTGAATGAATTCTTGTAATATAAACATACTCTTTCCCAACACCTTGTTGAGATTTAACAAGCCTTATTGCTCTCTCAATATAAATGATCAAATTCCCAGTAACTTTGGGATCGAGAGTACCGCTGTGACCATTTTTTTTGACACGGTGAATCCTCTTGATCCATGTAACAACTTCGTGAGAAAAATGATTAGCTGGCTTATCGAGGTTGAGGACACCGTATTTGAGATCATCATTGAGTGGTCGTTTAAGCAGAGAGTGACCAGCGGGAAAATGAGTGAAGTGACCGGTTTGGATTTTGAGGTGGTCGTAGTTTTTGAGGAGTATCGACCACTATAAAGTGTCGATTGATGACGCTTGTGAGTCTGGTTTGATCATGAATTCTGGTTGTTTTTGTTGCTCTTTTGATTCATTTTCTTCCGCTCTATTGTTGTTGCGGTTCTTTGTCTTATGTTTTGGAATGGACAGTAATAAAGGATCCAAGACTGATATGAGTTTAACAGTGCTATCAGTGACCCTTAATTTTGTACAACATGAAAAGTGAAACACTAACCATAATTAAACAAATTGTCAATTCTTCGAAATAACAATCATAAATTGTTATGATAAATTATATTTGATGCAATAAGTATCAATATTATTAAGAAAAGAATAAAAAATGATAAACCAAAAATTCTCTACAATCTTTTATTCTCTCTAACTATGTTGTATTAAATGAAAACGAAAAATTTATTTATACTAGAAAAAAAATGCATATCAATTTTCTATTACGAGTGGTTATAAATAATATACCACAAATTAAGTGACAAATGTAATTTTATTACTAAATATGTAACTATTGAAGCTACACATTACAAATTTCCACCTTGAATTGAATTATATAAGTAATTTGCTAGTAATTCTAATGCTGACTAAGTTCCAAAAATGCTTGAACTTCATTGATGGAAGAGCCTTCATCATTACGTTTGCTGGATTATATGAAGTAGCAATCTTTTCAACAAACATAACACCTTGAGTTATGACATCATAAATGAAATGTATCATAACATCAATGTGTTCGTTCTCTCATGATACATCTGATTCTTTGTTAAGTAAATTACATTCTAACTATCACAAAACACTATCATGTCTTCTTGACTAACACCATGGACACTAACAAGTCCTTTAAGCCATAAAGCTTATTTCATTGATTCAATTACCACTATATACTCAGCCTCAATAGTTTACAAGGAAAATATGGCCAGTAAAGTTGCATCCAACTTATAACACTACCTTAAAGAGTGAAAATATAACCGATTAAGAACCTCCTACGATCAAGATCACCAACATAATCTGCGATACAAAATCCTTTGATATAATTGATAGATCAAAATTTTCCTCTTCCAAACACTAGACCAACATCTGTTAAACCATTCAAGTATCTAAGAATCCACTTGACATCTTGCTAGTGAGCCTTCCCTGGATTAGCCATATAACGACTAACAACACTTAGTGCATGCGCAATATCTGGTACAGTACAAATCATAACATACATGAGACTCCCAACCGTGTTAGAGTAAGGCCCTCGAGACATGAATATCTCCCATTTTTCTACATGCATGTGGTAACATTTTTGCAAATAACTTTAATTGAGTTGCAAAAGGAGTATCGACTACCTTTACATCTTGTATTCTGAATCTCTCTAGAACTTTATCAATATATTTCTTTTGAGATAAGTATAACCTTCTAGATTTTCGATCTCACATGATCTTCGCCCCAAGAATTTCCTTTGTTGGACCCAAATATTTCATCACAAATCCACCACTTAATTATGCCTTTTACTTTTTCGATTTCAAAGGAGTGGTTTCATGAAATTAACATGTCATCAACTTAAGTAGAAACTAAAAATAAGAGACATAAGATAATCTCTTAAGATAAACACAATTATCATACTCACTTCTTAAATACCAAATATCAACCATAAATGAGTCAAAATGTTCATACCATTTCCTAAGTGACTGATTTAACCCATACATAGACTTCATAAGTACACATACATCATCTTCTTTTCCCGATACAATAAATCATTCAGGATGCTGCATAAAATTTTCCCCTAAAAAACACCATGAAGAAAGTTTATCTTTATAATCATTTGTTATAACTCCATGTCAAGGAGATACACTAAAGCAATAAGAAATCTAAAGGAACTGTTCTTTACAACAAAGAAAAAACTTCATTAAAGCCAATACCTTTCCTTTGTGTAAAACCTTTCTCTACAAGCCTTGCTTTGTACCTAGTTTGGTCTTTCTTCTTGAAAATCCATTTACAGCCCAAAATCTTCAAATCATCTGGTTTATCAACAAGCTCCTAAGTACGATTCTTGTGGTGAGATTCAAGTTTTTCTTTCATTGCACCAATCCAATATAATGCTTCATCACAAGTAAATTCTTCATGGAATGAACTTGGCTCCTGTTCATCAATGCTTTCTGCCATGGTTAGTGCAAAAGCAACAAATTCCTCATACCTTTAAAGTAGTCTGATTTGTCTCTTTGGCCCATCTCTAGCCATAAAATACTCATTATTTGTTAATTCCGTGTATTTGTGTGTCTTTTCTAGTTGCTTATGGGTTTCAACTTATAGTCCCACCTTCTTGTTTGCAACTTCACGGTCCTTATGTGGTCTTGAGTTAAGTATGATTGCCTCATCAAAAGTAACATCTCTAATAATCTTGAACTTTGATTCCTTAGGGTCCCATAATCTGTATTATTTTATTCCATCTTGATAGCCCAAAAATATGCATTTATTAGATCTTGGTTCAAGTTTTCCTTCATTAACATGAGCATAAGCTAGACACTCAAACACACACAAAATGAATACACTATGCCAAATAAGGGCTACGACAACGCTTTTTTTTTCCTTTAACAGCGCTTAAAAGCGCTGTCTAAGGTGGTGCTGTCGTAGGTAAAGACAACGTTTTTTTTTTATGAAAAAACGTTGCTAAATGCCTACTTTAGGCAGCGCTTTACCTTTAAAAGCGCTTTCTAAAGTAGGCCTTTAGCAACGTTTTTTCCTTTAAAAGCGCTCTCTAAAGTGGGCCTTTAGACAACGCTTTTTAAAGCGCTGTCTAATGTATACGTATAAAATTTTAATGAATTTTTTTATATACCTTTAGAGAGCGCTTTTACAGGAAAAAGCGCTTTCTTTTGTCCCCCTTTAGACAACGCTTTTTAAAGCGCTCTCTAATGTATATCTATAATTTTAATGAATTTTTTCTATACCTTTAGAGAGCGTTTTTTAGAAAAAGCGCTTTCTTTTGTGAACTATAGGCAGCGCTTTTTCTAGAAAGCGCTGTTTTTTCTATACGTATAATTTTAATGAATTTTTTTAAAAATCCCATTTTAACCGTTTTTTTTTTATGCAGAAACCTGTATAATTCAAGCCATTTCAATAAACCTGTATAATTCACATTTCCATTAACAATTTCTAGTATGATTCATTAACCATTTCCACTAATCCCATAAATCACATAAACCACATAAACCATTTCCATTATAATTCAAGTCATTTACATTAACCATTCACAAAACTATACAATTACAATCCAAAATCACATAAATAACATAAACCATTCACAAAACTATACAATCCCATAAAATAAACCATTCACAAAACTATACATTCACATAATCCCATAATCCTATACCTTATATGATTCTTTTTCCAATAAGGTATTCGCACAATTCCTCCTTAATTTCTTGCAATTTATCCTTCGTGTAATGAGAACACGCGTATTCATCAAAGTACTACATAACAAAACAAAATATGCATTATTTAGTTTAAAATAATAAATTATATGACATATCCGATAAATATTAAAATAAATCCTAAGTTATAAATCCATGCATACCATGATAGGAATCTCTAATCGATCCATTTGAAGGATTTCTCTCATAAACCTCAAAACAAAATACCCGCAGTCTATGCCATTACGCTGACGGGGACACTACACATAGACAAACAAATAAGAATTAATATATAGTTGTTTTGTGTTATCAAGTAGCATCACTAATAAGCAACATTGTGAAAATTAATATACCTCCACTTTGACCCATGTAACGCTGGTTGCTTTAGCCCGTGCTACTCGAGCTTCTCTTTGTGCTCGGTATACTAGTATTGCTCTATAAAAGAAAAACGTAAATTTAGAATAATCTCACAGAAATAATTAAATATACAAATACACACGAATATTTTGAACAATCTCACTTACGTATCAACCACATCCTTCATACTCTCATATGTTGACCAATCATGATCCAATGAATTCAGATAATAGCCCACTTCTCTTGTAGGATTAATGGCAACTAACAACCAGTGTCCACTGTAAAATATAACAAAAGTTTAGATGGATAATTTCTACGCAAAAGATACAAAGATTAGAATGAAAATCTTACCCGTTTCCAGTATTATACGGTAAAAGAAACAAACTTTCTGTCTGGCTGGCCATAAATCTCTCAATTAAGTGGTCTCTTACTGAAAGTGGATTCATACCAATTGCCGGTGCATTGACACTGGTGCAAGACAAGAAACAGAATCTGTTTGACAATTGCGTCCCGCGCATCAATTTTTCATATAAGCACCTTAAATAAAAACATAATAAACATTAGACTATTTTCATTGAAATGTGTAAATAAAATGTTCAACTAAATAAATAATAGATTGATCGGAGTACCAGATGTATGAATGCATAACACTGATGCCTAATTCAAGATGCTTGAAAATCTGCTCCATGTTCTCTCTTCTGATTATCTCGGAATGAGGAAAACCAAAAACACCTTCGTCCATGTCCATTTGACGAATAACACCATCCATCATATCTGATGTTGCCACAAGTGTTTCAAGACACGACTGAAAGCGAGGAGGAGCTCTTTTTTCCTGCACGGTCCTAATAGGAGCTTTTTTCTTGCTGGCCTGTTGTGAAGCTTGAGCAGGAACCTAACAATCATATTAGTTAGGTAAAGTAGAAAATCATGAAACTTTTGAATTCAGATATTAGAATAACACTTAAAATGTACCTCTCTTTGTGATGAAACAGACTCGTTTTGCCGCAAAACCCCTCTTGACAAGTGTATGTGCAAAAGGCTTTCCAAACTGAGTACTCACATCTTTCACCTTTTCAAAAATCTGATCACCTGTCAATATAGTTGGAGCTCTACCTTGTTTTGGCTCTCCATTGAATGCTTTTCTCCACCCACGATAGTGATGATTAGAATTTAAGAATCTACGATGACCGAGAAAGACATTCTTCTGACCAAACTCCAATCGCATCCAATCTGTTTTATCTTCACAAATAGGACACACACATTGACCTTTTATGTTGTACCCTGATAGATTTCCATATGCTGGAAAATCATTAATTGTGCCAAACAACATCGCCCTCAAGTTGAAACTTTCTTTCCTATACCCATCATAAACCTCCACACCGTTCTCCCACAAAAACTTTAAATCTTCGATTAAGGGTGCCAAGTATACGTCTATGTCATTCCCTGGTTGTCTAGGCCCAAAAATTAACATAGATAACATCATGTACTTACCCTTCATACATAGCCATGGAGGTAGGTTATAAATCATTATGATCACAGGCCAAGTGCTATGTGAGATACTTTGAAGACCGTGTGGGTTCATTCCATCAGTAGATAATGCCAAGCGAAGGGTTCTTGCTTCTTTTCCAAATTTAGGATAATCATCATCAATTTTCATGCACTGTGGTGAATCTACCGGATGTCGAAACTTTCCATCAATAATTCTTTCATCTGCATGCCAAGTCAAGTGTCTTGAATCGGTCTCACTACGAAACATGCGTCTAAATCTCGGAATTATAGGAAAATACCATAAGACTTTTGCTGGAGACAACTTTTTCTTATATCGAGAGACACTGCATTTAGGACACTCATTTAACGATGCATACTCATTTCGAAACAAAACGCAATCGTTTGGACAGGCATGTATCTTATCATAACTCATGCCAATAGAACACAACATCTTGTTGGCCTCATATGTTCGATTGGGAAGAACATTATCCTCTGGAAGCATATCTTTCATAAGGGCCAATAACTCTGTGAAACTTTTATCCGACCATCCATTGCCCGCCTTTAAGTTGTACAACTTTAATACCGCAGACAATCTTGTGAATTTAGTGCAACCATTATACAACGGTTTCTCTGCATCGCTTACCAACCTCTCAAACATTTTGGGACAATCCTTAAGATCTTCTTCAAGTGCTTCTGCAATCTCTTCGACTCGATCAGAATCGTATGTATCTGTGCCATTGTCGTTTGAAGCATAGGTCGTATTATTCCCCGGTTCAACATTCCCGTTAATCTTCTCACCATGCAAATTCCAACATGTATAACTTCTATCAATTCCACGCCTCATTAAATGCGATGCCAACTGAACCGCGTCAACCCGACTCCCAAAACAGCAACCTAAGCAAGGACATATCATTCGACTGGGGTCTTTGGCGTGCGCAACAACAAACTTAACGAATTTCGATACCCCATTCTCGTACTCTTTCGACAATCGACTTGAAGACATCCATTTCTTATCCATAGTTATACTAATTAAACTAAACAAAAACAAAAATAAAAAATATTTACCTGTAGGGAAACGATCCGACTTTCACACTTTGATCACAAGTAACCCCTATATATAGCAAATTCAATAAGTTAGTAACCCCATCATATCAGTTCATTCAAAGCACTACTAATTACAGTGGCGAGAGAGAACAACTATTTACCTGTAGAGATGTAAACAACTTCTAGACCCACACAGTGTCCAGATAGGTTAGAATTACCAAGATCCCCCTGTACACGTATCATAAAACGAAATATCATTAATTGACCAATTATGAGTCATAACTTGATAAGTGGCAACATGTAATCACAAACAAGCAACAATTAGAGGTAAACACTTACATATCCCAAGTACTTGACCAAATACTCAAGAGCAAGCATACTTAAACAAGTAACCAAGCATACTTAAACAAGTAACCAAGCATTATAGGAATTCGTCCTAAACCTAACAAGATTCAAATCTAAGCAATACCTAAACAAGTAAACATTCACCTACCAAACGTGCTTTATGAATAATTCAATCCTATATAAAAAACTAAATCAACCCTTCACTTTTAAGCTTTCCAATTTTCAAAACCAAATAGTATATATAAAAAAAATGGTAAGTGACAGTAAGAGATAAATAATGGCAATGCAATGAAGCTGCAATTGAAACATCAACATTAAAATATCGGTCTACACTCAATGTAGCAGTACAGATTTCCATACAAAACTAAAATATCAGTCCGAAATTGACATACATAACCATGACTGAATGCTGCTAAAGTAATACCTCGATTCAAGGTTAATACGCAACCGAATGCAGCAGTATGAATCTTTATTTTCACAAGCAACAAATTTATAAGTTCAAACAGCATATGAACCAATTGTAAAAACAAAAAAAAAACAAGGTGCTTGAATTTTAATCTCAGTCACGTAAACGAATACACCCTCAAAATTGGTTCGAGCAATCAAACACGAAACAAATTGACAGAAGCAACAACAACAGCAAGAACGACAACAACAGCAAAAACGACCTAACTATAACAGAACGACGACAACAACAACAACAACAACAGAACGAAGACAAGAATGTAAGAAACAAGAACAATGTAAGAAACAAGAACAATGTAAGAAGCAAGAACAACAACAACAACGTACCTCTTCTTCGTTTTCGTCTTCTTCTTCACGACGGCAATGGACGAAGGCAATGGAAATGGCAAGGGTTTCAGAACGACGTCAATGGCAATGGCAAGGGTTTCAGAACGACGACAATGGAAATGGCAAGGGTTTCAGAACGAAAGCAAGGGTTTCAGAAAGAAACGGTCGAGAGAAGAAAATGAAAAGAAATTTCTGAAAATGATTAGAAACGTGTTTTATATTTTAATTCATAATTGACCTTAGAGAGCGCTTTTCAAAAAGCGCTTTCTTAAGTGCTACCTCTAAGAGCGCTTTCCTTAGAAAGCGCTTTCTTAAGTGGGGAGAATTTAAGACCTATAGCAGCGCTTTTTGAAAGCGCTTTCTAAGGTTAACCTATAGCAGCGCTTTCTAAGGTAATACCTATAGTAGCGCTTTCTAAGGTGGCTTCAATTTAGGGCATTTAGCAGCGCTTTTAAAAAGCGCTTTCTAAAGGCTGTCTTTTGCAGCGCTTTTTTTTAGCGAAATTTTTTAAAGACTTATAGCAGCGCTTTTTGCAAAAAGCGCTGTCTTTGTGGCGATGCGAAAAGCCAATTTTGGCGTAGTGATAACTTGATGTAGATCCTGACCACATTTCTTCATGGATCTTGCAATTGGTAGCTTTAGAAGGTGATTTATTAACCAAATAACATGCAATATTAACTTCCTCTCTCCAAAATTGATTGGGAAAATCTAGATTTGAGAGCATGCTTCAAGCTCTCACTAGTATGTCATGTTCATTCATTCTGCCACGCCATATTTGTAGTGGAGTATGCCTCACCTTTCTATGGTGACCCGAGTCATTTGACCTTTTTCTTTATTTATTTCTCCAAAAGAGATTTACATTGCTTCAACTTGAAGAATAATTCACTCTTTTGTTTCAAGACATAATGCATACTTGTCTTGAATAGTCATCAATAAAGGTCGAACCTCTCTCCACCATAATAAGGAACACTTGATGGGGAACATAGGTCTAAATGGATATAATCAAGCTTCCTCGTGCTCTGTGAACTCCATTGCTGAATTTTCCTTTGTGTTGCTTTTCATAATTACAATGCTCTCAAAGTTCTTGCTTTCTAGTTTGTTATCCACCATGCAAGTCTCTTTTACTAAGCTCTTCCATTTCACACTCACTCATATGGCCTAACCTCATATTCCATAAATGGATCTGGTCAAGATTTGGAATAGAATAAACTTCAAGTGCACCTACCACAGTGTTGGATTGAAATATATATAACCCATTCTTCAATTGACCCTTCAAAATTGTTAAAGAACCTCTAGAGACTGTTAATACCCCTCCTCCAGCTTTATATATACATCTAAGGGAATATAAAGTTCTCAAAGAAATTAAATTCTTTTTGAGTTTGGGAACATACCTCACATTAGTTAAACTTATCACAATACCATCAACCATCTTGATTGGCACCTTACCTTTTCTTGCTATGTTGTGGGAACCATCATCCCCATCAAAACTTTTCCACCTTCAATTTTGTAGAATGCGGAAAACCAATCTCTGTTAGGTATCATATGGAAAGTACATACTAAATCAAGAATCATATCATCATCATTAACATTAGATGAGACAAAAAGAACATTTCTTTCATCTGATTCTTCTAAGCCAACAACTACTCCACCAAACTCATAATTACTTTATTTGTCTCTAATGAGTTTTGGACAATTTCTCTTCCTATGATCTTCTCTTTGAAAATTATAAAATATATTATTGTTCTTATTCTAGTTGCGTGACTTTGATCCCCTTCTTTGGAAGTTTTTATTTCTTTTGGAAGTTCTTCTTCCTTTCCTCTATTTTTCATTAGACCCTCACGTGAGCTAGTGCTCCAATATGAATCATCCATTCATCTTTTTAGTTTCCAAGGCTGCAAGGTCACTTTCGCTTCCTCCATGAATAGTGAACTTATACTAGAATTTTTGGTGTCTACAGGATTGTCATAAGCTCGTGGAAAAGAACTAAGAAGAAGAATAGTTTCAACCTCATTATCAACGTCAACATCAACATTCTTTAAACTAAGAACAATTTAGTTGAAATTATTAATATGTTTTTAATACACTCACCTTCATGCATTTGTAGGATATGTAATTTTTTCTTCATGTAGAGACTTTTAAGAAGAGATTATATCATATACCAACTTTCAAGCTTTTTCCAAAGCTTGTTAGCAGTCTTTTCTCCCGATACTTCTCCTATAACTTTATCACCTAACAATAATAATAATATGATATATTCCTTTTTCCTTATCGCATTCATGTTAATTCAGCTAGCAACACAGGTTCTCCCTCCAAAGCCATCTCACGTTCTTGATGCGTGAGGAGAGCAAGCTTCTTCACAGTCCACATATTGAAGCAATTTTTTTCCAATAAATTTTTCAACATCAAAATTTGTAGATGTCATAGCTCTGATACTAGTTTGTTGTGACAAATCGTATTTGACAAAATAAGTATCTCTAGTAGTGAGGAAAGAATAATAAATGACAAAATAAGATTTCTCTACAATATATTATTTTCTCTAACTCTATTGTTTTGGATGAATACAACATGCCTATTCATACTAGATAAAAATGCATATCAATCTTCTGTTTTGATTGGTTATAAACAATATATCACAAATCAAGTGACAAATGTAATTTATTACTAAATATGTAATCTATTCAAGCCATACAATATATAAATTCCCATCATCAACACCTATAGCAACAACAGGCGCCAAAAGATCTTACTAAAGAATAAAAACTAACTTTGACATAGTGGCATAAAAAAATTATATATAAGGCGACTTGGCCTTTCCTATTGGTTTAGGGAGTTCCTCAAACATATTATGAAACCCTTAAAGCTAATAAAGTCCAGGTGTAATGCTCGATCTTCTAGCCACTCATTGGCTGATTACCGCGCCCCAACCCCTAAGGTATTGAAAATGTTGATGGTTAACAAATGTGTCACTCACAAATCTTGGTTGTCCGGGAATATTGGTTTTGTGTCGTGCGGGCCCGGTTTTGTCGTGCCGGGATGGGAGGAGAATTCAAAGCTATGTGTGCAATCATCAATTTCTATGAAGCAATTATTCTGTCACAGTTTTTAATTCAGTTTGATGCAGAAGGTGTAACTTAGATCAATTAAGTTGGAGATTTTTTTCTTGAATCCTAGTGCTGATGGATATGTCTTGTATTAGCATATTCTGGTTTGGCATAGATGGGTTACTAGTCTTCATGGAAATATGGAAGTTGCTTGTATGTGACTTTTATTTGTATCACATAAAGGGCTATTTTTATAGTTTCTCCTTTTATTGATTTTTATATTGTGTGGGGCACGTGTTGAATGTTTTGGTTGATGTTGGAGACCTTTTTGTATTGATTTGTATTTTCTCTTTGCACAACCTGTGCTTAGATTAGATATTTAATATATATTGCATTTTCAAAATACAATAATTGTGTCACCCATAACACATGTTTGGCTACCAAGATGTTCTTGAAGTGACTAAGAACGGGGTGAATCTCCTTGTCGAAGGTGCAATGGATGCACATCGAGCAAGCATAAGGAAGATAAGAAGAAATATTTCAATGAGCTATTTTTGATCCATCAATGTATGGATGGTGACAACTTTGAGAAATATGGTGATTGCAAATCATCAAAGCAAGCGTGGTAAATCTTAGAGAAGACATACACATGGGATGACAAGACGAAGGTGGTGAGGTTACAAACTCACCAGCGTCAACTTGAGTTGATTCAAATTGAAGAAAATGAGACAATCAACAATTTCACAACAAGAATCACTCGATTAGTGAATCAAGTGAAGGCGTGTGGATAAATAGTCACAGAGCAGTATGTTGTCGCAAAAATCTTGTGTTCTTTAACACCAAGATTTGACAATGTGGTTGTAGCGATTGAGGAATCGATGGATCTTGCGATGATGAGCAAAAAAGAGTGGCAAAGCTCTCTTGAGGCTCATGGGAAAATGATGTAGGAGAGACATAATGATAATGCTAAGGCGGAGATCGCTTTGCAAGATCACTTCAACGAGAAGGACAAGAGATCGAAAAGAAAATGGCCCATGAAGAGTAAAAGGAATTTTTCAGATTTTTTTTGGAATAGAGTCCCAAAATTCCAAGAATTCAATTTATCAAAGGGGTGAGAGCAGCTGCAACAAAAATGGTGGTCAAGGAAACTTTAGAGGTGAAAAGAAGAGGTTTGACAAAAGGAAGGAGCAGTGCTTTAAGTGTCAAAGGTTCAGTCATTTTTCAAGAAAGTGCAATGCGAACAAGAAGGAACCTCAAGGAGATGAAGCCAAGGTTGCAAGACAAGAGTTTGATAAAGAGAATACACTCTTGATCATGATCACATAAGGTGAATGCAATAGCAGCAGGCTGCAGAACAACAACAACAACAATTTCGGGAATGTTGTAAAAATAAGCTGTAACTGGTTACGTGAAAGCTGTAACCGGTTACATGCATAAGAAAATGTCATGGTGACTGTGAGAGAATGAGTCTAGTTCAGCGAAGAATGGTATTTGGACTTGGGTTGTTCAACTCATATGACAGGGAGGAAGGATTAGTTTGTTAAAATCACTCGTGTAATGAAGAATAAAATGAAGTTCATGGATGAAACCACTCTAGCGGCCGATGGGGTCGATGATGTCTTGATCATGAGGAGGGATGGTCGACATTACTTGATAAAAGATGTATTGTACATTCCAAGAATCAAATGTAACCTTCTAAGTATTGGAAAATGGCTGGAGAAGGGTTAAAAGACTCACATGGAAAATAAGGGGTTGCGCGTTATGGACAAACGTGGTTTTGGTCCTTTAAGCTCCTATGGCTGCTAATAGAACCTTCAAGGTTGAGTTGTAGGTTATGGAGCATAGATGTCTTGCCACTGCGGTAAGTCGAGAAGAGTGGATATGGCACTATCATTTTGGGCATCTCATTTTCCAAGATCTCAAAGACTTGCAAAAGAACGGAATGGTAACGGGGTTGCCATCGATCAACATAACAGTTGAAATTTGTGAAGAATGTGTCCAAGAGAAACAACATAAGGGTAAATTCAACAAGGATTCAGGTTGTAAAACCAAGAATCACCTTAAAGTGGTGTATTCAAATGTGTGTGGACCGATGCAAGTAGATTCCATTAGTGGCAATAAATATTTTTTCACATTCATCGATGAATAGTAGAAAACTATGGACACGTCTAATCAAGAGAAAGGATGAGGTATTTGAAGTGTATAAGAATTTCAAGTCCATGGTTGAGAGTCAAAGCGATCACAAGCTCAAAGTTCTCAAAAACGGATGATGGAGGAGAATATTTTTCAAAATACTTTGAGAGATTTTGTGATCAAGAAGGGATAATACATAAGGTTGTACAACCTGATACATCGTAACAAACCAGTGTTGCCAAAAGGAAGAATTGATTGATCATGAACATGGTGAGAAGCATGTTAAAAGGGAAGAATTTGCCTAAAGAGTTATGGGGGAGAAGCAGTATCCATAGCTGCCTATTTGTTGAATATGTGTTCAACAAAGAAGCTTGAGAAGGTAACACCGGATGAAGCATGGTTGAGATTCAAACCAAATTTGAACCATATGAGAGTTTTTGGTTTCATAGCGTATCGACATATTTCGGGGCATCTTAGAAAGAAGCTGAATGATAAAGGAGAGTTAAGTATACTTGTAGGGTATCACTCTACAAATGGTTACAAGTTGTTTGATGCATAAAATAAGAGACTTGTGATCAGTCGAGATGCCATTATTGACCAAATCAAGGAGCTGCAGTAACCTGTAACCGATTACATAAAAGCTATAATTAGTTACATCTTTGAAATTCATATTCTGTAGATACGGAATACAGGAACGCTCGTTGCCAAAGCTCAAATTGAAAAGAATGTGAGAAGATCAACAAGGCAAAAAGGGTTGCCTCAAAGACTCAAAGATTGTAAGTTGTTATGATACAACGAAGTCAAGGATGATGGTGATTTCATTCATTTTTCCTTTATGGACGAATCCGAACCCATTAAAATGGAAGAGGCTTTAAGTGATCCCAAATGGATTTGTGATATGAAAGAGGAACTATAATCTATTGAGAAGAATAATACTTGGGAGTTGGTTGATCTACTAGACGGGAAGAAGCCAATTGGTGTGAGATGGGTGTTCAAACTGAAGGTAAATCCCAAGGGTGAAATAATCAAGCGTAAGGCTCGATTAGTTGCAAAGGGATTCTTGCAAAGAGAAGGCATAGAATTTAAAGAGGTCTTAGCACTGGTTGCCATTATTGAAACCATTAGGTTAATTGTTGGTATTTCGAATAACAACAATTGACCCATCTACCAAATGGACGTCAAATATGTGTTTTTGAACGGACCGCTTGAAAAAGAGGTGTGTGTAGAATAACCCCCTGGTTTTATTGTTAGAAACCAAGAGCTAAAGTTCTACAAGTTGAAGAAAGCGTTATAGGGTTTGAAGCAAGCTCCAAGAGCTTTAAACAAGAGAATAGATGGTTTACTAAAGGAGGCTGACTTTAAGAAATGTGTATCTGAGCATGGCGTGTATGAGAAGACGAATATAAGTGAATGAGTGATTATTCTTTGTCTACATGTAGACGATTTGTTGATTATAAGAAGCAACGGAAAGTGCATTTCAAAGTTCAAGTGTGAACTTATGAAATAATTTAAGATGAGTGACTTTGGCCTCATGACATACTTCCTTGGCATTGAGTTTCACAACTCCAAAAGGGGATTTCTCATGCACCAAAGAAGGTATGCGCTTGGGATATTGAAGAAGTTTGAAATGGAGCATTGTAATGCATCAAACAATGGAGCATTCTACAATTATTGAAGAATGAGGATGAGCAAGATGTTGATCCAACTCAGTATAGGAGGTTGATTGGATCCTTGCACTATTTATACAATATGTGACAGAACTTGGAATTTAGTGTTGGTATTGTGAGTAGATTCATGGGAAGACTGAAGGTGTCTCACTTGGCAGCAGTCAATAGGATCCTAAGATACCTCAAAGGATCGATTGGCTATGAAATTCTCTTTCTCGCAGCGGATACAGGTATAAAATAAAGTTTGATCAGTTTTACCGTTTCTAATTGGTGCGGAGATAAAGAGTATCGAAAGTCTACAGTTGGATACATTTTTATGTTATGTGGAACACCAATCTCATGGTTTTCAAAGAAGGAACTAGTAGTTTCATTCTCGTCTTGTGAGGCTGGGTATATTGTCGCTTTGTTATGTGTGTGCCAAGCTGTGTGGCTAATGAATCTATTGAAGGAGCTGGGTAACAATGAGGCTGAGGCTGTCACACTCCTGGTTGACAATGTTTTCGCGATTAATCTTTAAAAGAACCTAATTGCTCATGGGAGGAGAAATCACATTGAGATGAGGTTTCACTACTTGAGGGGACTTGTTAGTGAAGTGAAGTTAAGATTAGGATATTTTAGAAGTGAAGACCAAATGGTTGATTTGTTGACTAAGGGAGTCACAAATGATGTTTTTAAGAGATTGAAGATGAACATGGGCATGGAAGACTTGGGATACTTGAATTAAGGTGGTATGTTAAAAGTTTTTTTTGGTATTAACACGGGGTTTAACCGGTTACAACAAGGGAAATATCACTTATGAGCTGAAGAAACTGAACATGCATTATGGTTGTAACTGGTTGATGTAATCACGTAACCGGTTACCACTGAAAGAGAATTTATTTTTGTGTCAGTTGTAACCGGTTACAGGATTAGTGTAACCTGTTACACGCATGAGTTTTCTGTTTTTTCAATTATGTAATTGTGTGACTTGTGTCCCAATCACTTTGTATTATTTGTATAAATGCCTTGGAGACATTCTCATCAAAGTTAATGCAATATTCTCACCCTTAATCTCCCTCTCTCTCTCTCTCTATCTCCCTCTCTCTCTCTCTCTCTCTCTCTCTCTCTCTCTCTCTCTCTCTCTCTCTCAATTTTCTCTTTCCCTCTCCACACTCTAACTTCTCCATTATTCACCAATCTTATTGTTCAAAATTCTAACATTTAATCTATTTTAAAACATTTTGTGATTTATATTTTTTTATTTTGAATACTCTATAAATATGTTGA
Source organism: Lathyrus tuberosus (assembly GCA_022829125.1). Taxonomy (NCBI): domain Eukaryota; kingdom Viridiplantae; phylum Streptophyta; class Magnoliopsida; order Fabales; family Fabaceae; genus Lathyrus; species Lathyrus tuberosus. The sequence continues at coordinate 12,752,354 of JALAZF010000146.1, forward strand.
GGGAATAATAGAATTTCCATGTAATTTTATAAAATTTCAAATTTCATTCAATAAAATTAAGTGTTTTGTGTGTTTCCATGTGATATTTATTATTTCTTTCCACTAACTTAGCCTTATTTATTGTATTTTAAATCATATAACCACTTCACTATTTATTATTAATAGGTTTATTTTAGTAAATGACATCTATTTTATTATTGAAATCAACAAAATTAATTATTATTTTAAAAAGTGTCAAAATGTCAAAGAGAACACCTATTGTGAAACTAAGGGAGTATGATATATTCGGTTATATGATTCTTTCAATCCTAGTCACGATATTTGGTGGTAAACAAATTATAAAAAATTGATAAAATAAATGTTTTCAAATAGAATATTTTCTATAATCAATGCCTAAATTTATTATTAATTTTGGATTTGCAATGCTCTAATTAAATTTATAAATATCGAATGATTAATTTATATGAAAATTGTTTTTTTTTAAATTATATATGCTCAAGATTTAAGTTTAAAAAATATTTTAGGTGAAATTCTCGTGTTATAGTTATTTTGAGAAATTCTTAAAACAAATAAATATTATATTATTCTTATATTTTATCAATTTTTATTTTTTTATAAGCAAAAAATAGATTGATAGGAGTATAATGGGTACTGTACCCACCACAAGAGGATATTAAGATATCTTTGTTAAACAAGTCAAGGGAGAAAAGCTCTAATCAATAAAATTACAATCATTACACCCCTTAAATTTATTTACTACCCACTCTCAAGATAATCGTTTGACCATGAAAAACATCTTCGGTCTATCTTTTAAGGCACCCTTAAACATAATATTATTTCTACTAATCAACAGCACTCAGCACACGACTAACAACATTAAATTGCAAAATACTTCTAGGAACTTATTAATGAGTGGTCTCTTTAAAAACATGTAGCAGGAAATCACCAAATCTGCAGGAACATAAAAATCAACTTCCAACCAATGAAGAACAATATTCCACAAATCATAGGATCGATCAAGAACCAAAGAGATGCAAGTTTGATTCATTGTCAACAAAATAAAAGGAATAGCAGATCAATATCATTTGTGATATTATCACTTAAATTGCATAAGGCGGAGGTGAATCAACAAATTCTAGTCATGCTCAAAACTGATTGTGATCTATTGTCCAACATTGTTTTTGAAGAATATGAAACATGGATAGTTTAGGATCAAGCTATCTTCATATGGCTTCTATCAACAATATTTGAAGTTATGCTACCTAGGGTTCTCTCTTACAAGCATGCATATGAGATATGGGACAAAGCACACAAGTACTTTCAGGCTCAGATGAAGGCCATAGTTCATCAGTTACGTGTTGAACTGAGAATGATCAAGAAAGGTAGCAAGACCATATCTGAGTATGTCCTTCAAATTATAGCTCTTGTTGATTTTTCGCTTGCAATTGGTGATCCAATTTTAGAAAGAGGTCAAGTGGATGTGATTTGTCGTACCTCGAAAAATGAGAACGACCCCGCGAAGTGCAATCGCACGCTCGCGGGATGGACTTAACAGAGTCACCACCAATCTTTATTTATTCCCATAGAGGGAAAGGGAAAATATCGAATAAAACCCCTAAAACGAAAGACAAGGATATGGTCGTCGCAACTAATATCTGAGTTCGGGAATCGGTTACGCAAAGGGAAGGTATTAGCACCCCTTACGTCCGTTGTATTCAACAGGAACCATTTAGTTAGGGTCGAATGTATGTTAGTTTATGTTAGTTTCTAATCTACTATTTACTGAATGGGAAAAGAGAGAAAGGAGAAATATTTTTGGATTTTTATTAAGATAAAGGGGACATAAGGGTTTTTATTACTAGAGGGCTCGACAAGACTTCACAATCTCATGCCTACGTATCCTCATAGTGCAATTAGGAACTTAGAGCCTTCGTAGTTCGGGGACTACGGTGAAAAAGGGAAAAGATGGGAGGTGGCTCGCCAAGGATTAAGGTCCTTGTGCCTACGTATTCTCATTGATAAATGAGAAATCAGAGCGTCCGTAGTTCTGGGTAAAAAGAGTTTGTTTGTTAGTCAACTTTAGTGGAAGATATTTAGTCGTATTCGACAGAAAACATTGCTTTGCCCAAAACAGGTGAGGAGCAAACGTTTGCATCTCAACATAATGGATTTACAAATCAACATCCGCGAGAAACATTTCTTATCTCAACTCAAGTAGTTTGTGGACGAAACAATGTTTTCTGTTGTCTCAAGACACAATATCTTATGTTTATGAAAAGATTTTTAGGATTATTCGCATGGCGGCGAGAAAAGATAGTTTGATGTGTTGGATGTATTTTAGGTGAATAACGAACATTTGATGAGGATCAATTGTTCAAAGACTTAGGCTAGAATGCTATATTCTAACGACCCTTATTCATTCAAGTTGTTATGAAAATTGTTTGATGGACAATAAGCTATTGATGATAATCAGTTTCTCAAAGAGTTACGTCAAGATGATAGATCTCAACGGCCCTTACTTGTCCAAGTTGATATTAAGTGTTTTAAGAACAAAAGAAAAGAACGAACGGTTATCCCAAAGTGCGAGACTTGAGACCAATTATTCGAGGGTTCTGCTAGAATGCTAGATTCCAACAGTCCTCTTCTTTTGTATTTATTAAGAAAAGAGTTTTAACTTTGCAATGACCTAGGTCAAGGTTTTATTAAGAAAATGCGCTCGACGTTGATCGAGGTTTATTCATAATTAGGGTTTAAAGTGATCAGAAAGATTGATGGCAATGCGTGAAGCAATCGACTTACAAGTTGGGTGTTTTAAAAGGGGCTTGATATTGAATCAAGAATAAGTTTGAAAAGGTTTTGTTAATGGAGTGAAGTTGGATGGTGATCAATTGGCATTGGACCAATGTTTTTTAAAATGGACCTTGGTGTTGACCAAGTCTTCTTTTGATTTTTGAAAGGTTGTTTTTATATTTTTGTTTTGTTTTTAGGTTAATGAATTAACTTCTATCCTAACATGAGCAACATGAACAAGATTACACACATAAGGGTGGGGGATACATCAAGGTATACAAGGGACATACATAACGCAAATAAATTAAACTAAAGTCCTTTTCTTTGAACTTAAACACAAGTAATATGAAGGTAACAAATCAATAGTCACAAATATAGATCAAGCAAGGCATGCATCATAAAGACAATCAACATAAAGCAAGCATCAATGCATGGTATAAACATGTAACAAAACTCATCAATCAAGTAAAATAATTCAAGTAGACTAGGGTTTTGAATCATGTATACATTCATTTTTAAACCAAACCCTAAATCCACCTAACATAGCACAAAGTTCAAGCTTTATGAGAAGTACATGAAAATTAAAGTTAAGTATCTAGCAACAAGGTCACACTCATCAAGTCATAAACCTAAAACTTAAACTAAGGTCAACCAATCATTAATGCATAAATCATACATATAAATGCCGTACGAATCAACTTAATAATATTAAGATATAACACCAACTCAAACCATAGTATTAACATGATATCAATCATAAAACATGATGGAAAATAGACATACATGAACTCATTAAGGACCAATATCAAAATGCTAGGCAAGATCAAAACATGTGGTCATGAACAAAATGAACATAAATATTTAAGATCATTAACATGAAAATAAAAAATAATGAAATAAATAACTAAATGAAAATAAAATAAATCTTGGATTTTTGAAAATAGACATGTCAAAATAATAATAAATAAAAAAACTGAAAGAAATAGAATAAAAAAAAGGAAAGGAGAGGAGAAAAGGAAGAAAAGAAAACAAGTTGTAAAAAAGAATGGGGGAGAGCGCTGGGGTTTGAACCCACGACCTCTAATATGTAGCCAAACACGCTGGCCAGCTGAGCCAAGCTTGGTCTTCTGGCCTATCAAGGATTCGCTTCCACAAAATAAAATATGAAATCTAAATTTTTAAAAATAAAACGCGCGAAGGCATCATCATCTTCTTCGTGAAAAGCTTCAAAACATAAAAAATGGAGTTTTTTCAAAATGGAACCAAATGGGACATGTGAGTATACTATTTTGCTCATAATTTCATGATGAATCCAACCATGGCTATAATTTTTATTTATTTTCAATCTAAAGAGAATTTAAGGGAAAACCAGAAAAAAAAACCTAAACTTTCAAACAAAAATTAAATCATGTATGCTAACAATTAATGGTCTAAACATTAGGACTTTCATTCAACACATCAAGGCAAGCATAATGGTAATAAGAATGAATTGAAATGGTGCTCCTAAGTGTGAGAACTAGAAATAAAATATGTACCTCCAAAAGTGCTTCCAAAAAGTGTTTCCAGCAATGCAAGAATGATCATATTAGCTTCCTTGAGTTCCTAGGAGTGTGAGGATGTGCTTAGAATGCTTTGAAACTTCCTAGATTGTTCTACCTGATTCCACTTGCATGGATAAAAAATTGAGTTATGGTTATGGTATTGGGGTGTTTAAGGTATGGTTTGATGCATACAGAAGCTTAGGTGAATGGTTTGGAGTGTTTTGGTGAAGGAAAAATGGAAGAAAACGCAAGGAATGGTGAAAGTCGAAATTTCACTTTTAATGGAGTTTTTGAGTTTTGATGAAATGCTCTCTCTATGTTCTTGCTTATGTGCTGATGTTCTGAGGTTAACAATGCATTTGTAGAGGCTTTTGAAATAGGTTTGGATGGAAGTTAGGTCTGATCATGGTTTGGATTTTGTCTTGTAATGCTTTTGTTTCACAAAAATGACAACTTTGGTTCTATGCACCAAGGCTTTGATCCTTGGCTTCATGACCACTTTGAGCATTCAAAATAGGCTTGGCAAGTCACTTTTGCCATCAGATATCAATTGGTATCAGCTCACCCTTGCTTAACAAGTTTTTGACCAAATTTGAAAATTCACTATAAGCCCCCTAAGTGCTCAGTTGTGCAGCAGATTTGTCCTTATTGTAGGGTCCTATCTTGCACAAATTTGGCATCAATGTGAAGCTAGTATGGAAAGAAACAAGTTTCATGTTGTGTGCAAGCTGAGAAAATACTTGGAAGATGCTCCAAAATGGCTCCATATTCGTGTGGCACAAACTGAAATTGACACTTATAAAAATTCTTGTTCATCATGCATTTCAATTCATGGTGAAACCCTAACTTTGATCCTTCATATCTCTCAATTGGTAAAAGCTTTTTGGACCAAATTTTCCACCATAATGAAGTAGGAAGTATGATCTTCAAATGAAGCCCTCAAGTGTTCCAAATGGATTCCTAGATTGATCACAAATTGTCCATAAAGTCATGCACTTGACATGGTCAAAAACAGAGAAAAATTTCTAAGTGTTTTGAATTTTGCAACAACTTGAAACCTCAACTTTGGACATCAATTTCTTCCACTTAAAGAAAGCTTTTGGCTTCAAATTTTCACCAAATTTTAGTATCAAATGCCTTATTTAAATGCAGCCCTCAAGTGTTTCAAGTGGATGCTTAAGGAAGAAGTTACAACCTTGAAAAGTTGGTCATTTGATCATGGATTTTTGTACTTAGTGAAATTTCAAGAAACCTTAATTCGGTCAATTCTTGATCTTTTATTGATTTTCTTTATTTAGCTTAATCAAACTCAATTATTTTCCATATTTTCAGGATTCTTGACTTGAGGAATCCATGGTTGACCAAAAATGTCAAAAGTCAAACTTTGACTTTGAGCATCTGTTGACTTTTCATCAGTTGAATAAAAAATCTTTAACCATCAATGAATCCAACTATCGCTACTCGAAAAATAATCGACCAGAGACGAAAGAGGAAAGAAACAGAAGAGTCGCCATCGAACTTTATTTATCCCATGAGGGGAAAGGAAAACATCGAGAAAACCCCAAGAAGAAAAGGATAAAATGGTCTCGCAACCGAATTATGGGTTCGGAAGCCGGTTATGAGGAGGGAAGGTATTAGAATCCCCACATCCATCATAATCGATGGGAACCATTTGCTTGTCTTATGTGTAAGGATGTTTGCTAAAGGAATTGCTTTCTAAGAGTTCTCTAAGAAGGGAGAGAGAAGGGTAAGGGACAAAGTTGAAGAAAAGAACAATGGAAAAAAGGAAAAGAAGAGGAGACTCGATAAGAGTTCGCGGTCCTATGCCTACGTATTCCCTCGTGCAATGGGAAAGTCAGAGTCCACGTAGTTTGAAGGACTACGGGTGAAGAAAATGGAAGGGGGGTAGAAGGTGGAAGTGTGTTATGGACGATACTAACGTGCGGGTTCTAGCAGTTAGGTGTATTGCGGCTTGCTCATGGAGTCTTATGCGTTACCTGTTTGTGGTAGAACATATGTGTCATACCCCAAATTTTGACCACTAAGATTTCCCATCATTGTGCAAATCATCATCACAATATGGATGTACCTTTATGCCTCATCAATCTCCTCAAGGAATTGTTGAGCATTCACTACAATCAAAATTAGGGTTTCAAGCCCTCTCAGAGCCTTAGATAAAGGATCAATCAAGGAATGACTTGATCTTCAACTTGTCTAGCCTCTAAAATATCCACAATGGATCAAAAGGACTCCCACTTCAAGGATTAAGCACAAGGCTGCTCCCTTCTAGGTGGATCAAGTCTCAAGATCGACAGTGTCACCAAATTAGAGTTTTGGTCGACCAGGGCCTCCAGATGGAAATTTTTCATCTGGGCACAAGCCAATGATCCAAAACATAACCTAATATACTCCATGGAACCTCATGGACCCAATCATCAAGTCAATTTGACCTCAGGGGATGCATACATAAAAAATCAGGAATTAGGGTTTCTTGACCTAATTCACCCCGAAGTTGACTTTTGGGACAAATCATGAACTAAGACCTAAAGACATGATTTGGGGGGCTTTAATATACTATATTGATCCATTTGCAACAATGGATTAATCCAAGAAGCTTGAGCAACAAGTCTCAATTTCATCTGCACCACAATTAGGGTTTCGCGAGGAAAGTCAACTGTAACTTTGACTTTTGACCAGGACATGCTCCCAAACCCTAAGACATGATTCTATATACCCTATGACACCCATGGAACATGTCCATCAAGTTTGATTTAGGTCAAGAACATGACTTCCTGAAGAATTGCACAGTTTGGAATTCATCTGATAAAAAGTCAACTGTGCACAAAAGTCAACTTTGACTTTTTGAGATTTTTCACCAAAATGGATTTTTAAGCCTAAAATGATGTTAATGTATAATTTGAATCATCATTCATCAATAAAAATCAAAGAAAGTGGAATAACTTGTAAAAGGGGTAACCATAAAAACTTAGAAAAATTTCCAAGTTATGGAAAAAGTGACACTAATGTGCCAACTTTGGAGGACCATAACTCCTAAACCACAAGGCCATTGTTCCCCATTCAAAGCTTGATTTCTAGATCACATTGCCCTCTACAAAAGCTTCATACTGACCTATGTCCAAATTCCTCATGGATTTTGAGTTATGGAGTGATCAAAATCAAGAAAAGTCACTTTGTTCCAACACTTAGTGAAAATTTCACTAAGTCAGAATCTGCCTTTACTTTTTTCCAAATGTAGGGGGATTTTTCACTTGGATTCAAAAGAGATCAAAACCAAACATGTTCAAACAGTTGTTGTATCATGTAAGGGCTTTCCAAAATGACCAAGAACATTACCAAATTCAATTTGAGCTATGAGATATGACATTGGCAAGATACCTTGCTGAAATCTGCCAAGGCAAGGCAGATTTTTGCACTTTTGGTCGATTTACCAAAATCAGCCAATTCCAAGCCTTGTCATCACTTTGGACACATCTGAGGATTGAATCTAAAGGGGACAATCACTGAGCCAAGCCTCCAAAGTCTTTGGAACAAGAAATAGCATGTTGAACCTAGAATTGCCAAAATAGGGACAAGACTCCAATTTTGGATTGGAGCATTCAATGGAAGCATCAAGGTGGCATGGACTGAGCCATTCTCAACTGAATTCAGTCAAGACTTATCCAAGACCAAGGGAACCATCAGCCTGTGCCCTAACCTCTAGTCAATGGCTAGAGGAGACTTGGATTTTCATTTGCCAACATTGGCCAAACCTACTCAGCAGTTGCCATTCACTATTCCTTGCAAAACAAACTTGCTCTACTATAAATAGAGCTCAATTGTGATCAGTTTGAGTACACCAAAGCCATCAAACATATGCTTTCCTCAAAATCTCTTCTTTCACTCCAATTTTGCCTTCTAAGGCAAGTCACTATCGGGTTTTGAGTTTGAGAGCTTTTCCAATCAAACCAATCACACACACACCTCATATACATCACATATGAGCTGATCAAACACTTAAACAACAACTGGAACACTGATTTCTCAGAATCATCAGTCAATTGCTCAAGGTTTTAACCAAGTTGCAGTTGAGATGCCATGAAGTGATCCAGCCAACTTCAATCAAGTCCAAGCATTCAAACACACTCCATAGGGTGTAGGGAAGCTGTTCAGATCATCACAACTCATCTGCAACACCTCCTACTCAGAAATCATTTTGAACTTGCTGTCACGGCCTAGAGGTAAGCCTAAACTTGGTCATCTCTCAATCTATGCATATTTCCTTGCACAATACTTTTGCCAAATGTTCATAATCATGCATGGAATGTTTCCCCTCAATTAATTGCATTGTTTGAATCGTGTATCAAAAATCCCAGCCTTCATGCAGAATCTAGGTTTCTTGAGGATTGTTCATGATTTCTTGTTTTATGTTTAATTTAAATGAAATTAATTGTCATAGACATGATCGTGAGGTTGAAACGAGTTGATTGGTATGTGGATTGCATGATATGATTAAGTATTCAGTGAGATTGGATAGAAAATGCAAATCTGGGAAACTCATAACACGCGCGTGTTCTTGCCCTTGTTCTTGGCGCCATTTTCCAACATTTGAATATTTGAATTTTGTGATTTTTATTTAATTGATTCAAAAATTAATTTCTCTCTGAGTTTTAATGATTTTGAGTTGATTCTTTTTTTAATATTCACAAAAATGTTGAAATATTTTATTTTTCCAAAAAATCCCAAAAATATTATTTATTTCATATAATTGATATTTTTTCAAAGAATTAATATTTTAATTGTTTTTGACATTTAAAATATTTTATCCCTCTTGATTTTGTAAAGATTAATGACTTCTAATTATTTTGTAGGTCAATACTTGATTTTTGAAGCATTAATCCAAGATCATAATTTGTTTCCCACATGTTAAACAATTTTTGATCATTTTAATTGAATTTTTATTCAATTAAAATACATTTGGAAAACAAATTAGGGTTTTTGATTAATTCAACCCTCATAAATCATTTTCAAAACCTTTTGGGCCTCTATTAGAGTGTAAGACCCAACCCATTTGTACAGAAATATGTTGGGCCTCACTTATTGTATAAGTCCCTCTGTACATTTTTAAATTCGGCACGATCGTCGGCAGTTTAAAAATAAACCATCTGGGCCTCTCCTTGAGCTATAAGACCCATTCAAAACTTTTGGGCCTCTAATAGAGTGTAAGACCCAATCCCCTTTTAACCAAAACAAATTTGGGCTTCACTTATTGTATAAGTCCCTCTGCGTTAAAAGAAAACCTCGGCGTGATCGCCATTTCAAACGAAAAATCATCTGGGCCTACCCTTGTGTTATAAGCCCCACTCTTTTTCTTTAAACCTTTTGGGCCTCTTGAGAGAGTGTAAGACCCATCCATTTATACAGAAAACAATTTTTGGGCCTCAGTCACTTGTATAAGTCCCTCTGTACAAATTCAAACAGTGCGTTCACTGATAAAACCTTGGGCCTCTCCTTGAGCTGTAAGCCCCAAATCTTTCTTTTTCAAAGCACTTTCTCCTTTGATTTTGAAATATATTGTTGTTTTCAATCTTTCTTTGTTGAACAACTAACCAAACAACATGGAAGCTCTACAACCGAGTAAGTGTTTATACGCTTTCATTTACCGCTTTCATATACATATAACTGTATTGTGGGGCTGTTTCACTGTAAGTCTTCTTTCATAAACTCATATCGACTGTGTAATAATAGTATAGATATTTAGAGTTTCCCCGGCAACTACGTCTAGAACTAGGTAAATCCGTTTCGGTTATTCGTAGAAATAGTCAAAACTAGATCCCCATAGGATTACCAGACACAGTCTTCCCTCCTCTTGGGGTTAAACAATATGGAGATATTAAAGGCAGCATTCTCGGTGAACCCTTTCATAGACTGTCAATCATAGAAGTTGTCAAGAAACTCTATTCCCCAGAGATGATCTTTTCTCCGTGAATGGCATCTCTTGAGTTTCTTCCAAATTCTCGGACTTTCCTGGCTTAATCTATTCTCGGTGAATGGCATGTCTTGAATTTTTCGGGGTTTGGGGACCCACAGGCTTCTTAAAAGCACTTGTCAAGAAACTCTACTCCCTAGAGATGATCTTTTCTCCGTGAATGGCATCTATTGAGTTTCTTCCAAATTCTCGAACTTTCCTGGCTTGATCTATTCCTCGTGAATAGCCTGTCTTGAAATTCTCGGGGTTTGGGGACCCACGGGCTTCTTAAAAGTATCGGCCTCCTCTTGGGCATCGTACAAGGACCCACATGCTTCCTAAAAGCAACCCCGCCTCCTCTTGGGCTTAGTACAAGGACTCGTCGGCTTCTTAGAAGTATTCAAAGCCTCCTCTTAGGCTTCGTATAATGATTCTTCCTCCGGGAATGATAGCCTCCTCTTGGGCTTCGTACAAGGACCTCTCGGCTTCTTAAAAGTCTCTAGCCTCCTCTTGGGCTTCATACAAATTGTCCCGACGACCTCCTAGAGGTATAGGAACAGAACTTAGTCATCTTTATAGAACAAGTTTTTCTAAGAGTCTAGACCCTACTACTGTTTCTCAAAGCATAGTACGAAAGATGAAACTCTAGACACGGACAGTCTAATATCCTTGAGTCTCAAAGACATTCTCAAGTGACCCCTTCGTTAAATAGGAAGAAAACCCGTAGACTCGGACAGTCTCACTACCCTTTGGATTTCCTATTTCCTTAAAGAATAGGGAATAACCCTGATCCTCGAATCAAATCCTTGAGTACTGTGTTACTCATATAAGAACTGATTTTCTCTTTAAAATCAGTACACTGGACCTGTCACTCAACTGAAACAGCACCATAGCCTTCTCTTGGGCTTTGTACAATGATTCTTCCCAGCGAAACAACGTTTAGCCTCTCTCTCGGGCTTTGTACGAGACACATAAGAGACTCCCTCGTTGAGTCAATCACCCCTTTCGCCTCCATCTCGGGCTTTGTACGAGATACAAAAACTCTCTTGTTGAGTCAAATAGCCTTCATCTCGGGCTTTATACGAGATACCAAAAGACTCCCTCGTTGAGTCAAAAACCTTTTAGCCTTCATCTCGGGCTTTGTACGAGACACATATTAGCCTCCTCTTAGGCTTTGTATAAGAAAACCACTGGTTGATCCAATCAACCTTTTAGCATCAAAGTTGTGCCTCGTTCACAGTACACAAACATCAACAACTCCTTCCCCTTCATCTAATTGCTGTAAGCGGCAAGCCTCGGGATCATCTACATCCATGTCACTGTCCCTCTTTTAGTATGAGAAATTCCTAAGGAAAGATAGCATTGCTCTACACTGAGTTAAAGTCTTCTCCTTTAGGTTAAAAATCTCCTATAAAAGATATTATGGCATTGCCGGATTCACACATCCCGGTTAAAGTAATTCTCCTTTATAAACAGTTGTGACATACAACCCCCTCTTTAGAGATGACAAATTCTCTCTAAAGTCAACACCCTTTTCGCTTCACATCTTGGGCTTTGAACAAGATACCAACCACTTTCAGCTTCACATCTTGGGCTTTGAACAAGATACAAACTACCTTTCGCTTCACGTCTTGGGCTTTGAACAAGACACCAAAACAACCATTTCCTCCCATAGAATAGGAGGAACTACGAATGCTCTGATTTCCCTGTTTCGGTAAACGGGAATACGTAGGCATAAGATTGAAAGAAAAGATCTTAGCGAGAACACTAAACAAAAACCCAAAATCCCATACTTCCATACATCCGTCCTACCATCCCAACCTCCCACCAATCGACCGAACACCACTTTTAAAAAAATACACCCAATAGAGACCCCGAATCTTTGTAGCATTTGTAAACCAACAGTTTTGACTGTTTAACCTCAGTTTGCAAGCAGGGTTAATTTGAGACATCTATTTCCCTTCCTTCATCAGCTTTAATAGGATAAAAAATGAATCGAGCTGTAGATACCAAAGAGCGGTAGTGCTTCGCAACCACGTCCAAAACCGCTCGCTACAATATGTTACATGTCCTTTTTGGGAGGGTGAAAAATAGAAAGGTGTGGAAAACGGAGGATGGGAACCCCTTCGGGTAGTACCCAATTCTTTATCTCAAAAGGTTTATTGTGAAAATTGTGTGGCGAATATAGTCACGTCTTCGTATTGAAAGACGAGTATCGAGACCACACACTCTAAAGTGAGCATCTTAATACTTGAAGAGGAAGAGGTCTTCACCCAATCCTCTCTCTTTAATTCAATACAAAAAGAACACTATTCTCTTATTTAAAGAAGTGTTTTGATTTCAGATGGTAAGTGCCTTACGACAGTGAACCCTAAAGGTAATGTCAAGCACTTGGGATAGGAGAAGGCCTTCGTCTAACCACTCCACGACCATCTAAGTTTATTAAGAAAAGGTTTTGAAAATGCACTTGGTACTAGACCAAGGTTTTTGACTTAAGAAGAGAATGAAAATGAGAAATGAGATAGAAATCGAAATGAAATCGAAATGGTCTCGTCTTAATCAAGATTTTGAATCGGTAAATCGATAATCTTTGATTTTAGACTTTCATTGACCTATAAAAAAGAAAATGGCCTCATATTGATCAAGATTTTGAATCGATTTAAAGAAATCAACTAATCATGATTTTTGTTATATCATTGGCCCAAAAGTTGAAAAAGGAAGTGACATTTAGTTGAGAAAACCTAAAATCAAATAAGAATTAAAATTTGGAAAACTAAAAACTTCAAGATTAAGACTAAAAAATTAATCAAATAAACATTAAAGTAAATAAAAAGGGAGGAGTGTTTTAAAAAAAAACAAGATGGATAAAAAAATGGTGGAATCATCATGGGCCTTAAGCCCATTCATCCACCCTTCATGAAAACAACAGAGGATCAAAAAAAAGAAGGGGGTGCCTATAAAATTGGGATTTGTGGTGTTGAAAACACAATGGGCTCACTAGCCCATGTTCACCAACAAGGTAATCATCAGAAAAACAACGATGGTCAAAAGAAGAAAAGAAAAAAGTGGCACGCACAAATGGGAATGCAATCAACTAACTACAAAAACACAACCTCATCAGCTTATTTTCATCTTAAATAAAAATGTTCAAACCCTGTTTTAAAAAAAAAACAATGAAAAAAAAACAGATTCTAAAAAAAATAAAAATAAAAAAGTTGGGAAGGTATCAACGAGAAACAACAAGAATCTAGAAAAAGTATCAGTTTCCAACCTTTCTTCGCTTCTCCTCTACTCGTTTTCTACTCTCGGTCTCTCTCGATTTCGTGAATCGCTCTCTCCTTTCCTTTTGCTTGCAATCGCGCCAGAAGTAAGCAACGTGTGGTTTGGTCTCGTTCTCTTTCCTCAATGTTCGACGCTTTCTTCGATTCACCGCTTAGGCTCGCTTCAAGTTTGTGTTGTTCGTTTCGCACTTATTTCATAATCTCTCCATCTTGACTCTCTAGTTTTGGGTTGTGTTGATTTTGAGGAGGTATTGTTGCAAGGTTTAGGGAATGGTTTTGAAAGGTTCGTGAGGTTGAAGGCGGAATACAGTGGCTATGGTGGTGAGGATGAGACCGGAAGATGTTTATGGTTGTTTATGTCTTGAACGTTGGAGATCTGATGGAAAAGATTATCTGTTCGCTTTCTTCAAACTTTCCTTGCTGCTTGAATCCGATAGCTAGTACGTATCACTGCTGGTGTTACTTTAGCAAAGCCTTGTATGGAAGACGAGACACAAATGGGTATTCTTGTTCATCTTAGGCAAGTGATCAGGCATGAAAAAGGTAGCACATTTTCTTTGGGGGAAGTAATTGAAGCGTTGCCACAGAAACTGGGGAGAGAGGGGCGAGTTTATCTTTCGAAGGTTTTGTTGCTGTTGAGTGAAGCAAGGTTGGTTATGAGGTGAGCTGTATGAAGAGTTGTAAGTGAGGGAAGTAAGTTGGGATTTAGGTGCAGAAAACAAGTTATTGAAGGTCAGTTTTTTGTTTCTGCTATCCCCTTTCTTGTTATAGTTCTCTCCCCCTTTCTCTTTTAAAAATTGATTCAAGCCTTTATTTCTTAGGTATGCCATCGTGTTGTTGTTTTCAGCACAGGTTCTTGCAGGATGTTGGTTGGAGTGGCAAGTTGTTGTTAATTGCAGTGCCATTGTTGTAGGATGTCGCAGCTGTACGAATTTGCAGCAGGTCTTTTGTGTGCAGTATGTATTGAAATGTCGCTGTAGCGTGTACTTTTCATGCAGGTTTGTTTTGGAGGCTTGTGTGTGTTGAAAATTCGCAACATGGTGTGTTGTTCTGGCTTGTACGGTTTTGATGCAGACGACATGGTCCGCGACAGTTTTGGCACGGCGTAGCAGGCGTCATTGAGGAGAGCAGTGGTTGTTTGCAGTGTAATACATGATATAGCAGGGTATCATGTTATGCACATGCTTTGATCGATGGTGTACATATACAGGCTGTACCTTTGTATTGTGTTGTGCAGAGTTCTTATTATTTTTTTTGAATTCTGTCTTTTGTTGTTGTAATATGAAAAATAAATGCAGATGGGCTTCTTTTGTAATTGAACTTTTATTGTTTGATTTTTTTTAAAGATAATTGGTAATGGGGTTGAACCTTGGTAAAAGGGTTTCTTGTGGAGTAACATGATTGTATTTTTTGTAAATTGAACTTGTTGAATTATGATTTGGAATTTAATGGTAATGAAAAATGAATTGGAAGAGATGAATGAATTTTGATAAATGTTACTAATTTGAAAAGAATAGATATTGGATTAAAATGAATATTATGAATGGATTTTGGAACTGAAAATGGAATTGGAAATTGGATTTAATGAAATGGATAAAGGGATATTGGATATTAAAAGTGGAAAATGGATATAAAGAAACATGGAAATGGAAGTGAATAATGGGTAAGGAATGAGTTTTGCAATATACCTCCACAACACTTACAACCTTGATAGCTAAACTTGAACGCCACTCATTAAATCAAAGAGGATCTGCCTTGAATCGAACTAATTAATCATAACAAATGAATCCACTTGATCCTGGCCACTTGAGTACCAATAAGTCGAAATCTTCATTTTGAACCAACTGAACAAGAATATGCTTTTAAAATCAGAAGATTATGAATTGAACCATGAATCTCGATACACTGCACCAAACCCTGATTGGAAAGCAAATCTGGTCCTTGGTAATCTTTAACCATGAAGCACTTGACTTACACACAACCTGATAACGCGATCCACACACTGACAGCCTTGGACTGCCATATAAGCCTAATTGAAACTTCAGACACGAACCACTTGAATTGTGCACACCCTGGCCTTTACCTTGAAACAAAATCTTACTTGACCAAGATTAGGTCACAACCAATGAACTGAAACCTCACTGCACACACCGTTGACCTGACAGCCTCAAGTAAATTTGAATTGAATGGCACATGCCCATCTTGAAATGCATGATTGAATGCAAAGTTATGACTTAATGGGATGTATAGATGATGAAAATGCTAGGATATGCAAGGCTAGGGTTAGGGTGAAAGTGAGGGTGTGACAGATGCCCCTATTTAATCTTCTTGAACTTGAAGGTGAAAGTGGCAGAGGCTTTCTTACAGTCATGGTACAAGGAGATTAAATATAAGAATACCCAGAATTTTCAGCCGGAAAAGGAGTGGAATGAAAGTGATGAGTCAGTGGGATGGCTTGAAAAAGGCATCTGTCAGTGGGAAAAGGTAATTGGTTATGAGGGATATGATGATATGCTTGAGATGCAATGCAGAATGAACATGAGTGCTTTGCCAGTCTTGAAAGGGGAGGCATCCCTGTAGCATTCTGGTGACATATAAAAGGTTGAGATATTCCTTCTACGGGAGGTAGAGAGGACTCAAACAGTAAGCGATGGGGGGACAAAGTCCACAGTAATGCCCTACCCTATACAGGAACTGGCCAAACAAGCGTGTAAATGATGTAGAAATGTATGAAAAATGCTGGGGATATGAAAATGTGAGAGTCTGGACTTTGATGGGAATAATGGCATATCTACTCGGGGGTTGGGAAAAACAAATATACCAACGACTCGGGGGTCCTGATCAAATTGAAAAAACAAGTCAATTCGGGGTTGAAGAAACAAAGAGGTAAACTGTCATCAACTCGGGGATTGAAAAAGGTAACAACATCGACTCGGGGGTCAAGAACAAATCAAAATATCAACGCAGGGGTTGAGGAAGGAAATAACAATGATATCGACTCAGGGGTAAAAAACAAATCAAAATATCAACGCAGGGGTTGAGGAAGGAAATAACAATGATATCGACTCGGGGGTCAAAAACAAATCAAAATATCAATGCAGGGGTTAAAGAAGGAAATGATTATGTTATGTATGCATATGGTGCATGTTAATTGTATGTGATGCATATGTGGATGCAAGTGGGTGATTGGTTTTATGAAGGTGCCAACGAGGTGGACTTTCGGTAGTTGCCAATATGATGATGGACTTTGAGGAGGTGCCAAGCAGGGTTGAACTATATCTGGTGCCAAGCAGGGTTGGACTTTGGTTTCGGGGTGCCAAAGAAGGTTGGGCTTTTTGTAGGTTCCAAGCAGGGTTGGACTTTATTTGGTGAAAGGATTTGACTTTCTGACACTTGGTATTTGACGGTGCGATGATCAGAGGACATATGTGGATTCTTCTGGTGCCCCAAGTTTGATCCTTTGCAGGAGATACGTGCTTGTTCTTGAGAGAAACTCACTTCTAGCTGATGTGCCACGATGGCTTGCAGATGATTGTATGAGCGTAGCGACTTATCCAATACATTTTGATCGCGCTTTTGCTCTGCCCCAAGGCTTTTTGACACTTGTTGAACTCCAAGGTTGCTTAGTGTCTGACATGGTCAGCTTGACCAGCTTGAAAGTAGGAAAGGAATTGATCCTTCGCAAATTATCTGCCCCAGTCTGTAGGGTCCCTGAAGGAGTTCTCCTGGAAAGGTTATGCCACGACATAGTCTGAGATGATTTGCCCCAGTGTCTGGATCTTGCAGTGGTCTATCCCTGCTTGAACCACGGAACGAGTTGCCCCAGATTCACAAGGTCACGAGAAAATCTTGATTCATTCCGGCACCAACGGATGTTCAAGTTCCTCTTTGATTGCTCTTAGTTGGAATTTCCATAATGTCAAGTGCTAATTTGCAGTCAAAATCGATCATTCAGAAAAGGTAATTTTAATGCGACATTCATGCAAGTTTTGAAAAAGATATTTATTAGAACGATGTGAAAGTGTGTGACGAGTGGACTGTTAGTACAAATGCAGTGTTGATTTAGCTGGTGTATGAAAGATATAGCAAGAATATGACACCAATTCAGAAGATTAGCAAATCTCTAGGAGTCAGTTTACGCAACCTTGCTGTAGTATATAAACCCTGCCTCAATTAGGTCTTTAGAGGGTTATATTGCGGTCTGGTTCACGGTTATGAAATAAATGATATAAGGCTCAAAATAGATTTGTACGCACCCCTTCTTCGTAATGATTCTCCAGTCCTACGTTCAGTTAAATTGACACACACATCTAGAGTTTGACGGTGTAAGAGTGAAGATGACGATTCAAGATTTTCTTGAAATGAAAGTCACCTTATTTCATTTTTGTGGATGGATATCAATGACCTTTTGATGGGGATCACTGAATTTTATTTTGTTTTGCTCGAGGATTTGAGGGCCTCTTTTTGTTTTATTCATTTTTTATCCCTAACTTTTGCCTAAGCCGCCTCTTTGGGGTGGTGGACTTAGCGAGCTTTTCTTTTCTTTTTTGTTTTGTTTTGAAGGGCTTGTGACTGCCAAGTCTTTGGTCGTTGGAGAACAATCACCATAACAGGAGGTTTCATCTTGAAAAAATGTGTAATAAGAATAACTGAACACTACTCATGCCCCTAGGTTAAGCTTAAGGGTTTGGAAATCTGAAGGAAACTCCTACTTCTAGGCTCGAAGTGGTTGACTAGGGACTAACTTCTTATCTCTCCAGTGTTTAGGGGATTTGAACCAATGCATGTACATCATCAGTATGATTTTATCAGAAAGTATACTATTAACAGTTATGGGTATTCAGTTTTCATCATCCTCCCTCAAACCTTTGCTAAAGCAACAACAATACGATAAAGGAAGTGAAGTGGAAAAAAATTTGTGATTTCTTTTTTGCAATAATTAAGAAAAATGAGTGAATACAAATGGACTTGTTCAAAACATGCATGATCATCACATTAATAATACCATTAATAAACACAATGTCTAGAAGCAAATAGCACTGAAAAGAAAAGAAACTACAAATGCATAGAAATGCCATGATCTAAAATTTTCCAGCAATAGTGACTGGGCTTTTCTTTCTTGATTCACTATTGGGATAACATTCTTGTTCATCAAGACCATTATGATAGCCTCCTTCACATACTCCTAGAAGCTTCTTCCATAACCGAAACGGATGAACCTGCCTGACCAGATGAAGAGTTAACTTGAAGGCCTTGAGGCGTCACTGAGATCAACTTAGACTCAATCATATCTTAAATCTTGTGCTTGAGCGTCTTACAATCTTCAGTTAAATTCCCCATTGCGCCACAAAGGAAATCACATCGGGCGTTTGCGTCAAATTCTGGTGGGTATGGAAAAGGCACCGATTTCAACCCTTTTGGCACTAACAATCCTCGTTTGATAAAATCTGGCAACACCTGACTATAGGACATTGGTAGTGGAGTGAACAATCTCTCTGACCTTCTCGGTCTTTGTTGCCTCTTCTGGGAGCAGCTCTGTTGTGGATACTGATTTGGGCTTCCACCCTGTCCATACGTTTTTCTCTTCAGATTTGGCTGGGGAACACACAAAGGTTGCTGACGAGGAGGTTCCAGAACTTGCGATCATGGAATATGCCCCTATCTTGAGGTAGATCCAAGAGAAAGGGAAGGAGCGTTCATCCTTTTTGCAGCATCTGGAGTAGGATTTCCTTGCACATTCGTGCCACCTGGCGTAAACTTGATTATCTTTGAATCAATGAGCTCTTGGACCTTGTACTTGAATTTCTTACAGTCTTCAATGCTAGGTGCTCCAGAATGGAAATCACACCTAGTGTTGACATTATAGCCTGGAGGAACCTTTGTGGGAAGATGTTCCAAAGTACAGAGCTTAACTAGCTGAAGCTTGGGCAGGTGTTGAAGTAGCTGCGCATATGGCATTGGAATTGGATCAAACTCCTTCTCAGGATCTCTCGACCTCTATTCAAATTCTCTACTCTCAGGATTCCCTTGGGGAACAGGAAATGGCTGCTGATGACAGGGAGATTCTGGAACCCTAGCTTGCGGAGTAGACCCACGAGGTAATTCGTGACTAAGGAGAAATTCCACAGGAAGAGGAGGAACAATAACTTCTGTTGTAACATCAGGTGTAGGATTACCTTCTTTCCTTAACAGTGTCTTCAGGAGTTCCATGATCAGGCTCATCCCTTAGCAATTTCTGACCTTGGGACAGAGCCTGCAGGTCTACCATGAATTGCCCCATCTGGGCCCCCATCTGGGTACGCATCTCCACCAACTCCGCTTGTAATTGCTCTATAATCATCCTTTGATCGTTTTGAGTCCAATACGCGTCGGGAAGTCAACTGAAGGTTAAGAACAGAGGATGGATGAGTTCTCTGGTTTGGTTGGAGAATGATATGCAAAATGATGCAAAGATGCTTATGCTTATGCAATGTCATGAACGCAACAAGACATGGGATCAAAGATCATTAAATCAGGGGTTCGTGCAACAGGTATCAAGGTCACAGATTCTGCAGGCCATACAACAAGATACCTCTCCCCTCGGGTAGGCAATCTATTGGTTTACAACAGGGCATTCCAAGGGTTTTCAAACAAGGTCCCATGCACTAGCCCTCAAAAGTTTTCCATCATAACGACGATTCGTAAGACAGTATCCTTCAAAGGATGAGCACAGAGTTATGTCTTAGTAACCTTTGGAATAGGGTTCTAAAAAGGTCCTCAGAATCACGGACTCCCAGGTCAGAAACAAAGACGCCATTACGACTAATCGTAAGACATAATCATTCCCAAAGGGGCCTCATCTGAGCGGTGGAAGTCAAACCAACTCGACGAGTCCTAAGTCTCGCAAATCAGTAAGCAACCACCTCCTAGCTTAGTGTATACTCGAAAAGCTCAGGTAGAAAGCCTTTCACCTCATAAACCATCCCCAATAAACCCAACAGATAAGAGAACACAATCAAAGCAACAAAGTAATAAAACAATAAAAGCAAACAATCCACACATGCGACAAATAGAACTAGGCTTGGCTTGCTTAGGGTGAACCGACTCCCCAACAGAGTCGCCAGCTGTCGCTACTAGAAAAATAGTCGGCCGCAGGCAAAAGAGGAAAGAAATAGAAGAGTCGCCATCGAACTTTATTTATCCGATGAGGGGAAAGGAAAACATCGAGAAAACCCCAAGAAAAAAAAGATAAAATGGTCTCGCAACCAAATTATGGGTCCGAAAGCCGGTTATGTGGAGGGAAGGTATCAACACCCCCCACATCTATCGTACTCGATGGGAACCATTCGCTTGTCTTATGTGTAAGGATGTTTGCTAAACGAATTGATTTCTAAGTGTGCTCTAAGAATTGAGAGAGAAGGGTAAGAAACAAAGTTGAAAAAAAGAACAATGGAAAAAAGGAAAAAAAGAGGAGACTTGATAGGACTTCACGGTCCTATGCCTACGTATTCCTTCATGCAATGGGAAAGTCAGAGTCCACGTAGTTTGAAGTACTACGAGTGAAGAAAATGGAAGGGGGTAGAAGGTGGAAGTGTGTTATGGATGATGCTAACGTGTGGGTTCCAGCAGTTAGGTGTATTGCGACTCGCTCGTGGAGTCTTATGTGTTATCTGTTTGCGGTAGAACGGACGTAACATGTCCTTTTTGAGAGGGTGAAAAATAGAAAGGTGTGGAAAACGGAGGATGGATAGAAGGTAGCTCGCCAAGATTATCACAATCTTTTGCCTACGTATCTTACATTCGGACGAGAATGAAGAATCAGAGCAATCGTAGTTCGACCACTACGGTTGAAGAAAATGGAAGGGTGCTCGCCAAGATCATCGCAATCTTGTGCCTACGTATCTTTACTTAAGAAAGTGAAGAATCAGAGCGTCCGTAGTTCGGAGGACTACGGGTGAGGAAAGTGGAAGTTTGTTATGGACGATGCTAACGTGCTGTTTCTAGCAGTTAGGTGTATTGCAGCTCGCTCGTGGAGTCTTATGCGTTACCTGTTTGCGGTAGAACGGACATAACATGTCCTTTTTGAAAAGGATGATTTTCTCCATCAAGGTAAGATGTCACATTTGACTGATTGAGATTGTTTTTAGGGGTGAAATAAGTCCTCGGGTAGTACCCAATTATTTATCTCAAAAGGTTTATTGTGAAAATTGTGTGGCGAATATATTCACGTCTTCATATTGAAAGACGAGTATCGAGATCACACACTCTAAAGTTAGCATCCTAATACTTGAAGAGGAAGAGGTCTTCACCCAATCCTCTCTCTTTAATTCAATACAAAGAGAACTTTATTCTCTTATTTAAGGAAGTGTTTTGATTTTAGATGGTAAGTGCCTTACGACAGTGAACCCTAAAGGTAATGTCAAGCACTCGGGATAGGAGAAGGTCTTCACCTAACCACTCCACGACCATATAAGTTTATTAAGGAAAGGTTTTGAAAATGCACTTGGTACGAGACCAAGGTTTTTGACTTAAGAAGAGAATGAAAATGAGAAATGAGATAGAAATCGAAATGAAATCGAAATGGTCTCGTCTTAATCAAGATTTTGAATCGGTAAATCGATAATCTTTGATTTTGTACTTTCATTGACCTATAAAAAAAGAAAACGGCCTCATATTGATCCAGATTTTGAATCGATTTAAAGAAATCAACAAATCATGATTTTTGTTATATCATTGGCCCAAAAGTTGAAAACGGAAGTGACATTTAGTTGAGAAAACCTAAAATCAAATAAGAACTAAAATTTGGAAAACTAAAAAATTCAAGATTAAAACTAAAAAATTAATCAAATAAACATTAAAGTAAATAAAAAGGGAGGGGTGTTTTTTTAAAGAAAAAACAAGATGGATAAAAAATTGTTGAATCATCATGGGCCTTGAGCCCATTCATCCACCCTTCACGAAAACAACAGAGGATCAAAAAAATGAAAGGGTGCCTATGAAATTGGGATTTGTGGTGTTGAAAATACAATGGGCTCACTAGCCCATTTTTCACCAACAAGGTAACCATTAGAAAAACAACGATGGTCAAAAGAAGAAAAGAAAAAAGTGGCATGCACAAATGGGAATGCAAACAACTAACTACAAAACAACAACCTCATCACCTTATTTTCATCTTAAATAAAAACGTTCAAACCCTATTTTTTTTAAAAAACAATGAAAAAAACAGATTCTAAAGAAAAATAAATAAAAAATACTGTGAAGGTATCAATGAGAAACAACAAGAATCTGGAAAAAGTCTCTGTTTCCAACCTTTCTTCGCTTCACCTCTACTCATTTTCTACTCTTGATCTCTCTCGATTTCGTGAATCACACTCTCTCTTTCCTTTTGCTTGCTTCGATTCACCGCTTAGGCTCGCTTCAGGTTTGTGTTGTTCGTTTCACACTTATTTCATA
This sequence comes from Lathyrus tuberosus, assembly GCA_022829125.1. Classification (NCBI taxonomy): domain Eukaryota; kingdom Viridiplantae; phylum Streptophyta; class Magnoliopsida; order Fabales; family Fabaceae; genus Lathyrus; species Lathyrus tuberosus. The sequence goes on from JALAZF010000146.1 coordinate 12,775,363, forward strand.
ATCTCTCAATCTTGACTCTCTGGTTTTGGGCTGTGTTGATTTTGAGGAGGTATAGTTGTGAGATTTAGGGAATGGTTGTGAAAGGTTCGTGAGGTTGGAGGCGGAATACGGTGGCTACGGTGGTGAGGAGGAGACCGGAATATGTTTATGGTTGTCTATGTCTTGAACGTTGGAGATCTGATGGAAAAGATTTTCTGTTTGCTTTCTTCAGAGCCTTCCTTGCTGCTTGAATCCGATAGTTAGTACGTATCACCGCTGGTGTTACTTTAGCAAAGCATTGTATGGAAGACGAGACACAAATGGGTATTCTTGTTCATCTTAGGCAAGTGATCGGGTATGAAAAAGGTAGCACATTTTCTTTGGGGGAAGTAATTGAAGTGTTGCCACAGAAACTGGGGAGAGAGGGGAGAGTTTATGGTTCGAAGGTTTTGTTGCTGTTGAGTGAAGCAATGTTGGTTATGAGGTGAGTTGTATGAAGAGTTGTAAGTGAGGGAAGTAGGTTGGGATTTAGGTGCAGAAAAAAAGTTATTGAAGGTCAGTTTTTTGTTTTTGCTATCCCCTCACTTGTTATGGTTCTCTCCCCCTTTCTCTTTTAAAAATTGATTCAAGCCTTTGTTTCTTAGGTCTGCCATCGTGTTGTTGTTTTCAGCACAGGTTATTGCAGGATGTTGGTGTCATACCCCAAATTTTGACCACAAGATTTTCCATCATTCTGCAAATCATCACCACAATATGGATGTACCTTCCTGCCTCATCAATCTCCTCAAAGATGGTTGAGCATTCACCACAATCAAGAATTAGGGTTTTGAGCCCTCAAAGAGCACTTAGACAAAAGATAAATCAAGAAATGACATGATCTTCAACTTGTCTAACCTCTAAAACACCCATAAGGGATCAAGAGGACTACCACATCAAGAATCAGGCACAGGAGTGCAACATTCCAAGTGGATCAAGCCTCAAAATCGCCAGTGTCACCAAATTAGGGTTTTGGTCGACCAAGGGCTCCAGATGAAAAATTTCATTTGGGCATGAGCCAATACTTCAAAACATGATCCAAAATGCTCCAAGGGACCTCATGGATCCAATCATCAAGTCAAATTAGCATCAGGGGAAGCATTCATAAAAAATCAGGAATTAGGGTTTCTTGACCTAATTCACCCCTAAGTTGACTTTTAGAGCAAAGCATAAGCCAAGACCTCAAGACATGATTTGAGGGCCTCAAATACACTACATTGATCCATTTTCAACAATGGATTGATCCAAGAAGCTTGATTCACAAGTTTCAATTTCATCTGGACCATAATTAGGGTTTTGAAGAAAAAGTCAACTGTATCTTTAACTTTTGACCATGACATGCTCCAAAACCTTGAGACATGATTCAAGAGACCCTAAAACACCTATTGAATCCATCCATTAGGTTTTAATTGGGTCAAGAACTTGATTGCACAAAGAATCACACAGTTTGGATTTCATCCGACAAAAAGTCAACTGTGCCCAAAATCAAGTTTGACTTTTTGGAATTTCTCAAAAATATGATTCCCCTAAGTAAAAAACAATGTTAATGTATGGTATTGATCATTATTCATTAAGAAAAATTAAGAAAATTGAGGTTTCTTGCAAAAGGGGCAACCTTGAGAAACTAAATTTTTTGAAAGTTATGGAACAAAAGTGGTTTTGTACCAGCTTTGCAAGGTCATAACTCCTAAATCATAAGGCCTTTTTCTCCCATTCAAAGCTCAAATGACAGTTCATCTTACATACTTTAAAAGCGTCAACTACAAGAGATTTCAAATTGTAGCAAGCGATTTTTGGACGTGGTTCTTAAGCACTACCGCTCTGGGGTACTACAGGTCGATTCATTTTTTATCCTATTGAAGCTGATGAAGGAAGGGAAATAGATGTCTCCAATTAAACCTGCTTGCATACTTAGTTTGAACAGTCAAGTCTGTTGGTTTACAGATGCGGTTTAGATTGTGGGCCTCTCTCTGTTTATTTTATTGAGAACACAGTGTGACGGGATTATGCTATTTGGTAGGATGTTAGGACTGATGCTTTTCGATTGATGTGTGAAGGTGTGGGATTTTGGGTTTTTTATTAATATGCTCGCTAAGATTTTTCAATCTTATGCCTACGTATTCCCGTTTAACAAAACAGGGAAATCAGAGCGATCGTAGTTCCTCCTATTCTATGGGAGGAAAAAGGATTGTTTTGGTGTCTTGTTCAAAGCCCAAGACGTGAAGCTAAAGGGAGTATATGTATCTTTTTCGAAGCCCAAGATGTGAAGCTGAAGTGTCTATTTGTATCTTGTTCAAAGCCCAAGATGTGAAGCTAAAGAGTTTTTTAGAGAGAATTTATCATCTCTAAGAGGAGTTGTTGATGTTTGCATACTGTGGTGAGGCACAACTTTGATGCTAAAAGGTTGATTGACTCAACCGGGGTTTTCTTATACAAAGCCTAAGAGGAGGCTATTGACCCAACAAGAGGGTTTTTTTTATCTGTCTCGTACGAAGCCCGAGATAGAGGCTAAAAGGGGTTAACTCAACAAGAGAGTTTTTGTATCTCGTATGAAGCCCGAGATGGAGGCTGAAAAGTTGGTTGACTCAACAAGAGAATCTTTTATACTCAACAAGAGAGTGTTTTGTATCTCGTACGAAGCCCAAGATGGAGGCTAAAAGGGTTTGACTCAACAAGAGAGTCTTTTATACTCAACAAGAGAGTGTGGGGAAATCATTGTACAAAGCCCAAGAGGAGGCTAAAAGGTGTGTTGACCCAACAAGAGGATCTTTTATACTCAACAAGAGAGTGTTTTGTATCTCGTACGAAGCCCAAGATGAAGGCTGAAAGGGGATTTGACTCAACAAGAGAGTCTTTTATACTCAACAAAAGAGTGTCTTTGTATCTCGTATGGAGCCCGAGATGGAGGCTAAAAGGTGATTTGACTCAACAAGAGAGTCTTTTATACTCAACAAGAGAGTGTTTTTATATCTCGTACGAAGCCCGAGATGGAGGTTAAAAGGTGATTTGACTCAACAAGAGAGTCTTTTATACTCAACAAGAGAGTGTTTTTGTATCTCGTACTAAGCCAGAGATGGAGGCTAAAAGGTGATTTGACTCAACAAGAGAGTCTGAGAAGGTTAGCTATGCTGGGGAGAATCATTTGTACAAAGCCCAAGAGGAGGCTAAATGTGTTGGTGACTGTTTCAGTTGAGTGACAGGTCCATTATGTTGTATAAAAGAGAAAATCAGTTCTTATAAAGAGACTGATTAAAGGTGAGGTTGAACGTTGGTACTGATCAAAAGATCGGGGTTATTTCCTGTTCTTTAAGGAAATGGGAAATCCAAAGGGTATTGAGACTGTCCAAGTCTACTGGTGTTTTGAGAAATAGATTCTCAGATAAGTGATTGATCTTTGTATGATGCCCAAGAGAAGGCTGGTATGTTAAGGGATGAAGGTCAACCCATTAACTGGTCTGACACTTGACTCAGAAAGACAACTCTAGCAAATTGATGACTAGGTTTTGTTCCTATACCTGTAGAGGTCTCTGGGTCCTTGTACTAAGCCCAAGAGAAGGCATGAGAGCTTTTAAGAAGCCGAAGGGTCCTTGTACAACGCCCAAGGGGAGGCGGGGATGCTTTTAAGAAGCCTGTGGGTCCCCAAACCCCGAGAAGTTCAAGACAGCCTATTCATAGAGAATAGATCAAGCCAGGAAAGTCTGAGAATTTGGAAGAAACTCAAGAGATTCCATTCACGGAGAAAAGATCATCTCTGGGGAGTTAGAGTTTCTTTGACAATTTCTAAGGGTGACAGTTTGAGAAAGGGTTCACCGAGAATGCTGCCTTTCACGTCTCCATATTGTTTAACCCCAAGAGGAGGGAAGACTATGTCTGGTAATCCTATGGGGATCTAGTTTTGTTTGTATTTGAGAGTGACCAACAGGGCTTTACCTAGTGCTAGACCTAGTTGCCGGGGAAAAATCTAAATAACTATACGAGTATTACACAGTTGACATTTGACAAGTATATAAAAGTTTGTGAAAGAAGACTTACAGTGAGCAGCCCCACAATACAGTTTATATATATGAAAGTGGATAAAGAAAGCGGGTAAACACTTACTCGGTTGTAGAGCTTCCATGCTGCTTTGTTATTTTGTTCAACAAAGAAAGCTTTGATAACAATGTTATATTCAAAATCAAAGGGGAAAGTGTTTTAAAGAGATTGTTGGGGCTTACAGCTCAAGGAGAGGCCCAAGGTTTCATTAGTGATTGCACTGTTGTTTTGAATTTGTACAGGGGGACTTATACAAGTGACTGGGGCCCAAAAAGGATTTCTGTACAAAGGGATGGGTCTTACACTCTCTCAAGAGGCCCAAAGATTTATTTTTGTACAAGTGGTGGGGCTTACAGCTCAAGGAGAGGCCCATGGTTTTTATTTTAAACTGGCGATTGCGCCGAGATTTTCTTTTAACGCAGAGGGACTTATACAATATCTGAGGCCCAAAATTGTTTTGGTTAAAAGGGGGTTGCATCTTACACTCTATTAGAGGCCCAAAGAGTTTTTAAAAGAAATGGGACTTACAACACAAAGGGGAGGCCCAAATGATTTATTTGGCAACGACGATCGCGCCGAGGTTTTTGAAATCGGATCGGGACTTATACAATGACTGAGGCCCAAAACTATTTTGGTTTCAAAGAAGGATTGAGTCTTACACTCTATTAGAGGCCCAAAGAGTTTATTAAAAAGTTTGATGAGGGTTGAATTAATCAAAACCCTAATTTGTTTTCCAAATGTATTTTAATTGAATAAAAATTCAATAAAAATGAACAAAATTGTTAAGCATGTGAAAAACAAATTGTGCCCTTGGATTAATGTTTCAGAAATCAAGTTTTGACCTACAAAATAATTAGAAATCATTAAAATTTGCAAAATCAAGAAGGAAAAAATATTTTAAATGTAAAAAATAATTAAAATATTAATTCTTTGCAAAAATATCAATTATATGAAATAAATAATATTTTTGGGATTTTTTGGTAAAATAAAATATTTTAACATTTTTGTGAATTATAAATAAAAAGAATCAACTCAAAATCATTAAAACTCAGAGAGAAATTAATTTTTGAATCAATTAAATAAAATCACAAAATTCAAATATTCAAATTTTTGAAAAAGGGCGCCAAGAACTTGGCAAGAACACGCACCCTCCCTCTGTTTCTGCATATTTGCGTTTTCTATCCAATCTCACTGAATACTTGATTATATCATGCAATCTACATATCAATCTACTCGTTTCAACCTCACGATCATGTCTATGGTCTTTAATTTCATTTATTTTAAACATGGAATAAGAAATCAAAGAGAAACCTCAAGAACCCTAAATTCTGCATGAAGGTTCATAAATTCCACACACGATTCAAACAAAGCAATTGATTGAGGGAAAAGCCTCCATGCATGATTATGAACATATGGCCAAATTATTGTGCAGCAAAAAATGCATGGATCATAGAGTTAGAAGAGTTCATGCTTACCACTTACAGCTGGTGATCGTGTTTTGTGTTTGAGGTGTTACAGCTAGGTTCCAATGATGTGGATAGCTTCCCTAGGTGCCATGGAGTGTGTTTGGATGCTTGGAGTGGATTGAAATGATCTGGAACTTGAGATGGTACCCCAACTGCAAATCTGTCAAGAACTTGAGCAATTGGCTAGTGATTTTGTGATTTTGTTGTTATAGATGTTATGTGAGTGTTTGGATCACTTCTATGTGATGTTTATGAGGTGTGTGTGTGATTGGTTTGATTGGAATAGCTCTCAAACTCAAAACCCGATTGTGACTTGCTTTGGAAGGAAAATTTGGAGTGAAAGAAGAGATTTTGAGGAAAGCATCTGTTTGATGGCTTTGGTGTACTCAAACTGATAAAAAATGAGCTCTATTTATAGTAGAGCAAGTTTGTTTTGCAAGGAATAATGAATGGCAAATGCTGCATAGGTTTGGCCAATGTTGAGCAATGAGAATCCAAGTTCCTCTAGGCATTGACTAGAGGTTAGGGCACAGGCTGATGGTTCCCTTGGTCTTGGATAAGTCTTGACTGAATTCAGTTGGGAATGGCTCAGTCCATGCCACCTTGGTGCATCCATTAAATGCTCCAATCCAAAATTGGAGTCTTGTCCCTCTTTTAGGGATTTATAGGTTTGGCATGCTATTTTTGGTTCCAAGGACTTGGGAGGCTTGGGTTTAGAGTTGGTTCCTCTTTGGCCCCCCCTTGAGGTGTTCAGATGGATAAGTGTGTTTGTCATTTGCACAAATTTGGTAAATCGAGCAAAATGCACAAATCTGCCTTGCTTTGACAGTTTTCAGCAAGGCATATTGCCATTGTCATATCTCATGGCTCAAGTGGAATTTGATGGAGTTCTTGGCCATTTTGGAAAGCCCTCATATGATACAACAACTGTTTAATCATATTTGGTTTTGATACCTTTTGGATCCAAGTGAAAAATGCCCCTACATTTGGAAAAAAGTGAAGGCAGATTCTGACTTAGTGAAAATTTCACTAAGTGTTGGAAAAAAGTGACATTTTCACTTTTTGTGATTTTGATCATTCCATAACTTAAAATCCATGAGGAATTGGAATGAGTTCTGTTTGAAGCTTTTGTAGAGGGCAATGAGAGCTACAAATCCAGCTTTGGATGGGGAAAAATGGCCTTGTGGTTTAGGAGTTATGATCCTCCAAAGTTGGTACCCTAGCCACTTTGTTCCATAACTTAGAAAAATTTCCAAGTTTTTATGGTTACCCCTTTTACAAGTTATCCAACTTTTCTTGATTTTTCTTGATGAATGATGATTCCAATCATACATTAACATCATTTTGGGGTCAAAGAACCATAATTGTGAAAAATCTCAAAAAGTTAAAGTTAACTTTTGTGCACAGTTGACTTTTTGTCAGATGAATTCCAAACTGTGTGATCCTTTATGAAATCAAGTCCTTGACCTAAATCAAACTTGATGGATTGATTTCATAGGTGTTATAGGGTGTATTGAATCATGTCCCAAGGTTTGGGAGCATGTCTTGGTCAAAAGTCAAAGGCACAGTTGACTTTTCCCGCGAAACCCTAACTGTGGTTCTAATGAACTTGAACTTGTTGCTCAAGCTTCTTGGATCAATACATTATTGCAAATTGATCAATGTGGTGTGTTAGAGACCCTCAAATCATGTCTTGAGGTCTTGGCTCATGTTTTGTCCCAAAAGTCAACTTAGGGGTGAATTAGGTCAAGAAACCCTAATTCCTGATTTTTTATGAATGCATCCCCTGAGGCTAAATTGACTTGATGACTGGGTTCATGATGTCCCATGGAGCATTTTAGGTTATGCTTTGAAGCATTGGCTCATGCCCAGAGGAAAATTTCCATCTGGAGGCCCTGGTCGACCAAAACCTTAATTTGGTGACACTGGCGATCTTGAGGCTTAATCCACCTAGAAGGGAGCAGCCTTGTGCTTAATCCTTGAAGTGGGAGTCCTCTTGATCTTTTGTGGATGTTTGAGAGGTTAGACAAGTTGAAGATCATGTCATTCCTTGATTGATCATTTGTCTAAGAGCTCTGAGAGGGCTTGAAACCCTAATTTTGATTGTAGTGGATGCTCACCCATCTTTGGGGAGACTAATGAGGCATAATGATACACCCATATTGTGATGATGATTTGCACAATGATGGGAATCTTAGTGGTCCAAATTTGGGGTATGATAGATGCCCCTATTTAATTTTCTTGGACCCGAAGGTGGCGAATGGCGAATGTATTCGGGCATTCGGGGTGCAAGAGGATTAAATATCGGAATACCCAAAATTTTGATGGCGGCTATGAATGGTAGCTTACGCATTCATCTTCTTTTGCTAAGAAATGATGCTTAGAAAGGGTAAACTTCCCCTCGATCCTGGCCTTCCTCCAAGGAACTGGTCTCGGTTTCTGAAATAAACTTCCCCTCGATCCTGGTTTCCTACCAAGGAACTGGTCTAAGTTTCTGATTCAAACTTCCCCTCGATCCTGGTTTCCTACCAAGGAACTGGTCTCAGTTTCTGATTCAAACTTCCCCTCGGTCCTGGTTTCCTACCAAGGAACTGGTCTAAGTTTCTGATTCAAACTTCCCCTCGATCCTGGTTTCCTACCAAGGAACTGGTCTCAGTTTCTGATTTAAACTTCCCCTCAATCCTGGTTTCCTACCAAGGAACTGGTCTAAGTTTCTTTTGTCAATAAACTTTATTGACAAGGGACGCTATTTGTAGCGGTTTTCCTCAACTTCTCGCAGAATTTTCCTGGGGAGATGTCATTTGATGGAAAAATATTTAATATCAGAGTTGCTGGGGGAACCCAGTCGTCTGAGTTGTAGAGGTGTACAAACTTCTCTGTTGGAGATGCCATTTGTCGACTCTACTGGGGAAAACGAGTCTCTTGAGAGACTGCTTCTAGCTTGGGGATATTATATCATACTTTTCTCAGAATCTTCTTGGATAAATGCCATATGATGTGATCCAATTTTGAGGTGCCGATGACTTTGTTAACATTGACTTTCTGGAGAGAAGAACCAATGTGCTGCTGAGAATCTTCGGTTGAGAGGCTTTCTCTGGGACTTTTCTTAATCCAGGAAAGCGAAGACATCATCTTCACTGGCGAAGAGTGGCGTTTGTCAAAAGTTCTCTGGTCTTTCAGAGGTTCAAGTTATCAAAGTGGTCAAGGACCAATTCTAATCCAGAAATAAACTGGAGGAGAGAGATTGTTCAAATGCAACATTTCCTAATGAGGAAAGAACTAACAACTCAATTGAGAGGACTTTTATCACTAGGGGATAAGACCGACTAGAGAGATAGTGATGCAATATGAATGCGAATGTAAATCAATAATGCATGATGTATGTATGTTTATGTTGACAAAACTGACGCGACAGTGAGGTCGTCGTCAAAGCGTTTGACAGATCCTGAAAAATGGTTATCGGCGAAGTCGACCTTCCCATAGCTATCGGTCCTCACACTTTCCAAGTCACTTTCTAGGTCATGGACATCCGGGCTGCATACAACTGTTTGTTAGGAAGACCTTGGATACACGAGGTTGGGGCTATCACTTCGACACTTCACCAGAAACTGAAGTTCGTCAAGAACGACCAACTAGTCACAGTCTGTGGAGAGCATGCCTTGATCGTGAGTAACATATCATCGTCCAGTTGTATGGAACCAGAGGAAGTTATATGAACTCAATTCCAAGCACTTTCGATGGGCCATGACAACCAATCAGAAAAGGGAACGTCAATTTCCTCATACAAAGACGCTCTCTAAGTGATCAAAAATAAAAATGTAAAAGGATGGGGACAGCTTGTCATTCCTACTGATAACAAAGCAAAGAAGGGTCATGGTTTTTCTTCAACCTGTACCCAGACTACTACCAGCAATAAAAGTCTTCATCCCCTTCAGGACTTCTTCCACAGTGGAGGTTTCCTTCCCCCAGTGTCTAAAGAAGTACATACCATCAACGAGGGAGATTCCTCCAATACAGATGAAGAATGGAAGTCCTATCTCAACGAGGACGGTTATATGTCTCAGGAGGAGGTGCCTACGCCATTTTACTATCCTGCACAGAGTCTGAGATTTATACCAAGGTCAGATGTCAAGATGATATACGGAGATTATGATCCGGAAGGACAACTTTGACCACGACTATTATGGCCCAATGGATGGCCTGCCTATGTGGCAGCCGTACCCAGGAGACTCGGGGCAAGAGAGTCAGCCGAACGATGAATATCAGCTGAGCATCATTGAAAAGAATACTTGCATCCCCACCATGTCATAGGATCAACACTCAGGGAATTCAGAAAATACCCAGCACGATGATGAATTTGCAAAGCTTACAGGACTAGAATTCATCAACTATGCTTTTCCCGAGGTCAACGTCATTGAGAGGGATGACTCCTCCAGTTCCAAAGAAGTGTGGGACACCTTAGGACAACCGAGTGGTAAGTACGACTACTTAGTCAAGTACACCGCTCCTGAAAGCTCGTATCAGGCTCAAAGACATCCAGCCAACTGGATGGGGAGATCCACCTGAGAGTACAAACACTATGCAAGATACAACTGAAGAATCCTCCTACGACAACTCTGCCTGGGAAACAGATTCCAATGATCCTGCTCCACCAGAAGTCAATGTTATTTCTGAAGACAAACCAAGAAGGAAAGTACCAGACTTTGTGATTCACCGAGGAGTTTGCCACCAATGGGTTGCAGTCAACGTTCCAAAAGTGGTTCATAAGTCCAAGTAATTGTCGTCTTTATCTTAACCTTTCACCTTGCAAAGGTGAAACATATGTTTTGATAGGGCTCACTTTCTGTAAATATACCTCTTTGCTTCGCCCAAAGCGACAGAGTTTTGTTTTATAGGGCTGTAGTTTCAAGAATCGACAAAATCATAAATAAAATAACGTCGTTCTGTAATTTCCACATTTATTGCTGTTTTAACTTTTCGCTTTTTCAGAAAATGGTAATCCTGAAAACAACTCATAATAAAAACGAGCATTTTTCAGAAAATACACTGCACACACTCTTGCATTCTCTCTATCTCTTCTAAAAACAATCACCACGTCATACAGATTGCTTGTTTTAAACCCCATTGAAACATACGATCCAGTGCCTTCTCCCAACTTTGAATTCCCGGTATGTGAGGCTAAAGAAGAAAATGACGAAGAAATTCTAGAAGAGATCTCCCGATTACTGAAACAAGAGGAAAGGTCCATTGAACCTCACAAAGAACCGTTGGAAACTGTTAACTTAGGTTTAGAAGAAGAGAGAAAAGAAGTCAAGATTGGGGCACTGCTCAGTCCGGCTGTCAAGGAAGGTTTGATAAAGCTTCTCAAAGAGTTTCCCGATGTGTTCGCTTGGTCCTATCAAGACATGCCAGGTTTGGATACCAGCATCGTGGAACATCATTTGCCGTTAAGGTCAGAATGTCCGCCGGTAAAACAAAGGTTGAGACAGACTCATCCAGACATGGCCATCACTACAAGAAAATTTGTCAATACCCAGGGCCAAAAACCCTCGGTAACAAGAGAAGGCCGTGGGTAAAGGTAAATTACCGAGGGCTTACCAACGATTACGGGGCCCTCGGTAATTTGCTCCTCGGTAACGTCTACCGACGGCTAAATAAACCCACGATGTTATTCCCGGCTAAACCGTGAATAGTTTGCGGGTAATAGGTGATTAAACATCAAATTTTTTGTCTTATATTATCCACGACTAAGCCGTCACTAAATTTACTGAGGGTTGAGCCTTCGATAAGTTACTCGATTTTTTATATAACTTTACTGACGGTTAAGCCGTCTGTAGTATTATAATTTTTTTTAAAATACCAATATTTGATCAATAAACCTAATAAAACATTTAATTAGAATTAAGTTTTGAAAAAGTGAAATATTCAATGAATGCTTCAGATTTAAAAAGTTTGTTTTTTATTCTAAGGTTAAAACTAGATATGAGTATATGTTGTAAAAGAATCTATAATATGCACTAATAATCGTTAAAACTTTGTTGTATCTTGTTATAAAAGAATCTATAACTTATAATTATATGTAATCCAGTTATCACTAACTATGGCTAATACAGTTATGTTCATTAACTTGATATTGCTATTATCACATGTTGAAAACTCCATAAAGCACTAAAAACAAAAAATGAGCTTCCTCCATCTCTATTCAAAATCATGACCTAAAATATGTCTTATCTTTTAGATGTCATTCATTTAACATGGTTTTTCTAATTAATATAAGATTAACTAATCATACTTAAATTCCAGATCCTCTACTATTCCTCGCCATTGATATTGGAATCATCTTTAAAAAGCAAATGTTGTAAAATGTATTGGCAATAGTCTTTTGCATATATACACTGACTTGTTATTCTCAAATCACTTTAATTTTTTCATTTCATTTTGGCCATGGTTATTCCAACATTGCAACCATACTTTTGCCATGACCTTCCATGCATTACACCCCACATAATTTTTTCATAATTGTAATCTTACTTTATCATTTCATTTTGTTTCTTATCATTTTCTATGTACACAAAACGGGGATATTGAACTTTAATCTCAATGTGTTACTGGTATCAAAACCAAGTATCATCCATTGATCTTAAGAAAATAAAATTGACAATTTTCTTTTACTATCTTTTTTTAAAATAAAATTTGTTTTGTATTTTAGAGGATTAGAGTGTGTGGTTGAAACCTGTATTGGTTTTCTCCTGCACTTATTTCCTTACTCTAACTATCATTTGCTAAGAAACAAAACAAAAGCAGTGACTAAGAAAATCTAATGGCTAATCACACTTTTCAACAATCTTCCAAGAATAAAAATTGTGCTAAAAAATCTATACCTTTTCTATTTGGTTCACATTGTGCTTTAATATATTTTAAAAAATTGTAGATTACACTAAATCACAACAACCTTGCCAAAGAGATGTTAGCTTGTATTACTTATAAAATTTGTATCAGTTAATACCTGTAGCTATATTGTACCCACTTTATCAAATAACTTATTTATTATTTATAATAATAATTGACTTATTTCAACCGCTATCCGGCTTCTACGGTTTTCTCAACAATAATCACAATCCACATTGTTGTAAGGTTGTAATGCAGTAATTTTAGAATAATGATTAGAAATAGAACCAAATACTGCTTAGGAATTGTTTTGGGACTCCTCTAATGTGAACCAAATAATTCAACGACTAGAGCATATGGAATAATCAAGTACTTGAGAGAAGGCCATTAGGAAAGGGACATGAATGTAAATACTTGGCGTAGCTGATAAATCTAAAACTGGTCTTACAGAATTAGTTGACCCTGTTCATTGTCGTGTAGTTACTCTGCCTAATACTACTGACCCTACTAATTAACAAGATATTCCTTACCCCTTTCCTTTATTGAAAAATGTAGTTACTTAGCCTTACAATAGGATTACAATCAAGAAATAAAAACATCTCTAAACTCTGTTTCTAAAAAATCAATTGAAAAAATGCCAATGGTACCCAAAATTAACAACAATTAACAATAACAATATCAAAGACAAGAATAAAACAAAGATTGATAACAATAACAAGAAATCTACTTGTTAAATTAGAAAGAAAAGTTATAAAATTAGGGTTTTGAAAAGAAAAAGAAAAAAAAAATAGAGGGAGATAATCATGGAAAACCATTGACTAGGAAGAAGTGAGCTTACTGATTTGTGAAGAGCTAACGTTGAAAACAAAGTCTGAGAAGCAAAGAAGAATAGTTGATATTACCGGTGAGAATCGCAAGCGGTTGAGAGAATTTGGAGAATGAAGGTTTTAGAAATATAGGTTAAATAAAACGTGTCATAAAACTGTGCTTCTTCTTTTTCTTTTTTTTTTTAATTTTTGTAAGTTTTTATATTTTATTTCTTTTAAAAAATTTAGAATAGAAACGTTTTTTGAAAGGCCACTTCACGTATAGTTTTGTTTTCTTTTTTCAAAGGTCATGTGGAAAAAACCGTATAGTTTATTTTCTTAAAAGAGTGTTTGAAAGTTTTCTTTTTTTTTGTTTAAGTAACTTTTTGTACCTTTTAAAAATATCATTAATTTTTTTAAGTTACAATAAAAAAAATTATTGGTTAATAGCATAGTTTTTATGTGGTTTCAAAATAAGTGTTTAAAATTTTTATCCATAAAAATATTTGTTTTAATTAATAATTTTAATTTTTTTCTTAGTTTTTTAAATTAATAATTTTAGTGTTCATTTTTATATAAATTTATAACAGTTTTTTTTATAAGTTTATAAAACTTTACCGAAGGTTCAACCGTGAGTAATTACCGACGGTGCAATACCGCGGCTATTTTCCAAGGTTTAGCCGTGGGTAATGTTAAAAAAAATATAATTGATATTGTCTCAGGTACTCACGAATTACCGACGGCTAAACCATCTATACCTAAAAAATTACCGACGACTACATGATCGTGGGTAATGATTTGTGGGTATATACAGCTTTTCTTGTAGTGTATCAAAATCAAAGAGGAAGTACAGAAACAGATTGACGCAGGTTTCCTCGCCACCTCAGAATATCCTCAATGGCTAGCCAACATAGTACTAGTTCCGAAAAAGGACAGAAAGGTCAAAATGTGTGTAGACTACATGGATCTGAACAAAGCCAGTCCAAAGGATGACTTTCCCTTACCACACATTGACATGCTGGTAGACAGTACAAAAAAGTTCAAAGTCTTCTCCTTCATGGATGGATTCTCGGGCTATAATCAAATCAAAATGGCGCCGAAAGATATGGAGAAAACTTCATTCATCACCCCATGGGGCACTTTTTGTTACAAGGTAATGCCGTTCGGTTTGAAGAATGTCGGGGCAACCTATCAAAGGGCCATGACTACACTGTTTCATGACATGATACACAAAGAGATAGAAGTGTATGTCGATGATATGATTTCCAAATCTAAACTAGAAGAGGAGCATGTGACCCACCTATCAAAACTATTCGAGCGTCTGAGGAAATACAAACTCCGCTTGAATCCCAACAAATGCACGTTTGGTGTCTGTTCGGGGAAACTTTTAAGGTTCATCGTCAGCCAGAAAGGAATTGAGGTTGATCTTGACAAGGTCAAGGCCATTCAAGAAATGCCTTCTCCAAAGACTGAAAAACAAGTCAGGGATTTCCTAGGACGTTTGAACTATATTTCCAGATTTATATTCCTCATGACCGCGACGTGCGCGTCAATCTTCAAATTACTCAAAAAGAATCAGGACTATGTTTGGACAGAAGACTGCTAAACTGCCTTCGACAGTATCAATAAATACCTGTTGAACCCACCGATTCTATCATCTCCAGTGGAAGGAAGACCACTGATCATCTACCTAACGGTCTTGGAAGACTCAATGGGTTGTGTACTTGGCCAACAAGACGAAACAAAAAGAAAAGAGTATGTTATTTACTATTTGAGAAAGAAATTCACCGACTGTGAGACTCAGTACACTATGCTTGAGAAAACTTGTTGTGCTCTGGCTTTGGCAGCCAAACATCTTCGCCAGCATATGATTTGTCACACTACTTGGTTAATCTCATAAATGGATCCAATCAAGTACGTCTTTGAAAAGCCTGCTCTCACGAGAAGGATTGCTTGTTGGCAGATGTTGCTATCAGAATACAACATCGAGTACCATGCTCAGAAAGCCGTTAAGGGAAGTGTTTTAGCCAATCATTTGGCTCATCAACCGATTGACGATCAGGAATCAGTCGAATTTGACTTCCCAGACGAAGATGTCATGTATTTAAAAATGAAAGATTGCGATGAACCGCTACCCAGTGAAGGGCCAGAATCAGGTTCCCAATTGTCATACCCCAAATTTTGACCACTAAGATTTTCCATCATTGTGCAAATCATCAGCACAATATGGATGTACCTTTGTGCCTCATCAATTTCCTCAAGGGTTGTTGAGCACTCACTATAATCCAACTTAGGCTTTTCAAGCCCTCTCAGAGCCTTAGACAAAGGATCAATCAAGGAATGACATGATCCTCAACTTGTCTAAACCTCTCAAACATCCACAAGGATCAAGAGGATTCCCACATCAAGAATCAAGCACAAGGTTGCAACATTCCAAGTGGATCAAGCCTCAAGATCGCCAGTGTCACCAAATTAGGGTTTTGGTCGACCAAGGCCTCCAGATGGACTTTTTCCTCTAGGCATGAGCCAATGCTTCAAATCACAACTCAAGATGCTCCAAGGGACATCAAAACCCCATCATCAAGTCAATTTTTCCTCAGGGGATGCATACAATAAAAAACAGGAATTAGGGTTTCTTGACCTAATTCACCCCTAAGTTGACTTTTGAGACAAAACATGAGCCAAGACCTCAAGAGAGGGTTTGAGGGGCTCTGACACACTACATTGATCCATTTGTAACAATGTATTAATCCAAGAAGCTTGATTCACAAGTTTCAATTTCATCAGGATCACAATTAGGGTTTTGAGGAAAAAGTCAACTGTGCCTTTGACTTTTGACCCAGGCATGCTCCCAAACCTTGGGACATGATTCAATACACCCTGTAACACCCATGGAATATATCCATCAAGTTTGATTTAGGTTAAGGACTTGATTTCATAGTGGATCGCACAGTTTGGAATTCATCTGACAAAAAGTCAACTGTGCACAAAAGTCAACTTTGACTTTTTGAGATTTTTCACAATTATGGTTCCTTGACCCTAAAATGATGTTAATATGTGAGTGGGATCATCATTCATCAAGAAAAATCAAGAAAAGTGGGATAACTTGTAAAAGGGGTAACCATAAAAAACTTATAAATTTTCTAAGTTGTGGAACAAAGTGGCTAGGGTACCAACTTTGGAGGATCATAACTCCTAAACCACAAAGTCATTTTTCCCATTCAAAACTGGATTTGTAGCTCTCATGGCCCTCTACAAAAGCTTCAAACACACCTCATTCCAATTCATCATGGATTTGGAGTTATGGAATGATCAAAATGGCTGAAAACATGAAATGTCACTTTTTCCAACACTTAGTGAAATTTTCACTAAGTCAGAATCTGTCTTGTTTTTTTTCCAAAAGTAGGGGGATTTTTCTCTTGGATCCAAAAAGTATCAAAACAAACTATGATCACACATATGTTGTATCATATGAGGGCTTTCCAAAATGTCCAAGAACTCCATGAAACTCCACTTAAGCTATGAGATATGACCATGCCAAGGTGCCTTGCTGTAAACTGTCATGGCAAGGCAGATTTGTGCATTTTGCTCGATTTGCTCAAATTTTGCAAAGGGCAACCAAATCTATCCATCTTAACACCTCAAGGGGAGACCAAGTAGGGACAAACACTGATCCATCAGCCTCCCAAGTCCTTGGAACCAAAAGTAGCATGCCAAACCTAGAAATACATAAAAGAGGGACAAGACTCTAATTTTGGTTTGGAGCATTTAATGGATGCACCAAGGTGGCATGGACTGAGACCTTTCTAACTGAATTCAGTCAAGACATATCCAAGACCAAGGGAACCAACAGCCTGTGCCCTAACCTCTAGTCAATGGCTAGAGGAGACTTGGATTCCCATTGATCAACATTGGCCAAACCTCTGCAGCAGTTGCCATTCACTATTGCTTGCAAAACAAACTTTCTCTACTATAAATAGAGCTCATTTGTGCTAAGTTTGAGTACACCAAAGCCATCAAACAGATGCTTTCCTCAAAATCTCCTTCTCACCTCCAAATTTGCCTTCCAAAGCAAGTCACTATCGGGTTTTGAGTTTGAGAGCTATTCCAACCAAACCAATCACCTACACACCTCATAAACATCATATAGAAGTGATCCAAACACTTAAACAACAACTGTAACACTGATTTCTCAGAATCACCATCCAACTGCTCAAGCTTTTAGAAGATTTGCAGTTGGGGTACCATCTTCAGTTTCAGCTTGTTTCAAACCACTCCAAGCATTCAGACACATCACTTAGCACCTAAGGAAGCTGTGCAAACCATTGGAACCAGCTTGCAACACCTCTAACACAGAACACAATCACCAGCTGCAAGAGGTAAGCATGAGCTCTTCTAACTCTATAATCCATGCATTTTTTGCTGCACAATAATTCATCCATGTGTTCATAATCATGCATAGAGTGTTTCCCCTCAATCAATTGCTTTCTTTGAATCGTGTATGGAATTTCTGAGCCTTCATGCAAATTTTAGGGTTCTTGAGGTTTCTCTTTGATTTCTTATTCCATGCTTAAAATAAATGAAATTAAAGACCATAGACATGATCGTGAGGTGAAAACGAGCAGATTGATATGTAGATTGCATGATATTATCAAGTATTCAGTGAGATTGGATAGAAAATTCAAATCTGCAGAAACAGAGGGTGGCGCGTGTTCTTGCCATGTTCTTGGCGCCCTTTTTGAAAATTCAAATATTTGAATATTGTGATTTTATTTAATTGATTCAAAACTTAATTTCTCTCTGAGTTTTAATGATTTTGAGTTGATTTTTTTTAATAATTCACAAAAATGTTAAAATATTTTAATTTTACCAAAAAATCCCAAAAATATTAATTATTTCACATCCTTGATATTTTTGCAAAGAATTAACATTTTGTTTGTTTTTCAACATTTAAAATATTTTTTTCTCCTTGATTTTCCAAGATTAATTGGTTTCCAATCATTTTTTGGTTAGAAACATGATTTTTGGAACATTGATCCAAGATCACAATTTGTTTTCACACATGTTTAACAATTATGATCATTTTAATTGAATTTTTATTCAATTAAAATACATTTTGAAAACAAATTAGGGTTTTTTATTAATTCAACCCTCATCAAACTTTTTCAACTCATGGGCCTCTAATAGAGTGTAAGACCCAATCCCTCTTTGAAACCAAAATATTTTGGGCCTCAGTCATTGTGTAAGTCCCAACACATTTTCAAGAATCCCGGCGCGATCGCCAGTTTAAAATAAAACACATTGGGTCTCTCCCTGAGTTGTACGCCCCATTCTTTTTCTTAAATCACTCACGGGCCTCTAATAGAGTGCAAGACCCAATCCCCTTTTAACCAAAACCATTTTAGGCCTCAGACATTGTATAAGTCCCCCTACGTTAAAAGAAAAACCTCGGCACGATCGCCAGGTCGAAACAAATCATCTGGGCCTACCATCGTGTTATAAGCCTCATTCCTTTTCTTTAAACACCTTTGGGCCACTTGAGAGAGTGTAAGACCCATTCCTTTGTACAAAAAACATTTTTGGGCCTCAGTCACTTGTATAAGTCCTTGTACAAATTCAAAACAACAGTGCAATCATTGATAAAACCTTGGGCATCTCCTCGAGCTGTATGCCCCAACGATCTTTTTCAAAATACTTTCTCCTTTGATTTTGAATATGTTTTTATCCAACTTTCTTTGTTGAACAACTAACCAAACAGCATGGAAGCTCTACAACGGGTAAGTGTTTATCCGCTTTCATTTACTGCTTTCATATATATATATATATATATATATATATATATATATATATATATATATATATATATATATATATAACTGTATTGTGGGGCTGTTTCACTGTAAGTCTTCTTTCACAAACTTTTATATACTTGTCACATATCAACTGTGTAATACTAGTATAGTTATTTAGAGTTTTCCCCGGCAACTACGTCTAGCACTAAGTCAAGCCCTGTTGGTCACTCTTAAATACAAACAAAACTAGATCCCCGTAGGATTTCCAGATACAGTCTTCCCTCCTCTTGGGGTTAAACAATATGGAGACGTGAAAGGCAGCATTATCGGTGAACCCTTTCTCAGACTGTCACCCTTAGAAATTGTCAAAGAAACTATAACTCCCCAGAGATGATATTTTCTCTGTGAATGGCATCTCTTGAGTTTCTTCCAAATTCTCGGACTTTCCTGGCTTGATCTATTCTCAGTGAATAGCATGTCTTGAACTTCTCGGGGTTTGGGGACCCACAGGCTTCCTAAAAGCATCCCCGCCTCCTCTTGGGCATTGTACAAGGACCCTTCGGCTTCTTACAAGCTCTCATGCCTTCTCTTGGGCTTAGTACAAGGACCCAGAGACCTCTACAGGTATAGGAACAGAACCTAGTCATCAATTTGCTAGAGCTGTCTTTCTGAGTCAAGTGTCAGACCACTTAATAGGTTGACCTTCATCCCTTAACATACCAGCCTTCTCTTGGGCATCATACAAAGATCATTCACTATCTGAGAATCGATTTCTCCAAAACCCCAGTAGACTTGGACAATCTCAATACCCAGGGGATTTCCCCTTTTCCTTAAAGAACAAGAAATAACCCCGATCCTCGGATCAATACCAAAGCACGGCCTTACCTATGATCTTTATAAGAACTGATTTTCTCTTTTATCCAACACACTGGACCTGTCACTCAATTGAAACAGTCACCAGTACAAGTAGCCTCCTCTTGGACTTTGTACAAATGATTCTCCCCAGTGGAGCTAACCTCTCAGACTCTCTTGTTGAGTCAACCTTCTTTAGCCTCCGTCTTGGGCTTTGTATAAGACACGCACAATCACTCTCTTGTTGAGTATAAAAGACTCTCTTGTTGAGTCACACCCTTTTAGCCTCCATCTCGGGCTTCATACGAGATATAAATCACTCTCTTGTTGAGTATAAAAGACTCTCTGGTTGAGTCAAAATTTTAGCTATAAGTCAAACGGATAAATCACTCTCTCGTTGAGTATGAAAGACTCTCTTGTTGAGTCAATCAACCTTCAGACTCTCTTGTTGGGTCCATCACCTGTTCAAGGCTCTCTCGTTGAGTCAACCTTTTTAGCCTGCGTCTTGGGCTTCGTATAAGACACATATAAACACTCTCTTGTTGAGTATAAAAGACTCTCTCGTTGAGTCCATCTTCCCTTCTCGCCTCCGTCTCGGGCTTCATACGAGACACCAAATTACTCTCTTGTTGAGTATGACAGACTCTTTTGTTGAGTCAAACCCTTTTAGCCTCAAATCTGGGGCTTTGTACAGGACAGAAAGAACATTTTCCCCCGAAAGTCAAACTTCTAGCCTCCTCTTAGGCTTTGTATAAAGAAAACCCCGGTTGAGACAATCAACCTTTTAGTATCAAAGTTGTGCACTGCCCACAGCATACAAACATCAACAACTCCTCTTTAGAGATGACAAATTCTCTCTCAGCCAAAACCCTTTAGCTTCACTTCTTGGGCTTTGAACAAGATACAAACCACCTTTCGCTTCACGTCTTGGACTTTGAACAAGACACCAAAAACACCTTTTTCCTCCCATAGAATAGGAAGAACTACGATCGCTCTGATTTCCCTGTTTCGTCAAACGGGAATACGTAGGCATAAGATTACAAAAATCTTAGCGAGCATACTAATCAAAATCCCAAAATCCCATACCTTCACACATCAATCGAAAAGCATCAGTCCTAACTTTTTACCAATAGCCTAGACACTATTTTTAGGTTAATAACCCAAAGGGAGAACCCCCTATTTTGATAGCATCTGTAAACCAACAGTTTTGACTATTTAACCTCAGTTTACAACCAGGGTTATTTGGAGACATCTATTTCCCTTCCTTAATCAGCTCAATAGGATAAAAAATGAATCGAACTATAGTACCAAAGCGATAGTGATTTTAAACCACAAAAACCGCACTATAGAAAAATGGCGACCACAGTGGGAGCCAAAGTAAAATCTAGTCATCGTCGTCCCCATTTTCCACAGAAAAATGGCGACCACAGTGGGAGGCATTCTTTGTTGCTTTCCCGAGGGATGAAACCCTAAATTCCGTTCACAGAAATGACGACTCTGCTGGGGGGTCATTGTCTGTATAGGATCATAAGACTAGAGGTCTAGAATGATTAAGACAAATATATATACTGCTTTTCCTAATTGATATATGTGTTTATTTTTCTGCTAATGGGAATGCGTGTGATGCCGCATGTGGAAAGATTATGTATACACCTAAGATAGGTGATGGAAATGCGGGTAATCTTGCGGGGAGTGAATCCCATTTAAGAGTCCCCGTTCGACCATCAAACTCAGTAGAGACTCCCTTTGCAAATACATTGCCTATTCGACTTCGGTTGTTGAAAGTAGTGTAGTCGACTGGGTTATCTGAGAAGCTGAGGTTTTTAGTAGACTGAAACCATTTTGTAGTGCGGAAGCTATCGAAAATAGTTGTCACGCGATACTACCCACATCTGAGATCACACTAGGATACATCAGCTCGCTGGTGATCCGCTTGCTGTTGTTATCCCAAGAGGGGTCAATGATTTTGCGGACAATACAAAAAATCACCAGTATAAACCTTTGGGGGGGGGGTAGAGCCTTGACTTCATGACACCGACACTTTTGACCCCATGTTTTTTCTATGTTTTTGTGTGCTGCATTCATGTATTCATATAAAAAACATTAAAACAAAAAAAAATCTTCTCTTCTAGTCTCTCTTTTTCAAATTAACCTAAGACAATGATTGCAAATGTCAGAGAAAGGAGGTTGCGCTAATGGATTTCGGTAGAAGAAAAACTCATAAGTATACCTTCAAGGTTCCAAAACTAGAGGATTTAAGAGGTCTGGCGAGAATGATCACCAACCCCGAGGCTTTCAGAGCCAAGTATGGAGAACTGTTGTCCTTGTTAAGGGTCCACGTAATTGAAGGAATCATGTCCACGCTAATCTAGTTCTACGATCCGGTCTATCACTGTTTCACATTCCCGGATTATCAACTAGCACCTAGAGGAGTACTCTCACCTGACTGATCTGCACATTACTGATCAAGCTCTATTTTCTGAACTGGAAGAAATTCCAAAGGATCAGACCATTGCAAGAGCAATTTATTTGGACGAATCAGAAGTCAGGACTCACATGACCCCTAAGGGTGGAATCCAGGGTTTGCCATCCCAGTTCTTGACAAAGAAAGCTCTGTACTTTTCTAGTATAGGGAATGTGGCCGCTTTCGATAGCATGTTTGTTTTGCTCACCTACGGGTTATTTCTGTTTCCCAACATTGATAACTTTGTAGATATCAACGCCATTAAGATTTTTCTGATTGGAAACCCTGTACCAACTCTGATCGCAGATGCTTATCATTCGATACACTTACGAAATTTGTATAGCGGAGGAATAATCACGTGTTGTGTACCCCTGTTGTACAAATGGTTCACTTCCCACTTTCCCAAGTCTGCTGCATTTTGGGATCAAAAGAATACTTTACGTTGGCCACAGAGAATCATGTCCCTTACCAACTCTGACATCGATTGGTACAATCGAATCTATGACGGGATCAGGATCATTGACCATTATGGAAATTTTCCAAATGTACCCCTTATAGGAACTAAAGGAGGAATCAACTATCATCCAGTTTTAGTTCGTCGTCAATTTGGATACCCGATGAGGCATGTCCCACGTAATGCTTATCTGGAAGGTCTTTTCTTCAAGGAAGGAGAAAATGACAGGGCACTAAAGACAGAAATAGTGCATGCCTGGAAACACGTTCATAGTAAAGGACGAGAGTCTCTAGGAAAACCAGATTGTGTCTTGGTGGAGCCTTATCTCCACTGGGTACAAACTAGAGCTCTCAAGCTGAGGATGCCTTACCCTCGTCAGGAAGTTCTTCCATTAAGGGACTCTGCCCTTTATTTTATGTCTGAGATGGAAAAACTCAGGTTACTCCCAGCAAAGTTCAACAGGAGAAGAGGTATTGGAGGAACAAGTACGGTATTCTCAATGTGGAATGCAAGAAAATACAACAACTCTTAAAGGAAAATGATGCTCTGATCGAGATTTTAGAGAAACATGCTGTAGAAAATCAAGATGACCAAAGGAATTTGCTCGCTCCTTTCACTTGGCAAAGGAATGACAACCCGACAATAGCCGAAGAGCCCCGGTCAAAGAAAAGGAAAGTACCAGAACCAGCACCTGAGCTCTTCTCAGAGAGGACTCGGGATCCATTAGCTTAGATTTCCTTTCATAGCACTATGTAAATTACTGTATTTCCATTTATGCTATCCTTTGAATTCAATAAAATGGGGTTTCCCCACTGTTTGATGTTTGCAATCCAATTGTCAAAGTTTACTTTGAATAAACAAAAAATGTACAATTAATATAATCATTGCATATCATTCATCATTCTCACGTAACGCATTCTTCTTACCTACGAATCTCACATTTGCGTCTCGATTCTAGAGTCAAATTGTCTCATTCGTACAATACTCGGGCCAATCGTCAGAAAAAGATGGATGATCTCGAGGAAGAGAACAGAGAGTTGAGGGAAGAGATCGACACTCAGAAAGAGGATCTGAAAAAGCTTCATAATGACATGCAAGCTCTAGTAGAAGCCCAGATGTAACAACAAAGGACTATGATCTCGGAGATCACATCAACGCCCATAGTGGAGAAGTATAATCCTAGGTACAAAATGCCAAAGGATATATTCCGCCGATCACTGAAGATCCGGAAACTTCAGCAGGAGCCGCTGGGCCTGAAGGTTACAAACTTCGGGAAAGTGAAGATGTCAGGGGCATGACAGCAACTCCTAAAGGTTACAAACTTTGGGAGGCACCGAGAGTCTCGGCTATAATAACTATACCACCACCCGTGGTACACACTGTCCCGGAAGGACAGATTCCATAGATACCTTCTGGTGGAAATGAAAGTATGTTCGACAGAATAAATAAGTTCCAGGAATAATTCCTGGAGATGCAGAAAGAACTGCAAGCCCTTCGTGGTCAGGATTTATTTGGGAAGGACGTCGCAGACCTTTGTTTGGTCCCTAATGTGAAAGTTCTGCACAAGTTCCAGGTACCCGATTTTGAAAAGTACAAGGGTAACTCTTGCCCTCAGAGCCATCTGGTGATGTACGCTCCACAAATGTCAGCTCAGACAAAGAACCAGGAGCTACTAATTCACTACTTTTAGGATAGTTTAACCGGTGCCGCATTAAAATGGTACATGGGTTTAAACCGCACTAAGATCGGAACTTTCAGAGATCTTGGCGCTGCTTTCGTTCAACAGTATAAATACAATTTGGACATGGCACCGGACAGAGATCAACTCAGATCAATGTCACAAAAGGACAAGGAAACCTTTAAGGAGTAAGCTCAGAGATGGCGTGAAATTTCCGCTCAGATTTGTCCACCTCTTGAGGAAAAAGAGATGACAAAGATCTTCTTAAAGACCCTAAGCGCATTTTACTACGATAGAATGGTCGCCAGTGCGCCCAGTGACTTCACCGAGATGGTGGGCATGGGAATTCGTCTTGAAGAAGTAGTCCGAGAAGGACGTTTAGTTAAAGACGTTGGATCATCAAGTAGTGCAAAATGATATGGTAGTGCTCTCCCTAAGAAAAAAGAGCAGGATATTGGGAATATCTCTCTCGGAAAGCAACGATGACAGTACCAACCAGTAGCAGTTGTAACTCCTACTATCAACCCTGCGCCTACGTATCAACCTCAGGTTGCGCCAAGCCAACCGAATCAACAGCAATATCAGCAAAGAATACAACCGCCTCTTCAGCAGGCTCGTCCTCCATATAACAACAACCATACAACGCGACCACCAAGGTTCGACCCTATACACATGCTGTACGCAGAGCTATTTTCGTTACTGCTGGTCAAGGGGCATGTTCAGACCAAGGCTCCTCTCGCAATACCAGAAAATCCACCTTTTTGGTTTAAAACGGATCAGACTTGTCGTTACCATCAAGGAGGACCAGGGCATAACATAGAGAATTGTCTTAGTTTCAAATCTGATGTGTAAAAGCTTGTTAGGAGCGGGGTTTTATCTTTCAAAGATACGAATCCTAATGTTCTCACAAACCCGCTGCCTCAACATGAGAAAGCTGCGGTAAATTTGATAGAAGAAGAATCCAATAACAGCTATCAAATGCATGATGTACTCTTATTAAGGGCCAACTTGGTCAAGATGCATTGTAGACAGAGCGGATACGACCATGTGCCACCTCATAATTATCACCAGTGTGATATCTGCTCTAAGAACAATCTGGGATGTTCTGTGGTGCAAGCAGCTCTACAAGAACAATTGGATCTCGGATGGATCCAGGAGCATCGAGTTCGTGGAGTCAACATGACTTATACGAGTTCCAACATAATTCAAAACCACGACATCCGTGCGATGAATGTCAACTTAGTGGCAATGCACTCAAGGCAAAGCCAGTATCATAATCTGCAGCAGCACAATTACAATTCTTATCCGACTTGCTCGGTAAACAAACAGGGATGCTCTTTTGTACAAGAGGCCCTCCAACGTCAGATGGATCTTGGATGGATCCAGGACTACCATGATAGAAATCCTTATCAGATTAACATGGTTCAAATCTTCGATATTCGTTTGATGAATACCAGCTTGGTGGAGTTACACGCTACACAAGTCCAACTCGGTTTTCTCACTTCACATGATTATCTGAGTTGTAAAGTATGTCGTGAGAGTAACCATGAGTGCGCTCTCATTCAAAGGACTTTGCAACACTTGCTAAACCATTGGTGGCTTCCAATTTACATGGATGAAGACACGCCACAAATCAGTATGGTTGACGGGAACCCTACTCGGCATCAAACTCATGATGTCCGATCTACGGAAACAGATCTAGTGAGGTTACATTGCACTCAAAGCAGACGTGGCTAGGTGCCACCACACAACTACGAGCACTGTAGAGTCTGCTCGGAAAATAATCAAGGATGCTACCTCGTGCGAGCTGCCCTTCAAAGTCATTTGGACCGCAAAGAGATTCAATAATATTCAGTTTCGGGGTCCATTAACTGAACGCTAGACTATTTTGCCGACCAGATCAAAGATGTTGTTGTAATCTCTAATCCTGAAAGGACCAAGGATGTTTGTATCATTATCCCTCTACTTGACAAATCGAAGGTTCTTAACTAAGAATTGATTAAGGTTACTTACGACAGTCAAAAAAATCAGAAGGCTCCTGTAGTTATCTATCTACCAGGACCACTACAGTATGAATCAACTAAGGCGATCCCTTACAAATACAGTGCAATAACAGTTGAGAATGGAAAGGAAATTCCATTACCCTTTGTCGTGAATATTGTAGACATCAGTCGAGTAACACGGAGTGGTCGAATCTTCAACAGAGGAGTTGGAGAACCTAACAGAGAAAAGGAACTTCAAACGGAAGCTCCCAATCTGCCAGTCGGTCAATCCAGTGATCCCGACCTTTCAAAGAACGATGATGAGATGCTGAAGCTCATCCAAAGGAGTGAATACAACATTGTTGATCAGCTGTTACAAATTCCTTCAAAAATCTTAGTGCTATCACTTTTACTCAGTTCCGAAGCCCATATAGAGGCTCTACAGAAAGTCTTAGAACAGGCCTTTGTGGAACAGGATGTGTCAATACGATAATTCAATAGCATCGTCTTTAACATCACTTCCTGTAATAACTTGGGGTTTAGTGATGAGGAATTGCCAGAAGAAGGAAAAAACCACAACATGGCACTCAATATCACAGTCAACTGCCAGGACGATGCTTTAACCAGAGTACTGGTAGATACCGAATCAGCTCTCAACGTCATGTCGAAGTCCACTCTGACGCAATTATCATTCAAAGGATCTTCGATGAGAGGCAGTGAGGTCATCGTCAAAGCATTTGACGGATCCAGGAAAATAGTTATCGACGAAGTCGGCCTTCCCATAACTATCGGTCCTCACACTTTCCTAGTCACATTCCAGGTCATGGACATCCGGGTAACATACAGTTGCTTATTAGGAAGACCTTGGATACACCAGGCTGAGGCCGTCACTTCGACACTTCACCAGAAGCTAAAGTTTGTCAAGAACAACCAACTCGTCACTGTCTGTGGAGAACAAGCCCTGATTGTGAGTAACCTTTCATTATCCACTTGTGTAGAACCCAAGGAAGTTATTGGAACTCAGTTCCAAGCCCTTTCGGTGAGCAATGAGGGTCAACTAGAGAAGGGAGCATCGATTTCCTCGTACAAAGATGCTCTCAAAGTAATCGAGAGTAACAGCACAAAGGGATGGGGACAGCTCGTCATCCCTACGGATAATAAAACAAAGAAAGGTCTTGGTTTTTCTGCAACTTGTACCCAGATAGCTGCTAATGATGAAAATCTTCATCCCATTCAGAACTTCTTCCACAGTGGAGGTTTCCTTCACCAGTGTCTCAAGAAGTCCACACTATCAACGAGGGAAATGTCTCCGATACAGATGAAGAATGGGAGTCCTATCTTAATAAGGACAGTTATATGTCTCAGGAAGAGGTGCCAACGCCATTTTGCTTTCCGGCACAAAGTTTAAGATTTATACCGAGGTCAGACGTCAAAATGATATACAGAGATTGTGATCCGGAAGGATGCCGTGCTCCACCAAACTCATTAGAGGAAGACACTCTGATGAAAGACAACTTTGACCACGACTATTATGGCCCGATGGATGGTCTGCCTATCTGGCAGCCGTACCCAGGAGACTTGGGGCAAGAAAATCAGCCCAACAATGAAAATCAGCTAAGCATCATTGAAAGGAATACCTGTATCCCCACCAAATCATGGGATCAACACTCAGGTCATTTAGAAAATATCCAGCACGACGATGAATTCGCAAAGTTTACAGGACTTGAATTCATCAACTATGCTTTTCCCGAGGTCAACGTCATCGAAAGGGATGACTCCTCCAGTTCAAAAGAGGTGTGGGACACCTTGGGACAACCGAGTGGTAAATATGACTTCATGGTCAAGTACACCGCTCCTGAAAGCTCTCGTATCAGGGTCGAAGACATCCAGCCAACTGGATGGGAAGATATACTTGAGAGCACAAATACTCTACAAAATACAACTGAGGAATCCTCCTACGACAACTCTGTCTGGGATACAGATTCCAATAATCCTGCTCCACCAGAAATCAGCGTTATTTCTGAAGACAAATCAAAGAAGGTACCAGACTTTGTGATTCACCGAGGAGTTCGCCGCCAATGGGTTGCAGTCGATGTTCCGAAGATCGTTCATAAGTCAAAGTAATTGCCATCTTTAAACCTTTCACCCTGCCCAGGTGAATCAAATGTTTTGATAGGGCTCACTTTCTGTAAATATACCTCTTCGCTTCGCCCAAAGCGATATAGTTTTGTTTTATAGGGTTGTAGTTTCAAGAATCGACAAAATCATAAATAAATAAATAAACGTCGTTCTGTAATTTTAGCATTAATTGCTATTTTCTCTTTTCGTTTTTCAGAAAATGGTAATCCTTAAAAAACAACAAATAATAAAAACAAGCAGTTTTCAGAAAAAACACTGCACACACTCTTGTATTCTCTCTATATCTTCTAAACACAAATCATCACGTCATGCAGATTGCTTGTTTTAAACCCCATTGAAACATATGATCTGATGCCTTCTCCCAACTTTGAATTCTCGGTATTTGAGGCTGAAGAAGAAGATGACGAAGAAATTCTAGAGGAGATCTCCCGATTACTCAGACAAGAGGAAAGGTCCATTAAACCTCACAAAGAGCCGTTGGAAACAGTCAACTTGGGCTCAGAGGAGGAGAGAAAAGAGGTCAGGATTGGGGCACTACTCAGTCCAACTGTCAAAGAAAGTTTGACGAAGCTTCTCAAAGAGTTTCCTGATGTATTCGCTTGGTCCTATCAGGACATGCCAGGGTTGGATACCAGCATCGTGGAACATCATCTACCGTTAAGGTCAGAATGTCCACCAGTAAAACAAAGGTTGAGATGGACTCATCCCGACATGTCCATCAAAATCAAAGAGGAAGTCCAGAAACAGATTGACGCGGGTTTCCTCGCTACATCAGAATATCCTCAATGGTTAGCCAACATAGTACCAGTTCCAAAAAAAGACGGAAAGGTCAGAATGTGTGTAGACTACAGGGATCTAAACAAGGCTAGTCTAAAGGACGACTTTCCTTTACCACACATTGACATGCTGGTAGACAGTACGACGAAGTTCAAAGTCTTCTCCTTCATGGATGGATTCTCGGGCTATAATCTGATAAAAATGGCACCGGAAGATATGGAGAAAACTTCCTTCATCACCCCATGGGGCACTTTTTGTTACAAGGTAATGTTGTTCGGTTTGAAGAACGTCGGGGCAACCTATCAAAGGGCCATGACTACTCTGTTTCATGACATGATACACAAGGAAATCGAGGTATATGTTGATGACATGATTGCCAAATCTAGAACAGAGGAGGAGCATGTGACCCACCTGTCAAAGCTATTCGAGCGGTTGAGAAAGTACAAACTCTGCTTGAATCCCAACAAGTGAACTTTCGGTGTCCATTCAGGGAAACTGCTAGGGTTCATCGTCAGCCAGAAAGGAATTGAGGTTGATCCTGATAAGGTTAAGGCCATTCAAGAAATTCCTTCTCCAAAGACTGAAAAATAAGTCAGGGGATTCCTGGGACGTTTGAACTACATTTCCAGATTCATATTCCTCATGACCGTGACATATGAGCCAATCTTCAAATTACTCAAAAAGAATCAGGACTGCGTTTGGACAGATGACTGCCAAACCGCCTTCGATAGTATCAAGGAATATCTGTTGAACCCACCGATTCTATCACCTCCAGTGGAAGGAAGACCACTGATCATCTACTTAACAGTCTTGGAAGACTCAATGGGTTGTGTACTTGGCCAACAAGACAAAACCAAAAGGAAAGAGTCTGTCATCTACTATTTAAGCAAGAAATTTACTGACTGCGAGACTCGATATACTATGCTCGAGAAAACTTGCTGTGCTTTGGCTTGGGCAGCCAAACGTCTTCGCCAATATATGATTCGTCACACTACTTGGCTAATCTCTGAAATGGATCCAATTAAGTATGTCTTTGAAAAGCCTGCTCTCACGGGAAGGATTGCCCGTTGGCAGATGTTGTTATCAGAATACGACATCGAGTACCATGCTCAGAAAGCCGTTAAAAGAAGTGTTTTAGCTGATCATTTGGCTCATCAACCAATTGATGATCAAGAATCAGTCGGGTTTGACTTCCCAGACGAATATGTCGTGTATTTGAAAATGAAAGATTGCGATGAACCGCTACCCAGTGAAGGGCCAGAACCAGGTTCCCAATGGGGACTTATCTTTGACGGAGCTGTCAATCATTACAGAAACGGAATTGGGGCAATCATCATAACACCTCAGGGTACCCACATTCCTTTCACCGCGAGACTTGCATTCAAGTGTACAAATAACGAGGCCGAATACGAAGCTTATATCATGGGTCTCGAAGAAGCGATCGAATTAAGGATCAAGAACTTGGATGTATATGGTGACTCACCCCTGGTTATCAATCAAATCAAAGGATATTGGAACACATACCAATCAGGATTGATTCGTTACAAAGATTACACGAGAAGGTTGTTACCCTTCTTCAACAGAATCGAGTTTCATCATATCCCTCGTGAGGAGAATCACATGGTTGATGCATTAGCCACTCTCTCCTCCATGATTAGTGTAGGTCAATGGAACGACTTACCTAAGATCGACATAATGCGCCTAGAACGGCCCGCTTACATCTTCACAATTGAAGCCGTCGTAGACGACAAACCTTGGTATCACGATATCAAATGCTTCTTTCAGGAACAGGAGTACTCACATGGGGCATCCAGAAAAGACTGAAAGACCCTCAGAAGGTTGGCAGGCAACTTCTTCCTGAGCGGTGATACCCTCTATAAGAGAAATTTTGACATGGTCTTGCTCCGATGTGTAGACAGACCAGAAGCAAACATGCTGATGCAGGAAATTCACAAAGGGTCCTTTGGCACTCATGTCAATGGACACACAATGGCGAGAAAAATTCTAAGAGCAGGGTACTATTGGTTGACAATGGAATTTGATTGCTACAAGTACATGAGAAAGTGTCACAAGTGTCAGATATACTCAGACAAAATCCATGTACCGTCAACGCATCTCAAAGTTCTTTCTTCCCCATGGCCTACCGACCCAAGATGAACGGAGCAGTAGAAGCGGCTAACAAGAACATCAAGAAGATCGTTCAAAAGATGGTTGTAACCTACAAAGACTGGCACGAGATGCTGCCCTTTTCTCTTCACGGTTATTGCACATCTGTCCGCACTTCAACAGGGGCAAACCCTTTCTCTCTAGTATATGGCATGGAGGCAGTGCTTCCCATAGAGGTAGAGATCCCATCAATCCGGGTATTGATGAAAGCCAAGCTAACAGAAGCTGAATAGTGTCAAAGTCGACACGACGAACTCAATCTAATCGAAGAGAAGCGAATCATGGCACTATGCCATGGTCAGTTGTATCAACAGAGAATGAAGAAGGTGTTTGACAAAAAGGTCAAACCTCACCTCTTCAGAAAGGGAGACCTCGTGCTCAAGAAGATACAATCATTCCTCACTGATTCTCGGGGTAAATGGACTCCGAACTATGATGGCCCCTATGTGGTCAAGAAAGCCTTCTCAGGCGGCGCCTTGAGACTCGCGACCATGGATGGAGAAGAATTTGCCTACCCCACAAATGTTGACGTAGTAAAGAAATACTTCGCCTAAATAAAAAAAAAAAGAAAAAAAAAATGTCTCGGTGGATTGAAAACCCAAAAGGGCGGTCCAGGCAAAAATTAGAGACATGATCAAAAATCATCCCGGTGGATTAGAAATCTCAAAGTACAATCCAGGCAAAAATTAGGGATTAATGGCAAGTAACTACGTCCAACAAAGGGGCAAATCCCCCAGCAACAGTAATGCCATCCGTCAGGAAAACTCCAGTCAAGGTCATCCTCGACAGAAGCTCAGGATGTCCAGAATTCAAAGTTGGTAGAAGGATAGCGGTCGTTATGTTTCAATGTAGCCCTTTTCCCGTAAATTACCATTTTCTAAACTTTGTACATACTCTATGGAATCACGCGCTTGGCTGATTTCCATCCTATCAATAAAATTTGTGCCCTTGTGCTTTTGTTTGCAATTCTTATTTGTTTTAGCTTTATAGAACGACATTTTAACATGATCAGTAATTCTTGAAATAAAACAAAAATGAATTTACTTGTCAAACTTTTTCTGCTTTTAAAATAAAGATGGAAATTTCTTTCAACTGTTGAACATCGGAAGAATGTCGATCGCTTCTCCAGAAATAATCGAACTTCAAAGTGCAGAATCAAAGTACTCCTTCTAAACCAGTCCGTCTGAACGAAGGATTAGTTGTGTCAGATGCGAATGTTCCATCTGACACCCCCCGGCAGAGTTCTTATCTCCTAATCCCGACCAACGTAGCTCCCAACAGGGACTATCTCTCCTAAGTAAGGCGGAATTGCTATCAAGAACCAGTGATACTCTTTATCTCCCGCTGTGGCTGAGTATCCCATCGTGTTCATCTACTAGTCTGTATGTCGCATCAGTTTTGTCAGCATAAACATACATACATCATGCATTATTTATTTACATTCATATTCATATTGCATTGTTATCACTCTAGGGGGTCTTGTTCCCTAGTGATAAAAGTCCTCTCAATCGAGTTGTAAGTTCTTTCCTTGTCAGGAAACGTCGTGTCTGAACAATATCTCCTCCAGTTTATTTCTAGATTGAAGTCAGCCCTTGACCACTTTGATAACTTGAACCTCTGAAAGACAAGGAGACCTTCGACAAACATCACTCTTCACCATCGGAGATGATATCTTCGCTTTCCCGGATTAAGGAAAATCCCCAGAAAAAGCCTCTTAATCAAATATTCGGCAATACAACAGTTTTTGTCCAAAAAAATTCGCTGGTGAAAAGGTCATCGGCACCTCAAAATTGGATCACGCCATATGGCATTTCTCCGAGAAGATCCCAAGAAAAGTATGATGTAATACCCCCAAACAGGAAGCAGTCTTTCAAGAGACTCGTTTTCCCCAGTAGAGTCAACGAATGGCATCTCCAATAGAGAAGTTTGTACACCTCTGCAACTCAGACAGATGGGTTCCTCAGCAAGTCTGACATCAAATCTTTTTCTATCAAATGGCATCTCTCTAGGAAAATTCGGTGAGAAGTTTGAGGAAAAACCGGTACAAACAACGTCATTTGTCAAGAAGTTTATTGACAAAAGAAACTGAGACCAGTTCCTTGGTAGGAAACCAGGATCGAGGGGAAGTTTATTTCAGAAACTGAGACCAGTTCCTTGGTAGGAAACCAGGATCGAGGGGAAGTTTATTTCAGCAACTGAGACCAGTTTCTTGGTAGGAAACCAGGATCGAGGGGAAGTTTATTTCAGCAACTGAGACTAGTTCCTTGGTAGGAAACCAGGATCGAGGGGAAGTTTATTTCAGCAACTAAGACCAATTCCTTGGTAGGAAACCAGGATCGAGGGGAAGTTTATTTCAGCAACTTAGACCAGTTCCTTGGTAGGAAACCAGGATCGAGGGGATGTTTTACCTTTTATAAGCATCATCGCTTAGCAAAATAAGATGAATGCGTAAGCTACCATTCATAACCACCATCAAAATTTTGGGTATTCCGATATTTAATCCTCTTGCACTCCGAATGCCCGAATACCTTCGCCATTCACACCTTCGGGTCCTAGAAGATTAAATAGGGGCATCTGTCATACCCCAAATTTTGACCACTAAGATTTCCCATCATTGTGCAAATCATCAGTACAATATGGATGTACCTTTGTGCCTTATCAATTTCCTCAAGGGTTGTCGAGCACTCACTACAATCCAAGCTCTCTCAGAGCCTTAGACAAAGGATCAATCAAGGAATGGCATGATCCTCAACTTGTCTAAACCTCTCAAACATCCACAAAGGATCAATAGGACTCCCACATCAAGAATCAAGCACAAGGTTGCAACGTTCCAAGTGATCAAGCCTCAAGATCGCCAGTGTCACCAAATTAGGGTTTTGGTCGACCAAGGCCTCCAGATGGACTTTTTCCTCTGGGCATGAGCCAATGCTTCAAAGCACAACTCAAGATGCTCCAAGGGACATCATAAACCCCATCATCAAGTCAATTTTGCCTCAGGGGATGCATACAATAAAAATCAGGAATTAGGGTTTCTTGACCTAATTCACCCCTAAGTTGACTTTTGGAACAAAACATGAGCCAAGAGCTCAAGAGAGGGTTTGAGGGGCTCTGACACACTACATTGATCCATTTGTAACAATGGATTAATCCAAGAAGCTTGATTCACAAGTTTCAATTTCATCAGGATTACAATTAGGGTTTTGAGGAAAAAGTCAATTGTGCCTTTGACTTTTGACCCAGGCATGCTCCCAAACCTTGGGACATGATTCAATACACCCTATAACACCCATGGAACATATCCATCAAGTTTGATTTAGGTCAAGGACTTGATTTCATAGAGGATCGCACAGTTTGGAATTCATCTGACAAAAAGTCAAATGTGCACAAAAGTCAACTTTGACTTTTTGAGGTTTTTCACAATTATAGTTCTTTGACCCTAAAATGATGTTGATATGTGAGTGGGATCATCATTCATCAAGAAAAATCAAGAAAAGTGGGATAACTTGTAAAAGGGGTAACCATAAAAAACTTAGAAATTTTCTAAGTTATGGAACAAAGTGGCTAGGGTACCAACTTTGGAGGATCATAACTCTTAAACCACAAAGCCATTTTTCCCCATTCAAAGCTGGATTTGTAGCTCTCATGGCCCTCTACAAAAGCTTCAAACAGACCTCATTCCAATTCATCATGGATTTGGAGTTATGGAATGATCAAAATGGCTGAAAACATGAAATGTCACTTTATCCAACACTTAGTGAAATTTTCACTAAGTCAGAATCTGTCTTGCTTTTTTTCCAAAAGTAGGGGGATTTTTCACTTGGATCCAAAAAGTATCAAAACAAACTATGATCACACATATGTTGTATCATATGAGGGCTTTCCAAAATGGCTAAGAACTCCATGAAACTCCACTTAAGCCATGAGATATGACCATGCCAAGGTGCCTTGCTGCAAACTGTCATGGCAAGGCAGATTTGTGCATTTTGCTCGATTTGCTCAAATTTTACAAAGGGAAAGCAAATCTATCCATCTGAACACCTCAAGGGGAGACCAAGGAGGGACAAACACTGATCCATCAGCCTCCCAAGTCCTTCGAACCAAAAGTAGCATGCCAAACCTAGAAATGCCTAAAAGAGGGACAAGACTCCAATTTTGGTTTGGAGCATTTAATGGATGCACCAAGGTGGCATGGACTGAGCCCTTTCCAACTGAATTTAGTCAAGACATATCCAAGACCAAGGGATCTAGCAGCCTGTGCCCTAACCTCTAGTCAATGGCTAGAGGAGACTTGGATTCCCATTGATCAACATTGGCCAAACCTCTGCAGCAGTTGCCATTCACTATTGCTTGCAAAACAAACTTGCTCTACTATAATTAGAGTTCATTTGTGCTCAGTTTGAGTACACCAAAGCCATCAAACAGATGCTTTCCTCAAAATCTCCTTCTCACCTCCAAATTTGCCTTCCAAAGCAAGTCACTATCGGGTTTTGAGTTTGAGAGCTATTCCAACCAAACCAATCACATACACACCTCATAAACATCATATAGAAGTGATCCAAATACTTAAACAACAACTGTAACACTGATTTCTTAGAATCACCATCCAACTGCTCAAGCTTTTAGCAGACTTGCAGTTGGGGTACCATCTTCAATTTCAGCTTGTTTCAAACCACTCCAAGCATTCAGACACATCACTTGGCACCTAAGGAAGCTGTGCAAACCATTGGAACCAGCTTGCAACACCTCTAACATAGAACACGATCACCAGCTGCACGAGGTAAGCATGAGCTCTTCTAAATCTATGATCCATGCATTTTTTGCTGCATAATAATTTGGCCATATGTTCATAATCATGCATAGAGTGTTTCCCCTCAATCAATTGCTTTGTTTGAATTGTGTATGGAATTTCTGAGCTTTCATGTAAATTTTAGGGTTCTTGGGGTTTCTCTTTGATTTCTTATTCCATGCTTAAAATAAATGAAATTAAAGACCATAAACATGATCGTGAGGTGAAAACGAGCAGATTGATATGTAGATTGCATGATATCATCAAGTATTCAGTGAGATTGGATAGAAAATACAAATCTGCAGAAACAGAGGGTGGCGTGTGTTCTCGCCATGTTCTTGTCGCCCTTTTTGAAAATTCAAATATTTGAATTTTGTGATTTTATTTAATTGATTCAAAAATTAATTTCTCTCTGAGTTTTAATGATTTTGAGTTGATTCTTTTTTTAATAATTTACAAAAATGTTAAAATATTTTATTTTTACCAAAAAATCCCAAAAATATTAATTATTTCACATCCTTGATATTTTTACAAAGAATTAACATTTTATTTGTTTTTCAACATTTAAAATATTTTTTTCTCCTTGATTTTCCAAGATTAATTGGTTTCCAATCATTTTTTTGTTAGAAACATGATTTTTGGAACATTGATCCAAGATCACAATTTGTTTTCGCACATGTTAACAATTTTGATAATTTTAATTAAATTTTTATTCAATTAAAATACATTTTGAAAACAAATTAGGGTTTTTGATTAATTCAACCCTCATCAAACTTTTTCAAACTCGTGGGCCTCTAATAGAGTGTAAGACCCAATCCCTCTTTGAAACCAAAATATTTTGGGCCTCAGTCATTGTGTAAGTCCCAACACATTTTCAAGAATCCCGGCGCGATCGCCAGTTTAAAATAAAACACATCGGGCCTCTCCCTGAGTTGTAAGCCCCTTTCCTTTTCTTTAAATCACTCATGGGCCTCTAATAGAGTGTAAGACCCAATCCCCTTTTAACCAAAACCATTTTGGGCCTCAGACATTATATAAGTCCCCCTATGTTAAAAGAAAAACCTTGGCACGATCGCCAGGTCGAAACAAATCATCTGGGCCTACCATCGTGTTATAAGCCCCATTTCTTTTCTTTAAACACCTTTGGGCCTCTTGAGAGAGTGTAAGACCCATCCCTTTGTACAGAAAACCTTTTTGGGTCTCAGTCACTTGTATAAGTCCCTGTACAAATTCAAAACAACAGTGCAATCACTGATAAAACCTTGGGCCTCTCCTCGAGCTGTAAGCCCCAACGATCTTTTTCAAAATACTTTCTCCTTTGATTTTGAATACGTTGTTATCCAACTTTCTTTGTTGAACAACTAACCAAACAACATGGAAGCTCTACAACGGGTAAGTGTTTATCCGCTTTCATTTACCGCTTTCATATATATATATATATATATATATATATATATATATATATATATATATATATCCAACTTTCTTTGTTGAACAACTAACCAAACAACATGGAAGCTCTACAACGGGTAAGTGTTTATCCGCTTTCATTTACCGCTTTCATATATATATATATATATATATATATATATATATATATATATATATATATATATATATATATATATATATATATAACTGTATTGTGGGGCTATTTCACTGTAAGTCTTCTTTCACAAACTTTTATATACTTGTCACATATCAACTGTGTAATACTAGTATAGTTATTTAGAGTTTTCCCCGGTAACTACGTCTAGCACTAGGTAAAGCCCTGTTGGTCACTCTTAAATACAAACAAAACTAGATCCCCGTAGGATTTCCAGATTCAGTCTTCCCTCCTCTTGGGGTTAAACAATATGGAGACGTGAAAGGCAGCATTCTCGGTGAACCCTTTCTCAGATTGTCACCCTTAGAAATTGTCAAAGAAACTCTAACTCCCCAGAGATGATCTTTTCTCCGTGAATGGCATCTCTTGAGTTTCTTCCAAATTCTCGGACTTTCCTGACTTGATCTATTCTCGGTGAATAGCATGTCTTGAACTTCTCAGGGTTTGGGGACCCACTGGCTTCTTAAAAGCATCCTTGCCTCCTCTTGGGCGTTGTACAAGGACCCTTTGGCTTCTTACAAGCTCTCGTGCCTTTTCTTGGGCTTAGTACAAGGGCCCAGAGACCTCTACAGGTATAGGAAAAAAACCTAGTCATCAATTTGCTAGAGCTGTCTTTCTGAGTCAAGTGTCAGACCAGTTAATAGGTTGACCTTCATCCCGTAACATACCAGCCTTCTCTTGGGCATCATACAAAGATCGTTCACTATCTGAGAATCGATTTCTCCAAAACACCAGTAGACTTGGACAGTCTCAATACCCGGGGGATTTCCCCTTTTCCTTAAAGAACAGGAAATAACCCCGATCCTCGGATCAATACCAAAGCACAGCCTTACCTATAATCTTTATAAGAACTGGTTTTCTCTTTTATCCAACACAGTGGACCTGTCACTCAATTGAAAAGGTCACCAGCACAAGTAGTCTCCTCTTGGGCTTTGTACAAATGATTCTCCCTAGTGGAGCTAACCTCTCAGACTCTCTTGTTGAGTCAACCTTCTTTAGCCTCTGTCTTGGGCTTTGTGCAAGACATGCACAATCACTCTCTTGTTGAGTATAAAAGACTCTCTTGTTGAGTCACACCCTTTTAGCCTCCATCTTAGGCTTTGTACGAGATATAAATCACTCTCTTGTTGAGTATAAAAGACTATCTTGTTGAGTCACACCCTTTTAGCCTCCATCTCGGGCTTCGTACGAGATATAAAACACTCTCTTGTTGAGTATAAAAGACTCTCTTGTTGAGTCACAACCCTTTAGCCTCTATCTCGGGCTTTGTACAAGATAGAAAAGCACTCTCTTGTTGAGTATAAAAGACTCTCTTATTGGGTCAATCACCCTTTTAGCCTCTATCTCGGGCTTCGTACGAGATATAAATCACTCTCTTGTTGAGTATAAAAGACTCTTTGGTTGAGTCAAACTTTTAGCTATAAGTCAAATGGATAAATCACTCTCTTGTTGAGTATGAAAGACTCTCTTGTTGAGTCAATCAACCTTCAGACTCTCTTGTTGGGTCCATCACCTGTTCAAGGCTCTCTCGTTGAGTCAACCTTTTTAGCCTCCGTCTTGGGCTTCGTATAAGACACATATAAACACTCTCTTGTTGAGTATAAAAGACTATCTCGTTGAGTCCATTTTCCCTTCTCGCCTCCATCTCGGACTTCATACGAGGCACCAAATTACTCTCTTGTTGAGTATGACAGACTCTTTTGTTGAGTCAAACCCTTTTAGCCTCAATCTTGGGCGTTGTACAGGACAGAAAGAACATTTTCCCCGGAAAGCCAAACTTCTAGCCTCCTCTTAGGCTTTGTATAAAGAAAACCCCGGTTGAGTCAATCAACCTTTTAGCATCAAAGTTGTGCACTGCCCACAGTATACAAACATCAACAACTCCTCTTTAGAGATGACAAATTCTCTCTCAGCCAAAACCCTTTAGCTTCACATCTTGGGCCTTGAACTAGATACAAACCACCTTTCGTTTCACGTCTTGGGCTTTGAACAAGACACCAAAAACGCCTTTTTCCTCCCATAGAATATGAGGAACTATGGTCGCTCTGATTTCCCTGTTTCGTCAAACGGGAATACGTAGGTATAAGATTACAAAAATCTTAGCGAGCATACTAATCAAAAACCCAAAATCCCATACCTTCACACATCAATCGAAAATCATCAGTCCTAACATCTTACCAATAGCCTAGACACTGTTTTTAGGTCAATAACCCAAAGGGAGAGCCCCTCTATTTTAATAGCATCTGTAAACCAACAATTTTGACTGTTTAACCTCAGTTTGCAAGCAGGGTTAATTGGAGACATCTATTTCCCTTCCTTAATAAGCTCAATAGGATAAAAAATGAATCGAACTGTAGTACCAAAGCGATAGTGATTCGAAACCACAAAAACCGCGCTACACCAATGGGGACAAATCTTTGACGAAGCTGTCAATCATTACGGAAACAGAATTGGGGCAATCATTATAACACCTCAGGGTACCCACATTCCTTTCACTGCCATATTGACATTCAAGTGCACAAACAACGAGGCCGATTACGAAGCTTGTATCATGGGTCTTGAAGAAGCGATCGACTTAAGGATCAAGAACTTGGATGTATATGTCGACTCAACCATGGTTATCAATCAAATCAAAGGAGATTGGAACACATACTAATCAGGACTGATTCCTTACAAAGACTACGCGAGAAGGTTGTTACCCTTCTTCAACAGAATCGAGTTTCATCACATCCCTCGTGAGGAGAATCACATGGCTGATGCATTGGCCACTCTCTCTTCCATGATTAGTGTAGCTCGATGGAACGACGTACCTAAGATCAACATAATGCGCCTGGAACGGCCCGCCTACATCTTCACGATTGAAGCAGTCATAGACGACAAACCTTGGTATCAGGATATCAAATGCTTCCTTCAGAAACAAGAATACCCACCTGGGGCATCCAGAAAAGACAGAAAAACCCTCAGAAGGATAGCAGGCAGCTTCTTTCTGAGCGGTCATACTCTCTATGAGAGAAACTTTGACATGGTCTTGCTCCGATGCATAGACAGACCAGAAGCAAACATACTGATAAAAGAGATTCACGGAGGGTCCTTTGGCACTCATGCCAACAGACACACAATGGCGAGAAAAATTCTGAGAGCAGGGTACTATTGGTTGACCATGGAATCTGACTGCTACAAGTACATGAGAAGGTGTCACAAGTGTCAAATATACTCAGACAAAATCCATGTACCGTCAACACATCTCAAAATTCTTTCTTCCCCGTGGCCTTTTCCATATGGGGAATCGACATGATTGGCATGATCGAACCCAAAGCTTCAAACAGACATCGGTTCATCCTGGTAGCCATTGACTATTTCACCAAGTGGGTCGAAGCAGCATCGTACGCCAATGTAACCCGACAAGTGGTGGTCCGATTTATCAAAAACAATATCATCTGCCATTATGGTGTTCCTAGCCAGATCATTATGGATAATGGATCCAACTTGAACAACAAGATGATGAAAGAGTTATACGCTGAGTTCAAGATCGAACACCATAACTCATCTCCCTACCGACCTAAGATGAATGGAGCGGTAGAAGCGGCTAACAAGAACATTAAGAAGATTGTTCAAAAGATAGTTGTAACCTATAAAGACTGGCACGAGATGCTACCCTTTGCTCTTCATGGTTATCAGACATCTGTCCGCACTTCAAAAGGGGCAACCCCTTTCTCTCTAGTATATGGCATGGAGGCAGTCCTTCCCATAGAAGTAGAGATCCCATCAATCTAGGTATTGATGGAGGCTAAGTTAACAGAAGTTGAATGGTGTCAAAGTCGACACGACGAACTGAATCTGATCGAAGAAAAGCGAATAACGGCACTATGCCATGGTCAGTTGTATCAGCAAAGGATGAAGAAGGTGTTTGACAAAAAGGTCCGACCTCGTGTCTTCAGAAAAGGATACCTTGTGCTCAAGAAGATACACTCATTTCTCACTGATTCCCGGGGCAAATGGACTCCGAATTACGATGGCCTTTACGTTGTTAAGAAAGCCTTCTCAGGCGGCGCCTTGAGACTCACAACCATGGATGGAGAAGAATTTGCCTACCCCACAAATATTGACATAGTCAAGAAATACTTCGCCTAAATAAAAAAAAGCATCTCGGTGGATTGAAAACCCGAAAAGGCTGTCCAGGCAAAAATTAGAGACATAATCAAAAATCATCCCGATGGATTGGAAATCTCAAAGTACAATCCAGGCAAAAATTAGGAATTCATGGCAAGTAACTACGTCCAACAAAGGGGCAAATCCCTCAGTAGCAGTAATGCCATCCATCAGGAAAACTCCAGTCAAGGTCATCTTCGACGGAAGCTCAGGATGCCCAGAATTCAAAGTTGGTAGAAGGATAGTGGTTGTTATGTTTCAATGTAGCACTTTTCCCTTAAATTACCATTTTCTAAACTTTGTAAATACTCTATGGAATCATGCACTTGGCTGATTTCCATCCTATCAATAAAATTTGAGCCCTAGTGCTTTTGTTTACAATTCTTATTTGTTTTAGCTTTACGGAACGACATTTTAGCATGATTAACGATTCTTGAAATAAAACAAAAATGAATTTACTTGTCAACATTTTTCTGCTTTTAAAGCAAAGATGGCAATTTGTTTTGACTGTTGAATATCGAAAGAACATCGATCGCTTCTCTGAAAGCAATTGAGCTTCAAAGTGCAGAATCAAAGTACTCCTTCTAAACCAGTACATCTGAATGAAGGATCAGCTATGTCAGATGCAAATATTATGTCCAACATCCCCGGAAGAGTTCTTACCTCCTAAGTTCGACCAACGGTTGTTCCCCACAGGAACTATCTCGAGGCAAGGCAGAATTTCTATTCTGGACCAGATGATACTTTCCATCCCCTGCAGTGCCCGAGTATCCAGTCATGTTCATCTATTAATCTGTATGTCGCGTCAGTTTTGTCAGCATAAGCATACATACCTCATGCATTATTGATTTACATTCATATTCATATTGCATCACTATCACTCTAGTCGGTCTTATCCCCTAGTGATAAAAGTCCTCTCAATCGAGTTGTTAGTCTTTTCCTCGTCAGGAAGTGAATCATCTGAGCGATCTCTCCTCCTGTTTATTTCTGGATTGGAGACGACCCTTGACCACTTTGATAACTTGAATCTCTAAAAAACAAGAAAACTTTCAACAAACGTCACTCTTCGCCATTGAAGATGATATCTTCGCTTTCCCGGATTAAGGAAAATCCTCAGAGAAAGCATCTTAATCAAAGATTCGGCAGTATAACAGTTTTTCTTCGAAAGATTCACTGACGAAGAGGTCATCAACACCTCCAAATTGGATTACATCACATGGCATTTCTCCGAGAAGATCTCGAAGAAAAGTATGATGTAATATCCCCAAGCGAAAAGCAGTCTCTCAAGAGACTCGTTTTCCCCAGTAGAGTCGATAAATGGCGTCTCCAAACAGAGACGTTTGTGCACCTCAACTCAGACGAATGGGTTCCCCAGCAAGTCTGACATTAAAAGGTTTTCCCATCAAATGGCATCTCCCCAGGAAAATTTGGCGAGAAGTTTGAGGAAAACCGCTACGAACAGCGTCCCTTGTCAAGAAAGTCTATTGACAAAAGAAACTGAGACCAGTTCCTTGGTAGGAAACCAGGATCCAGGGGAAGTTTATTTCAAAAGAAAACTGAGACCAGTTCCTTGGTAGGAAACCAGGATTGAGGGGAAGTTTATATCAGAAACTGAGACCAGTTCCTTGGAAGGAAACCAGGATCGAGGGGAAGTTTATTTCAGAAACTGAGACCAGTTCCATGGATGAAGACCAGGATCGAGGGGAAGTTTTTTACCTTTCCTAAGCATCATTGCTTAGCGAAAGAAGATGGATGGGCAAGCTGCCATTCATAACCACCATCAAAATTTCGGGTATTCCGATATTTAATCCTCTTGCACCCCGAATGCCCGAATACCTTCGTCATTCACACCTTTGAGTCCAAGAAAATTAAATAGGGGCATCTGTCATACCCCAAATTTTGACCACCAAGATTTCCCATCATTGTGCAAATCATCATCACAATATGGATGTACTTTCATGCCTCATCAATCTCCTCAAAGATGGGTGAGCATTCACCACAACCAAGAATTAGGGTTTTGAGCCCTCTCAGAGCACTTAGACAAAGGATCAATCAAGAATTGACATGATCTTCAACTTATCTAAACTCTCCAACACCCATAAAGGATCAAGAGGACTCCCACATCAAGAACCAAGCACAAAGTTGCTACATTCCAAGTGGATTAAGCCTCAAGATTGTCAGTATCACCAAATTAGGGTTTTGGTCGACCAAGGCCTCCAGGTGGAAATTTTCCTCTAGGTATGAGCTAATGCTTCAAAACATCAAGTCACTCTAGCCTCATGGGATGTATTCACCAAAAATCAGGAATTAGGGTTTCTTGACCTAATTCACCCCTAAGTTGACTTTTGGGACAAAGCATGAGCCAAGACCTCAAGACATGATTTGAGGGTCTCTAATACACTACATTGATCCATTTGCAATAATGTATTGATCCAATAAGCTTGATCCACAAGTCTCAAATTCATCGGGACCATAATTAGGGTTTCGAGGAAAAAGTAAACTGTGCCTTTGACTTTCGACCATAATTAGAATGTGTTTCCAACCAAACCAATCACACACACACCTCATAAACATCATATGTGAGCTGATCAAACACTAAACCAACAACTGGAACAGCAAATTCATGAAATCATCATTCATTTGCCCAAGGTT
This sequence comes from Lathyrus tuberosus, assembly GCA_022829125.1. Classification (NCBI taxonomy): domain Eukaryota; kingdom Viridiplantae; phylum Streptophyta; class Magnoliopsida; order Fabales; family Fabaceae; genus Lathyrus; species Lathyrus tuberosus. The sequence goes on from JALAZF010000146.1 coordinate 12,820,067, forward strand.
TCAACAAAGTTGTAGCTGAGATGCCATAATCTGTTCCAGTTCATTTCTAATCAATCCAAGCTTTCAAACACACTCCATATGGTGTAGGGAAACTGTTCAGATCATCACAACTCATCTGTAACACCTCTAACTCAAAAATCAAATTGCTCCTATTGCCACGACCTTCAAGTAAGCCTAAAATTGGTCATCTCATAATTTATGCATATTTCCTCGCACAAAACTTTTGGCAAATGTTCATAAGCATGCATAGAATGTTTCCCCTCTATTGATTACTTTGTATGAATCGTGTATCAAATTTCTCAGCCTTTATGCACAAGTTAGGGTTCTTGAGGTTTTGTTTTGATTTCTTATTCCATGCTTAAAATAAATGAAATTAAAGACCATAGACATGATCGTGAGTTGAAAACGAGCAGATTGATATGTGGATTGTATGATTCCATCAAGTATTTAGTGAGATTGATGAGAAAACGCAAATCTGGGCAAAACAGGGCACGCGGGCAAGAACAAGATGTTCTTGGCGCCCTTTTTCAAATATTTGAATTTTTGAATTTTTGATTTTTTGTGATTTTATTTAATTGATTCAAAAACTAATTTCTCTCTGAATTTTAATGATTTTGAGTTGATTCTTTTTTTAATAATTCACAAAAATGTTAAAATATATTATTTTACAAAAATTCCCCAAAAATATTATTTATTTCACATATTTTATATTTTTGAAGAGAACTAATTTTTATTTGTTTTTCAACATTTTGAAAAATTTCTTTCTCTTGATTTTCCAAACTTAAATGGTTTTCAATCATTTTGTGGACAAAAACATGATTTTTGAAACATTGATCCAAGATCACCACTCATTTTTCACATGTTTTCAATAATTTTTATTAATTTTTTAACAAAATTAATTCCATTTTTAAACAAAATTAGGGTTTTGATTGATTCCACCCTCATCAATCTTTTTCAAACACTCATGGGCCTCTAATAGAGTGTAAGACCCAACCCCTTTGTGAATAAACAATTTTGGGCCTCACACATTGTATAAGTCCCTCTGTACACTTTCAAAAAGTTCTGCGCGATCGTCGCCTTTGTAACAAAACCAACTGGGCTTTTCCTAGAGTTATAAGACCCATCTTTATTCATTTTCAAACATTTTGGGCCTCTTGATAGAGTGTAAGTCCCACCTATTTGTAAATAAAGTAATTTGGGCTTTAGTGTATTGTATAAGTCCCGATACAGTTTCAGAAATTTTGACGAGATCGTCATTTTAAAACTATTTTCAACTGGGCCTACCCTCGTGTTGTAAGTCCCATTTCTTTTCTTTAAATAATCTTTGGGCCTCTCCTTGAGTTGTAAGACCCATACCTTTGTACAGAAAACCTTTTGGGCCTCAGTCATTGTATAAGTCCCAGTACAATCTTATCAAAACAACTTCCCTTTTGATTTAGGTTCAAATATACAGTTGTTATAAAAACTTTCTTTAATTTCTTTGAACAACTAACAATACAGCATGGAAGCTTGCTCACCTGTAAGTTTTATCCGCTTTCATTTACTTGCTTTAATATATATATATATATATATATATATATATAACTGTATTGTGGGAAGCTGCACACTGTGAGTCTTCTTTCATTCTTTTAAATACATGTCAAATATATATAAACTGTATTGTGGGAAGCTACGCACTATAAGTCTTCTTTCATATCCTTTTACATATTGTCATATAACAACTGTATATATACTAGTATAGTTATTTAGAGTTTCCCCGGCAATTAGGTCTAGAACTAGGTAAAGCCTTGTTGGTCACTCTTAAATACAATCAAAACTAGATCCCCATAGGATTACCAGATACAGTCTTGCCTTCTCTTGGGCTTAAACAATACGGAACAAAGAGAAACGCAGTATTCCTCGTGAACCTTTTCTCAGACTATCACCCCTAGAAATTGTCAAAGAAATTATACTCCCCAGAGGTGATCTATTCTCGGTTAATGGCATCTCTTGAGTTTCTTCAAACCTTGAACTTTCACTAAATGATCTATTCTCGGTGAATGGCATTTCTTGAACTTCTCTTGGTTTGGGACCCACGGGCTTCCTAAAAGCATCCTCGCCTCCTCTTGGGCTTTGTACAAGGACCCTCCGGCTTCTTAGAAGTTCTCATGCCTTCTCTTGGGCTTAATCCAAGGACCCTGACGACCTCTTAAAGGTATAAGACAGAACTTAGTCATCCTTTGTTAGAGCAGTCTTTCCAGAGTCAAAACCCTCCGACCAATTTTAGGGTTGATACTCATCCCTTAAAAAGAGTTGGCCTCCTCTTGGGCATCATACAAAAGATAAAACGCTTCTATACCAGTAGACTTGGACAGTCTAAATACCCTTGAGTCTCAAAGACATTCTCAAGTTCCCTACAAAACATAGGAGAAACCCCAGATTCTGGATTAATCTTCAGTAAGAGTTAAAACTTGTGAGTTCTAAAACCCCGTCTCTCTCCTAAAAATCCCCGACCAGGGTCAGTTTATCGCTAGTATAACACTATCTCAAAACATAACCTCAAGGCATCTGATCTATCAACTCTTCTGTAACCCTCAGCAAGAGTTGATTCCCCCATTTGGACCTGCCTCGAGATCTCAATGATCCCCTGCAGAAGATAGCCTCCTCTTAGGCTTTGTATAATAATCCTTTCCTCAGCAAAGTCAACCTCCTCTTGGGCTTTGTACAAATGATTCTCCCCTACGGAGCTAACCTTTTCAGACTCTCTTGTTGAGTCAATCACATTTTCAGACTCTCTTGTTGAGTCAATCACCGTCTCAGACTCTCTTGTTGAGTCAATCACTTTTCAGTACTCTCTTATTGAGTCAACCCTTTAGCCTCAATCTCGGGCTTTGTACGAGACAGATAAAAAACACTCTCTTGTTGAGTCAATAGCCTCCTCTTAGGCTTTGTATAATGATTTCCCCTAGCAAAAGTTAACCTCCTCTCGAGTTGTGTATGATGATTTCTCCCGCTTGTTCAGCCACAATCCTGGGCTTTGTACAGGACAGATAAAAGGCACTCTCTTGTTGAGTTAAACCCTTTTTAGCCTCAATCTTGGGCTTTGTACAAGATATAAAATTTCATAACCTTCTCTTAAGCTTGGGGACAAACATCTTCCCCAGCGGAGTTATTTCTTCCGAGCCTTCCTTTAGACTTCGAGAAATAATTCCTAAGCAGAGTCAACCTTTTTCCGCCTCTATCTTGGGCTTTGTACAAGATAGATAATGCTCTCTAGCATAGTCAAATCCTTTAGCCTCTATCTTGGGCTTTGTACAAGACACATACAAGCCTCCCCGACCGAGTCAAAAATTCCTTTTAGCCTTAATCTTGGGCTTTGTACAAGACAGAAAGAACATTTTCCCCGGAAAAGTCAAGCTTTTAGCCTCCTCTTAGGCTTTGTATAATGATATCCCCCAAAGAGTCAGTCTCTTTTTTGCCTCAATCTTGGGATTGGTACAAGACACCAATATATACACTCTCTTGTCGAGTCGATCCTATTTAGCCTCCTCTTAGGCTTTATATAAGGAAATCCCTAGCCGAGTCAATTAACCTTTTAGCTTCAACCTTGGGCTTTGATCAAGACACACAAAAATCAACAATTTCCTCAGAGGAAGTCCAATCCCTCTTTAGAGATGAAAAATTCTGTCTCAGTCAATAAACCTTTTAGCTTCAATCTTGGGCTTCGAACAAGACACCAAAACATATTTTTCCTCCCTTCGAATATGAGGAACTATGATTGCTCTGATTTCCCTGTTTCATTTTAACGGGAATACGTAGGCATAAGATTGCGAAATCTTAGCGAGCATACTAATCAAAAACTCTAGGTCCTGTACCTTCATATCAATCAAAACTTTAGGTTTCATACCTTAGTCGTCATCATCATTTTCCACAAAAAATAAAACTCACTCTCTCTGTCATACTTTCCCAAGAAACTTTCCCAACCCATTACCCGATAAACGCTATCAATTACAAAGCGAAACCTAAAGCTAATATCCTGTGGATAACCACATATAGGATGGGTAATTGACAACTAACCATTGTATAACCTGACCCCGGACCCCCAATCTCTTTAAAGCGTCTGTTCAGTTAAACAAACACGTGCAAGGTTTGTTTTAGATAGCTTCCCTTTCCATTTCAGCTTCATGGGATAAATAAGAAATCAGAAAGTAGCACCCCTTCCTCCTCATTGCGGTGAGGAAAACTTCAGCGATAAGGTGGTCGCGTCACCGACAAAAATCGCTCGCTATAGACCCGGTGCCCTAGGAGCGCCTAGGAAGTCACCTATCCGTGTCATCTGAGTTATTAATTGTTGGTAACTCTGGGTCGAATCTTGAATTAATGGTCTCAATATGGTGCCCATTTGCTGAGTCAACATATGAACCATTTCGTGATTGCTCTCATCCATCTGCTGCCTCATGACCGTGACAAAACTTAAAGTGAATGTTGGTATTGATTAGGATAATAGAATAAAACCTGGGGGGTCGAGTAACTTGGTTTGTCAAAGGCCTTAAGCCTTAGTATGGTCAAAAAACTGGGGACAAACTTTCCCCAAACACCAGACCACTAGCATGTTGACTCGACATGAACTCTGTCGGCATCCCAAAGGATTGAGGGATGGGTGATGTGAAACTAGGCACATGCTACCCTATAGTCCCTGCCATTGTTGGCCTCAGGTCAGATCGACGTGATGTCGCGGTTGGCCCACTAGGGGCGGTCGAAACCGCCGACACAGTCATAGAGCCAACATCAGTTGTTTGCGTTACAACTATACTTTCCATCGAAGACGGTTCTTCATTCGGACGTGGTGTCACCATTTTACCACTACATAAATACATAGACTCAACTCAGACGGGTCCCATCGGGCGTACCAATTTGTTCGCACGCGATTCTCGCACAAACAACCCCTGGCCTCCTATCGCAGGTTTACTTGCGGGATCGGCCACAGAATCCCAGAACAATTGGGCTGAAGTGTAAGTCTTTTTGATATGACGGTTTTTAGTTTGGAGGAGTTGAAAGGAACTTGAGCAAGTAAAAATGGTTTCGAATTGATAAATAAAACAAAGTGAAAAAATAGACAAGTAAATGACAAAAACTTAAACTTTGGTCATATAAATTGCATTAAAATAAAAAGTGTGGACACTATCATACATTGCTGCGGGAGTAACCTCGTTTCTCTTAACGCTTGGTACTTTGAGTGTTTCCCTTTTCAATGTTACAGATTCGACCCCTAAAATGGAAATAACTATTGCTTTAAATAGGCTGAAAAACAACTGTTCATCTCCTAAGATTTGTCCAAGCTATGACAAGTGTCACTCCACTATCTCTCTAACTTCCCATGTTCTTGGCTTTCAAACTTTTCCCGCTCAAAACTTATCAGCTTTGTGTTGGCTTCATGGGCCACCAAGTGATGCCCTTCAACGACCTTATTTGTCTGCTTCCTTTCGATGCACCATTCGCTTATGTCGACCCAACTTTGGCATCCTCACTATCCTTTCTCCTGGTGTCGACCCACTTGCTTGACTTTTTCACCATTTCTTCATTTCTCATGTTTGGTCGAAATCTCCTGGCTAACAAGCGATCATAATTGTGAGGTGGTATCCGACCATATCCGCTTTGTATGCAGTGTATTTTTACTAGATCTATTTCTATTGAGCGAATATCACGACTTTGATGTCTACCAGGATTCCCATCAGTCATGCTAATCTGTTGTGTGTCTTCATCTAAGTAAATCGGAAGCCACCAGTGGTCCAACAGATGTTGAAGAGTCCTTTACACAAGCGCACACCCTTGGTCATCCTCGCAACATTCTTTACAGTCTAGATAATCATGCCAGGCCAGAAAACCGAGTCTGACTTGTTTAGCATGTAATTCCACTAGACTGGTATTCATCAGGCGTATGTCAAAGATTTGAACCATATTGACTTGATGGTTACTTCTTTCACGGTAGTCTTGGATCCATCTGAGATCCATTTGACGTTGGAGGGCCTCTTGTATAAAAGAGCATCCCTGATTGTCTGTGGAGCAGATATCACACTGATGATAGTTGTGAGATGGCACATGACTGTACCCGCTCTATTAGCAATGCATCTTTACCAAGTTAGTTCCCAGGAAGCGTACATTATGAATTTGATAACTGTTGACAGATTCTCCTTCTATCAAATTCACTGTAGTCTTCTCATGTTGCAGTAATGGGTTTGTCTGAACATTTGGATTTGTATCTTAGAAAGATAAGACCCCGTTCCTGACAAGCTTCTGTACATCAGACTTGAAGCTGAGATAATTCTCAATGTTATGCCCTGTTCCTCCTTGATGGTAAGGACAAGTTTGATCTGCTTTGAACCAAAAAGGTGGATTTTCTGGTACTGCGAGAGGAGTCCTAGTTTGGACATGCCCCTTGGTCAGTAGAAGTGGAAATAACTCTGCGTACAACATCGGTATAGGGTCGAACCCTGATGGTCGTGTAGTACGATTGTTGTTATTGTACTGCAGGCGAGCCTGCTGAAAAGGCTGTTGCTGCCTTTGCTGATATTGTTGTTGATTTGGTTGGCTCTGAGCAACCTGAGGTTGATAAGTCGGAGCTGGTGCTGGGTTGATAGTGGGAGTTATTGCTGCTATCGGTTGATACCTTCGTCTTTGGTTTCCCAGAGAGATATTACTGATATCATGCTCTTTTTTCTTTTGGAAAGCACTACCGTATCTCTTGGTACTGCTGGATGGCTCTGCATCTCTGACCAATCGTCCTTCTCGGACTGCTTCTTCAAGGCGTACTCCCATGTTCACCATTTCAGTGAAGTCGCTGAGTATACTGACAACAATTCGATCGTAATAAAATGAGCTCAACGTTTTCAGGAAGATCTTTGTCATTTCCTTTTCCTCAAGAGGGGGATAGATCTGAACGGTAATTTCACGCCATCTCTGAGCATATTCTTTGAAGGTTTCTTTATCCTTTTGTGACATTGCCCTGAGTTGATCCTTATCCGGTGCCATGTCCAAATTGTATTTATACTGTTGAACGAAGGCTGTCCCGAGATCTCTGAAAGTACTGATCTTGGTGCGGTTTAAACCCATGTACCATTTGACTACGACACCGATTAAACTGTCTTGGAAGTAATAGATCAGTAGCTATTGATTGTCTGTTTGGGTAGATATTTTTTAGCGTACATCACCAAATGACTTTGAGGGCAAGAGTTGCCTTTGTATTTTTCAAAGTCAGGAACCTTGAATTTGTGTAATATCTTTACATTAGGGACCAAACAAAGGTCGGCGGCGTCCTTTCAGAATAAGTCTTAACCGCGAATGGCATGCAGCCCCTTCTGCATTTCCAAGAATTGTTCCTGGAATTCATTCATCCTTTCATATACTTCTTCGTTTCGGCCAGAAGTGGCTTGCAGAAGTTGTCCTTCCGGGATAGTGTGTACCACTGGTTGTGGTATAGACATTATAGCGGTGATTCTTGGCGCTTCAGTGCCCTAAAGTTTGTAACCTTCAGGAGTTGCTGTCGTAACCCTTGCATCTTCAATTTCCTGAAGTTTGTAACCTTCAGGTCCAGCAGTTCCTGCTACGGCTTCTGGGTCTTCAGTGACCGGTGGGATATATCCTTCAGGTATAAAGTTGAAAGGCATGCCCCAGGGGCGACCTTTAGGCATGGTGTACCGAGGATGACTATCATGTGTCTCGAATATAGGTGTAGATGTAATCTCTGAGATCAAAATCCTTTGATGCTGTTGTTCCTGGGCTGCTGCCAGAGTTTGCATGTCGTGGTGGAGTTTCTGCAAACTCTCCTTCAGAGCGTTGATCTCTTCTCTCAGCTCTCTGTTCTCTTCCTCGAGATCGTCCATTTTCTTTTGTCGATTGGCCCGAGTATTGTATGAATGAGACAGTTTGACTCTAGAGTGTGACACATAAGTGAGACTTAAAGATAAAAAATGCGCTACGTGAGAATGATGAATGACATGCAATGACATATTTTTTTAGTTTTTGTTTTTGAAAGAAACTTTAACAATTAGATTGCAGTATTTTGTCGGTGACGCGACCACCTTACCGCAATGGAATTGGGTGCTGCTTTCTGATTTCTTATTTATCCTATGAAGCTGGAAAGGAAAGGGAAGCTATCTAAAACTAACCTTGCATGCAAATGTTTTCTTTAACAAATGCTAAGAGATTGGGGGTTCGGGGTCAGGTTATAAAAAGGGAAGTTGTCAACACCCAGTGTATATATGGTTATCCATAGACTTTGCATTACATATTTCTCTGTTATCTTTAAATGTTTTCTTGCGTTTATCTGTCATGGGTTGGGAAAGTTTCTCCTTTGGGAGTGTTGAGAGATTGTTTTTGTTGTTTTCGGGTTTTCTATTATTTTTGGGAAGGTACTAGACCTAAAGGTTTTTATTTGTGTGCTCGCTAAGATTTCGCAATCTTATGCCTACGTATTCCCATAAAGAAAACTGGGAAATCAAAGCAATCGTAGTTCCTTCTATTTCTATGGGAGGAAAGATGTTTGGTGTCTTGTTTAAAGCCCATGATTGAAGCTAGATGAGTATTTGTGTCTTGTTCAAAGCCCAAGATTAAAGCTAAAAGTTGAATGAGAGAGAATTTGTCATCTCTAAAGGGAGATATCTCACCTATTTATCACAAAATGTTGGGTACTTAATTTTAAAGGAAAATTACTTTAACTGGGATATGAGAATCCAGCAATGCCATAATTTCCTTTATAAGGGTGATGTCATGAAGGAAGAAACTTTAACTCACTATTGAGCAATGCCATTTTTCCTTATGAATCTTTCATGCTAAGAGAGGGACATTGGCATGGATGTAAATAATCCAGAGGCTTGCCACTTACAGCAGTTAGATGAAAGATGTTTTTTGACCAGGATAAAAGAAGGACTCCAGCTTGGATTTTGAATCAACAAGTGTGCCAGTTACAACAATTATCTGGGAAAAAGGTTTTGGTTGTCTGTTTTGAGATGTGATGTATGGAGGAAATATCCTCCTGCAGAGTGGACTTATGGTCTCATCTGAGGGGATGTTGATTTTTGTGTGCCTTGATCAAAGCCCAAGGTTGAAGCTAAAAGGTTGACTTTACTAGGGGAGTTTTATATCTGTCTTATACAAAGCCCAAGATTGAGGCTGAAAAGAGATTGACTCCACTGGGGAGGTTTTATCTGTCTTGTATAATTCCCAAGATTGAGGTTGAAAAGAGATTGACTCCACTAGGGAGGTTTTATCCGTCTTGAACAAAGCCCAAGATTGAGGGTGACTCTAATGAGGAAGATCATTATATAAAGCCTAAAAGGAGGCTGGTTGGGGAAATTCTTATATGAAGCCTAAGAGGAGGCTGACTTCTGCTGAGGATTATTGAAGTCCAGAGATAGGTCCAATATGTGTTGGGGAATCCCAAAGGTTTTACTCTTTCTGGGGATCAAAAGGGAGAGTTATAGTATCAGATACCTTGAGGCTCTGGTTCTGTTAGAGTTTTATTAATGGTAAATTGACCCTAGCTGGGATTTTTTAAGGTGATGGTTTAAACCTTGAGTTTGAAAACCTATGGAGGTTTTAACTCTGCTGGAGATTAGTGTGTTGGTGAAATGATCAGGGATTTTCCTCTGCCTTTAGGAAACTTGAGGCTCTCTGTGAGATTCAAGAGAATATGAGACTTTCCAAGTCTACTTGTATGAAGAGGTTGACTCTTAGCAGGAGGATGATCTTTGTTTGATGCCCAAGAGGAGGTTGAGACTGTCCAAGTCTCTCAAGAAGTGGTAGGCTCTAGTGTAGAGAGAGATCTTTGTATGATGCCCAAAAGAAGGTTGAGGTTTTAAGGGATGAAGATCAACCATAAAATGGTCTGATGTTCTGGAATTCTGACTCTCCAGAGGATTGAACTAGTAAAGATGGCTAATTTTTGTCCTATACCTGTAGGAGGCCTTTGGGTCCTTGTACTAAGCCCAGGGACCCTTGTACTAAGCCTAGGAGAAGGCAAAGAACTTCTAAGAAGCTTGTGGGTCCTTGTATTAAGCCCAAGAGGAGGTTGGGGATGCTTTTAGGAAGCCTGTGGGTCCAAACCTAAGAAAAGTTCAAGAAAGGTTTCACCGGGAATAAGTCCTTTCTTTGCAGAACAGTTCTAGGGTTTGAAGAAATTCATAAGAGGTTTCACCAGGAATTAGCCCTCTCTAGGGAAATGAATTTCTTGTACACAATACTTCTAAGTTTGGATAGTCTTGAGAAAAGTTTCACCGGGAACAATTCCTTTCTCTGTTCCATATTGCATAAGCCCAAGAGGAGGCAAGACTGTATCTGGAATTTCCTATGGGGAACTAGTTTTGACTATGTTGAAAGAGTAACCTCTGGTTTGACCTAAATGTAGACCTAATTGCTGGGGAAAACTCTAAGCAAGTATGTACAAGCATATATATATATATATATATATATATATATATATATATACAGATGAAATATATAAACAAGTATGTATTGAAAAGATAGTGGGAATTACAGTCTGATGAAAGCCCAAGCATATTAACTACAACTGCATGGTTAGGTTTTCAAGAAATTGAAGAAAGTTTTGATAAAACTTTGAATTTGAATTTGAATAAAAAAGAAAGTTATTTTAAAAGGAAATTTGGGGCTAATACTCAAGGAGAGGCCCAGATGATCTCTTTTGAAAAGGCAATGATCGCGTCGTAGTTTTGAAAACCACAGAGGGACATATACAATGACTGAGGCCCAAATTATTGTATTTTACAAAGAGGATGGGTCTTACACTCTATTAGAGGTCCAAAAGTTTATTTTTATACAAGATATGGGACTTATAGCTCAAGGAGAGACCCAGATGAAAAACAGCGATCACACCATTTATTTTGAAAATTGTGTAGGGACTTATACAATGACTGAGGCCCAAATTATTTATGTACAAAGGGGGTTGGGTCTTACACTCTATTAGAGGCCCAAAATTGTTTAAAAAGAAGAAATATGGGGCTTACAACTCAAGGGGAGGCCCATATGAAATTTGTTTTAAAAATGGCGATCGCGCCGAGATTTTTAAAATCATATCGGGACTTATACAATGACTAAGACCCAAATTTATTTATTTACAAAGGGATGAGACTTACACTCTACCAAGAGGCGCAAAAAATAATTTGAAAAGTGTTTGAAAAATTAAAATTAAGAGAAACCCTAATTTTAATTAAAAAATATAGTTTTTTTTAAGGAAATTAAATATAAAATGATACAAAATATCAAATATATTCAAAAACAAGTTGTCAACTTTAAAAAATATTTTGAAAAATCATGTTTAATCACATGAAAGCTGGAAATCCAATTGGTTTTGAAAAATCAAGGTGAGAATTTCTTTTAAAAATGTTTAAAAACAAATTAAATTAAATTAAATTAAAAAAAAAAAGACTATATTAAATAAATAATATAAATGTGATTTTTTTTGTAGAATAAAATAATTCAACATTTTTGTGACTTTTTAAAAAAAGAACCAATCAAAAATGATAAAAAAAAGAGAGAGAAATTAATTTTTGAAATCAATTAATAAAACATAAAAATTCAAAAATTCAAATATTTAAAAAATGGCGCCAAGAACACATGTTCTTGCTCGCGCGTGTTCTTCTTCCCCAGATATGTAAAACCTCTCATATCTCTCTGATTACTCAATGGTTTTGACTTTTGTAAACATGAAACTTGCTCGTTTTTGAACAAGGATTCCAATGGTACCAATTAATTGCATTTATATTAAGTGTGGAGTGAGAAATCAAATGATGAATTCAAGAACCCTAATTTATGCAAGAACACTATGAAATCCTATACACGATTCATACATAGCAATTGATTAAGGGGAATTACTCTACATAAGTGCAGAAACATATTTGTAACTTGAAAACACATTTATGATGCATTGTTTATAGAGTTTGAGAGTGTCAGGCTTACCTCTTGCAAGAAGAATTCAAATTCTATGTTGGAGGTGTTACAGATGTTGTGTAATGATCTGGACAGCTTCAATGGACCTCAAGTAATGTGTTTGAAAGCTTGGAATTAATTGAATCAGCTTGGAACTTGTTGTGGCACCTCAACCGCAAATAGGCCAAAAAGCTTGAGTAAATGGGGGGTGACTTTAAGATTCTAATGTTCCAGATGAGTTTTAAGGTTATGGATCACTCATATATGATGTATGTGAGGTGCTGGCATGATTGGTTTTGATTGAATTGCTCTCAAATTGAAAATTCGATAGTGACATGAAAGAGAAGCAAAATCTGGTTTTTTTAGTGAGATTTGGAGGAAAGCATGTATTGCTATGCTTTAGTGTACTTAAATTGATCAGAAAGAGGCTCTATTTATAGTAGAGCAAGTTTGTTTTTGGAGTAATAGTGATTGGAGGCTGGACCACTCCAATATCCATTGAACTTTGTCATGTAGTCAAAGTCTCCTCTAGCCATTAACTTGAGTCAATCTTGCAGACTATGAGTCTTCTGTTGTAGGGATAAGGCTTGACTCATTTGGTTGATCATGGATTGATACATGCCAGCTCTATGCATCCTTTGAATGCCTCATGACAAAATTGGAGTTTTTGGATTTTGAACTTTGAATGTCACATGCCAAATGATGAGGTTTTTGACTTGCAAGGCTCTATGGTGTTGTAGCTCTGCAGAGATAATGTCATTGCACTTTAGAAACTTGTCTTGTATGGTGACAAGGCTTTCCAAGTCATGGAAATGACAAAATCATGTGGCAAGTACAAGACTGTCTTGTAAAACCAGTCTTAGAGGTGTCATGTTTCCATGCTTGTAACTCCGTACTCAAGTTGAATTAGGATGAGTTCTGGTACTCTTTGGAAAGCTTGTATATCCTACTTTAACTTTTATGTCCAACATTGGTCTTGACTCAATTTGGATCATGGTGAAAATGGCCTCAAAGTTGGTGAAAACCCAAAATAGATTCTATCCAAAATTTTCACTAAGTGTTGGAAAAAGTGGTCATTTTCTTGTTTTTGTGATTTTGATCAATCCATAACTCAAAATCCACGAGGATTTGGAATCTGATGTAGTTGACAATTTTGAAGTATGTAATGAGAGCTTTCATTTGACCTTTGGATGGAAGAAAATGGCTTTGTGGTTTAGGAGTTATGACCTTGCAAAGTTGGTACCAAATCACTTTTCTTCCATAACTTAGAAAATTTTAAGTTTCTCAAGGTTGCCCCTTTTTTAAGTAATCTCACTTTTCTTGATTTTTCTTGATGGACGATGATCCAAACCATGAATTAACATTGTTTTAGACTTAGGGAAGCCTTGATTGTCAAGAAATTCAAAAAGTCAAACTTGGTTTTTTGGCACAGTTGACTTTTTGTCAGATGAATTCCAAATTATGTGATCCTCTATGAAATCAAGTCCTTGACCTAATTCAAACCTAATGGATGTATTCCTTAGGTGTTATTGAGTGTCTTGAATCATGTCCCAAGGTTTGGGAACATGTCTTGGTCAAAAGTCAAAGATACAGTTGACTTTTCATCAGGAAACCCTAATTGGTCCAGATGAATTTGAATCCTTGCATTTCTTGTGAACCAAGTTCTTTGATTAAATCCAACCTTGTGAATGGATTAATATGATTTATTGGAGGTCTTAAAAACACTTCTTGAGGTCTTGGCTCATGTCTTGCTCCAAAAGTCAACTTAGGGGTGAATTAGGTCAAGAAACCCTAATTCCTGATTTTTTATGAATGCATCCCCTGAGGCTATTTTGACTCATTGATTGGGTTCATGTGGTCCCTTTGAGATTTTTGACTCATGTTTTGAAGTATTGGCTCGTGCCCAGATGGAAATTTTCATCTGGAGGCCTTGGTCGACCAAAACCCTAATTTGGTGACACTGACGATCTTGAGGCTTAATCCACTTGGAATGTTACAACCTTTTGCTTGATTCTTGATGTGGGAGACCTCTTGATCCTTTATGGGTTTTTAAGAGGCTAGACAAGTTGAAGATCATGTCCATTCTTGATTGATCCTTTGTCTGAGTGCTCTGAGAGGGCTCAAAACCCTAATTCTTGGTTGGAGTAAATGCTCAACAATCCTTGAGAAGATTGATGAGGTATGATGTTACATCCATATTGTGGTGATGATTTCCACAATGATGGGAAATCTCGTGGTCAAAATTTGGGGTATGACAGTATGCATCCATACATTCATACATTCATTCAAACATCATTTTTCTAAAACAAATTTTTTCAAGGAACTTAAAACCTTTATGGAAAATATCATAGGTTTTAAACATGGATTTTGGGAAAAGAAATACCAAGAAGTACAACTTCAAGGATCCTGATACAACAGAATTGAGAAAGTTAGGTCGTATGGTTTCTTGTGCAGATAATTTCAGAAGAAGTTATGGAGGACTCTTAAGTGTCCTAAAGTCCAATGTTGAAAAAGGGATTCTTGACACCCTTGTCCAATTCTATGATCCTCTCTACCACTGTTTCACATTCCCAGATTATCAACTTACACCCACTTTGGAGGAGTATTCATATTGGATTGGTTTTCTAGTACTAAACAAGATCCCTTTTAATGGCTCAGAGGAAATTCCTAAGTACTCAGTTATTGCAAAGGCCCTTCATTTGGAAACTTCAGATGTGAAAGACAACTTCACTTCCAAGTAAGGAATCAAAGGTTTAACTTCCAAATTCCTGATAGAGAAAGCTACAGAGCTGGCTAGAGCTAATAGTATATGTGCCATTGAAGCTATCTTTGCACTACTCATCTATGGTCTTGACTATTTCCAAATATCAACCACTATGTTGATCTTAATGCCATCATGATATTTTTGAGTGGTAACTCAGTACCTACTTTACTTGGGGACACTTACCATTCAATTCATCATAAGACTATGAAGGGTGGTGGAACAATCATATGTTGTGCACCTTTGTTGTACAGATGGTTCAAGTCATACTTGCCAAGAAACAGACTCTTTGTTTGAAATCCTGACAAGCTCAGATGGTCTCAAAGTCTTATGTCTCTCACTCATACTAATATGAATTGGAATGACCCAACTTATGACAATGGAGTTTAATATGGACAATTTTGGAGAATTTCCCAATTTTCTTGGTATACATGGAGGAATTAACTACAACCCCGCTTTTGCAAGACATCAGTTTGGGTACCCCATGAAAGATAGACCTAGCAGTCTTTTAGTGTCAGGTTTCTTCTACTTCAATGAGGGTGGAAATCCAGATTTGAGAAAAACAGTTATAAAGGTTTGGCACACTATTTATAAAAGAGCAAAGATCAACTGGAAAATAAAGATTGTGTTGCTTTCAAACCCTACACTCAGTGGGTCAATGCAAGGGCTTGTGAGCTCAAGATGCCTTATCCTCTTGAGAAACCTTCACAACCTTTCATTGATTTATCCTCTACCAGCTCTATTGAGAAAAGGGAAGAATATCAAGAGCTCTTAACCCAGATGAAGCTGGAAAGAGACACTTGGGAAGACAAGTTCCATAATGCGAGGACTGAGAGCAGAGAGTTAAAGAGGTAACTGAAAGTAAAAGACGACTTGATATAAATCTTGGAGCAATATGCTGTAGAGAGACAAGAAGAATAGGAGAATTTTATTTTTCTCTGGTCATATTCCTTCTACCTCAGGTGCTTGGAAAAAGATCGTCGATCAGCTTACAATAGAAAATACACAACTAAAGAGGAAGAAGAAGAAGCAACAACATGGGGTTGGATCTTCATCAACAAAATTCCCTTAAAGCCCACATGCTTTACCTTTGTCATCTTTGTTCCAGGACTTTTTGAAGTTGTACTTCCATTAATGTAATCCTTTGAATACATTAAATAAAATAAGATCTTTTGCAGTTATCCTGAGTGTTCTCATTTCTTATAATATTTACGACATAATTGTTAAAGTTCCTTGTAAAACAAAGTCATTTGCATTTTTCACATTATCATGTAAGCATTTTGTATTTTTTACCAAAAACTTACACATGTTCTCACTTTGAAGCCAAACTGTCTCGTTCATATAATACTCGGGCCAGTCGTCGGAAAAAGATGGACGGACTTGAGCAAGAAAATAGAGAACTTAGAGATGAAGTTACTACTCTAACGGACAATATAGATAGGCTCAGTAACATGGTAGAATCATTGACGACTACTCAAAATCAACCGTCAACTCCAATGCAAAGGACTGCCATCTCAGAAATCGTCATCGCACCCGTCACATCTGTTGGCATGCCACAATATTCCATGCCTCCTGGTTTTCCTTGGGGCATGCCTTTCAACTTTTTAACAGAGGGTTACAAACCTCCGGTCCCTGAAGCTTCAAAGGTCTCAGCAATCATGACAGTACCACCTTCTGTGATACATACCACTCCATACATTGAAGAATGGATCTTTCATGCTCCTCCAAGTGAAACTATGGGAGTAGATGATAGGTGGGATGAATTCTAAGATAGGTTCTCAAATATGCAGAAAGAGATTAAGGCTCTCAAAGGACAAGACTTATTTGGGAAAAATGCAGCTGACCTATTCCTAGTTCCAAATGTTAAGATACCGCTTAAATTCAAAGTACCTGAATTTGAAAAGTACAAGGGGAATTCTTACCCACGAAGCCATAAGGTTATGTATGCACGAAAGATGTCCACAAAAACAGACAATCAGTAGCTACAAATTCACTACTTTCAGGATAGTCTAACCGGTGCCGCACTCAAATGGTACATGGGATTAGACAGTGCAAAGATTCAAACTTTTGGCGATCTTGGCGAAGCCTTCGTGAAACAATACAAGTACAACCTGGATATGGCTCTTGACCATGTCATACCCCAAATTTTGACCACTAAGATTTCCCATCATTGTGCAAATCATCATCACAATATGGATGTACCTTCATGCCTCATCAATCTCCTCAAAGATGGGTGAGCATTCACTACGGTCAAAGGATTAGGGTTTCTAGCCCTCTGAGAGCAGTTAGATAAAGGATTAGTCAAGGAATGACATGATCTTCAACTTATCTAGCCTCTCAAACACCCACAAAGGATCAAGAGGACTCCCACATCAAGAATCAAGCACAAAGTTGCAACATTCCATGTGGATCAAGCCTCAAGATCGCCAGTGTCACCAAATTAGGGTTTTGGTCGACCAGGGCCTCCAGGTGGAAATTTTCCTTTGGGCATGAGCCAAAGCTTCAAAACATAACTCAAGATACTCTAAGGGACCTCATGGACCCAATCATCAAGTCAATTTAGCCTGAAGGGATGCATTCATCAAAAATCAGGAATTAGGGTTTCTTGACCTAATTCACCCCTAAGTTAACTTTTGGGACAAGACATGAGCCAAAATCTCAAGACATGATTTGAGGGTCTCTAATACACTACATTGATCCATTTATAACAATGGATTGATCCAAGAAGCTTGGTTCACAAGTTTCAATTTCACCAGGACCACAATTAGGGTTTTGAGGAAAAAGTCAACTGTGCCTTTGACTTTGGACCAAGAAATGCTCCCAAACTTTGGGACATAAGTCAATACACCCTATAACACCTATGGAATCCATCCATTAAGTTTGATTTAGGTCAAGGACTTGATTTCATAGAGGATCGCACAGTTTGAATTTCATCTACTAGAAAAGTCGACTGTACCAAAAAGTCAAAGTTTGACTTTTTTGTTTTTTGGTCCATTATGGTTCCTTAACCCTAAAATGATATTAATGTGTGATTGGAATCATCATTCATCAAGAAAAACCAAAGAAAATGGGTTAACTTGTAAAAGGGGTAACCATAAGAAACTTAGAAATTTTCTAAGTTATGGAACAAAGTGGCTAGGGTACCAACTTCCAAGGATCATAACTTGTGATCCAAGCAACCATTTTGGCTGATCCAAAGCTGGATTTGTAGCTCTCATGGCATATTTTAAAAGTGTCAACTACACCTCATTCCAATTCCTCATAGATTTTAAGTTATGATTGGATCAAAATGGTTGAAAACATGAAAATCACATTTTTCCAACACTTAGTGAAATTTTCACTAAGTCAGAATCTGCCTTATTTTTTTCCAAAAGTAGAGGCATTTTTCATTGTAATTCAAGTTGGATCAAAACCAAAGTTGGATATCATGTTGAAATAGGATATGTCAGCTCTCCAAAATGTCCAAGAACTCCCTCAAATTCCATCTGAGCTAGGAGATATGACAGCTGCAATATGCCTTGATGCAAACTGTCTTGCAAGGCAGATTTGTGCATTATGGCTCGATTTGCTCAATTTGTACAAATGAAAAACAAGTTTATCCATCTGCACACCTCATGGGGAGACCAAGGAGGGACAAACACTGATCCATAAGCCTCCCAAGTCTTTGGAACTACAAGTAGCATGCCAAACCTAAAAAGCCTAAAGGAGGCCAAGACTCCAATTTTGTTTTGGAACATTTAATGGATGCTTAGAGGTGGCATGTATCAAAGCAAATATGAACACTTCAGTTATACCTTATCCTTGAATCTGAGAACCATAGGTCTGTGCTCTAATCTCAAGTCAATGGCTAGAGGAGACTTGAGATTCCAAAGTTATCCAATTGGCCAAAGGCCTGCTGCAGTTGCCATTCCCTATTCCTTGCAAAACAAACTTGACACACTATAAATAGACCTCATTTTTGATCAGTTTGAGTACACCAAAGGCCTACAACACTTGCCTTTCTCAAAATCATCCTCTCACTCTCAAAAATGCCTTTCTTAGCAAGTCACTATCAAATTTTCCAGTAGAGAGCAATTCCACTCAAACCAATTGCTCTAACACCTCATATACATCATACCTGAGCCGATCAAACCACTTCCAGCCATCTGGAACACCAAAATCATAGACCTCAAAATCCACTTGGAGCCTATAATCAATCAACACACCATGAAGTGATCCAGCCATCTCCAAGCAGGTCCAATCATTCAAACACACTCCATATGGTGTAGGGAAGCTGTTCAGATCATCACAACTCATCTGTAACACCTCCAACTCAAAAATCAAATTGATCTTGCTGCCACGACCTTCAAGTAAGCCTAAAATTGGTCATCTCATGATTCATGCATATTTCCTCGCACAATAATTTTGTCATATGTTCATAATCATGCATGGAATGTTTCCCCTCAATTACTTGCTTTGTTTGAATCGTGTATCAAATTTCTGAGCCTTCATGCACAATTTAGGGTTCTTGAGGTTTTGTCTTGATTTCTTATTCCATGCGTAAAATAAATGCAATTGAAGACCATAGATATGATCGTGAGGTGAAAACGAGCGGATTGATATGTGGATTGTGTGATTTCATCAAGTATTCGGTGAGATTGATGAGAAAATGCAAATCTGGGCAAAACTCAGAACACGCGCGTGTTCTTGGTTGTTCTTGGCGCCCTTTTTCAAAATTCAAATATTTGAATTTTTGTGATTTTATTTAATTGATTCAAAAATTAATTTCTCTCTGAATTTTAATGATTTTGAGTTGATTCTTTTTTTAGTAATTCACAAAAATGTTAAAATATTTTATTTTACAAGAATTTCCCAAAAATATTATTTATTTCATATACTTGATATTTTTGCAAAGAATTAATCTTTTATTTGGTTTTAACATTTAAAATATTTTTTCCTCCTTGATTTCCCAAACTTAATTGGTTTCCAATCATTTTGTGGATAAAAACTTGATTTTTGAAACATTGATCCAACATCACCACTCATTTTTCACATGTTTTCAATAATTTTTAAACAAAATTAATTCCATTTTAAACAAAATTAGGGTTTTGATTAATTCCACCCTCATCAATCTTTTTTCACACTCATGGGCCTCTAATAGAATGTAAGACCCATCCCTTGTAAATACAAAACCTTTTTGGGCCTCAGACATTGTATAAGTCCCACTGTATTTTCAAAATTCACGGCGCGGTCGTCGCCTTAAAAAACAAAATCATATTGGGCCTACCCTCATGTTGTAAGTCCCATTTTTTTTCTTTAAACCATCTTTGGGCCTCTTGAGAGAGTGTAAGTCCCATCCCATTTGTAAATAACACCTTTTTTTGGGCCTCAGACATTGCATAAGTCCCACGGTATTTCCAAAAGTTTGGCGCGATCGTCGTCCTTGTTAACAAAACCAATTGGGCTTCTCCTTGAGCTATAAGACTCATCTTTATTTATTTTCAAATTTTTTGGGCCTCTAATAGAGTGTAATACCCAACCTCTCTTGGAAACCAAAATAATTTGGGCCTCATTCATTGTATAAGACCCACCACTTGTACAAAAATAAACTTTGGGCCTCTAGTAGAGTGTAAGACCCAATCCCCTTTTAATCCATTTTTTTAATAAAACAATATTGGGCCTACCCTCGTGTTGTAAGTCCCATTTCTTTTTTTTTAAATAACCTTTGGGCCTCTCCTTGAGTATAAGCCCCAACAATCTTATCAAAACGATTCCTCTTTTGATTCAGATTCGAATATACAGTTGTTATCAAAACTTTCTTTAATTTCTTTGAATAACTAACATTACAGCCTGGAATCTCACACACCTGTAAGTTTTATCCGCTTTCACTTACTTGCTTTAATATATATATATATATATATATATATATATATATATATATATATATATATATATATATATATATATTACTGTATTGTGGGAAGCTGCGCATGGTTAGTCTTCTTTCATTCTTTTAAATACATGGCATATATATACTGTATTGTGGGAAGCTGCGCATGGTTAGTCTTCTTTCATACTCTTTTAAATACTTGTCATATATCAACTGTATATATACTAGTATAGTTATTTAGAGTTTTCCCCGGCAATTAGGTCTAGAACTAAGTAAAGCCTGTTGGTCACTCTAAAATACAGACAAAACTAGATCCCCATAGGATTTCCAGATACAATCTTTCCTTCTCTTAGGCTTAAACAATACGAAACAAAGAGAAAGGCAGTATTCTTCGTGAACCTTTTCTCAGACTGTCACCCCTAGAAATTGTCAAAGAAATTCTACTTCCTAGAGTTGATCTATTCTCGATGAATAGCATCTCTTGAATTTCTTCAAACCTTAGAACTTTCACTAAATGATCTATTCTCGGTGAATAGCATTTCTTGAACTTTTCTTGGTTTGGGACCCACAGGCTTCCTAAAAGCATCCCCACCTCCTCTTGGGCGTTGTACAAGGACCCTTCGGCTTCTTAGAAGTTCTCATGCCTTCTCTTGGGCTTAATACAAGGACCGTAAAGACCTCTTAAAGGTATAGGACAGAACTTAGTCATCCTTCGTTAGACCTGTCTTTCTAAAAAGAGTCAAAACTCTCAGACCAATTTTAGGGTTGATACTCATCCCTTCAAAGAGTCGGCCTCCTCTTGGGCATCATACAAAAGTTAAAACTCTTCCACACCATTAGACTTGGACTGTCTAAATACCCTTGAGTCTCAAATACATTCTCAAGTTCCCTACAAAACATAGGAGAAACCCCGAATCCTGGATTAAATCTCCAGCAAGAGTTAAAACTTGTGGGTTCTAAAACCCCGTCTCTCTCCTAAAAATTCCCCCAACGAGGGTGAAGTTATCATAACACTATCAGAGCCTCAAGGTTTCTGATCTATCAACTCTTCTGCATTCCCCTGCAAGAATTAATTCCCCATTTGGACCTGCCTCGGATCTCCAGAATCCCCTGCAGAAGTTTAGCATCCTCTTAGGCTTTGTATAATGATCCTTTCCTCAACCAAGTCAGCCTCCTCTTGGGCATTGTACAATGATTCTCCCCAGCGGAGCTAACCTTTTCAGAATATCTTATTGAGTCGATCAATCCTCAAGACTCTCTTGTTGAGTCAATCACCATCTCAGACTCTCTTATTGAGTCAATCACCATTTCAATACTCTATTGTTGAGTAAATCCCTTTAGCCTCTGTCTCGGGATTTGAACGAGACAGATAAAAATACTCTCTTATTGAGTCCATAGCCTTCTCTTAGGCTTTGTATAATGATTTCCCCTAGCAGGAGTTAGCCTCCTCTCGAGTTGTGTAGATTGATTTCTCCAGCTTGTTCAGCCACGTCCTGGGCTTTGTACAGGACATGTAGAAGCACTCTCTTGTTGAGTCAAACCCTTTTAGCCTCTATCTTGGGCTTTATACGAGATATAAACCTTCATGAGTTCAGGATAAACATTTCCCCAACGAAGTCGATTCCTCCGAGCCTTCATTAGACTTTGAGGAATAAACTTCCAAGCCGAGTCAAACTCTTTTCCGCCTCTATCTTGGGCGTTGTACATGATAGATAATACTCTCCCGCGGAGTCAAAACCTTTTAGCCTCCGTCTTGGGCTTTGTACAAGACACCTAAAATATCCTCGGTCGAGTCGATTAAATTCTCATTTCAGCCTCTATCTTGGGCTTTGTACAAGACATATACAAAACTCCCCGACGGAGTCAAAAATCCCTTTTAGCCTCAATTTTGGGCTTTGTACAAGACAGAAAGAACATTTTCCCCGAAAAAGTCAAGCTTTTATCCTCCTCTTAGGCTTTGTATAAAGATATCCCAAAAGAGTCGGTCTCTTTTTTTGCCTCAATCTTGGGCTTTGTACGAGATACATATTTAAACGCTCTCTTGTTGAGTCAGTCATTCCCAGCCTCCTCTTAGGCTTTGTATAAGGACTTCCCTAGCGGAGTCAATCAACCTCTTCGCTTCAACCTTGGGCTTTGATTAAGGCACAAAAAAAATCAGCAATCCCCCTTTAGAGATGACAAATTCTCTTTCAGTTAAAACTTTTAGCCTCTGCCTTGGGCTTTGAACAAGACACCAAATATATTTTCCTCCCTTAGAATAGGAGGAACTACGATTGCTCTGATTTCCCTGTTTCATTTAAACGGGAATACGTAGGCATAAGATTACGAAATCTTAGCGAACATACTAATCAAAAACCCTAGGTCCCGTACCTTCACACATCAATCAAAACTCATGTCCACTACCTTACCAAAAACATCGGGAAGAACCCGAACATCATCAAAAACTTACTCTCCCTGTCACACTTTCCCAACCCATTACCAGATAAACACCATCAATTACAAAGCGAAACCCTAAAGCTAATATCTTGTGGATAACCACATATAGGATGGGTAATTGACAACTACCCATTGTATAACCTGACCCCGGACCCCCAATCTCTTTTAAGCGTTTGTTAAACATTCACGTGCAAGGTTAGTTTTAGATAGCTTCCATTTCCCTTCCAGCTTCATGGGATAAATAAGAAATCAGAAAGTAGCACCCTTTCTCCTCGAGGAGGAAAACCCAAACTTCAGTGATAAGGTGGTCGCGTCACTGACAAAAATCGCTCGCTACAGGAAAATGGTGACTCTGCTGGGGAGAATCATTGTTTGATCTATTTTACCTTAGTCATCATCGTCCTTATTTTCCACAGGAAAATGGCGACTCTGCAGGGGAGAATCATTGTCTGTTAGGGACTAGGATTATTATAGCTCTTAAGAGGTCTAGGATGTTAGTTTTAGGAATAAATATATATATATATATATCGCTTTTCCTAATTGATATTCGTGTTTATTTTTCTGCTAATGGGACTGCGGGTGATGCCGCATCTGGAAAGATTGAGTATACACCTAAGATATGTGATGGCACTAGACGGGTAATCTTACAGGGAGTGACTCCCAAATAAGAGATCTCGGTCGACCATTGAATCAGTGGAGATGCCCGTTGCAGATTCAATTCCTATACGACTTCGATTATTGAAAGCAGATTGTTCGATTGGGTTATCTGAGAAGCTGAGGATTTTAGTAGACTGCGACCATGTTACTATTTTGTAGTACGGAAGCTATCGGAAATAGTTGTCACGCGATACTACCCTCATTTGAGATTACTCTAAGATACACCAGCTCACTCGGATGATTCCAGCCTGCTGTTGCTATCCCAAGAGGGGTCAATGATTTTGAGGACAGGTACAAAAAATCACCAGTATAACCTTTGGGGATGGGTAGAGCCTTGACTTCATGACCCCGAACCTTTGACCCCATGTTTTTTCTATGTTTTTGTGTGTTGCATCCATGCATTCATCTAAAAAACATTAAAACAAAGAAAAATTTTCTCTTCTAGTCTCTCTTTTTCAAATTAAACTAAGACAATGATTGCAAATGTCAGAGAAAAAGATTGCGCTATGGATTTCGGTAGAAGGAAGACTCACAAGTACACCTTCAAGGTTCCAAAATTAGAGGATTTAAGAGGTTTGGCGAGGATGATCACCAGCCCTGATGCTTTTAGAGCTAAGTACGGAGGACTGTTGTCTCTGTTAAGGGTCCATGTAATTGAAGGAATCCTGGCTACGCTCATTCAGTTCTACAATCCGGTTTATCACTGTTTCACATTCCCAGATTATCAGCTAGCCCCAACACTAGAGGAGTACTCTCACCTAACTGATTTACCTATCACTGATCACGCTCCCTTTTCTGGACTGGAAGAAATTCCAAAGGATCAAACCATTGCAAGAGCAATCTATTTGGACGAGTCAGAAGTTAGGACTCACATGACCATAAAGGGTGGAATCCAAGGTTTACCAGCTCAGTTTTTGATAAAGAAAGCCCTGTACTTTGCTAGTATAGGGAACGTGACTGCTTTCGAGAGCATCTTTGTTTTGCTCACCTACGGGTTAATTTTGTTTCCCAACATTGATAACTTTGTTGATATCAATGCCATTAAGATTTTTCTGATTGGAAACCATGTACCGACCTTGCTCGCAGATGCTTATCATTTTGTACACTTAAGGAATTTGTATAGCGGTGGAATGATCACATGTTGTGTACTCCTGCTATATAAATGGTTCACTTCCCATTTGCCAAAGTCTGCCGCATTTTGGGATCATAAGAGTACTCTACGTTGGTCATAGAGAATCATGTCTCTTACCAACTCTGACATCGATCGGTACATTCGAATCTATGACGGGATCAGAATCATTGACCGTTGTGGAAACTTCCCTAATGTACCCCTCTTAGGAACTAAAGGAGGAATCAATTATCATCTAGTTTTAGTACGTCGTCAATTCAGATACCCGATGAGGCATGTTCCGCGTAATGCTCATCTGGAAGGTCTTTTCTTCAAGGAAGGAGAAAATGACAGGGCACTAAAGACGGAAATAGTGCATGCTTGGAAACATGTTCATAGGAAAGGAAGAAAGTCTCTAGGAAAACCGGACTGTGTCTCGATGGAACCTTATCTCCACTGGGTACAAACTAGAGCTCTCAAGCTGAGAATGCCTTATCCTCATCAAGAAGTTCTTCCGTTAAAGGAATCTGTCCTTTATTTCATGTCTGATACGGAAAAACTTCAGGTTACTCTCAACAAAGTTCAACAGGAGAGGAAATCTTGGAAGAACAAGTACCGCATTCTTAATGTGGAGTGTAAGAAAATACAACAACTATTAAAAGAAAAAGATGCTCTAATCGAGATTTTAGAGCAACATGCTGTAGAAAATCAAGAAGACCAGAGGAACTTGCTCGCTCCTTTCACTTGGCAAAGGAATGACAACCCGACAAAGGCCCAAGGGCCCCGATCGAAGAAGAGGAAAGTACCAGAACCAGCACCTGAGCTCTCCTCAGAGAGGACTCGGGACCCATAAGTTTAGATTTCCTTTGTAATTACTGTATTTCCATTTCCGCAATCTTTGAATTCAATAAAACAGGGTTACCCCACTGTGTGATATTTACAATCCAATTGTCAAAGTTTCTTTTGATTAAACAAAAAATAACTAAATATAATCATTGCATATCATTCATCATTCTCACATAAACGCATTCTTCTTCTCTACGAATATCACGTTTGTGTCTCGATTCTAGAGTCAAACTGTCTCATTCGTACAATACTCGGGCCTGTCAACAAAAGAAAATGGATAATCTCGAGGAAGAGAACAGAGAGCTGAGAGAAGAAATCGACGCTCTGAGAGAGGATCTGAGGAAACTTCACAGTGACATGCAAGCTCTGGCAGCATCTCAGATATAACAGACTGTGATCTCAGAGATCACATCAACGCCTATAGTGGAAAAGATTGATCATTGGTACAACATGCCTAAAGATCGTCCCTGGGGCATGCCTATCAACTATATCCCGGAAGGATATATTCCGCCGATCTCGGAAGATCCGGAAACTACAGTAGGAGCCGTTGGGCCTGAAGGTTACAAACTTCGGGAAAGCGAAGATGCCAGGGGCATGACAACAACTCCTGAAGGTTACAAACTTCGGGAGGCGCCAAGAGTCACTGCCGTAATGACTATACCACCACCTGTGGTACACACTGTCCCAGAAGGATAGATTCCACAAATACCTTCTGGTGGAAACGAAAATATGGACAACAGAATGAAGGAATTCCATGAACAGTTCCTGGAAATGCAGAAAGAACTGCAGGCCATTCGCTGTCAGGATCTATTCGGAAAAGACGCTGCAGACCTTTGTTTGGTCCCTAATGTGAAAGTTCCGCACAAGTTCAAGGTGCCCGAATTCGAAAAGTACAAGGGTAACTCTTGCCCTCAAAGTCACTTGGTGATGTACGCTCAGAGGATGTCAACTCAGACTGAGAACCAATAGCTAATGATCCATTACTTCCAAGATAGTTTAACCGGTGCCGCACTCAAATGGTACATGGGTTTAAACCGCATTAAGATCGTAACTTTCAGAGATCTTGGTGCTGCCTTTGTTCAACAGTATAAGTATAACCTGGACATGGCACCGGACAGAGATCAACTTAGAGCCATGTCGCAGAAGTATAAGGAAACCTTCAAGGAATATGGTCAGAGATGGCGTGAAATTGCCGCTCAGATTTATCCACCTCTTGAGGAAAAAGAGATGACAAAGATCTTCACGATGTACTCTTATTGAGGGCCAATCTAGTCAAGATGCATCGCAGACAGAGCGGATACGGTCACATACCATCTCACAATTATCACCAGTGTGATATCTGCTCTAAAGACAATCAAGGATGTTATGTGGTGCAATCAGCTCTACAGGAACAATTGGATCTCGGATGGATCCAAGAGCACCGAGTTCGTGGAGTCAACATGACTTATACGAATTCCAACATCATTCAAAACCACGACATCCGTGCGATGAATATCAACTTGGTGGCAATGCACTCAAAGCAAAGCCAGTATCATGATCTGCCACGGCACGATTACAATTCCTGTCTGACATGCTCGGTAAACAACCAGGGATGTTCTTTTATACAAGAGGCCCTCCAGTGTCAGGTTGATCTTGGGTGGATTCAGGACTACCATGATAGAGATCCTTATCAAGTCAACATGATTCAAATCTTTGATATTTGTTTAATGAATACCAGCTTGGTGGAGTTACACGCTACGCAAGTCCAGCTCGATTTTCTGACTTCACATGAGTATCAGAACTGTACAGTATGCCGTGAGAGCGACCAGGGATGCGCTCTCGTTAAAAGAACTTTGCAACACTTGTTAAACCACTGGTGGCTTCCGATCTATCTAGACGAAGACACGCAATAAGTCAGCATGATTAATGGGAACCCTACTAGACATCAAAGTCAGGATGTCCGATCAACGGAAATAGACCTAGTAAGGTTACACTGCATTCAGAGCGGACGTGGCCAGATGCCACCACACAACTACGAATGCTGTAGAGTCTGCTCGGAGAATAACCAAGGATGCTACCTCGTGCGAGCAGCCCTTCAGAGTCAGTTAGACCGTAAAGAGATCAACCGTGTCTAGGTTCTGGGTCAATCAATTTGATGCCTGACTATTTCACTGATCAAATCAAAGATGTTGTCGTAATCTCTGATCATGAGAGGACCAAAGATGTTTGTACCATAATCCCTCTGCTCGACGAATCAAGAATTCCTTTGGACAGTAGGAAAGTTCCCAACCAGGAACTGATTGAAATTACTTACAACAGTCAAAATAATCAAAAGGCTCCTGTAGTTATCTATCTGCCGGGACCAGTACCGTACGAGTCTGATAAGGCGATCCCTTACAAATACGGTGCTACAACAATTGAGAATGGAAAGGAAATTCCATTACCCTCCGTCGTGAATATTGAGACATCAGTCGAGTGACACGGAGCGGTCGAATCTTCAACCGAGGAGTTATAGAACCTAACAAGGAAGAGGAACCTCAAACCAAAGTTCCCATTCCACCAGTCGGGCAAACCAGTGATCCTGACCTTTCAAAAAACAATGATGAGATACTGAAGCTCATCCAAAGGAGTGAATACAACATTGTTGACCAACTATTGCAAACTCCTTCAAAAATCTCTATGTTGTCTCTTTTACTCAGTTCCAAAGACCACAGAGAGGCTCTACAGAAAGTCTTAGAGCAGGCCTTTGGGGAAAAGGATGTAACAATACGACAATTCAACAGCATCATCTCAAACATCACTTCCTACAACAACTTGGGATTTAGTGATGAGGAATTTCCAGAGGAAGGCAAAAGTCACAACATGGCACTCAATATTACAGTTAACTGCCAGGACAATGCTTTAGCCGGCGTACTGGTAGACACCGAATCGGCTCTAAATGTGATGCCAAAGTCTACTTTAATGCGACTATCATTTAAAGGATCTCCGATGAGAGGTAGTGAGGTCGCCGTCAAAGCATTTGACAGATCCCGAAAAATGGTTATTGGCGAAGTTGACCTTCCCATAACTATCGGTCCTCACACTTTCCAAGTCACTTTCCAGGTCATGGACATCCGGGCAGCATACAGGTGTTTATTAGGAAGACCTTGGATACACGAGGCTGGGGCAGTCACTTTGACACTTCACCAAAAGCTGAAGTTCGTCAAGAACAACCAACTCGTCACAGTCTATGGAGAACAAGCTTGATCGTGAGTAACCTATCATCGTCCACTTGAGTAGAACCCGAGGAGGTTGTTGGAACTCGGTTCCAGGCACTTTCGGTGAGCAAGGAGAATCAATCAGAAAAGGGAACCTCAATTTCCTCGTACAAAGATGCTCTCGAGGTGATCAAAAGTAACGATGCAAAAGGATGGGGACAACTTGTCATTCCTACTGATAACAAAACAAAGAAAGGCCTTGGTTTTTCTTCAAATTGTGCCCAGACATCTACTAACGATGAACGTTTTCATCTCTTTCAGGACTTCTTCCATAGTGGAGGTTTCCTTCACCCAGTGCCTCAAGAAGTACATACCATCAATGAGGGAGACTCTTCCGATACAGATGATGAATGTAAGTCCTATCTCAATGAGGACAGTTATATGTCTCAGGAAGAAGCGCCTACGCCATTCTGTTTCCCCACGCAGGGTCTGAGATATATACCAAGATCAGACGTCAAAATGATATACGGAGATTGTGATCTGGAAGGATGTCGCGCTCCACCAAACTCATTAGAGGAAGACACTCTGATGAAGGACAACTTTGGCCACGACTATTATGGCTCAATGGATGGCCTGCCTATCTGGCAACCGTACCCAGGAAACTCGGGGCAAGAAAATCAACCGAACGATGAATATCATCTGAGCATCATTGAGAAGAATACCCGCATCTCCACCATGTCATGGGATCAACACTCAGGGCGTTTAGAAAATATCCAGCACGACGATGAATTTGCAAAGCTTGCAGGACTAGAATTCATCAACTATACTTTTCCCGAGGTCAACGTCATCGAGAGAGATGACTCCTTCAGTTCTAAAGAAGTATGGGACACCTTAGGACAACCGAGTGGCAAATTTGACTTCTTGGTCAAGTACACCGCTCCTGAAAGTTCTCGCTTCAGGATCGAAGACATCCAGCCAACTGGATGGGGAGATCCACCTTAGAGCACAAACGCTATACAAGATACAACAGACGAGTTCGTCTACGACAACTCTGCCTGGGAGACAGATTCCAACGATCCTGCTCTACCAGAAATCAGCGTCATTTCTGAAGACAAATCAAGAAAGAAGATACCAAACTTTGTGATTCACCGAGGAGTTCGCCGCCAATGGGTTGTTGTCGATGTTCTGAAAGTCGTCCATAAGTCTAAGTAATTGCCATCTTTAACCTTTCACCATGCCCAGGTGAAACTGATGTTTTGATAGGGCTCACTTTCTGTAAATGTCCCTCTTCACTTTGTCCAAAGTGACAGAGCTTTGTTTTATATGGCTGTAGTTTCAAGAATCGACAAGATCATAAATAAAATAACGTTGTTTTGTAATTTCCGCATTAGTTGCTGTTTTCTCTTTTCGCTTTTTCAGAAAATGGTAATCCTAAAAAAAAACAACAAATAAAATTAAACAAGCAGTTTACCAAAGAAAATACACTACACACACTCTTGCATTCTCTCTATCTCTTCTAAAATCAATCATCACATCATGCAGATTGCTTGTTTTAAACCCCATTGAAACGTATGATCCAATGCCTTCTCCCAACTTTGAATTTCCGGTATTTGAGGCTGAAGAAGAAGATGACGAAGAAATTCCAGAAGAGATCTCCCGATTACTCAGACAAGAGGAAAGGTCTATTAAACCTCACAAAGAGCCGTTGGAAACAGTCAACTTGAGTTTAGAAGAGGAGAAAAAAGAAATCAAGATTGGGGCACTGCTCAGTCCGACTGTCAAAGAAAGTTTAACAAAGCTTCTCAAAGAGTTTCCCGATGTATTCGCTTGGTCCTATCAGGACATGCCAGGGTTGGATACGAGCATCGTGGAACATCATCTACCTTTAAGATTAGAATGTCTTCCAGTAAAACCAAAGTTGAGACGGACTCATCCAAACATGGCCATCAAAATCAAAGAGGAAGTACAGAAACAAATTAACGCAGGTTTCCTCGCCACATCAGAATATCCTCAATGGTTAGCCAACATAGTACCAGTTCTAAAATAGGACGGAAAAGTTAGAATGTGTGTAGACTACAGGGATCTGAACAAAGCCAGTCCGAAGGATGACTTTCCCTTACCGCACATTGACATGCTGGTAGACAGTACAACAAAATTCAAAGTATTCTCCTTCATGGATGGATTCTTGGGCTATAATAAGATAAAAATGGCGCTGAAAGACATGGAGAAAACTTCGTTCATTACCCCATGGGGTACCTTTTGTTACAAGGTAATGTCGTTCGGTTTGAAGAACGCCGGGGCAACCTATCGAAGGGCCATGACTACTCTGTTTCATGACATGATACACAAAGAAATCGAGGTATATGTCAATGATATGATTGCTAAATCTAAAACAGAAGAGGAGCATGTGACCCACCTGTCAAAACTATTCGAGCGTCTGAGAAAGTACAAACTCCGTTTGAATCCCAATAAGTGCACATTTGGTGTCCGCTCAGGAAAACTGCTAGGGTTCATCGTCAGCCAGAAAAGAATTGAGGTTGATCCTGACAAGGTCAAGGCCATTCAAGAAATACCTTCTCCAAAGACTGAAAAATAAGTCAGGGGATTCCTGGGACGTTTGAATTACATTTCCAGATTTATATTCCCCATGACCGTGACATACGCGCCAATCTTCAAATTACTCAAAAAGAATCAGGACTGCGTTTGGACAGAGGATTGTCAAACCGCCTTTGACAATATCAAGGAATACCTGTTGAACCCACCAATTCTATCACCTCCAGTGGAAGGGAGACCACTGATCATCTATTTAACAGTCTTGGAATACTCCATGGGTTGTGTACTTGGCCAACAAGACGAAACAAAAAGAAAAGAGTCTGTCATCTACTATTTGAGCAAGAAATTCACAGACTATGAAACTCGATACACTATGCTCGAGAAAACTTGTTGTGCCTCAGCCAAATGTCTTCGCCAGTATATGATTCGTCGCACAACTTGGTTAATTTCCGAAATGGATCCGATCAAGTACGTCTTTGAAAAACCTGCTCTTACGGGAAGGATTGCCCGTTGGCAGATGTTGTTGTCAGAATACGACATCGAGTACCATGCTCAAAAGCCGTTAAAGGAAGTATTTTAGTTGATCATTTGGCTCATCAACCGATTGACGATCAAGAATCAGTTGGATTTGACTTCCCAGACGAAGATGTCATGTACTTGAAAATGAAAGATTGCGATGAACCACTACCCAGTTAAGGGCCAGAACCAGGATCCCAATGGGGACTTATCTTTGACAGAGCTGTCAATCATTATGGAAACGGAATTGGGGCGATCATCATAACACCTCAGGGTACCCACATTCCTTTCACCGCCCGACTGACTTTCAAGTGCACAAACAACGAGGCCGAATATGAAGCTTGTATCATGGGTCTTGAAGAAGCGATTGACTTAAGGATCAAAAACTTGGATGTATATGGCAACTTAACCCAGGTTATCAATCGAATCAAAGGAGATTGGAGCACATACTAATCAGGACTAATTCCTTACAAAGATTACGCGAGAAGGTTATTGCCATTCTTCAACAGAATCGAGTTTCACCATATTCCTCGTGAAGAGAATCACATAGCTGATGCATTAGCCACTCTCTCTTCCATGATTAGTGTAGGTCAATGGAATGACATACCTAAGATTGACGTAATGCGCCTTGAACGGCCCACTTACATCTTCGCGATTGAAGTAGTCATAGATGATAAATCTTGGTATCATGATATCAAATGCTTCCTTCAAAAATAGGAATACCCATCTGGGGCATCCAGAAAAGATAGAAAGACCCTCATAAGATTGGAAGGCAACTTCTTCCTGAGCGGTGATACACTCTATAAGAGAAACTTCGACATGGTCTTGCTCCGATGCATAGATAGACCAGAAGCAAACATACTGGTGAAAGAGATTCACGAAGGATCCTTTGGCACTCATGCCAATGGACATATAATGGCGAGAAAAATCCTAAGAGCAGGGTACTACTGGTTGACCATGGAATCTGATTGCTACAAGTACATGAGAAGGTGTCACAAGTGTCAGATATACTCAGACAAAATCCATGTACCACCAACACATCTCAAAGTTCTTTCTTCCCAATGGCCTTTTTCTATATGGGGAATCGACATGATTGGCATAATCGAACCCAAGGCTTCAAAGGGACTGTAGCGAGCGATTTTTGTCGGTGACGCGACCACCTTATCGCTGAAGTTTGGGTTTTCCTCCTCAAGGAGAAAGGGGTGCTACTTTCTGATTTCTTATTTATCCCATGAAGCTGGAAGGGAAAGGGAAGCTATCTAAAACTAACCTTGCATGCGAATGTTTAACTGAACAAACGCTTTAAGAGATTTGAGGAGTCGGGGTCAGGTTATACAATGGGTAGTTGTCAATTATCCATCCTATATGTGGTTATCCACAGGATATTAGCATTAGGTTTCGCTTTTGTAATTGATGGTGTTTATCTGCTGATGGGTTGGGAAAGTTTCTTGGGAAAGATGAGAGAGTGAGTTTTGTTTATGTTTTTGGTAAGGTACTGGACCTAAGTTTTGATTGATTTGAAGGTACTGGACCTAGAGTTTTTATTAGTATGCTGGCTAAGATTTCACAATCTTATGCCTACGTATTCCTGTTTAAACAAAACAGGGAAATCAGAGCAATCGTAGTTCCCCCTATTCTATGGGAGGAAAAAGATATTTTGGTGTCTTGTTCAAAGCCCAAGATATGAAGCTAAAGGTGATTTGTATCTTGTTCAAAGCCCAAGATATGAAGCTAAAGGGTTTTGGCTGAGAGAGAATTTGTCATTTCTAAAGAGGATTTATTGATTTTTGTATGCATTGATCAAAGCACCAGTTTGATGCTAAGAGGTTGATTGACCCAGCTGGGGGATTTCTTTATATAAAGCCTAAGAGGAGGCTGGATAAGACCGACTCAACAAGAGAGTGTATATATTGGTGTCTTGTACAAAGCCCAAGATGGAGGTGAAAAAGAGACGGACTCTTTGGGGATATCATTATACAAAGCCTAAGAGGAGGCTAAAAGTTTGACTTCTCCGAGGAAAATGTTCTGTCTGTTATGTACAAAGCCCAAGATTGAGGCTAAAAGGGCTTTGACTCTACTTAAAGGGAATTCAATTCTCAAAGCTTTAAAGGAAGCTAAGGAGAATGGACTTCATTGGGGAAATGCTTATACAGAGCTTTTTGACTCCATTGGGGAGAATTTGTATGTGTCTTGTACAAAGCCCAAGACGGAGGCTGAAATGGGAAATTTATCTGACTCTGGTGAGGATATTTTACGTGTCTTGTACAAAGCCCGAGACGGAGGCTAAAAGGGTTTAACTCTGTTGGAGAGTATCATCTGTCTTGTACAAAGCCCAAGATTGAGGCTACAAGAGTTTGACTCAGCTTGGGGAAAATCATTCCTCAAAGCCTAGAGGAAGGCTAGGAGGAAGTGACTCTGCTAGATAAGATATATGTTCCAAGCTCAAGAGAAGGAGATTTATGTCTTGTACAAAGCCCAAGATAGAGGCTAAAAGGGTTTGACTCAACAAGAGAGTGTTTTATTTGTCTTGTACAAAGCCCAAGATTGAGGCTAGAAGGGATTTGACTCAACAAGAGAGTGCTTGTATGGACGTCTGCTGAGGACAATCATTATACAAAGCCTAAGAGGAGGCTAAAAGTGTTAACTCAACAAGAGAGTATTTTATCTGTCTTGCATAAAGCCCAAGACGGAGTCTGAAAAAGGTTGACTCAACAAGAGAGTCCAAAAAAAAGTGATTGACTCAGCAAGAGAGTCTGAAAGTTGATTGACTCAACAAGAGAGTCTTTTATACTCAACAAGAGAGTGATTTGCTATCTCGTACGAAGCCCGAGATTGAGGCTACAAGGAGGTTGACTTATCAAGAAAATCTTGAAAAGTGATGGACTGAATAAGAGAGTCTGAAAAGGTTAGCTCCGCCAGGGAGAATCATTGTACAAAGCCCAAGAGGAGGCTGACTTCGCCGAGGAAGGATCATTATACAAAGCCTAAGAGGAGGCTATCTTACTGCTGGGGATTATGGAGATCCCCAAGCAGGTCCAAGTGGGGAGTAAACTCTTGCAGAGGATTACCGAAGAGTTGAGGTATCAGATGCCTTGAGGTTTTGATCTGGGATAAGCTGACCCTGGTTGGGGAACTCTCATGAGAGAGACTGGGTTTCTGCTGGAGATTGATCCAGAGTGACCAGGGTTTCTACAGTGCTTGAGAATGTCTTTGAGACTCAAAAGGGGGTATAGACTGTCCGAGTCTACTGGTGTGAAGAGTTTTATCTTTTGTATGATGCCTCTAAGAGGAGGAAAAGGCATTAAGGGATGAGAATCAACCCTAAAGTGGCCTGAGGTCTGACACTGGGAAGACTACTCTAGCAAAGGATGAATAAGTTCTATCTTATGCCTTTAAGAGGTCGTCTGGGTCCTTGTATTAAGCCCAAGAGAAGGCATGGGAACTTTTAAGAAGCCAAAGGGTCCTTGTACAAAGCCCAAGAGGAGGCGGGGATGCTTTTAGGAAGCCTGTGGGTCCCCAAACCAAGAGAAGTTCAAGAAATGCAATTCACAGAGAAGAGATCATTCTAGGAAAGTTCGAGGGTTTGGAAGAAACTCAAGAGATGCTATTCACAGAGAATAGATCAACTCTGGGGAGTAGAATTTCTTTGACAATTTCTAAGGGTGACAGTCTGAGAAAAGGTTCACTGAGAATACTGCCTTTCTCTTTGTTCTATATTGTTTAACCCCAAGAGAAGGAAAGACTGTATCTGGAAATCCTATGGGGGTCTAGTTTTGTTTGTATTTAAGAGTGACAAACATGGCTTTACCTAGTTCTAGACTTAGTTGCCGGGGAAAACTCTAAATAACTATACTAGTATATATACAGTTGATATATGATGAGTATTTAAAAGGTATGAAAGAAGACTAACCATGCGCAGCTTCCCACAATACAGTTATGTATATGAAAGCAGATAAAAGAAAGCGGATAAACACTTACCCGTTGTAGAGCTTCCATGCTGTTTTGTTATTTGTTCAACAAAGAAACTAAAGAAAGTTTTGATGACAACTATATATTTGGATTCAAAATCAAAGGGGAAAGTATTTTGAACAGAGATTGGGGCTTACAACTTAAGGAGAGGCCCAAATTTTAACAGTGAGTGCACTGTTGTTTGAATTTGTATAGGGACTTATACAAGTGACTGAGGCCCAAAAAAGGTTTTTCGTACAAAGGGATGGGTCTTACACTCTCTTAAGAGGCCCAAAGAGTTTTGAAGAAAAGAAATGGGACTTATAACACGAGGGTAGGCCCAATTGAAAAAGTTTGAAAATGACGATTACGTCGGAATTTCTGAAACGGTATCGGGACTTATACAATACACTGAGGCCCAAAAATTATTTATGTACAAAGAGGTGGACTTACACTCTATCAAGAGGCCCAAAAGTGTTTTTAAGAAAAGGAATGGGACTTATAGCTCGAGGAGAGGCCCAAAGTTATTCATTTGAAAAATGGCGATCGCGCCGAGGTTTGAAAACACAGTGGGTCTTATACGATGACCGAGGCCCAAATTACTTTAGTTTTTAAAAGGGGTTGGGTTTTACACTCTATTAAAGGCCCAAAGAGTTTGAAAATGAATAAAGATGGGTCTTATAGCTCAAGGAGAAGCTCAGTTGATTTTGTTAAAAAGGCGACGATCGCGCCGAACTTTTTGAAAATATACAGAGAGACTTATACAATGCGTGAGGCCCAAAAAGGTATTATTTACAAAGGGGTTGGGTCTTACACTCTATTAGAGGCCCAAAAAGTTTGAAATATTGTTTGTATGATTAAAAATCAAAGAAACCCTAATTTTCACTTTTTAAAAATAATTTTTTAAAGAAAATTAATAAAAAATGATAAAAGTACCAAATAAGTTTAAATAAACCACTTGTGATTTTTGGTTAAGGTTTGAAAAATAAGGTTTTAATCACAAGATGATTTAAAACTCATTTGGTCTTGATTTTCAAGATGAATATTCATTTTTAAAATGTTTAAAACAATTAAAATGAATTTATTCACAAAAATAGCAACTATATTAAATAAATAATATAAATTTGATTTTTTTTTTGTCGAATAAAGTATTTTACTATTTTTGTGATTTTTCAGAAAAAGAATCAACCAAAAATGATTAAAATTGAATGAGAAATTAATTTTTCAAATCATTAATAAAAATAATATGAAAAATAATAAAAAGTGGAAAAAGTGATAAGAAAGAGGTCTGGGGCGAGGGGGATTCGAACCCCAGACCTTCCACTCGATAGTACACATAAACCAGTTGATCAACCACTGGGGCGCAATGCCAATTCATTTAATATATGGCAAAGGAAAATTATATAGTAAAACAAGTTCAATTTCTGAAGCATGGCGCCATGGCCATCTTCAACCTCAAGCTCAGATACGTGAAGGCCCATATCTCATTCATCTCTCAACCATTTCACAAGATCCAAATATGAAAATCATGCGTTTTCAGATGAGGAACACAATGGCAATACCCAATTTTATTGAAATCAAGTGAATCAAAACATAGTCTGATAAAACCTGAAGAACCCTAAAATTGGCATGAACTCAATGAAATCCTATACACGAATTGTAAACAACAATTGATTGAGGGGAAATGATCTACAAACAT
This sequence comes from Lathyrus tuberosus, assembly GCA_022829125.1. Lineage (NCBI taxonomy): Eukaryota > Viridiplantae > Streptophyta > Magnoliopsida > Fabales > Fabaceae > Lathyrus > Lathyrus tuberosus. The sequence continues at coordinate 12,857,555 of JALAZF010000146.1, forward strand.
CCATAATCACAATGGTAACAAGAAAACATGTTTATGATGCATGATTCACTGAGTTTGAGAGTTCAAGTTTTACCTCTGCAAGTGAGAATTGAATTTTGATTTGGAGGTGTTACAGATGAGTTCCAACGATTTGGATAGCTTCCTTGTACCTCAATGGATGTGTTTGAATGCTTAGGTTGATTGGAAAACCTCTGGATTGATCAACCTGATTCCTTTTGCAACAAGTCATGAGTTTTGTTACAGATGGGAGGTGAGTGTTCAGAAACCTTCCATATGTTATATGTGGCGTGTGTGAATCATTGGTTTGAGCTGCATTGGCCTCCAACTCAAAACATAATAGTGTTTTCTCAAGAATAATGAAATTTGGAGTTAAGGAGGGAATGAAAGAAAGCAATGTTGTAAGCTACTTTGGTGTGATTTGAATGATCAGTTAGGACCTCTATTTATAGTAGAGGAGTTGTGTTGAAGTGGTTCTCTTGAATCTCAGAGGATAAGGCCATGGTTCAATGGTCTTGGCTTGGCATAAATGTCTCTTGCACTAGGTGTAACAGCTGCCCCATATAGATCAGCTATGTATTGATTGATTCCACATTCCTCAGTCATTTTAATTGTTGTTTAATCAAAGAACTTGACTGAGGAGAGTGAGAATCTTGAAAGTGCACTATTCCACATTAATTCCCTTTGAATTCAAGGCATATATTCCAAAAACTCATCAATTCTCAACGATAAGCTCTTGGCATTTCAGTCCAAGTTTGTTGGTTGGATCAGATGCATTGTGATTAGATTGGATGAATTTGGCATAGTGATCCTTGTCTTTGAATCAGAAATCGTGGAAAGTAAGCAAACATGCAAACTGGTTTTCCCAAAACAGTTGCAGCAGCATGACTTTGAGTTGCTATATCTCTTGATTTCCATGGAGTTTTTTTCATGCTAATGGACCCTTTGGATTGCTAAGAATATGCACAACAACTTTGGTGTTTACACCTTGAATTGATTCATCTTGCAACTGTGTGAAAAAGTGCCCCAAGTTTTGGTGTTTCACTTGAAATCTGCCTTGGGCATAATTTTTCTAAGTGTTGGAAAAAGATGCATTTTCATGTTTTTAGTGATTTTGATCCAATCATAACTTGAAATCTGTGAGGAATTGGAATGAGGTGTAGTTAACACTTTTGAAGTATGTAATGAGAGCTACAAATCCAGCTTTGGATCATTCAAAATGGTTGCTTGGATCTCAAGTTATGATCCTTGGAAGTTGGTACCCTAGCCACTTTGTTCCATAACTTAGAAAAAATTCTAAGTTTTTATGGTTACCCCTTTTACAAGTTATCCCACTTTCTTTGATTTTTCTTGATGAATGATGATTCAAATCACACATTAACATTGTTTTAGTGTTAAAGAACCATAATTATGAAAAATCTCAAAAAAGTCAAACTTTGACTTTTTGTGCACAGTTGACTTTTTATCAGATGAATTCTAAACTGTGCGATCCTTTATGAAATCAAGTCCTTGACCTAAATCAAACTTGATGGATATGTTCCATAGGGGTTATAGGGTGTATTGAATCATGTCCCAAGGTTTGGGAGCATGTCTTGGTCAAAAGTCAAAGGTACAATTGACTTTTTCCTCAAAACCCTAATTGTTGTCCTAATGAAATTGAAACTTGTGGATCAAGCTTCTTGGATCAATCCATTGTTGAAATGGATCAATGTAGTGTATTGGAGTCCCTCAAATCATGTCTTGAGGTCTTGGGTCATGCTTTGTCCCAAAAGTCAACTTAGGGGTGAATTAGGTCAAGAAACCCTAATTCCTGATTTTTGGTGAATGCATCCCCTGAGGTCACCTTGACTTGATGATTGGGTCCATGAGGTCCCTTGGAGTATCTTGAGTTATACTTTGAAGCATTGGCTCATGCCCAGATGAAAATTTCCATCTGGAGGCCTCAGTCGACCAAAACCCTAATTTGGTGACACTGGCGATCTTGAGGCTTGATCCACCTGGAATGCTGCAACTTTGTGCTTGATTCTTGATGTGGGAGTCCTCTTGATCCCTTATGAATGTTTGAGAGGTTAGACAAGTTGAAGATCACGTCATTTCTTGATTGATCCTTTGTCTAAAAGCTCTGAAAGGGCTTGAAACCCTAATCTTTGATAGTAGTGAATGCCCAAACATCTATGAGGAGATTGATTGAGGCATGTTGGTACATCCATATTGTGATGATGATTAGTACAATGATGGGAAATCTTAGTGGTCAAAATTTGGGGTATGATAGATGCCCCTATTTAATCTTCTTGGACCCGAAGGTGTGAATGGCGAAGGTATTCGGGCATTCGGGGTGCAAGATGATTAAATATCGGAATACCCAAAATTTTGACAGTGGTTATGAATGGTAGTTTATGCATTCATCTTCTTTTGCTAAGCGTTGATACTTAGAAAAGTTAAAACTTCCCCTCGATCTTGGTTTCTTGCCAAGGAACTGGTCTTAGTTTTCTGATGCAAACTTCCCCTCGATCCTGGTTTCCTACCAAGGAACTGGTCTCAGTTTCTGATACAAACTTCCCCGCGATCCTGGTTTCCTACCAAGGAACCGGTCTCAGTTTCTGATACAAACTTCCTCGCGATCCTTGTTTCCTACCAAGGAACTGGTCTCAGTTTCTTTTGTCAATACCCTTTCTTGACAAGGGACGCTATTTGTAGCGGTTTTCCTCAAACTTCTCGCCGAATTTTCCTGGGGAGATGCCATTTGATGGAAAAATTTTGATGTCAGACTTGCTGGGGAACCCATTTGTCTGAGTTGTAGAGGTGTTCAAACTTCTCCGTTGTAGACGCCATTTGTTGGCTCTACTGGAGAAAACGAGTCTCTTGAGAGAGTGCTTTCTGTTTGGGGATGTTACATCATACTTTTCTTCGAAACCTTCTCGAAGAAATGCCATACAATGTACCCCAATTTTGAGGTGCTGCTAACTTCATTAACATTGATTTTCTGGAGAGAAGAATCAATGTGTTGTTGAGAGTCTTTGGTTGAGAGGCTTTCTCTGGAATTTTCCTTAACCCGGGAAAGCGAAGATATCATCTTCAATGGCGGAGAGTGATATTTGTCGAAAGTTTGCTTGTTTTTTCAGAGGTTCAAGTTATCAAAGTGGTCAAGGGCCTTCTCCATCCCAGAAATAAACTGGAGGAGAGATCGCTCAGATGAGGCATTTCCTGACGAGAAAATAACTGACAACTCAATTGAGAGGACTTTTATCACCAGGGGTAAGACCGACTAGAGTGATAGTGATGCAATATGAATATGAATGTGAATCAATAATGCATGATATATGTATGTATATGCTGACAAAACTGACGTGACATACAGACTAGCGGATGAACACGACTGGATATTCGGCCACTGCAGGGGATGAAAAGTATCATTGGTCCAAAAGTAGCAATTCTGCCTTGCTTAGGAGAGATAGTCCTTGTGGGGAAAACTGTTGGTCGGGCTTAGGAGATAAGAACTCTGTCGGGGATGTTAGACGGAATATTCGTATCTGATTCAGCTGATCCTTCGTTCAGGCGTACCGGTTTAGAAGGAGTACTTTGATTCTGCACTTTGAAGCTCAATTGCTTCTGGAGAAGCGATCGATGTTCTTTCGATGTTCAACAGTCAAAAGAAATTGCCATCTTTATTTAAAAGCAAAAAAAGTTTGACAAGTAAATTCATTTTTGTTTTATTTCAAGAATCGTTGATCATGTTAAAATGTCATTCTGTAAAGCTAAAACAAATAATAATTGCAAACAAAAACACTAGGGCTCAAATTTTATTGATAGAATGGAAATCAGCCAAGCGTGTGATCCTATAGAGTATTTACAAAGTTAGAAAATGGTAATTTAAGGGAAAAGGGCTACATTGAAACATAACGACCGCTATCCTTCTACCAACTTTGAATTCTGGACATCCTGAGCTTCTGTCGAAGATGACCTTGACTGGAATTTTTCTGATGGATGGCATTATTGCTGAGGGATTCAACCTTGTCAGACGTAGTTACTTGCCATTAATCCCTAATTTTTGCCTGGATTGTACTTTGAGATTTCCAATCCATTGGGATGATTTTTTTTACTTGTGTCTCTAATTTTTGCGTGGACCGCCCTTTCGGGTTTTTAATCCACCGAGACATTTTTTTATTTTATTTATGCGAAGTATTTCTTGACTACGTCAACATTTGTGGGGTAGGCATATTCCTCTCCATCCATGGTTGCGAGTCTCAAGGCGCCGCCTGAGAAGGCTCTCTTGACCACGTAGGGGCCATCGTAATTCGGGGTCCACTTGCCCCGGGAATTAGTGAGAAATGATTGTATCTTCTTGAGCACAAGGTCTCCTTTTCTGAAGACGCGAGGTCGGACCTTTTTGTCAAATGCCTTCTTCATCCTTTGTTGATACAACTGACCGTGGTATAGTGCCTTTATTAGCTTTTCTTCTATCAGATTCAGCTCGTCGTGTCAACTTTGACACCATTCAGCTTCTGTTAGCTTAGCTTCCATCAATACCCTGATTGATGGGATCTCTACTTCTATGGGAAGCACTGCTTCCATGCCATATACTAGAGAGAAAGGGGTTGCGCCTGTTGAAGTGCGGACAGACGTGCGATAATCGTGAAGAGCAAAGGGTAGTATCACGTGCCAGTCTTTGAAGGTTACAACCATCTTTTGAACAATCTTCTTGATGTTCTTGTTAGCTATTTCTACCTCTCCATTCATCTTAGGCCGGTAGGGAGATGAGTTATGGTGTTCGATTTTGAACTCAGCGCACAACTCTTTCATCATCTTATTGTTCAAGTTGGATCCATTGTCAGTAATTATCTGGCCTGGAACACCATAACGGCAAATGATATTATTTTTGATAAATCGGACCACCACTTGTCGGGTTACATTGGCGAACGACGCTGCTTCGACCCACTTGGTGAAGTAATCAATGGCTACTAGGATGAACCGATGTCCGTTTGAAGCCTTGGGTTAAATCATGCCAATCATGCCGATTCCCCATATGGAAAAAGGCCATGGGAAAGAGAGAACTTTGAGATGTGTTGGCGGTACATGGATCTTGTCTGAGTATATCTGACACTTGTGACACTTCCTCATGTATTTGTAGCAATTGGATTCCATGGTCAACCAGTAGTACCCTGCTCTCAGAATTTTTCTCGCCATTGTGTATCCGTTGGCATGAGTGCCAAAGGATCCTTCATGAATTTCTTTTATCAGCATGTTTGCTTCTGGTCTGTCTACGCATCGGAGCAAGACCATGTCGAAGTTTCTCTTATAGAGTGTATCACCGCTCAGAAAGAAGCTTCTGGCCAGCCTTCTGAGGGTCTTTCTGTCTTTTCTAGATGCCCCAGGTGGGTACTCTTGTTTCTGAAGGAAGCATTTGATATCGTGATACCAAGGTTTGTCGTCTATGACTGCTTCGATCGTGAAGATGTAGGCGGGCCTTTCTAGGCGCATTATGTCAATCTTAGGTATGTCATTCCATTGACCTACACTAATCATGGAAGAGAGAGTGGCTAATGCATCAGCCATGTGATTCTCTTCACGAGGGATGTGATGAAACTCGATTCTGTTAAAGAATGGTAACAACCTTCTCGCATAGTCTTTATAAGGAATCAATCCTTATTGGTATGTGTTCTAATATCCTTCGATCTGATTGATAACCAGGGCTGAGTCGCCATATACATCCAAGTTCTTGATCCTTAAATCAATCGCTTCTTCGAGACCCATGATACAAGCTTCGTATTTGGCCTCGTTGTTTGTGCACTTGAATGTCAATCGGGCGGTGAAAGGAATGTGTGTACCCTGAGGTGTTATGATGATTGCCCCAATTCTGTTTCCATAATGATTAATAGCTCCATCAAAGATTAGTCCCCAGGGAACCTGGTTCTGGCCCTTCACTGGGTAGCGGTTCATCGCAATCTTTCATTTTTAGATACATGACATCCTCGTCGGGGAAGTCAAATCCGAATAATTCCTAATCGTCAATTGGTTGATGAGCCAAATGATCGGCTAAAACACTTCCCTTAACGGCTTTCTGAGCATGGTACTTAATGTCGTATTCTAATAACAACATCTGCCAACGGGCTATCGTTCCCGTGAGAGCAGGCTTTTCAAAGACGTACTTGATTGGATCCATTTCGGAGATTAACCAAGTAGTGTGACGAATCATATATTGGCAAAGACGTTTGGCTGCCCAAGCCAAAGCACAGCAAGTTTTCTCAGGCATAGTGTACCAAGTTTCACAGTCAGTGAACTTCTTGCTCAAATAGTAGATGGCAGACTCTTTCCTTTTCGTTTCGTCCTGTTGGCCAAGTACACAACCCATTGAGTCCTCCAAGACTGTTAAGTAAATGATCAGTGGTCTTCCTTCCACTGGAGGTGATAGAATCAGTGGGTTCAACAAGTATTCCTTGATACTGTCGAAGGCGGTTTGACAGTCTTCTGTCCAAACGCAGTCCTGATTCTTTTTGAGTAATTTAAAATTCGGCGCATATGTTGCGGTCATAAGGAATATAAATCTAGAAATGTAATTCAAACGTCCCAAGAATCCCCTGACTTGTTTCTCAATCTTTGGAGAAGGCATTTCTTGAATGGCCTTGACCTTGTCAGGATCAACCTCAATTCCTTTCTGGCTAACGATGAACCCTAAAAGTTTTCCTGAGCGGACACCGAATGTGCACTTATTGGGATTCAAGCGGAGTCTGTACTTTCTCAACCGCTCAAATAGTTTTGACAGGTGGGTCACATGCTCCTCTTCTGTCTTAGATTTGGTAATCATATCATCGACATATACCTCGATTTCTTTGTGTATCATGTCATTAAACAGAGTAGTCATGGCCCTTTGATAAGTTTCCCCAGCGTTTTTCAAACCGAACGACATTACCTTGTAACAAAAAGTGCCCCATGGGGTGATGAAGGAAGTTTTCTCCATATCTTTCGACGCCTTTTTGATTTGATTATAGCCCGAGAATCCATCCATAAAGGAGAAGACTTTGAATTTCGCTGTATTGTCTACCAACATGTCTATGTGTGGTAAGGGATAGTCATCCTTTGGACTTGCTTTGTTCAGGTCCCTGTAGTCTACACACATTTTGACCTTTCCGTCCTTTTCGAAACTGGTACTATGTTGGCTAACCATTGAGGATATTCTGATGTGGCGAGGAAACCCGCGTCAATCTATTTTTGCACTTCCTCTTTGATTTTGATGGCCATGTCTGGATGAGTCCGTCTTAGTCTTTGTTTCACTGGCGGACATTCTGATCTTAACGGTAGATGATGTTCCACGATGCTGGTATCCAACCCTGGCATGTCCTGATAGGACCAAGCGAATACATCGGGAAACTCTTTCAGAAGCTTTGTCAAACTTTCTTTGACAGTTGGACTGAGCAGTGCCCCAATCTTGACTTCTTTTCTCTCTTCCTCTGAGCCCAAGTTGACTGTTTCCAACGGCTCTTTGTGAGGTTCAATGGACCTTTCCTCTTGTCTGAGTAATCGGAAGATATCCTCTGGAATTTATTCGTCATCTTCTTCTTCAGCCTCAAATACCAGGAATTCAAAGTTGTGAGAAGGCATTGGATCGTACGTCTCAATGGGGTTTAAAACAAGCAATCTGCATGACGCGATGATTTGTTTTAGAAGAGATAGAGAGAAATGCAAGAGTGTGTGCAGTGTATTTTCTGAAAACTGCTTGTTTTTATTATTTGAGTTGTTTTTTAGGATTACCATTTTTTGAAAAAGCGAAAAGAGAAAACAGCAATAAATGCGGAAATTACAGAACGACGTTATTTTATTTATGATCTTGTCGATTCTTGAAACTACAGCCCTATAAAACAAAACTCAGTCGCTTTGGCCAAAGCGAAGAGGTATATTTACAGAAAAGTGAGCCCTATCAAAACATCCATTTCACCTGGGCAGGGTGAAAAGTTAAGATAAAGACGACAATTACTTCGACTTATGAACAACTTTCGGAACGTTGACAGCAACCCATTGGCGGCGAACTCCTCGGTGAATCACAAAGTCTGGTATTTTCCTTCTTGATTTGTTTTCAGAAATAATGCTGATTTCTGGTAAAGCAGGATCATTGGAATCTGTCTCCTAGGCAGAGTTGTCGTAGGAGGATTCCTCAGTTGTATCTTGCATAGTGTTTGCACTCTCAGGTAGATCTCCCCATCCAGTTAGCTGGATGTCCTCGAGCCTAGTACGAGAGTTTTTAGGAGCGGTGTATTTGACCATGAAGTTGAATTTTCCACTCGGTTGTCCTAAGGTGTCCCACACTTCTTTGGAACTGGAGGAGTCATCCCTCTCGATGACGTTGACCTCAGGAAAAGCGTAGTTAAGGAACTCTTGTCCTGTAATTGTTGCGAATTCATCGTTGTACTGGATATTTTCTGAACGCCCTGAGTAATGATCCCATAATTCTGTGGGGACGTAGGTATTCTTCTCAATGATGCTCAGTTGATATGTATCGTTCGGCTGACTCTTTTGTCCTGAGTCTCCTGGGTACGGCTGCCAGATAGGCAGGCCATCCATTGGGTCATAATAGTCATGGTCAAAGTTGTCTTTCATCAGAGTGTCTTCCTCTAATGAGTTTGGTGGAGCACGGTATCCTTCTGGATCACAATCTCTGTATATGATTTCGACATCTCACCTTGGTATATATCTCGGACCCTGTGTGGGGAAGCAGAATGGCGTAGGCACTTCTTCCTGAGATATATAACCGTCCTTGTTGAGATAGGACTTCCATTCTTCATCTGTATCGGAGGAATCTCCCTCGTTGATGGTATGTACTTCTCGAGACACTGGGTGAAAGAAACCTCCACCACGGAAGAAGTTTTGAATGGGATGAAGACTCTCATTGTTAGTAGCAGTCTGGGTATAGGTTGAAGAAAAACCAAGACCTTTCTTTTTCTTATTGTCAGTAGGAATGACAAGCTGTCCCCATCCTTTGGTATTGTTACTTTTAATCACTTTGAGAGCATCTCTGTATGAGGAAATCGATGTTCCTTTTTCTGACTGATTGTCGTTGCTCACCAAAAGTGCTTGGAACTAGGTTCCAACAACCTCTTCCGGTTCCACATAAGTGGATGACGATAAGTTACTCACGATCAAGGCTTGCTCTCCACAGACTGTGACGAGTTAGTCGTTCTTGACGAACTTCAGTTTCTGGTGAAGTGCCGAAGTGACTTCCCCAGCCTCGTGTATCCAAGGTCTTCGCGACAAACAGCTGTATGTTGCTTGGATGTCCATGACCTGGAAAGTGACTTGGAAAGTGTGAGGACCGATAGTTATGGGAAGGTCGACTTCACCGATAACTGTTTTCCGGGATCCATCAAATGCTTTGACGATGACCTCACGTCCTCTTATCGGAGATCCTTTGAATGATAGTCTAATTAGAGTGGACTTTGGCATCACGTTTAGAGCTGATCCGGTGTCTACCAGTACGCCGGCTAAAGCATCGTCCTGGCAGTTGACTGTGATATTGAGTGCCATGTTATGACTATGGCCCTCTTCCAGCAGTTCCTCATCACTAAATCCCAAGTTGTTGCAGGAAGTGATGTTGGAGATGATGCTGTCAAATTGTCTTATTGACACATCTTGTTCCACAAAGGCTTGCTCTAAGACATTCTGTAGAGCTTCCCTGTGAGCTTTGGAACTGAGTAAAAGTGATAGCACTGAGATTTTTGAAGGAGTTTGCAACAGCTGATCAACAATGTTGTATTCACTCTTCTGGATGAGCTTCAGCATCTCATCGTTATTCTTTGAATGGTCGGGATCACTAGACGGACCGACTGGTTGATCAGGAACTTCTGTCTGAGGTTCTTTTTCTCTGGTAGGTTCTCCAACTCCTCGGTTGAAGATTTGACCACTCCGTGTTACTCGACTGATGTCTGCAATATTCACGACGGAGGATAATGGAATTTCCTTTCCATTCTCAATTGTTGTTGCACCGTATTTGTAAGTGTCACATCTGCGAAAATCAACCGGTGAAAAAAAACAGAAGAGTCACCACCGAACATTATTTATCCCGACGCAGGGAAAGGAAACGATCAAAGAAAACCTCAACTAAGGGAAAGGAACGACCATCGCAACCATCGTCTGGGTTCGGGAGTCGGTTACGCAAAAGGAAGGTATTAGCACTCCCTCGCGTCCATCGTACTCGATGGGATCCACGCTTGCTGTTATCGATCAAAGGGGTGTCGTCGCCTGGAGCTCCACTGTTACTGGAAACGGGGATGAGAAAAACGGGGGAGAAGAAAAGAAGTGACTCGATAGGACATTGTCGTCCTAGGCCTACGTATTCCCTCAGGTACAGGAAAGTCAGAGTCAACGTAGTTTGGACTACGTTTTTGTGGGGGGAGGTTGCTCACCAAGACGTCCCGTCTCGTGCCTACGTATCCTCAATCTAACCAGAGAGAGGAAGTCAGAGCAGTCATAGTTCGACCTACGGGTCGAAAAGGGAGACAAAAGAGTTGATAAATAAGGTTGTGCTCGCTAAGATCTCGCACGATCTCCTGCCTACGTATCTCCATTAACCAATGAAGAATCAGAGTGACGTAGTTCCCCTCACTAGGGATGGCTTTGCTTTGTTTGTGTCTTTTAAGTGGAATACGCCAATGTTCGCGTTCCAGCTGTTTAGGTGTTGCCGTTCGGCGTGGGAGTCTTACGCGTTTACCTGTTTGCGGTAGAATGGAAATGACGCATCCTTTATGAGTGGATTAAGGGAGATGCGAAGAGATGACTCAAAGGTGTAAGAGAAAATGGAATTTAGTTATTAGTGTGCTAGGTGATTCGTCTCGATCGTACGGGTGCGAGAGAAAAGGGAAGTTAGTTGTTAGTGTGCTCACCGAGATATCGCATCTCGTACCTACGTATCCTCAATCTGAAAAGAAGGAGGAATCAGAGCATCCATAGTTCACGCTACTACGGGTGAATGGGAAACGGTCTCGATCGCATGGGTGCGAGAGAAATGAGACTCACGGAAAGTCTACGGGAAACTAGGTCCTATAAGTCAGCATATAATGATGGTCCTAATGTCAGGATTAGGAGGGAAGCTATCTAATGTTGTCTTGCATGGATTGTTATCCTAATGTCTCTCCTACCTCCGACTTAATCAAAAATTAAGTGGAGCGAGGAATCCTATGGAATCATGTCACCAGACAAGTAAACACAGGATAAATCAATCACAAAATGAACTAAAAGCAACGAAAGAGTAAACAGTGTCTGTCAACAATAATGTCACTTAATAAAAATAAGAAAAGGGTGAGCTTTAGCCAAGGGGTCATATCAACTGAGGCAAAGAAGCTAGATGTGGGAAATAGGGGTACTCACCCAATGGTATCGAGAACCATGGAGAGCAGAGTAAGGGGGATGTGAATAAGACCACACAAGCATCAGCATCGGTCAATGCGAGCTATAGACAAGGCGTGGGGGTCGGTTGTGAACCCTCCTTCCACTTGACGGACTCGATAACAAGAGTGATTTATGTTCAAAGCATCAACATGAAATGCGAGCTAAGAACGACCTGGGACTAGAAATGGCGGGAGTCGATTGCGGACTCTCATTTCGCCTGATGCCTTCTTTGAGGTCTTACAAGGGGATACGGGAATGGGATGCCTCTTTGGAGGTCTTTGGCACAATATTAAACAATCACAAACAGAGCCTCCTTTGAGGACTTCCAGCATTGCCAGCCAAGTGGCACGGACTCCCAATCCTACTTCTCATGGCATCAAAAGAAAACGCGGAATTAGTAAAAGAGAAGAGAAGTAATACCGAACGAATATCAATCCGTAGCAACGTAAGCAAAGTATTAGCAAACCGACAAACTCCTAGTAACCTAGTATAAATGAACAAAGGTGTTAGAAAGTGGAATGGGTCCGTGAAAGACATGGAACCAAATGCTCTTCACCCTTTATGAATAAAACAATCAAACAAGGCAATAAGCCATAAACAGCAGCAACAACACACTCCAGCACCTGCATAGCTGTAAAAACCAGCAACAAGTAAAAACAGCCTATAACAGCTACTATTTCCAGAATAGGACAGGTGTATATGTAGCCAGCCAGGATATCAACATTTTACAGCACACTTTTTCCATTACAACAGTGTATGCTACAACAACTTCTTAATTTAAACCACTTATCAAATCAAATGAGAATCACTACAAAACAAACTCAAAAGTTAGTCAAAATTCAAATGGAAATTGTTAAATAAGAAGTAAATGAAATCAATACTAAAATGTAAACAACACTTAGTCAAAAACTAACATGTAACAAGTATTAAGGACTATTAACAAAGTCATCAAATGAAACTACTAAAAGATAGTCAATGTTAGCATTAAAATCTAAGCATAGTCAATGTTAGAACAAAGTCAATTCAAACTATGTCAAGACCAATTAGTTCAAAGTTCCAGTTCTAAATCTAGTTAGTGGACAATTAAGCCAAAAATCAATTAACGAACACTTAATGCTAAAAACAATTAGTAAGCAAAAAAACATTTAGGATATGATTAAATCAAAAAATAATCGTCCGAAAACAATTATCGAAATCCTATTCCAATTAGCAAAATTAAAACTAAAGTCAATATCAAAAGGTTGATTATCAACTAAAATTGAGGTTAAACTCAATTAAAAAACCAAATCTAGCGTTAAAGCCTAATCTAAAATTAATCCTAAAGCTAAACACTAATTCCAAAGCTAATTTTACAATGGTTATTAATTCTAAAAGAATTCTAATACAAATTAGAATCTAATCTTGAAAATTCAAAGATTAAAAAACCAATTAATCCTAATTACGATTAAAACCTAAATCTCAAATTAAACTCCAACCTAAATCTAAAATCAACGTCTAATTCTATGATTAAAGTGTTAAATCAAAATCTAACAATAATTAGAGTTGAAATCTAATTAGTCTCAGCTTAATATCCAATTAAGAACAAAATTAACCCTTAATTAATCTGGTTTAAAATTTAATTAAACTAATTCAAATTCTAAAAATATATATATATATAAAACAAGTAATGGAGGGGTGCAGTGGATTACCCAGTGGTGTGGAAAGAAGTTTCATGGAGGTGGGAAGTGAAAAAAAACTGGCCCGGTCCATGCTGCGGTAATTTAACCTAACCTAAAACCATGCTCTTTCCTTCTACATTCAATCTCCCTGCGTCGTTCTCTTTAAACTTCTTCTTTTCCATCCGTATCACTTTTCCTTCTTCTTATCATATGTTTCCATCTTTCTCCAATCTCCATGGTTGTGCTTCTCCACGTATTCCTCGAAGCCAAGCGTGGTTGTCGTTCACATCAACTCGCCGCCGCTACTTGTTGGAGGCTTCGCCGGTGATGAAGCTGATGAGCTCGATGAGAAATTCCGGTTTGATGCTTCGAAGACTTTGATGGTGGAGTGAAATCACTAGCTGATTCAGGTGTGACTTTCGCCGTCTATGATTCGGATCTTATTCCACTTGCGATTCCCTTTTCCTTCTTGCTTCAATTGATGTTGTGGTGTTCGAATTCCTGAATTGGCGGTGGATTTGTGAATTTCAGGTCATGAAATAATGACGATGAATCGTTGAAGATGACGCTGGATTCGAAGATCGTCGTCGTTTTGCAGGTTTTGGCTCCGGATGGAGTTTGCCGACGGAAGAGTGAGGTTTCAGAAGATTACGATTGAAGATGAAAATCAATTATGAAGGCTTGTATGATCTATCTCTGGATTGCTGAGTGTTAATGTTGTTGCAGATGAATGGAGTCCGTTCTTGTTATGATTTCTGCGAAATTTCCGGGCGTGAACTTGTTTCATGGATGAGTTGGTGATCTTGGTTTCCTGAATTTGTTGTTGTTGATTGATGCAGGTGAGGAATTTTGGTGTGGGAATTGCAGAATTGAAAGTGAATCGAAGGAGAGTTTGAAGATGTTGAAGATGATTGCAGTCGGTGAAGAATGAAGAAGTTCTTGGTGCTTGAAGGTTGATGATGAAGTGTGGATTGAAGAATTCAAGAGGGAGAAAGAGTTTGTTGGTTCTGTTAGTTTCAGTTAGAAGTTAGTTTTGGTTAGATTGAAAACTGTTAGAGATAGTTATGTTAGGAGAGGTTTTGACAATTATGAATTTCTGTTAGACAGTTGGAATTAGGAAAATCGGTTAGTGAAAATTGTTAGAGGAAATGAGAAGTGATTGGAGAGAATTTGGTTAGAGGAAAATGTTATAAATTTTTCTGTTAATTTTTCTGGTGCAATTGAATTGTTTTACTGGTGTGATGTATGTGTTCAGTACAGTTTGAATCAGAGGAATGGATAAGCTACAGTTATGACCTTAAGAAAATCATAGTAACTAAATGGGAGGCTTGAAAAGGAATCTGCATTGATATTATTCTTCTTCTTTTTCTTTGCACTTGGAGAGGGTTTAGAAGTTTCTTCCTCGCATACAACAATAGATCCATCGGACCCATCTATCCCACATTCAATATGTGAGTTCGGAACCCTCTCCAAATCTTTTACTGCTTTTTTCAGTGTCTTTGTTTTTTCTGAATGTTGGAGCTTGGATATAGAAAATGCCATGAATTTTATTGTGAATTAATTTAACAAAATATGGATTGAATTTGAACATGAGAAAAATATGGGTATTAGATTTGGATAATTGGACTTGGTGAACCAAAAATGGATATGGACTAAGAGTATAGATTTTGGGTGTAAAATGGATATGGCTTGGTTAAATGGATGTTTAAATTGTCTAACATGGATAGGGGTTAGAAAGTGGTTATATGGATTAGAAAGAAAGTGGTTATATGGATTAGAAAGAAAGTGGTTTTGAACTAAATTGAATAAAATGGATATCCAACATGGTTATAGATTTTGGATGTGGATGATGAATTTGAAAATATGGATATTATTAAGAAAAAAGGTTGAAAATGAATAAAATGGACAATGAATTGAAATGGATATGTTTATTTGGTTTTCAAAAATGGACTTGTAACCCTAATTCCAAGTAATTCCCATGACCGATCTTAACACGTTCAATCCACATCAAACCTCAAATCCAAAGCAAAACTCCAACTTCAATCAATAAAACCGGTTAGCTTGACTCACAAGTAACGAGCGACAAGCGACTGATAGGACACAATTTGATGAACTTCTGAATAAGAAGTCATTCATAATAATGTGCATTCAATCCTTGATGAAGAAAAGTCCTGAGCTTGCACATAATACCTTGGTCCCGTGTCTCAAGAACCAATGCCATGATATGATTATGAGTTATGACCTAAATGGATATGCAGAATGAATGCGAAACAAAAGCCATTGTTATAAGGCAATAAATAAGAGGGCAAATTTTGAGGTATTACAGTAAGGGATAACCTTAGTTGATTCATATGGTAATGCTCCCGGTAGATAGATAACTACAGGAACCTTCTGATTCTTCTGACCATTGTAAGTAATTTCAATCAGTTCTCGGCTGGGAACTTTCAATTCGTCAAGTAAAGGGATGATGGTACAAACATCTTTGGTCCTCTTATGATCAGAGATTATGAAAACATCCTTGATTCGATCAGCGACAAAGTCTGGTATCGAATTGATTGACCCAGAACTTGGACACGGTCGAATCTCTTTGTGGTCCAACTGACTCTGAAGGGCTGCTCGCACGAGGTAACATCCTTGATTATCTTCAGAGCAAACTCTACAGCGTTCATAGTTGTGTGGTGTCACCTGGCCACGTCCGCTCTGTATGCAGTGTAACCTCACTAAATCTATTTCCCTTGATCGAACATCCTGACTTTGATGCCTAGTAGGGTTTCCATTAATCATACTGACTTGTTGTGTGTCTTCGTCTAAATAGATCAGAAGCCACTAGTGGTTTAACAAGTGTTGTAAAGTTCTCTGAACGAGAGCGCATCCTTGGTTGCTCTCACGACATCCCTTACAGTTCTGATAATTATGCAAAGTCAGAAAACCGAGCTGGACTTGCTTAGCGTGTAATTCCACCAAGCTGGTATCCATCAAGCGAATATCAAAGATTTGAATCATATTCACTTAATACTGATTTCTATCACGGTAATCCTGAATCCATCCAAGATCCATCTAACGCTGGAGGGTCTCTTGTACAAAAGAGCATACCTGATTGTTTACCGAGCAGACCAGACAGGAATCGTAATTGTGCCGTGACAGATTATGATGTTGGCTTTGTCTTGAGTGAATTGCCACCAAGTTGACATTCATTGCCAGAATGTTGTGATTCTGAATGATGTTGGAATTCGTATAAGTCATGTTGACTTCACGAATTCGGTGATCCTGGATCCATCTGAGATCCAACTGTTCTTGTAGAGCTTATTGCACCACAGAACATCCTTGATTATTTTTAGAGCAAATATCACACTGGTGATAGTTATGAGATGGTACATGCCCATATTCGCTATGTCTGCGATGCATTTTGACCAGGTTGGCCCTCAATAAGAGTACATCATGAATTTGATAGCTGTGGTTAGACTCTCCCTCTATCAAATTTATTGCAGCTTTCTCATGTTGAGGCAGCGGGTTTGTCTGAACATTTGGATTCATATCCTTGAAGGATAAGACCCCGCTCCTAACAAGTTTCTGTACATCGGATTTGAAGCTGAGACAGTTTTCTATGTTATGCCCTGGTCCTCCTTGATGATAAGGGCAAGTCTGATCCGCTTTGAACCAAAAAGGCAGATTTTCCAGAATTGTTAGAGGAGCCCTGGTTTGGACATGCCCCTTGACCAGTAATAATGGAAACAGTTCTGCGTACAACATTGGTATAGGGTCGAACCCTGGTGGTCGTGTTGTACGGTTGTTGTTATACGGATGACGAGCCTGCTGAAGAGGCTGTTGTGTCCTTTGCTGATATTGTTGTTGATTCGGTTGGCTTTGAACAACTTGAGGTTGATACATAGGAACAGGCGCAGGGTTGATAGCAGGAGTTACTGCTGCTACTGGTTGGTACCGTCGCCTTTGCTTTCTGAGAGAGATATTACGATATCTTGCTCTTTTTTCTTAGGGAGAGCACTACCGTATCTTTTGGTACTGCTTGATGGCCCAGCATCTTTGACCAGACGTCCTTCTCGAACTGCTTCTTCAAGACGAACTCCCATGCCAACCATCTCAGTAAAGTCACTAGGTGCACTGGCGAGCATTCTGTCGTAGTAAAATGAGCTCAAGGTTTTCAAGAAGATCTTTGTCACCTCTTTTTCCTCAAGAGGTGGACAAATCTGGGCGGCAATTTCACGCCATCTCTGAGCATACTCCTTGAAGATTTCCTTATCCTTCTTTGACATGGCTCTGAGCTGATCTCTGTCGGGTGCCATGTCCAGGTTATACTTATATTGTTGAACGAAGGCAGCACCAAGATCTCTGAAAGTTACAATCTTAGTGCAGTTTAAACCCATGTACCATTTGAGTGCGGCACCGGTTAAACTATCCTGGAAATAATGGATCAGTAGCTGTTGGTTCTCTGTCTGAGTCGACATCCTCCGAGCGTACATCACCAAGTGACTTTGAGGGCAAGAGTTACCCTTGTACTTTTCAAATTAGGGCACCTTGAATTTGTGCGGAACTTTCACATTTGGGACCAAACAAAGGTCTGCGGCGTCTTTTCCAAATAGATCCTGACCGCGAATGGCTTGCAGTTCTTTCTGTATCTCCAGGAACTGTTCCTGGAATTCCCTCATTCTCTCGTCCATACTTTCGTTTCCACCAGACGGTATCTGTGGAATCTGTCCTTCCGGGACAGTGTGTACCACGGGTTGTGGTATAGTCATTACGGCAGTGACTCTTGGTACTTCCCTCTCCCGAAGTTTGTAACCTTCAGGAGTTGCTGTCATGCCCCTGGCATCTTTGCTTTCCCGAAGTTTGTAACCTTCAGGCCCAACGGTTCCTGCTGTAGTTTCCGGATCTTCAGTGATCGATGGAATATATCCTTCTGGGATATAGTTGAGTGGCATGCCCCAGGGACGATCTTTAGGCATGGTATATCGAGGATCATACTTTTCCACTATGGGAGTAGATGCGATCTCTGAGATCACGGTTCTTTGTTGTTGCATCTGAGTTGCTGCCAGAGCTTGCATATCATTGTAAAGCTTTCTCAAATCCTCTTTCAGAGCGTCGATTTCTTATCTCAACTCCCGTTCTCTTCCTCGAGATCATTCATTTTCTTTTGTTGACTGGCCCGAGTATTATACGAATGAGACAATTTTACTCTAGAATCGAGACACAAACGTGAGATTCGCAGAGAAGAAGAATTCATTTCGTGAGAATAATGAATGATATGCAATGATTATATATATTTTTGTTTAATCAAACTAAACTTCGACAATTGGATTGCAAATATCAAACAGTGGGGAAAACCCCATTTTATTGAATTCAAAATTGCGAAAATGGAAATACAGTAATTTACATAGTGCTGTAAAAGGAAATGTCTAAGCTAATGGATCCTGAGTCCTCTCTGAGGAGAGCTCAGATGTTGGTTCTGGTATTTTCCTTTTCTTTGACCAGGGCTCTCGAGCCATTGTCGGGTTGTCATTCCTTTGCCAAGTGAAAGGAGCGAGCAAATTCCTTTGGTCATCTTGGTTTTCTACAGCATGTTACTCTAAAATCTCGATCAGAGCATCCTTTTCTTTTAACAGTTGATGTATTTTCTTGCACTCCACACTGAGAATACGGTACTTATTCTTCCAAGACTTCTTCTCCTGTTGAACTTTGTTGAGAGTAACCTGAAGTTTTTCCGTGTCTGACATAAAAAAAGGACAGGGTCCCTTAACGGAAGAACCTCATGATGAGGGTAAGGCATCCTCAGTTTGAGAGCTCTAGTTTATACCCAGTGGAGATAAGGTTTCACAGAGACACAGTCTGGTTTTCCTAGAGACTCTCTTCCTTTCTTGTGAACATGTTTCCAAACATGCACTATTTCTGTCTTTAGTGCCCTGTCATTTTCTCCTTCCTTGAAGAAATGACCTTCTAGATGAGCATTACACGGGACATGCCTCATCGGGTATCCGAATTGACGACGAACTAAAACTGGATGATAGTTGATTCCTCCTTTAATTCCTATGAGGGGTACATTAGGGAAGTTTCCACAACGTTCAATGATTCTGATCCCATCATAGATTCGATTGTACCAATCGAAGTCAGAGTTGGTAAGAGACATGATTCTCTGCGACCAACGTAAAGTATTCTTAGGATCCCAAAATGCAGCAGACTTGGGCAAGTGGGAAATGAACTATTTGTACAGCAGGGGTACACAGCAGGTGATGATTCCTCCGTTGTACAAATTCCTTAAGTGTAGTGAATGATAAGCATCTGCGAGTAAGGTCGGTACAGGGTTTCCAATCAAAAATATCTTAATGGCATTGATATCTATGAAGTTATCAATGTTGGGAAACAAAAATAACCCGTAGGTGAGCAAAACAAAGATGCTCTCGAAAGCGGCCACGTTCCCTATACTAGCAAAGTACAGAGCCTTCTTTATCAAAAACTTGGTTGGCAAACCCTGGATTCCACCCTTAGTGGTCATGTGAGTCCTAACTTCTGACTCGTCCAAATAGATTGCTCTTGCAATGGTTTGATGCTTTGGAATTTCTTCCAGTCCAGAAAAGGGAGCTTAGTCAGTGATAGGTAAATCAGTCAGATGAGAGTACTCCTCTAGCGTTGGTGTTAGTTGATAATCTGGGAATGTGAAACAGTGATAGACCAGATCATAGAACTGAATGAGCGTAGCCAGTATTCCTTCAATTACATGGACCCTTAACAGAGACAACAGTCCTCCGTACTTGGCTCTAAAAACATCAGGGTTAGTGATTATCCTCGCCAAACTTCTCAAATCCTCTAGTTTTGGAACCTTAAAGGTGTACTTGTGAGTCTTCCTTTTACCGAAATCCATAACGCAATCTTTTTCTCTGATATTTGCAATCATTGTCTTAGTTTAATTTGAAAAAAGAGAGACTAGAAGAGAAATTTTTCTTTGTTTAATTTTTTTAATGAAATAAATGCACGAATGCAGCACATAAAAACATATAAAAAACATGGGGTCAAAGGTTCGGTGTCATGAAGTCGTGGCTCTACCCATCCCCAAAGGTTATACTGGTGGTTTTTTGTACCTGCCCTTAAAATGATTGACCCCTCTTGGGATAACAACAGCAGGCTGGAATCACCCGAGCGAGCTGATGTATCTTAGAGTAATCTCAAATGAGGGTAGTATCACGTGACAACTATTTCCGATAGCTTCCGCACTACAGGGAGTGTCTACTAAAATCCTCGGCTTCTCAGATAACCCAATCGAACAATCTGCTTTCAACAACTGAAGTCGTATAGGCATTGAATCCGCAAAGGGCATCTCCACTGATTCGATGGTCGACCGGGACCTCTTATTTGGGAGTCACTCCCTGTAAGATTACCCGTCTAGTTCCATCACTTATCTTAGGTGTATACTTAATCTTTCCAGATGAGACATCACTCGCAGTCCCATTAGCAGAAAAATAAACACGGATATCAATTAGGAAAAGCGATATATATATATATATATATATATATATATATATATTTGTCTTAACATCCTAGACCTCTATAATCCTATTCCTATACAAACAATGACTCCCCAGCAGAGTCGCCATTTTCCTGTAGCGAGCGATTTTTGTCAGTGACGCGACCACCTTATCGCTGAAGTTTGGGTTTTCCTCCTCAAGGAGAAAGGGGTGCTACTTTCTGATTTCTTATTTATCCCATGAAGCTGGAAGGGAAAGGGAAGCCATCTAAAACTAACCTTGCACACGAATGTTTAACTGAACAAACGCTTTAAGAGATTCGGGGAGTCGGGGTCAGGTTATACAATGGGTAGTTGTCAATTATCCATCCTATATGTGGTTATCCACAAGATATTAACATTAGGTTTCGCTTTTGTAATTGACGGTGTTTATTTGCTGATGGGTTGGGAAAGTTTCTTGGGAAAGATGAGAGAGTGAGTTTTGTTTATGTTTTTGGTAAGGTACTAGACCTAAGTTTTAATTGATTTGAAGGTACTGGACCTAGGGTTTTTTATTAGTATGCTCGCTAAGATTTCGCAATCTTATGCCTACGTATTCCCGTTTAAACGAAACAGGGAAATCAGGGCAATCGTAGTTTTCCCCTATTCTATGGGAGGAAAAAAGATATTTTGGTGTCTAGTTCAAAGCCCAAGACATGAAGCTAAAGGTGATTTATATCTTGTTCAAAGCCCATGATATGAAGCTAAAGGGTTTTGGTTGAGAGAGAATTTGTCATTTCTAAAGAGGATTTATTGATTTTTGTATGCCTTGATCAAAGCACCAGTTTGATGCTAAGAGGTTGATTGACCTAGCTGGGGGATTTCTTTATACAAAGCCTAAGAGGAGGCTGGATAAGACCGACTCAACAAGAGAGTGTATATATTGGTGTCTTGTACAAAGCCCAAGATGGAGGCGAAAAAGAGACGGACTCTTTGGGGATATCATTATTCAAAGCCTAAGAGGAGGCTAAAAGTTTGACTTCTCTGGGGAAAATGTTCTGTCTGTTTTGTACAAAGCCCAAGATTGAGGCTAAATGGGCTTTGACTATGCTTAAAGGGAATTAAATTCTCAAAGCTTTAAAGGAAGCTAAGGAGAATGGACTCCGTTGGGGAAATGCTTATACAGAGCTTTTTGACTCCATTGGGGAGAATTTGTATGTGTCTTGTTCAAAGCCCAAGACGGAGGCTGAAATGGGAAATTTATCTGACTCTGGTGAGGATATTTTACGTGTCTTGTACAAAGCCCGAGACGGAGGCTAAAAGGGTTTAACTCTGCTGGAGAGTATTATCTGTCTTGTACAAAGCCCAAGATTGAGGCTACAAGAGTTTGACTCTGCTTGGGGAAAATCATTCCTCAAAGCCTAGAGGTAGGCTAGGAGGAAGTGACTCTGCTAGAGAAGATATTTGTCCCAAGCTCAAGAGAAGGAGATTTATGGCTTGTACAAAGCCCAAGATAGAGGCTAAAAGGGTTTGACTCAACAAGAGAGTGTTTTTATCTGTCTTGTACAAAGCCCAAGATTGAGGCTAGAAGGGATTTGACTCAACAAGAGAGTGCTTGTATGGACATCTGCTAAGGACAATCATTATACAAAGCCAAAGAGGAGGCTAAAAGGGTTAACTCAACAAGAGAGTATTTTATCTGTCTTGCATAAAGCCCAAGACGGAGGCTGAAAAAGGTTGACTCAACAAGAGAGTCCAAAAAAAAGTGATTGACTCAACAAGAGAGTCTGAAAGTTGATTGACTCAACAAGAGAGTCTTTTATACTCAACAAGAGAGTGATTTGTTGTCTTGTACGAAGCCCGAGATTGAGGCTACAAGGAGGTTGACTTATCAAGAAAATATTGAAAAGTGATGGACTTAACAAGAGAGTCTGAAAAGGTTAGCTCCGCCGGGGAGAATCATTGTACAAAGCCCAAGAGGAGGCTGACTTCGCCGAGGAAGGATCATTATACAAAGCCTAAGAGGAGGCTATCTTACTGCTGGGGATTATGGAGGTCCCTAGGCAGGTCCAAGTGGGGAGTCAACTCTTGCGGAGGATTACCGAAGAGTTGAGGTATCAGATGCCTTGAGGTTCTGATCTGGGATAAGATGACCCTAGTTGGGGAACTCTCATGAGAGAGACTGGGTTTCTGCTGGAGATTAATCCAGAGTGACCAAGGTTTCCACAATACTTGAGAATGTCTTTGAGACTCAAGAGGGGGTATAGACTGTCCGAGTCTACTGGTGTGGAAAAGTTTTACCTTTTGTATGATGCCTCTAAGAGGAGGCAAAGGCATTAAGGAATGAGAATCAACCCTAAAGTAGCCTGAGGTCTGACACTGGGAAGACTGCTCTAGCAAAGGATGACTAAGTTCTGTCTTATACCTTTAAGAGGTCGTCAGGGTCCTTGTATTAAGCCCAAGAGAAGGCATGAGAACTTCTAAGAAGCCGAAGGGTCCTTGTACAAAGCCCAAGAGGAGGCGGGGATGCTTTTAGGAAGCTTGTGGGTCCCCAAAACAAGAGAAGTTCAAGAAATGCAATTCACAGAGAAGAGATCATTCCAGGAAAGTTCGAGGGTTTGGAAGAAACTCAAGAGATGCTATTCACAGAGAATAGATCAACTCCGGGGAGTAGAATTTCTTTGACAATTTCTAAGGGTGACAGTCTGAGAAAAGGTTCACCGAGAATACTGCCTTTCTCTTTGTTCCATATTGTTTAACCCCAAGAGAAGGAAAGACTGTATCTGGAAATCCTATGGGGGTCTAGTTTTGTTTGTATTTAAGAGTGACAAACATGGCTTTACCTAGTTCTAGACTTAGTTGTCGGGGAAAACTCTAAATAACTATACTAGTATATATACAGTTGATATATGACAAGTATTTAAAAGGTATGAAAGAAGATTAACCATGCGCAGCTTCCCACAATACAGTATGTATATGAAAGCAGATAAAAGAAAGCGGATAAACACTTACCCGTTGTAGAGCTTCCATATTGTTTTGTTAGTTGTTCAACAAAGAAATTAAAGAAAGTTCTGATGACAACTATATATTTGGATTCAAAATCAAAGGAGAAAGTATTTTGAATAGAGATTGGGGCTTACAACTCAAGGAGAGGCCCAAATTTTAACAGTGAGTGCACTGTTGTTTGAATTTGTACAGGGACTTATACAAGTGACTGAGGCCCAAAAAAGGTTTTCCATACAAAGGGATGTGTCTTACACTCTCTTAAGAGGCCCAAAAAGTTTTGAAGAAAAGAAATGGGACTTACAACACGAGGGTAGGCCTAATTGAAAAAGTTTGAAAACGACGATTACGTCGGAATTTCTGAAACAGTATCGGGACTTATACAATACACTAAGGCCCAAAAATTATTTATGTACAAAGAGGTGGGACTTACACTCTATCAAGAGGCCCAAAATTGTTTTTAAGAAAAGGAATTGGACTTATAGCTCGAGGAGAGGAACAAAGTTATTTGTTTGAAAATGCCGATCGCGCCGAGGTTTGAAAACACAGTGGGTCTTATACGATGACCGAGGCCCAAATTATTTTGGCTTTTGAAAGGGGTTGGGTCTTACACTCTATTAGAGGCCCAAAGAGTTTGAAAATGAATAAATATGGGTCTTATAGCTCAAGGAGAAGCCCAGTTGATTTTGTTAAAAAGGCGACGATCGCGCTGAACTTTTTGAAAATATACAGAGGGACTTATACAATGCGTGAGACCCAAAAAGGTATTATTTACAAAGGGGTTGGGTCTTACACTCTATTAGAGGCCCAAAAAGTTTGAAATATTTTGAGTATGATTAAAAATCAAAGAAACCCTAATTTTCACTTTTTAAAAGTAATTTTTCAAAGAAAATTAATAAAAAATGATAAAAGTACCAAATAAGTTTAAATAAACCACTTGTGATTTTTGGTTAAGGTTTGAAAAATGAGGTTTTAATCACAAGATGGTTTAAAACTCATTTGGTCTTGATTTTCAAGATGAATATTCATTTTTAAAATGTTTAAAACAATTAAAATGAATTTATTCACAAAAATACCAACTATATTAAATAAATAATATAAATTTTATTTTTTTGTAGAATAAAGTATTTTACTATTTTTGTGATTTTTTAGAAAAAGAATCAACCAAAAATGATTAAAATTGAATGAGAAATTAATTTTTCAAATCATTAATAAAAATAATATGAAAAATAATAAAATGTGGAAAAAGTGATAAAAAAAGAGGTCTGGGCGAGGGGGATTCGAACCCCAGACCTTCCACTCGCTAGTACACACAAACTAGTTGATCAACCACTGGGGCGCAATGCCAATTCATTTAATATATGACAAAGGAAAATTATATAGTAAAACAAGTTTAATTTCTGAAGCATGGCACCATGGCCATCTTCAACCTCAAGCTCAGATACGTGAAGGCCCATACTCATTCATCTCTCAACCATTTCACACGATCCAAATTTGAAAATCATGCGTTTTCAGATGATGAACACAATGGCAATACCCAATTTTATTGAAATCAAGTGAATCAAAACATAGTCTGATAAAACCTGAAGAACTCTAAAATTGGCATGAACTCAATGAAATTCTATACACGAATTGTAAACAATAATTGATTGAGGGGAAATTATCTACAAACATCCAGAAACACAATTGTAACAAGAAAACATGTTTATGATGCATGATTCATTGAGTTTGAAAGTTCAAGTTTTACCTCTGCAAGTGAGAATCGAATTTTGATTTGGAGGTGTTACAGATGAGTTCCAACGATTTGGATAGCTTCCTTGTATCTCAATGGATGTTTGAATGTTTAGGTTGATTGGAAAACCTCTGGATTGATCAACCTGATTCCTTTTGCAGCACGTCATGAGTTTTGTGCAATTGGATGGCCATTTGGTGATTTTGATGTTACAGATGGGAGGTGAGTGTTCAGACACCTTCCATATGTTATATGTGATGTGTGTGAATCATTGGTTTGAGCTGCATTGGTCTCCAACTCAAAACCCGATAGTGCTTTCTCATGAATAATGAAATTTGGAGTTAAGGAGGGAATGAGAGAAAGCAATGTTGTAAGCTACTTTGGTGTGATTTGAATGATCAGTTAGGACCTCTATTTATAGTGGAGGAGTTTTGTTGAAGTGGTTCTCTTGAAGCTCAGAGGATAAGGCCGTGGTTCAATGGTTTTGGCTTGGCACTAGGTGTAACAGCTGCCCCAAATAGATCAGCTATGTATTGACTGATTCCACATTCCTCAGTTATTTTAATTGTTGTTTAATCAGAGAACTTGACTGAGGAGAGTGAGAATCTTGAAAGTGCACTATTCCACATTAATTCCCTTTGAATTCAAGGCATATATGCCAAAAACTCATCAATTCTCAAGGATAAGCTCTTGGCATTTCAGTCCAAGTTTGTTGATTGGATCAGATGCATTGTGATCAGATTGGATGAATTTGGCATAGTGATCCTTGGATTTGAATCAGAAATCATGGAAAGCAAGCAAACATGCAAACTGGTTTTTCTAAAACAGTTGTAGCAGCATGACTTTGAGCTGCTATATCTCTTGATTTCCATGGAGTTTTTCCATGCTAATGGACCCTTTGGATTGCTAGTAATATGCACAACAACTTTGGTGTTTACACCTTGAATTGATTCATCTTGCAACTGTGTGAGAAAGTGCCCCAAGTTTTGGTGTTTCACTTGAAATCTGCCTTGGGTAGAATTTTTCTAAGCGTTGGAAAAAGATGCATTTTCATGTTTTTAGTGATTTTGATCCAATCATAACTTGAAATCTGTGAGGAATTGGAATGAGGTGTAGTTGACACTTTTGAAGTATGTAATGAGAGCTACAAATCCAACTTTGGATCATTCAAAATGGTTGCTTAGATCTCAAGTTATGATCCTTGGAAGTTGGTACCCTAGCCACTTTGTTCCATAACTTAGAAAAGATTCTAAGTTTTTATGGTTACTCCTTTTACAAGTTATCCCACTTTCTTTGATTTTTCTTGATGAATGATGATTCAAATCACACATTAACATTGTTTTAGGGTTAAAGAACCATAATTATGAAAAATCTCAAAAATTTAAACTTTGATTTTTTGTGCACAATTGACGTTTTATCAGATGAATTCCAAACTGTGCGACCCTTTATGAAATCAAGTCCTTGACTTAAATCAAACTTGATGGATATGTTCCATAGGGTTTATAGGGTGTATTGAATCATGTCCCAAGGTTTGGGAGCATGTCCTGGTCAAAAGTCAAAGGTACAGTTGACTTTTTCCTCAAAACCCAAATTATTGTCCTGGTGAAATTGAAACTTGTGGATCAAGCTTCTTGGATCAATCCATTGTTGAAAATGGATCAATGTAGTGTATTGGAGTCCCTCAAATGATGTCTTGAGGTCTTCGCTCATGCTTTATCCCAAAAGTCAACTTAGGGGTGAATTAGGTCAAGAAACCCTAATTCCTGTTTTTTGGTGAATGCATTCCCTGAGGTCACCTTGACTTGATGATTGGGTCCATGAGGTCCCTTGGAGTATCTTGAGTTATACTTTGAAGCATTGGCTTATGCCCAGATGAAAATTTCCATCTGGAGGCCTCAGTCGACCAAAACCCTAATTTGGTGACACTAGCGATCTTGAGGCTTGATCCACCTGAAATGCTGCAACTTTATGCTTGATTCTTGATGTGGGAGTCCTCTTGATCCCTTATGAATGTTTGAGAGGTAAGACAAGTTGAAGATCATGTCATCTCTTGATTGATCATTTGTCTAAAAGCTCTGAGAGGGTTTGAAATCCTAATCTTTGATAGTAGTGAATGCCCAAACATCTATGAGGAGATTGATTGAGGCATGTTGGTACATCCATATTGTGATGATGATTTGTATAATGATGGGAAATCTTAGTGGTCAAAATTTGGGGTATGACACGGACATCGGTTCATCCTGGTAGCCATTGACTACTTCACCAAGTGGGTTGAAGCAGCATCATACGCCAATGTAACCCGACAGGTGGTAGTCCGAGTTATCAAAAACAATCTCATCTGCTGTTATGGTGTCCCGAGCTAGATCATTACAGATAATGGATCTAACTTGAATAATAAAATGATGAAAGAGTTGTGCACTGAGTTCAAGATCGAACACCATAACTCATCTCCCTGCCGACCCAAGATGAATGGAGCGGTAGAAGCAGCTAATAAGAACATCAAGAAGATCGTTCAGAAGATGGTCGTAACCTACAAAGACTAGCACGAAATGCTACCCTTTGCTCTTCACGGTTATCGCACATCTGTCCACACTTCAACAGGGGCAACCCCTTTCTCTCTAGTATATGGCATGGAAACAGTGCTTCCCATAGAAGTAGAGATCCCATCAATCCGGGTATTGATGGAAGCTAAGCTAACAGAAGCTGAATGGTGTCAAAGTCGACACGAAGAACTGAATCTGATCGAAGAAAAATGAATAATGACATTATACCACGATCAGTTGTATCAGCGATGGATAAAGAAGGCGTTTGACAAAAAGGTCCGACCTCGCGTCTTCAGGAAAGGAGACCTTGTGCTTAAGAAGATACAATCATTCCATACTGATTCTCGGGGAAAATAGACCCCGAACTATGACGGCCCATATGTGGTCAAGAAAGCTTTCTCAGGCTACGCCTTGAGACTTGCAACCATGGACGGAGAAGAATTTACCTACCCCACCAATGTTGATGTAGTCAAAAAATACTTCGCCTAAACAAAAAATAAATAAATAAAAGTCTCGATAAACCCGAAAGGGCGGTCCAGAAAAAAATTAGAGACATAATCAAAAATCATCCCGGTGGATTGGAAATATCAAAGTACAATCCAGGAAAAAGTTAGGGATAATGGCAAGTATCTATGTCTGATCAGTTCAACTCCTCAGCGGTAATGCCATCCATCAGGAAAACTCCAGTCAAGGTCATCTTCGACAGAAGCTCAGGATGCCCAAAATTCAAAGTTGGTAGAAGGATAGCGGTCGTTATGTTTAAAAGTAGCCCTGTTCCCTTAAAATTACCATTTTCTAACTTTGTAAATACTCTATGGAATCACGCGCTTGGCTGATCTCCGTCCTATCAATAAAATTTGAGCCCTAGTGATTTTGTTTGCAATTCTTATTTGTTTTAGCTTTACAGAACGACATTTTAATACGATTAACGATTCTTGAAATAAAACAAAAATGAATTTAATTGTCAAACTTTTTCTGCTTTTAAAATAAAGATGGCAATTTCTTTTGACTATTGAACATCAAAAGAACATCGATCGCTTCTCCGAAAGCATTCGAGCTTTAAAGTGCATAATCAAAGTACTCCTTCTCAAACCAGTACACCTGAATGAAGGATCAGTTATGGCAGATGCGAACATTCCATCCGACACACCCGGCAGAAATCTTATCTCCTAAGTCTGACCAATATTGTTCCCCGCGGGGACTATCTCTCCTAAGCAAGGCATAATTTCTACCTTGAACGAATGGTACTTCTTCGTCCCCAGCAGTGGCCGAGTATCCAGTCGTGTTGATCCACTAGTCTGTATGTTGTGTCAGTTTTGTTAGCATAAACATACATACATCATGCATTATTGATTTACATTCATATTCATATTGCATCACTATCACTGTAGTCGGTCTTACCCCCTGGTGATAAAAGTCCTCTCAATCGAGTTGTCAGTTATTTCCTCGTTAGGAAACGCCTCATCTGAGCAATCTCTCCCCCAGTTTATTTCTGGGATGGAGAAGGCCCTTGACCACTTCGATAACTTGAACCTCTGAAAAACAAGAAAACTTTCGACGAACGTCACTCTTCGCCATTGAAGATGATATCTTTGCTTTCTCGGATTAAGAAAAATCCCCAGAGAAAGCCTCTCAACCAAAGACTCTCAGCAACACATTGGTTTTTCTCCCAGGAAAGTCAATGTTAATGAAGTCATCAGCACCTCAAAATTGGGTTACATCACACGACATTTCTTCGAGAAGATCTTGAAGAAACGTATGATGTAGTATCCCCATGCAGAAAGCAGTCTCTCAAGAGACTCGTTTTTCCCCAGGAGAGTCAATAAATGGCGTCTCCAACAGAGAAGTTTGTACACCTCTATAGCTCAGACGATTGGGTTTCCCCAGCAAGTAAGACATCAAAACTTTTTCCATCAAATGGCATCTCCCTAGGAAAATTCGGTGAGAAGTTTGATGAAAACCGCTACGAATAGCGTCCCTTGTCAAGAAAGTTTATTGACAAAAGAAACTGAGACCAGTTCCTTGGTAGGAAACCAGAATCGAGGGGAAGTTTATTTCTGAAACTGAGACCAGTTCCTTGGCTGGAAACCAGGATCGAGGGGAAGTTTATATCATAAACTAAGACCAGTTCCTTGGTAGGAAACCGGGATCGAGGGGAAGTTTATTTCTGAAACTGAGACCAGTTCCTTGGCAGGAAACCAGGATCGAGGGGAAGTCTATTTCTGAAACTGAGACCGGTTCCTTGGTAGGAAACCAGGATCGAGGGGAAGTTTTTTTTACCTTTTCTAAGTATCGTTGCTTAGCAAAAGAAGATGGATGTGCAAGCAGCCATTCATAACCACCATCAAAATTTTGGGTATTTTGATATTTAATCATCTTGCACCACCAAATGCCCGAATACCTTCGCCATTCACACCTTCGGGTCCAAGAGGATTAAATAGGGGCATCTGTCATACCCCAAATTTTGACCACTAATATTTCCCATCATTGTGCAAATCATCATCACAATATGGATGTACCTTCATGCCTCATCAATCTCCTCAAAGATGGGTGAGCATTCACTACGATCAAAGGATTAGGGTTTCAAGCCCTCTTAGAGTACTTAGACAAAGGATTAGTCAAGGAATGGCATGATATTCAACTTTTCTAGCCTCTCAAACACCCACAAAGGATCAAGAGGACTCCCACATCAAGAATCAAGCACAAAGTTGCAACATTCCATATGGATCAAGCCTCAAGATCGCCAGTGTCACCAAATTAGGGTTTTCGTCGACCAGGGCCTCCAGGTAGAAATTTTCTAAGTTATGGAACAAAATGGCTAGGTACCAACTTCCAAGGATTATAACTTGTGATCCAAGCAACCATTTTGGCTGATCCAAAGCTAGATTTGTAGCTCTCAGGGCATACTTTAAAAGTGTCAACTACACCTCATTCCAAAATTCCTCATAGATTTTAAGTTATGATTGGATCAAAATGGCTGAAAACATGAAAATCACATTTTTCCAACACTTAGTGAAATTTTCACTAAGTCAGAATCAGCCTTATTTTTTCCCATAAGTAGAGGCATTTTTCATTGTAATTCAGGTTGGATCAAAACCAAATTTGGATATCATGTTGAAATAGGATATGTCAGCTCTCCAAAATGTCCAAGAACTCCCTCAAATTCCATCTGAGCTAGGAGATATGACAACTGCAATATGCCTTGATGCAAACTGTCTTGCAAGGAAGATTTGTGCATTATGGCTCGATTTGCTCAATTTGTGCAAATGACAAACAAGTTTATCCATCTGCACACCTCAGGGGGAGACCAAGGAAGGACAAACACTGATCCATAAGCCTCCTAAGTCTTTTGAACTACAAGTAGCATGCCAAACCTAAAAAGCCTAAAGGAGGCCAAGACTCCAATTTTGTTTAGGAACATTTAATGGATGCTTAGAGGTGGCATGTATCATAGAAAATATGAACACTTCAGTCATACCTTATCCTTGAATCTGAGAACCATAGGCCTGTGCTCTAATCTCAAGTCAATGGCTAGAGGAGACTTGAGATTCCAAAGTGATCCAATTGGCCAAAGGCCTGCTGCAGTTTCCATTCCTTATTCCTTGCAAAACAAACTTGACACACTATAAATAGACCTCATTTCTGATCAGTTTGAGTACACCAAAGGCCTACAACACTTGCCTTTCTCAAAATCATCCTCTCACTCTCAAAAATGCCTTTCTTAGCAAGTCACTACCGAATTTTCCAGTAGAGAGCAATTCCACTCAAACCAATTGCTCTAACACCTCATATACATCATACCTGAGCTGATCAAACCACTTCCAACCATCTGGAACACCAAAATCATAGACCTCAAAATCCACTTGGAGCCTATAATCAGTCAACACACCATGAAGTGATCCAGCCATCTCCTAGCAGGTCCAAGCATTCAAACATACTCCATATGGTGTAGGGAAGTTGTTCAAATCATCACAAATTATCTGTAACACCTCCAACTCAAAAATCAAATTGCTCTTGCTGCCACGACCTTCAAGTAAGCCTAAACTTGGCCATCTCATGATTCATGCATATTTCCTCGCACAATAATTTTGCTATATGTTCATAATCATGTATGGAATGTTTCCCCTCAATTACTTGCTTTGTTTGAATCGTGTATCAAATTTCTGAGCCTTCATGCACAATTTAGGGTTCTTGAGGTTTTGTCTTGATTTCTTATTCCATGCGTAAAATAAATGCAATTAAAGACCATAGACATGATCGTGAGGTGAAAACGAGTAGATTGATATGTGGATTGTGTGATTTCATCAAGTATTCAGTGAGATTGATAAGAAAATGCAAATCTGGGCAAAACTCAGAGCACGCGCTTGTTCTTGGTTGTTCTTGGCGCCCTTTTTCAAAATTCAAATATTTGAATTTTTGTGATTTTATTCAATTGATTCAAAAATTAATTTCTCTCTGAATTTTAATGATTTTAAGTTGATTATTTTTTTAATAATTCACAAAAATGTTAAAATATTTTATTTTACAAGAATTTCCCAAAATTATTATTTATTTCATATACTTGATATTTTTGCAAAGAATTAATCTTTTATTTGGTTTTAACATTTAAAATATTTTTTCCTCCTTGATTTCCCAAACTTAATTGGTTTCCAATCATTTTGTGGATCAAAACTTGATTTTTGAAACATTGATCCAAGATCACCACTCATTTTTCACATGTTTTCAATAATTTTTATTAATTTTTAAACAAAATTAATTCCATTTTAAACAAAATTAGGGTTTTGATTAATTCCACCCTCATCAATCTTTTTCACACTCATGGGCCTCTAATAGAGTATAAGACCCATCCCTTGTAAATACAAAATCTTTTTGGGCCTCAGACATTGTATAAGTCCCACTGTATTTTCAAAATTCACGGCGCGGTCGTCGCCTTAAAAAACAAAATCATATTGGGCCTACCCTCGTGTTATAAGTCCCATTTATTTTCTTTAAACCATCTTTGGGCCTCTTGAGAGAGTGTAAGTCCCATCCCTTTTGTAAATAACACCTTTTTTTTGCCTCAGACATTGTATAAGTTCCACGGTATTTCCAAAAGTTCGGCGTGATCGTCGCCCTTGTTAATAAAACCAATTGGGTTTCTCCTTGAGCTATAAGACCCATATTTGTTTATTTTCAAACTTTTTAGGCCTCTAATAGAGTGTAAGACCCAGCCCTTCTTGGAAACCAAAATAATTTGGGCCTCATTCATTGTATAAGACCCATTGTGTTTTCAAAAACCTCGGCACGATCGCCATTTTCAAACAAATCACATGGGCCTCTCCCTGAGTTATAAGCCCCACCACTTGTACAAAAATAAACTTTGGGCCTCTAGTAGAGTGTAAGGCTCAATCCCCTTTTAATCCATTTTTTAAATAAAACAATATTGGGCCTACCCTCGTTTTGTAAGTCCCATTTCTTTTCTTTAAATAACCTTTAGGCCTCTCCTTGAGTATAAGCCCCAACAATCTTTTCAAAACGATTCCTCTTTTGATTCAAATTCGAATATACAGTTGTTATCAAAACTTTCTTTAATTTCTTTGAATAACTAACATTACAGCCTGGAAGCTCACGCACCTGTAAGTTTTATCCGCTTTCACTTACTTGCTTTAATATATATATATATATATATATATATATATATATATATTACTGTATTGTGGGAAGCTGCGCATGGTTAGTCTTCTTTCATTCTTTTAAATACATGTCATATATATACTGTATAGTGGGAAGCTGCGCATTGTTAGTCTTCTTTCATACTCTTTTAAATACTTGTCATCTATCAAATGTATATATACTAGTATAGTTATTTAGAGTTTTCCCCGGCAATTAGGTCTAGAACTAAGTAAAGCCTGTTGGTCACTCTTAAATACAAAAAAAACTAGATCCCCATAGGATTTCCAGATATAGTTTTTCCTTCTCTTGGGCTTAAACAATACGGAACAAAGAGAAAGACAGTATTCTTCGTGAACCTTTTCTCAGACTGTCACCCCTAGAAATTGTCAAAGAAATTCTGCTCCCTAGAGTTGATCTATTCTCAGTGAATAGCATCTCTTGAATTTCTTCAAACCTTAGAACTTTCACTAAATGATCTATTCTCGGTGAATAGCATTTCTTGAACTTTTCTTGGTTTGGGACCCACAGGCTTCCTAAAAGCATCCCCGCCTCCTCTTGGGCGTTGTACAAGGACCCTTCGGCTTCTTAGAAGTTCTCATGCCTTCTCTTGGGCTAAATACAAGGACCCTAAAGACCTCTTAAAGGTATAGGACAGAACTTAGTCATCCTTCGTTAGAGCTGTCTTTCTAAAAAGAGTCAAAACTCTCAGACCAATTTTAGGGTTGATACTCATCCCTTCAAAGAGCCGGCCTCCTCTTAGGCAACATACAAAAGATAAAACTCTTCCACACCAGTAGACTTGGACAGTCTAAATACCCTTGAGTCTCAAAGACATTCTCAAGTTCCCTACAAAACATAGGAGAAACCCCGGATCCTGGATTAAATCTCCAGCAAGAGTTAAAACTTGTGGGTTCTAAAACCCCGTCTCTCTCCTAAAAATTCCCCCAACAAGGGTGAAGTCATCATAACACTATCAGAGCCTCAAGGTTTCTGATCTATCAACTCTTCTGCATTCCCCTGCAAGAATTGATTCCCCATTTGGACCTGCCTCGGGATCTCCAGAATCCCCTGCATAAGTTTAGCCTCCTCTTAGGCTTTGTATAATGATCCTTTCCTCAACCAAGTCAGCCTCTTCTTGGGCTTTGTACAATGATTCTCCCCAGTGGAGCTAACCTTTTTAGACTCTCTTGTTGAGTCGATCAATCCTCAAGACTCTCTTGTTGAGTCAATCACCATCCCAGACTCTTTTATTGTGTCAATCACCTTTTCAATACTCTCTTGTTGAGTAAATCCCTTTAGCCTCCGTCTCGGGCTTCGTATGATACAGATAAAAATACTCTCTTGTTGAGTCCATAGCCTCCTCTTAGGCTTTGTATAATGATTTCCCCTAGCAGGAGTTAGCCTCCTCTCGAGTTGTGTAGATTGATTTCTCCAGCTTGTTCAGCCACGATCCTGGGCTTTGTACAGGACAGGTAGAAGCACTCTCTTATTGAGTCAAACACTTTTAGCCTCTATCTTGGGCTTTATACAAGGTGTAAACCTTCATTAGTTCGGGATAAACATTTCCCCAGCGAAGTCGATTCCTCCGAGCCTTCATTAGACTTTGAGGAATAAACTTCCAAGCTGAGTCAAACTCTTTTCCGCCTCCATCTTGGGTGTTGTACAGGATAGATAATACTCTCCCGCAGAGTCAAAACCTTTTAGACTCCGTTTTGGGCTTTGTACAAGACACCTAAAATATCCTCAGTCGAGTCGATTAAATTTCTCATTTCAGCCTCTATCTTGGGCTTTGTACAAGACAAATACAAAACTCCCCGGCGGAGTCAAAAATCCATTTTAGCCTCAATCTTGGGCTTTGTACAAGACAGAAAGAACATTTTCCTCGGAAAAGTCAATCTTTTATCCTCCTCTTAGGCTTTGTATAAAGATATCCCCAAAGAGTCAGTCTCTTTTTTTGCCTCAATCTTGGGCTTTGTACAAGATACATATTTAAATGCTCTCTTGTTGAGTCAGTCATTCCCAGCCTCCTCTTAGGCTTTGTATAAGGACTTCCCTAGCGGAGTCAATCAGCCTCTTAGCTTCAACCTTGGGCTTTGATCAAGGCACACAAAAATCAACAATCCCCCTTTAGAGATGACAAAATCTCTTTCAGCCAAAACTTTTAGCCTCTGCCTTGGGCTTTGAACACGACACCTAATATTTTTTCCTCCCTTAGAATAGAAGAAACTACGATTGCTCTGATTTCCCTGTTTCGTTTAAACGGGAATACGTAGGAATAAGACTACGAAATCTTAGCGAGCATACTAATCAAAAACCCTAGGTCTCGTACCTTCGCACATCAATCAAAACTCAGGTCCAGTACCTTACCAAAAACATCGGGAAGAACCCGAACATCATCAAAAACTTACTCTCCCTATCACACTTTCCCAAGAAACTTTCCCAACCCATTACCAGATAAACACCATCAATTACAAAGCGAAAGCCTAAAGCTAATATCCTGTGGATAACCACATATAGGATAGTTAATTGACAACTACCCATTGTATAACCTGACCCCGGACTCCCCAACCTCTTTTAAGCGTTTGTTAAACATTCGCGTGCAAGGTTAGTTTTAGATAGCTTCCCTTTCCCTTCCAGCTTCATGGGATAAATAAGAAATTAGAAAGTAGCACCCTTTCTCCTCGAGGAGGAAAACCCAAACTTCAGCGATAAGGTGGTCGCGTCACCAACAAAAATTGCTCGCTACAGACCGGGATCAGCTCAGGGCTATGTCTCAAAAAGAAAAAGAAACTTTCAAGGAATATACTAAAAAATGGCGAGAAGTCACTGCCTAAATCTTTCCTCCTATTGAAGAAAAAGAAATGACGAAGATATATTTGAAAACTCTAAATTTCTTCTACTACGACCGCATGATCGCTAGTGCACCTAATAACTTTATTGAAATGGTAAACATGGGAGTACGATTTGAAGAAGCAGTCCGAGAAGGACGATTATCCAAAGAGGCGGAATCATCTAAAAGACACATAAGTGGGTTCCCAAAGAAAAAGGAACATGATGTCAGCACTGTGTTGCAAATCCAGTCAAGACGAAGATATCTACCACGACAGGTAGCAAATGTGTCTCCTGTTATCAATTCAACGCCAGCTCTGGCCTACCTCCCACATAATTCTATGAATCAAAATCAAAATTAGCATCAACATCAGCAACAACCACGGTATCAGTAAAGGCCGCAACAGCCTCTACAACAGGCTCGCCCACAATACAATAACAACAACAATCATGTTCAAAGTTCACCTGGGTTCGATCCTATACCAAGGTCATATGCAAAATTATCCTAGCATTGTTGACGAAAGGACATATTCAAACAAAGTATCCTCATGTTCTCCCAAAGGACCCTCCTTATTAGTTCAAAGCTGGCCAATTTTGCCCCTATCATTAGGGAGCACCAGAGCACGACATCGAGAACTGCTTCAAAGATGATGTTCAAAGATAGTAATCCAAATGTTCAAGTGAACCCGCTACCTCAACATGCTGGAGCCTCTGTCAACATGGTCTATGGATGCCCAAGCAGCTATAAGATCTATGATGTCCTTCTATTAAGGAGGAACTTGGTGAAGATGCACGCAAGACATAGCAGGTAGGGTCTTGTAGACCCACATGATTACGCAACATCCAGTGTTTGTTATGTAAAAAATCAAGGGTGCTACTTTGTACAAGCAGCCTTAAAAGAGCAAATGAACCAAGGTTGGATCCAGGAATACAAAATGAGGCCTTACCAACCGATCAATAAGGTACAAGGTTGTCCGGGAGAATACACAGTTTATGATATCAAATATATCAGGGAGTTGCTAGTGAAATTTCACAAATGTTTGTGCAAACTTGATTACTTTGGTCCCAATCATCATGATCATACTGTAGCATCGGTTTTTGTGACGTGACCACCACCGCATTTAGTGCTACTTTCTGATTTTTGTATTTATCCTATGAAGCTTAAAAGGAATGGGAAGATATCTCAAACTAACCCTGCGTGTAAATGTTTTCCTTAACAAGTGCGAAGAGATCGAGGGTTGGTTATACAAAGGGAAGCTGTTAACACTCAGAGAATCTATAGTAATCTATAAGAACCTTTATTTGCATATGTTTCTACTGTTGTATTGCTTGGTTGCTTAAATCCATTTACTGTTGAATAGGGAAAGTTTCTCCTTTGTAAAGGTTGAGGAAATGTTTTTGTTGTTTTTGGGTTTTCTATTATTTTTGGGAAGGTACTGGACCTAAGGTTTTTTTATTAGTGCGCTCACTAAGATTTTGCAATCTTATGCCTACGTATTCCTATAAAGAGATCTGGGGAAATTAGAGCGTTCATAGTTCCTCCTATTCTATGGGAGGAAAATGCTTGGTGTTTTGTTCAAAGCCCAAGATTGAAGCTAAATGAGTATTTGTGTCTTGTTCAAAGCCCAAGATTGAAGCTAAAAGAGTGTTTGTGTCTTGTTTAAAGCCCAAGATTAAAGCTAAAAGAGTATTTGTGTCTTGTTTAAAGCCCAAGATTGAAGCTAAAAGAGTATTGTGTCTTGTTCAAAGCCCAAGATTGAAGCTAAAAGTTTGACTGAGAGAGAATTTGTCATCTCTAAATGGAGATATCTCACCTATTCATCACAAACATTGAAGAATTGATTTATAAGGGAAGTTGCTTTAACTGAGATGTGTGGAATCCAACAATGCCACATCTTCCTTTATAGGAGATTTGAGATGTCATGAAGGAAGAAGCTTTAACTCAGTGTAGAGCAATGCCACTTTTCCTTTATGTATCTTTTCATGCTAAGAGAGGGACATTGACTTGGATGTGTAGAATCTAGAGGTTTGCCACTTACATCACTTAGATGAAAGAGAAATTTTAGCCATGATAAAGGAGGGACTCCAGCTTGGATTTTGAATCAACAAGTGTGACACTTACATTAATTATCTGGAAAAAGGTTTTAATTGTTTGTTTTGAAATGTTATTTATAGAGGAAATATCCTCCTACAGAGAGTAATCATGGTCTCATCTGTGGGGATGATAGATTTTGTGCCTTGATCAAAGCCCAAGGTTGAAGCTGAAAAAGAGTTGAAAACTGACTCAACTGGAGGAGTATTATATTTGTCTTGTATAAAGCCCAAGATTGAGGCTAACTGGGAAAAGATCATTATATGAAGCCTAAGAGGAGGCTGACTCTTGCTGAGGATTATTTAAATCCAGGAGAAGGTCTAGACTATTTTGAGGAATTGAAAGGGAAACTAACTCTTGCTGGTGATTAGAGAAGAGTTGAATTATCAGATGCCATGAGGCTTTGATTCTTTTGGGGATTAGTTGATGGTATTATGGTTCTGGATGGGGATTTTAAAGTGAAAACCAAACCTTGTTGAGGGTCAGAAGAGACTTAAAAGGATAAGCTTGAAGACCTTAGAGGCTTTGACTCTCCTGGTGACTGGTGTACTGTTAAGATGACTAGGATATATCCTATGCTTTTAGGAAGCCTGAGTGTCCTTGTATGAAGCCCAAGAGGAGGCTAGGGATGCTTCTAGGAAGCCTGTGGGTCCTTGTATGAAGCCTAAGAGGAGGCTAACTGTTGAGACTTTCCAAGTCTAGGAAGAGTTCAAGAAAGGTTTCACCGAGAAATAATCCTTTCTTTGTTGAACTATTCCATGGTTAAAGGCGTTATAGAAGAGGTTTCACCGGGAAATAATCCTCTCTTTATTGAACTGCTTCAAGGTTGATCAAATTGAACAAAGCCCAAGAGGAGGATATCTTCTGGGGAGATTTATTGTATGATGCCCAAGAGGAGGCAATAATGCTTGGATAAAGCCCAAGAGGAGGCTAGGGAACTAGTTCTTTGAACTAAGTTGGGATTGAAGGGATCCTATTGTTTGAACTAGTATGAACTATGGATGCTTTGAATTCTAAGAGGAACTTAACAAAATATGTACAAGTATATATACAGACATATGAACAAGTATATAAACAAGTATGAATTGAATTGAGAAAAGTGGTGGGTCTTATACTCTAGATAGAGGCCCAAGTGTATTGTGATTAATCAGATGTTTTCTTCAAGATTGGATTAGTGTTTTGAAGAAATTGAAGAAAGTTTTGAATTTGAAGATGATTTGGTCTCAAGTAGGAGAGAAGCAAAGGTGTTGGGTCTTACACTCTAATAGAGGCCCGGGAGTGTTGAAATGAAGTTTTGAAAGATTAAATCAAAACAAAACCCTAATTTCATATTTTTTTTATATATTATCAAAGAAAAAACAATAAATCATTAATCATGTTATAAACAATGAATAAGGTTTATGAAAAAGTTATTTTATTCACATGATAATTTAAAATCATTTTGGTTTTAAAGAAAATCAAGAAAGAAATCATTTTTAAAACATTTAAAAACAATTTAAAATAATATTTTAAATATATTAAAAATATAAAATAAAAATTATTTTTATGATTTTTTGGTGAATAAAATATTTTAAATATGTGAGTGACATTTGTGCAAAAATTCATTTAGAAATCATTAAAATTGATTTATAAAAATAAATATTTAAAAATAATATGAAAAAATGTCAAAAATAATGAAAATATGAAGAAAATAAAGAGAGGGAAGGATAAAAAATGGCATGGGTGGGTGTTGAACCCACGCCTTAGCACACAAACACACTTGAAAACACACGCTGCAACCACTGGGGTGGTGATACATCCGTGTATCAAACCACCCCCATAAATACATAAAGGTGACTGGGTTTTAGGCCTGGCCAAAGGCGCCATGGCCATGACTGACCAGGTTTTGGTGGTTTTGCAAGAAGGCCATAACTTCTTCATTTCTCCATGAAAATGGATGAAATAAAGATGGATCTTACCTAGAATTTCATGAGGAATCCAATGGTGAACTTAGATTTTTCTAAAAATGCCTACATTTTAAAACCCGATAATGGTTTCAAAATAGGTCATGTTTTGCAAGTTCTATGCTACAACTCTATACAAACACAACAAATATGATATGTATGACATGTTCATAATCTATGTACATCAAAGCAATACATATTTCACAATGTTCAAGTTCTTATGCACTTACCTCTTGAAGCTTCACTTGCTAACCTTCAAGATACTTGTGACAGAAGCAAACCAATGCCTTGGACACTTCTAATAGATCCCTTGTAAGCTTGTAGGATGATTAAAATCCAAAGAAAACCTCTGGAACATAATCTAGCTCTTTCTTGCAAAATTGGCAAAAGTGACCAAAATAGGAACTCCACCAAATGATGTTACAGTTGAGAAACTATGCTTGGAACACCTTAAGGATACATATTAGAGTGTGTTTGAGGTGTTGTTTGGTTTTGAAAGGGACTGAATCAAGACATGGCTTTGAAAAATGCAGAAAAGTCAAAATATGAGGTTTTGATAGTTGACTTTCTGATTTTGGTGATTTGGTATGAAGATGAAGGTTTGAACACCTTCAAGGGATGATTTGTGATGTGTTTGGATGGTTATTTGTTTAGACTCTGGTTTTGATAATTCCAAGTTTGCTCCTTTGAACTTTGAAATTTGAAGTAAGAGAGAGAGAATGAGAAAACAAGGCTTTGGTCTTGTTTTGGTGTGATTGAAATGATCAGAAACAACTCCTATTTATAGGAGAACAAGTTTGTTTTGGGAGGAATAGTGTTGGATGAGGGATCACTCTATTATCCAATGGATTTTGTCATGTTGCCCTTTATTAAATGCCAAGGTACCAAAGTCTCCTCTTATCTTGACTCCAACAAAATTTGTAGGTTTGAACACTCATGTTTCTTGACTCATCTTGACTGGTTTGTGATTGATTCATGCCACCTCTATGCATCACATAAATGCCAAATTCCAAAATTGAAATTCAAGGCATTTGTAATGATGAATTTGCACATGCTAAGTTGAATTCTTGACTCAATGGTCCAAAGTTGAAAACATCAAGTGATTCATCAAGATTCCTTCTGATCTTGGAAGAGGAAAAAGCTTGTAAGATGATAAAATTGAAGATGAAAATCGTGTGGCACAAGAAATGCACAAAATCTGTCATGGAAATCAGTTTGAGAAAGTCATGTTTTGATCCTTGCTCGAGTTAAATTAATGGGAGTTCTTGTACTCTTTGGAAAACTTGTATATCATACTTCAACTTTGATGTTTACATTTGGTCTTGATTCATCTTGGATCATAATGAAAAATACCTCAAAAATTAGACAAAATATGAGACAGATTCTGCCTAAAAAATTCTAAGTGTCAAAGTTCAAAATCTCATGAAACCTTAACTTTAATGCTTCATATCTCAAAATCTATGCATTTTTTGGGGGTACTTCTGTTTTACAATCTTGTTGTATGTAAGAAGATCTATCATTTGAGATTTGGATGGGAAAAATGGTTGCTTGGATCACAAGTTATGGCCTTGTAAAGTTGGGTAAAAACCATTATTTTCCATAACTTAGTGAAATTTTAAGTTTCTCAGGGTTGCCCTTTTTGCAAGTAACCTCACTTTTCTTGATTTTTCTTGATTGATCATGACCCAAATCACAAGTTAACATTGTTTTTGACTTAAAGAGGCCATGTTTGTCAAAAAAATTCCAAAAGTCAAACTTGGTTTTGATCACAATTGACTTTTTGTATCAGATGAATCTTAAACCTTGTGACCCTTTATGAAATCAAGTCCTTGGGCTAAATTTAACCTAATGGATGGATTCCAAAGGTGTTTTTGATTGTCTTGAATCATGTCCCAAGGTTTGAGATCATTCTTTGCTCAAAAGTCAAAGGTATGGTTGACTTTTTCTCAAAAACCCTAATTTGTGGTCAAGATGAATTTGAATCCTTATGTTTCTTATGAACCAAGTTTTTTGAATCAATTCAATCTTGTGAATGGATCAACATGATGTATTTGAGGTCCTTGAAACATATCTTGAGGTCTTGGCTCATGCCTTGCTCCAAAAGTCAACTTAGGCACTGAATTAGGTAAAAACCCTAATTCTTGATTTTTGATAGATGCATCCCCTGAGGCTATATTGAACTTATGATGGACTCATAAGATTATTTTGAGCTTCTTGAATCATATATTGAAGTATTGGCTCATGCCTAGATGAAATTTTCTCTCTGGAGGCCTTGGTCGACCAAAACCCTAATTTGGTGACACTGATGATCTTGAGGCTTGATCAACTTGAAATGTTGCATTCTTGTGTTAGATTCTTGATGTGGGAGACCTCTTGATCCTTCATGGATGTTTGAGAGGCTTGACAAGTTGAAGATCATGTCAATTCTTGATTGATCCTTTGTCTGAATACTCTGAGAGGGCTCAAAAACCACAATCCTTGGTTGAGGTAAATACTCAACAATCTTTGAAAGGATTAGTGAGGTATGGAAATACATCCATATTGTGGTGATGATTTGCACAATGATGTGAAGTCTTGTGGTCAAATTTAGGGTATGACAGATGCCCC
The DNA here is from genome assembly GCA_022829125.1 of Lathyrus tuberosus. NCBI lineage: Eukaryota > Viridiplantae > Streptophyta > Magnoliopsida > Fabales > Fabaceae > Lathyrus > Lathyrus tuberosus. The sequence continues at coordinate 12,900,434 of JALAZF010000146.1, forward strand.
TATTTAATCTTCTTGGACCTGAAGGTGTGAATGATGAAGATATTCAGACGTTCATGGTAAAAGAGGATTAAATATCAGAATACCCAAAATTTTGATTGTGGGTGTGAATGGTAGCTATTTTTGCTTATCCGTCTTCTTTTACTGGGTAATGTCACTTAGAAAAGGGTAAAACTTCCCCCTCGATCCTGGTCTTCAGCCACGGGACTGGTCTCAATTTCTTTTTTGAAATAAACCTCCCCTTGATCTTGGTCTTCAGCCATGGAACTGGTCTCAGTTTCTTCTGAAATAAATCTCCCCTCGATCCTAGTTTTCAGCCATGGAACTGGTCTCAGTTTCTTCTTAAACAAACCTTCCTTCGGTCCTGGTTTTCGGCCATGGAACTGGTCTCAGTTTCTTCTTGTCGAGTTCTTCTCTTGACAAGGAATGCTTATCCGCGAGGGTCTTCACCAAGCTTCTCTCTGAGGTTTATCAAGGAGATGCCACTTGATGGAAAAACGTGCTTCATCGTATCTCTCTTCGAGACTTCTTTGGAGAGATGCTATAGGATGAATAAAGTTTTGATGTCAGACTTGCTGGCGAGGACCATTCGTCTGAACTGCAGAGGCGTGCAAACTTCTCGGTTGGAGACACTATTTGCTGGAGAAATTACATCATACTTCCCTTCGAGACTTCTTCGGAGAGATGCCATGTGATGTAATTCAATTTTGAGGTGCTGATAACTTCCTTGAAAGTAGGACAAACTTCTCGGGGAGAGACTGCCATTGTCGACTTTATTTGGAAATCTATGAGGGAAAGAACAAACTTCTTTGTTTGTTAATTGGTAGAGATTTCTTGGAAGATGTGATGTCCATATCCCCGAGAGTCTTTTGTTGAGAAGCTTCCGCTGGGGGTTTTCTTTAATCCGGGGAAGCAAAATATCATCTTCAATGGTGAAGAGTGAAGTTCCAAAAGTGTGTAACCAAATGCCTTCTTGCCTTTTAAAGGTTCAAGTTATCAAAGTGGTCGAGGACGGATTTCAATCCAGGAATAAACTGGAGAGAGATTGTTTAGACGATACATTTCCTAATGAGGAAAGAACTCAAACTGGGATTTTATCTTATCCGATTGTGGAAAGGAAAAATGACAACTCTAATGGAGAGAGGACATTCATCCCTTGGTGATAAATATGACCAAAGTGATTGAAATATGATATGCAATATAAATATGTATCAATGATGCATGATGTATGTATGAAATGCTTATGCTGACAAAACAGACATGACATACGGACTGACGATGAGTACAATTGGATACTCGGCCACTCTGGGGGGATAAAAAGTATCGTTGATCTATTGGAGGAATAAATTCCTGTTGCTGATCTTTTCATATTCTTGGTAGTAATAAAATGCGGCTCCTGAGGAGTGGTAAATGGGATTCTTCATCTGAAGTAATTAATCCTCCGCTCGAGATATACTGATCACAAGGAATATTTTGATTCTGCATTTTGAAGTTTGATTGCTTTCGGAGAAGTTGTCTATGTTCCTCTTCGTTGTTCATTAATCAAAAAGGAAATTGCCATCTTTATTTTTAAAGCAGAAGTAAATTTGAAAACAAAAGTAAATTCATTTTTGTGTTTCAAGAATGTTAATCATATAAAAAATGTCATTTTGCAAAGCAGAATAAATGAGAATTGCAAACAAAGGGCACAAGGGCTCAAATTTTCATTGATAGAATGGTAATCATCCAAATGCGTGATTCCATGGAGCATTACAAAGTTTAAAAAATGGTAATTTAAAGGGAAAGGGACTACATTGAAACATAACGACCACTATCCTTCAACCAACCTTGAATCTTGAGTATCTTTGAGCTTTTGTTGAAGGTAACTTCTGATTGAGGATTTCTTGACAGATGACGTTATTTCTGATGACCCAATCTTAGTCGAATGCAGTTACTTGCCATAAATCCCTAACTTTTGCCTAGATTGCCTTTTAAGGTTTTCAATTCATCGGGATGATTATTGTTTATGTCTCTAATTTTTTCCTGGACCGCCCTTTCGGGTTTTCAGTCCAACGATACATTTTTTTTATTTAGGTGAAGTATTTCTTGACTACATCAACATTTGTGGGGTAGGTAAATTCTTCTCCATCCATGGTTGCGAGTCTCAAGGCACCGCCTGAAAAGAGTTTCTTAACAACATAGCGTTCATCGTAATTCGGAGTGCATTTGCCCCTGGGACCAGTAATAAATGATTGGATCTTTTTTAGCACGAAGTCGCCTTCTCTAAATACACGAGGTTAGACGTTTTTGTCGAATGCTTTCTTCATTCTCTGTTGATATAAGTGACCTTTGCACAAAGCCGTCATTCTTTTTCTTCGATTAGATTCAGTTCATTGTATCTGCTTTGACACCATTCAGCCTCTGTTTGCTTGGCTTCCATCAAAACTCTTACTGATGGTATCTCTACTTCTATGGGGAGCACTGCTTCCATGCCATATACTAGAGAGAAAGGGGCTTCCCCTGTTGAAGTGCGGACAGATGTGCGATAACTGTGAAGAGAAAATGGTAGCATCTCATGCCAATATTTGTAGGTTACAACCATTTTCTGAATGATCTTCTTGATATTTTTGTTAGTTGCTTCTACCGCTTCATTCATTTTAGGCATGTAGGGAGATGAGCTATGGTGTTTAATTTTGAACACAGCACATAATTCTTTCATCATCTTGTTATTCAGGTTTAATCCATTATCAGTAATGATCTAGCTTGGAACACCATAACGGCAGATGAGATTGTTCTTGATAAATCGGACCTCTAATTGTCTAGTCACATTGGTGTATGATGCTACTTCGACCCATTTGGTGAAGTAATCAATGGCTACTAGGATGAACTGATGTCCATTTCAGGCTTTGGGTTCAATCATGCCAATCATGTCGATTCCCCATATAGAAAAAGGCCATGGAGAAGAAAGAACTTTGAGATGCGTTGGCGGTACATGAATTTTGTCGGCGTATATCTTACACTTGTGACACTTCCTCATGTACTTGTAACAATCGAATTCCATTGTCAGCCAATAATATCCTGCTCTCAGAATTTTTCTTGTCATTGTGTGTCCATTGGCATGAGTGCCAAAGGATCCTTCATGAATCTCTTTCATTAGCATGTTTGGTTCGTGTCTGTCCATGCATCTGGGCAAAACCATGTCGAAGTTTCTCTTGTAGAGTACATCATTAATCAGGAAGAAGTTGCCAGCTAGTCTTCTGAGAGTCTTACTATCTTTTCTTGATGCCCCAGGTGGGTATTCTTGTCTTTGAAGGAAGCATTTGATATCATGATACCATGGTTTATCATCAATGACCGCTTCCACTGCAAAATATGTAAGCGGGCCTATCAAGGCGCGTTATGTCAATCTTGGGTATGTTGTTCCATTGATTCACACTAATCATGGAGGATAAGGTAGCTAGTGCATCAACCATGTGGTTTTCTTCACGAGGAATGTGATGAAAATCAATCTTGTTGAAGAAGGGTAACAACCTTCTTGCATAGTTTTTGTAAGGAATCAATCCTAATTGATATGTGTCCCACTCTCATTTGATCTGATTTATAACCAGGGCTGAGTCTCCATACACATCCAAATTATTTATCCTTAAGTCGATAGCTTCTTCGAGACCCATGATGCAAGCTTCATATTCGGCCTTATTGTTTGTACATTTGAATGTCAATCTGGCGGTGAAAGGAATATGGGTACCCTGTGGTGTAACAATGATTGCCCCAATTCCGTTTCCATAAGCGTTGACAGCTCCGTCGAATATTAATCACCATTGGGAACCTGGTTCTGGTCCTTCGTTTGGTAGCGGTTCATCGCAATCTTTCATTTTTAGGTACATGACATTCTCGTCTGGGAAGTCGAATCTTATTGATTCACTATTGTCAATTGGTTGGTGAGCCAAATGATCGGCTAAGACACTTCCTTTGACAGCTTTCTGAGCATGGTACTCGATGTTGTATTCTGATAACAACATCTGGCAACGGGTAATCCTTCCAGTTAAAGCAGGTTTCTCGAAGACATACTTGATCGGATCCATTTCAGAGATTAACCAAGTAGTGTGACAAATCAAGCACTAGCGAAGACGCTTAGCTGCCCAAGCTAGAGCGCTACAAGTTTTCTCGAGCATAGTGTATCGAGTTTCACAGTCCGTGAACTTCTTGCTCAAGTAATAAATAGTGGACTCTTTTCTCTTTGTTTCGTCTTGTTGGCCAAGTACACAGCCCATGGAGTCTTCCAAAAATGTTAAGTAAATTATCAGTGGTCTTCCTTCCACTGGAGGAGATAGAATAGGTGGATTCAACATATATTCTTTGATGCTGTCGAAAGCCTTTTGGCAATCTTCTGTCCATATACAGTCTTGGTTCTTTCTGAGTAGTTTGAAAATTGGCGCGCATGTCGCGTTCATGACGAATATGAATCTTGAGATGTAATTCAGACGTCCCAAAAATCCTCTTACTTATTTTTCAGTCTTTGAAGAAGGCATCTCTTGAATGGCCTTGACCTTGTCGGGATCAACCTCAATTCCTTTTTAGCTGACGATGAATCCCAAGAGCTTTCCTGAATGAACACTGAATGTGCACTTATTGGGATTCAAACAGACTTTATATTTTCTCAGACGCTAGAATAATTTTGATAGGTGCTCCACATGTTCTTCTTCTGTTTTAGATTTGGCAATCATGTCATCGACGTACACTTCAATTTCTTTGTGCATCATGTCATGAAACAGAGTTGTCATAGCCCTTTGATAAGTTGCTCCTGCGTTTTTTAGTCCAAATGGCATCACTTTGTAGCAAAAGGTTCCCCATGGGGTGATGAATGAAGTTTTCTCCATGTCTTTTGGCCCCATTCTGATCTGATTATAGCCTGAAAATCCATCCATGAAGGAGAAGACTTTGAATTTTGTTGTGCTATCAACTAGCATATCAATGTGTGGTAGGGTAAAATCATCCTTCAGACTTGCTTTATTTAAATCCCTATACTCTACACACATTCTGACTTTTCCGTCTTTCTTGGGAACTGGCACTATGTTGGCTAGCCATTGAGGATATTCTGAGGTGGCAAGGAAACCTGCGTCGATCTGTTTCTGCACTTCTTCCTTAATTTTGATGGCCATATCAGGGCGAGTCCTTCTCAATTTTTGTTTAACCGAAGGATATTCTGGTTTCAGTGGTAAGTGATGTTCCACGATGTTGGTATCCAACCCTGACATGTCTTCGTAGGACTAAGCAAACACATCTGAAAATTCTTTGAGCAGTTCTATCAAGCCTTCTTTGACAGTTGGATTGAGTAGTGCTCCGATTTTAACTTCTTTTCTCTCTTCTTCTGAACCCAAATTGACCGTTTCTAACGGTTCTTTGTTAGGTTGAATGGATTTCTTCTCATTTTTTAATAATCGAGAGATCTCATCTGGATTTTCTTCGTCTCCTTCTTCTTCGGCTTCAAATACCAGAAACTCAACGTTGGGAAAGGGCATTGGATCGTATGTTTCAATGGGGTTTAAAACAAATAATCTGCATAACATGATGATTCCTTTTTAGAAAAGACAGAGAGAATGCAAAAGTGTGTGCAGTGTATTTTGAAAAACGTTTATTTTTATTTTATTATGGGTTGCTTTTTAGGATTACCATTTTCTGGAAGAGCGAAAAGTGAAAATAGCAATAAATGCAGGAATTCAGAATGACATTCTTTATTTATGATTTGTCGATTCTTGAAACACATACCCTATAAAACAAATCTCTTTTGCTCTGGGCGAAGCGAAGAGGGACACTTAAAAAAAAGCAAGCCCTATAAAACATCTTTTTTACCCGGCTAAAATGAAAGGTCAAAACAAAGACGAGATAATTACTTTGATTTATGAACGATATTCGGGACATCGAACGCGACCCAATGGCGACGAACTCCTATGTAGATCATAAAGTTCGGTATTTTTCTTCCAGGATTGTCTTCAGTAATGACACTGATTTCTGGCGGAGTTGGATCACTAGAGTCTTCCTCCCATGCAACGTTATCATAAGAGGATTCTTCTATTGTATCTTCAACACTATTTTCACTTTCAAGAGGATCTCCCCATCCTGTTGGCTGGATGTCTTCATATTTGATACGAGAACTTTCTGGAGCAGTATACTTCACTAGAAAGTCGTACTTGCGGCTTGGCTGCCCCAAAGTATCCCAAGTTTCTGAGGGGATGGATGAGTCATCTTCTTCAATGACATTGACCTCAGGAAATGCAAAGTTGATAAATTCTTGTCATGCGATTCTTGCAACTTCATCAACATGATGTTTGACACTTTCAGAATTTTCCTAGTAAGGTTCCCACGACTCTGGTAGAATAGGTGGATTTTTCTCAAGGTCATTCAGCAGATATGCATTCTCTGGCTGACTCTTTTGCCCTATATCTTCCATGTAAGGTTTCCAAATGGGCAAATCATCCATGGGATCATATGAGTTGTAATCAAAGTTGTCTTTCATCAGAGTATCCTCTTCCAATGAGTTGGGTGGAGCACGACATCCCTCAGGATCGCAATCTCCGTAGATCATTCTGACGCCGAATCTTGGTATATATCTGGGACTTTTCTTCAGAGAGCAAAATGGCATGTATGTTTCTTCCTGAGATACATATCCTTCATCGTTGAAATAGGATTTCCATTTTTCATCTATATCAGAAGAGTTATTCTCCGCGATGGCATGGACTTCCTGAGAAATTGGGTGGAGGAAACCTCCACTGTGGAAGAAATCTTGAATGGGACGAAAGCTTTCATCCTTTTTTGTAATCTTGGTAAGTGGTTGCGAAAAACCAAGACCTCTTCTTGTCTTGTTATCAATAGGAATCACAACTTGCCCCCATCCTTTTATGTTACTGCTTCCCATTATTTGGAGAACGTCTTTGTACGAGGAAATTGATGTTCCTTTTTCTTGATGATTCTCATTGCTCACAGAGAGTTCTTGAAATTAAGTTCCAACAACCTCTTCTGGTTTCAAATATGAGAATGATGATAGGTTGCTCATGATTAAAGCTTGTTCTCAGCATATTATGGCCAACTTGTTGTTCTTGACAAACTTCAGCTTTTGGTGAAGTGTCAAAGTAACTGCCCCTGCTTCATGTATCCAAGGTCGTCCCAATAAACAGTTGTATGCCGCTCGGATGTCCATGACTTGGAAAGTGACTTGGAAAGTGTGGGGACCAATGGTTATCGGAAGGTCGACTTCGTCGATAACTATCTTTCTGGATCCGTCAAAAGCTTTGACTATGATCTCACTGCCTCTCATTGGAGTACCTTGAAAAGATAGTCGTACCAAAGTTGACCTTGGCATGATGTTCAAGGATGAACCTGTGTCTACCAGTACGCTATCTAAAGTATCGTCCTGGAAATTGACCATCATATTGAGTTCCATGTTATGATTATTGCCTTCCTCTAGAAGTTCTTCATCACCGAAACCCAAATTGTTGCAGGAAGTGATGTTGGAAATAATGCTATCAAACTGACCCACTGTTACATCTTGTTCTACAAAGGCTTGTTCCAAGACATTTTGTAGAGCTTCTGTGTGAGCTTCTTGTCATACCCTAAATTTTGACCACAAGATTTCCCATCATTGTCCAAATCATTACCACAATATGGATATACCTTCATACCTTATCAATCCTCTCAAAGATTGTTGAGCATTCACCTCAACCAAGAATTAGGGTTTTGAGCCCTTTCAGAGTACTCAAACAAAGGATCAATCAAGAATGGACATGATCCTCAACTTTTCAAGCCTCTCAAACATTCATGAAGGATCAAGAGGTCTCCCACATCAAGAATCAAGCATAAGAATGCAACATTTCAAGCTGATCAAGCCTCAAAATCATATGTGTCACCAAATTAGGGTTTTGGTCGACCAAGGCCTCCAAAGGGAAATTTTCATCTGGTCATGGACCAATACTTCAAAACATGATCCGAGAAGCTCAAAGGGGCCTCATGTATCCAATCATAAAATCAAAATAGCCTCAGGGGATGCAATCATAAAAAATCAGGACTTAGGGTTTCTTGACCTAACTCACCCCTAAGTTGACTTTTGGAGCAAGGCATGAGCCAAGACCTCAAGAAGTGTTTTGAAGACCTCCAATACATCATATTGATCCATTTACAAGATTGGATTAATTCAAAGAATTTGGTTCATGAACAGTACAAGGATTCAAATTCATCTGGACCAATTAGGGTTTCCTGATGAAAAGTCAATTGTATCTTTGACTTTTGACCAAGACATGATCCCAAACCTTGGGACATGATTCAAAACACTCTATAACACCTATGTAATCCCTCCATTAGGTTTGAATTAGGTCAATGACTTAATTTCATAGAGGATCACAAAATTTGAAATTCATCTAATAAAAAGTCAACTGTGCCAAAAACCAAGTTTGACTTTTTGAATTTCTTGACAAACAAGGCTTCCTTGAGTAAAAAAACAATGTTAACTTATGGTTTGGATCATCATCCATCAAGAAAAATCAAGAAAAGTGGGGTTACTTGCAAAAGGGGCAACCATAAGAAACTTGAAATTTCACTAAGTTATAAAAAAAAGTTATTTATACCCAACTTTGCAAGGCCATAACTTATGATCCAAGCAACCTTTTTCTTCCATCCAAAGCTCAAATGAAATTTCTCATTACATACTTCAAGATTGTCAACTACATCAGATTCCAAATCCTCATGGATTTTGAGTTATGAATTGATCAAAATCACAAAAATATGAAAATGACCATTTTTCCAACACTTAGTGGAATTTTGGACAGAATCTGTTTTGGATATTCACCAACTTTGAGGCCATTTTTCATTATGATCCAAGATGATTCAAGATCAATGTTGGACATAAAAGTTGAAGAGTGTTATTGGGGCTTTCCAAAAAGTACAAGAGCCTCCCATGGTTCAACTTGAGCAAGGAGTTATAAGACTCCAAAAATGGCATTTTCACCCTGCCCACACAAAGGCATGAAAACCAAACTTGTGCCACACGATTTTGCTACTCAAGTTTTGCCATTTTGCCAACTTTGTCATCTTCCAAAAGCACAAAACATCTGATGACTCACTTGGTTCTTGATCAAGAAGGCAAGAATTTCAACTTGGCATGTGAAAACCATCATGACATGAAACTTGGAATTCAAATTTGGCAAGGTAACATCAATGTTATACATTGAGGTGTCATGAACCAGACCATAACACTCCAAGCCAGTCAAGATTCAAGTCTAAACTCTGAGCATTCAAACCTGCAAAATTGAATGGAGTCAAGATAAGAGAGTTGACTTGGCACTTTTGGATTATCCAAGTCAATGGCTACAAGCTACATGCCATGATCAGCCTCCAATCACTATTGCTCCCAAAACAAAGCTGCTCTAATATAAATAGAGGTTCTTTCTAATCAATTCAAACACACCAAAGCATAGCAATACATGCTTTCCTCCAAATCACATTCCAAAAACTAGATTTTATTTCTTCTTGAAGTAACTATCGAATTTTCAAATAGGGATCAATTCCATCAAAACCAACCATGCCAACACCTCACATATATCATATATAAGTGATCCATAACCTCAAAACACATCTGGAACACCAGAATCACAAAGTCACCCCCCATTTTCTCAAGCTTTTTGGCCTACTTGCAGTTGAGGTGCCACAACAAGAACTAGGTGCATTCAATCCATTCCAAGCTTCCAAACACCTTATATTAGGTCCATTGAAGCTGTCCAGATCATCACACAACATCTGTAACACCTACAGCTGAGGATTCGATTTCCTCTTGCAAAGGTAAGCCTGACACTCTCAAACTCTATGATCCATGCATCATAAATGTGTTTTCAAGTTACAAACATGTTTCTGCATTTATGTAGAGTGTTTCCCCTCAATCAATTGCTTTGTAGCTTTCGTGTATAGGATTTCATAGTGTTCTTGCAGAAATTAGGATTCTTGAGTTCATCTTCTGATTTCTCACTCTACACTTAATATAAATGCAATTAATTTATATCATTGGAATCCTTGTTCAAAAATACACAACTTTCGTGTTTAAAAAAGTCAAAACCATTACTTATTGAGAGAGATATGTGAGGTTTTGCAAATTGGCTATGGAGGCTACACACGAGGAAGAAGAAGATGGCCTTGGTGCCATTTTGAAATTTTTGAATTTTTGAATATTTGATATTTTTATTAAATGATTTCAAAAATTAATTTCTCTTTCATTTTTAATCATTTTTTATTGGTTCTTTTTTTAAAAAGTCACAAAAATGTTAAAATATTTTATTCTACAAAAAATCAAATTTATATTATTTATTTAATATAGTTAGAATTTTTGTAAATAATTTCATTTTTATTTGTTTTTAACATTTTTAAATGAAATTTCCACTTTGAATTTTCAAATTTTAATGAATTTCAAGCTTTCATGTGATTAAACATGATTTTTCAAAATATTTTTCAAAGTTGGCAACTTGTTTTTGAATATATTTGATATTTTATATCATTTTTTATTTAATTCCCTTTGAAAATTATATTTTTAAATTCAAAATTAGGGTTTTCTCTAAATTTTGATTTTTAAAACTTCACAAAAACACTTTTGGGCCTCTAATAGAGTGTAAGACCATCCCCTTTGTAAATATACCATTTGGGCCTCAGTCATTGTATAAGTCCCGATACGATTTTCAAAATAAACGGTGCGATCGCTGTTTTTCATCTGGGCATCTCCTTGAGTTGCAAGCCCCATCTCTTGTATAAAAATAACTTTTTGGGCATCTATTAGAGTGTAAAACCCATTCCTTCTTATACATAAATAATTATGGGCCTCAGTCATTGTATAAGTTCCTCTGTGGTTTTCAAAATCGCGGCGCAATCGCCGCCTTTTCAAATAAATCATCTGGGCCTCTCCTTGAGTATAAGCCCCATTTTTCTTTTTTCACAAACACCTTTGGGCCTCTAATATAGTATAAGACCTAATCTCTCCTTGTACAAAAAACATTTTTTTGGGCCTCTGCTATAGTATAAGTCCTACAACGTCTTTCGGTGTTGTAGTGCGATCATTGTTTTCAAATAAGTCATCTGGGCCTCAGTCATTGTATAAGCCCCAAACATTCTTCTGTTTTAAACAACTTTCTCTTAGCACAAATTCAAATTCAATGTTTTTTTTTCAAAACTTTCTTCAATTTCTTGAAACTCTAAAAGAGGGAATACAATTATAGTAAATACAACAGATCACAATATGCTTGGGCTTCTTCTCAGAAGGTAAGTCCCCATATATTTTTCAATGCATATCTATTTATATATCTGCCAATATAATTGTCTGTATATACTTGTGCATATCTTGCTTAGAGTCTCCCCAACAGTTAGGTCTATGTTTAGGTCAAACCAGAGGTTACTTTCAACATAGTCAGAACTAGTTCCCCATAGGAAATTCCCTATACAATCTTGCCTCCTCTTGGGCTTATACAATATGGAACAGAGAAAGGCATTATTCTCGGTGAAGCTTTTCTCAAAACTGTCAAACTTAGAAATATATGTGTATACAAGAAATTCATTTCCCCGGAGAGAATTAATTCCCGGTGAAACCTCTCGTGAATTTCTTCAAACCCTAGAACTGTTCAGCAGAGAAAGGATTAATTCCTGGTGAAACCTTTTCTTGAACTTTTCTTTGGCTTGGACCCACAGGCTTCTTAGAAGTTCCTCGGCCTCCTCTTGGGCATAGTACAAGGACCCATAGGCTTCCTAAAAGCATCCCCTGCCTCCTCTTGGGCTTAGTACAAGGACCAACAGGCTTCTTAGAAGTTCCTCAGCCTCCTCTTGGGCTTAGTACAAGGACCCAAAGGCCTCCTACAGGTATAGGATAGAAATTAGTCATCTCTACTAGTTCAATTCTCAGGAGAGTCGGAATTCCAAAACATCAAACCCTTTTAGAGCTGATCTCCATCCCTTAAACCCTCAGCCTCCTCTTGGGCATCATACAAAGATCTCTCTCTACACTAGAGCCTACCATTTCTTGAGAGACTTGGAAAGTCTCAGCCTCCTCTTGGGCTTCATTCAAGTAGACTTGGAAAGTCTCATATCCTCTTGAATCTCACAAAGAAACCCTCAAGTTTCCTAAAAGCATAGGAAAAACCATAATCATTTCATCAATATACTAATCTCCAGCAGAGTTAAAACCACTATAGGTTTTCAAACTCAACTCTTAAACCTCTTTGACCCCCCAACAAGGCTTAAGCTTTCATTTTAAGAAATCCCAGCCAGGGTCAATTTACCATCAACAAATCCCCCAAGAGAATCAGAGCCTCATGGTATCTGATATCTCAACTCTTCCCTAATCCCTAGAAAGAGTAAACTTTTTTGGATTCCCCAACACCATTTAGACCTGCTCCTGGATTTCCATAAATCCTCAGCAAGAGATAGACTCCTCTTAGGCTTCATATAAGAATTTCTCCCAGTGGAGTCAGTCAGCCTCAATCTTGGGCTTTGTACAAGACAGATAAAACCCTCCCCAGTGGAGTCAGTTTCTTTTAGCTTCAATCTTGGGCTTTGATCAAGGCACACAAAAATCAACATCCCCTCTGATGAGACCATAAGTCCTCTATGTAGAAGGACACATCTTCTATACATCACATGTAAAATAAACAATCAAAACCTTTTCCCAGATAATTGCTATAAGTGGCACACTTGTTGATTCAAAATCCAAGCTGGAGTCCTTCCTTTGTCCTTGCTAAAATTCATCTTTCATCTAACTACTATAAGTGGCAAGCCTCTGGATTTCCATACATCCAAGCCAATGTCCCTCTCTTAGCATGCAAGATTCATAAGGAAAAAATGGCATTGCTCTACACTGAGTTAAAATTTTCTTCCTTCATGACATCACCCTTATTAAGGAAATTATGGCATTGCTGGATTCATATATCCCAGTTAAAGTAATTTCCCTTATAATCAATTATTCAACTTTTGTGATGAATAGGTAAGATATTCTCCCTTTAGAGATGACAAATTCTCTCTCAATCACCCTTTTAGCTTCAATATTGGGCTTTGAACAAGACACAAACACTCAGCTAGCTTCAATCTTGGGCTTTAAACAAGACACCAAACATTTTCCTCCCATATAAATAGGAGGAACTACAATTACTCTGATTTCCCAAATTTTTTTACGCGAATGCGTAGGTATAAGATTGCGAAATCTTAGCGAGCACACAAATCAAAAACTTTAGGTCCAGTACCTTCCCAAAAACAACGAAAAACCCGAAAACCATAAAAATATTCCCTCGTTTCTCCCAAAGGAGAAACTTTCCCAAGCCACAGTAGATAAACACCAGAGAACATTTCAGATTAACAGAGAAAAACCTGCAATAAAAGGTCTATGGATAACCATATATACACTGGGTGATAATAGCTTTCCTTTGTATAACTTGACCCCAATCCCCAATATCTTAGCATTTGTTAAAGAAAACATTTGTGTGCAAGGTTAGTTTTAGATATCTTCCCTTTCCTTTCCAGCTTCATAGGATAAATAAGAAATCAGAAAGTAGCACCCAAATTCCATTGCAGTAAGGTGGTCGTGTCACCGACAAAAATCGCACGCTACAGAAAAATGTAGACTCTGCTGGGGACATTCTAGGATTAGAGTTCCTAAGAGGTCTAGGCTTTTCTTTGTGTTTATTTCTCTGTTTATTTACTTATTTTCTCAGTTTTCTGCTATATATATCATTTACTGTCATGTTACTTGATACCCGTGTTTAAATTACTGTTAACTGGGAATGTGATTGATACGCATGTGGAAAGTTTGAGAGAACATTAAGATAAGTGGTGGCGTTTCTAGGGAGGCTTATAGGATGTGAATACCGACCAAGCTAACCTGGCAGTCCACCGAATCAGTCGAGGTACCCATGTGAACTTGCTAATGTTGAACGACTGATTATCGTGAAAGCATAGTTTTCCCAGTGCGATACCCATGACACTGAGGATTTAGTAGACACTTAACCATTTAAACCATTAGGTAGTGTGGTGACTATCGAGAATAGTTGACACGCGATACTACACTCAAAGGAGATTCATCTTAGGATATTACAGCTCGCTTGAGTCAATCAGCTTGCCGTTAATATCCCTAAGAGGGGTCAATGATTTTGGGAACCTTTGTTAGAACCCATTCTACAGGTACAAATTGACCAATTAGTACACACCTTTGGGGATGGGTAGATCCATGGCTCCATGCTTGTGACGACGAACCCCTAAACCCATGTTTTCAAATGTTTTTGTTTGCTGCATTCATGCATCCATGCATTAATTAAAAAACTCATTTCAAAAATAGAAAAAAAAATATTTTTTTAAAAGAACTAAATCAATAATTACAAATATCAGAGAGAGATTGCGTTATGGATTTCGGTAGAAGAAAAATGCACAAGTACACCTTCAAGGTTCCAAAACTGGATGACCTAAGGAAATTGGGAAGGATGATTACTAATCCCGAGGCTTTTAGAGCTAAGCACAGGGGACTGTTATCTCTACTGAAGATCAACATGGTTGAAGGAATCCTGTCTACGCTGATTCAGTTCTACGATCCGATTTACCACTGCTTCACATTCCCGAATTATCAACTCACACCAACACTGGAAGAGTACTTCCACCTGATTGACTTACCCATCACTGATCGAGATCCATTTTCCAGACTGGAAGAAATTCCAAAAGAACAAACCATTGTAAGAGTAATCTTTTTGGATGAGTTAGAAGTCAGAACTCACATGACCACCAAAGGAGGAATCCAAGGATTACCAGATAAATTCCTGATGGAGAAAGCTCTATACTTTGCTAGTATAGGAAATGTAACCTCTTTCGAGGATGTCTTTGTCCTGCTCACATATGGGTTATTCCTTTTTCCCAACATCGACAACTTCGTCGACACCAATGCTGTTAAGATATTCTTGATTGGAAACCCCGTACCAAATTTACTTGCGGATGCTTACCATTCTGTACACTTAAGGAATTTGTACAGTGGAGGGATGATCACATGCTGTGTACCACTACTCTATAAATGGTTTATTTCCCACTTGCCCAAGTCTGCTGCTTTTTGGGATCACAAGAGTAATCAGCGATGGTCGTAGAAAATTATGTCTCTCACCAATACATACATAAATTGGTACAATCGGATTTACAAAGGAATAGAAATCATTGACAGATGCGGAAATTTCCCCAATGTACCCCTCATTGGTACTAAAGGAGGGATCAACTATCATCCAATTCTAGCTCGCCGTCAACTCGGATACCCGATGAACAATATCCCACATAATGCTCATCTGGAAGGTCTTTTCTTCAAGGAAGGAGAAAATGTCTTGGCACTAAAGAAAGAAATAGTGCATGCCTAGCAACATATTCACATGAGAGGGAGAGAATCCCTGGGAAGACCAAATTGTTCCTCTTCAGAACCTTACCTCCACTGGGTACAAACTAGAGCTATTAAACTGACGATGTCTTACCCTCGTCAAGAAGTTTTTCCCTTAAAGGAATTTGTCCTTTATTTTATGTCTGATACGGAAAAACTCCAGGTCGCTCTCAAAAAAGTCCAACGTGAAAAGAATTCTTGGAAGAACAAATATCAGATCCTAAATTTGGAATGTACCAAGATTCAGGAACTTCTAAAGGAGAAGGATGCTCTGATTGAGATATTAGAGCAGCATGCTATGGAAAGTCAGGAGGAACGAAGAAATTTGCTCACTCTTTTCACTTAGCAGAGAATCATCGACCCGACAACGGCTGAAGGAGCCCAATCAAAGAAAAGAAAAGTTTAGGAACCAGCATCTGAGCTCTCCTCAGAGAGAACTCAGGATCCATAGGCCTAATTTTCCTTTCTCGCACTTTGTAAAATACTGTACTTTTCCTTGTAAAATACTGCAATCTTTTGAGTTCAATAAAAAAGGTTTCCCCCGCTGTGTGATATTTGCAATATAATTGTTAGCAGTTCTTTTGAAAACAAAAAAACTAAAATAAATATAACATTCTTTGCATATTATTCATCATTCTCACATAGCACATCTTTGTCTTTGAGTCTCACATATGTGTCGCACTCTATAGTCAAACTGTCTCATTCGTACAATACTCGGGCCAATCGACAAAAGAAAATGGAAGATCTCGAGGAAGAGAACAGAGAGCTGAGAGAAGAAATCAATGCTCTGAAGGAGAGTTTGGAGAAACTCCACAACGACATGCAATCCCTGGCAGCAGCCCAGGAACAACAACGTCAAAGGACTGTGATCTCGGAGATTACATCCACACCAGCATTTGAGACGCCTAGCAGTCATCCTTAGTACAACTTGCCTAAAGGTTTCCCCTTGGGCATGCCTCATAACTTTATACCTGAAGGATACATCCCACCGGTCACTGAAGACCCGAAAGTCGTAGCAGGAACAGCCAGACCTAAAGGTTACAAACTTCAGGGAAATAAAGATGCAAGGGTTACAACAGAAAATCCTGAAGGTTACAAACTTCAGGTCACTGAAGCGCCAAGAGTCACCATAATAATGACTATGCCATAACCAGTGGTACACACTGTCCCGGAACGACAGATTCCGCTGACAATTTCTGGTGGAAACGAAGACGTATACGAAAGGCTGAATGAGTTCCAGGAACAATTCTTGGAAATGCAGAAGGAACTGCATGCCATTCGCGGTCAAGACTTATTTGGAAAGGACGCCGCCTACCTCTATTTGGTCCCTAATGTAAAGATGCCGCACAAATTCAAGGTGCTTGACTTTGAAAAATACAAAGGCAACTCTTGCCCTCAAAGTCATTTCGTGATGTACACTCGGAAAATGTCTACCCAGACAGACAATCAACAGCTACTAATCCATTACTTCCAAGACAGTTTAACCGGTGCCACACTCAAATGGTACATGGGATTAAACCGCATGAAGATCAATACTTTCAGAGATCTCGGCGCAGCCTTCGTTCAGCAGTATAAATACAATTTGGACATGGCACCGGATAGGGACCAACTCAGAGAAATGTAACAAAAGGATAAAGAAAACTTTCAAGGAATACGCTCATAGATGGCGTGAAATCGCCGCCCAGATCTGTCCCCCTCTCGAAGAAAAGGAAATGACAAAGATCTTTCTGAAAACATTGAGCTTGTTTTATTATGACCAAATGGTTGCCAGTGCGCCCAGTGACTTCACTGAAATGGTGAATATGGGAGTACTCCTTGAAGAAGCGGTCCGAGAAGGACGATTGGTCAAAGATGTAGAGCCATCTAGCAGTACCAAAAGATACGGTAGTGCTTTCCAAAAGAAGAGCAAGATATCAGTAGTATCTCTCTGGGAAAGCAAAAGTGAAGGTATCAACCGATAGCAGCGGTAACTCTTGCTATCAACCCAGCGCCGACTCAAACTTATCAACCTCAGGTTGCTCAGAGCCAACCAATTCAACAATAGTATCAGCAAAGGCCGCAACAGCCTCTTCAGCAGGCTCGTCCTCAGTACAATAACAACAATCATACTACACGGCCATCAGGGTTCGACCCTATACCGATGTTGTACGCAGAGTTATTCCCACTTCTACTTGCCAAGGGGCATGTTCAAACTAGGACTCCTCTTACTGTACCAGAAAATCCACCTTTTTGGTTTAAATCAGATCAAACTTACCCTTACCATCAAGGAGGATCGGGTCATAATATTGAGAATTGTCTCAGCTTCAAGTATGATGTACAAAAGCTTGTCAGGAACGGGGTTTTATCTTTCAAAGATATTAATCCAAATGTTCAGACAAACCCACTACCGCAACATGAGAAAACTACAGTGAATTTGATAGAAGGGGAACCTGTCAACAGTTATCAAATTCACAATGTACGCTTACTAGGAACCAACCTGATAAAGATGCATTGTAAACAGAGCAGGTACGACCATGTGCCATCTCACAACTATCATCAGTGTGATATCTGCTGCAAGAACAATCAAGGGTGTGGCATAGTACAAGAAGCTTTGCGGGAACAAATGGATCCGGGCTGGATTCAGGATCATAGGATTCGTGAAGTAAACATGGCCTATGCACATCCCAACACCGTTTAGAACCACGACATCCGTGCAATGAACGTCAATCTAGTGGCTTTACATTCAAGACAAAGTCAGTATTATAATCTGCCACGGCACGATTACAGTGCTTGTCCGATCTACTCAAAAGACAATCAGGGATGCTCATTTGTACAAGAGGCCCTCCAACGTCAAATGGATCTGATGGATCCAAGACTACCATGAAAAAAGTAATCATCAAGTCAATATGGTCCAAATCTTTGACAGACGCTTGATGAATACCAGTCTAGTGGAATTACATGCTAAACAGGTCAGACTTGGTTTTCTAGCTTCACATGATTATCAAAACTGTAAAGAATGCTACAAAAATGACCAAGGGTGTACGCTTGTGCAAAGCACTCTGCAACATCTGTTGGACCACTGGTGGCTTTTGATCTACCTAGATGAAGACACACAACAAGTTAGCATGACTAATGGGAATCCTGGTAGACATCAATGTCGTGATGTCCGCTCAATGGAAACAGATCTAGTGAGGATGCACTACATACAAAGTGGGTACGGTCGGGTACCACCTCACAATTATGAACGCTGTAGAGTATGGTTGAAAAATAACCAAGGATGCTATATAGTATGAGCAGCCCTCCAGCACCAGTTAGACCGAAAGGAGATTCAACCATGTTCAAATTCTGAATCAATCAACATGATACAAGATTACCTCCCTGGTCAAAACAAAAATGCTGTCATAATCTCCAATCGTGGAATAACCAAGGATGTTTGTGCCGTATTTCCTCTACTCGATGAGTCAAAAGTCTCTCTTAGCAATAGAAAGATTCCAAACTTAGAGTGAATTGAGGTTGCCTATGACAGTCAAAAGGCCCTAAAAAGCCCCTGTGGTCGTCTACTTGCCAGGTCCAATATCGTACAAGTCAGACAAAGCTATCCCGTACAAGTACGGTGCAACGACCATAGAAAATGGAAAAGAAACTCCATTACCCTCCGTTGTGAACATTGCCGACATCAGTCGAGTTACCCGAAGCGACCGGGTCTTCAACAGAGGAGTTGGAGAACCTACCAAAGAAAAGGAACCTCAAACGGAAGTTCCTAACCAACAAGTTGGTCAATGCAGTAATGCATAACCTGTAAAGAACAACGATGAGATGTTGAAGCTCATCCAGAAAAGCGAGTACAGTATTGTGGACCAATTGTTGCAAACTCCGTCTTGAATTTCTGTATTATTTCTCCTGCTTAGTTCAGAAGCTCACAGAGAAGCTCTATAGAGAGTCTTAGAACAAGCCTTTGTGGAACAAGATATCACGGTAGGACAATTTGACAGCATCATCTCTAACATCACTTCCTGCAACAACTTGGGATTCGGTGATGAAGAACTGCCGGAAGAAAGCAAGAACCATAATATGGCACTCAACATCACAGTCAACTGCAAAGACGATGCTTTAGCCAGCGTTCTGGTGGACACAGGTTCATCTTTAAATGTTATGCCAAGATCAACTTTGGTTCGACTATATTTTCAAGGAACTCCGATGAGAGGCAGTGAGATCATCGTCAAAGCCTTTGACGGATCCAGAAAAATGGTTTTCGGTGAAGTCGACCTTCCCATAACCATCGGTCCTCACACTTTCCAAGTCACTTTCCAGGTCATGGACATTTGAGCGGAATACAGCTGTTTATTAGGAAGACCTTGGATACACGAAGCTGGGGTAGTCACTTCGACACTTCACCAGAAGCTGAAGTTCGTCAAGAATGACAAATTAGTCATAGTATGTCGAGAGCAAGCCTTAATTATGAGCAACTTATCATCATTCTCCTGCATAGAACTAGAGGAGATTGTTGGAACTCAGTTCCAGGCACTCTCGGTGAGCAATGAGAATCAACAAGAAAGAGAGACGTCGATTTCCTCATACAAAGACGCTCTCAAAGTGATCGAGAGTAGTGACATAAGAGGATGGGGACAGATAGTAATTCCTACTGATAACAAGACAAGGAAAGGTCTTGGTTTCTCTCCAACTTGTACCCAGACTACTAAGCAGGATGAAAGTTTTCGTCCCATTCAGGATTTCTTCCGCAGCGGAGGTTTCCTCCACCCAGTATCTCAAGAAGTCCACACCATCGATGGGAATGACTCCTCCGATACTGATGAGGAGTGGAAGTATTATCTCAATAATGACGGTTATATATCTCAGGGAGAAATGTACCTACCATTATGCCCTCCAAAGTAGAGCCCAAGATATATACCCAGATCATACGTCTGAATGATCTATGGAGATTGTGATCCCGAAGGATGTCGTGCTCCACCCAACTCATTAGAGGAAGACAATCTGATGAAAGACAACTTTGACTATGATTATTATGATCCCCTGGATGACTTGCCTATCTGGAAGCCATACACGGAGGACTTGGGGAAAATGAGTCAGCCGGACAATGCCTATCAACTGAGTAGTCTTGAAAAGAATACCCATGTTCCCACAGAGTCATGGAATCATTACTCAGGACATTCTGAAAATGTCCAACACCATGGTAATGAATTTGCAAAGATTGCAGGACGATAATTCATTAACTATGCATTTCCTGAGGTCAACGTCATTGAGGAAAATGACTCTTCTATGCCCACAGAAACCTAGGATACCTTGGGACAGCCAAACGGCAAGTACGGCTTTCTAGTCAAATACACTGCTCCCGAAAGCTTTCGCATCAAATACGAGGACATCCAGCCAACTGGATGGGGAGATCCTCTTGAGAGTGAAAATATTATAGAAGATGCAACAGAAGAGTCCTCTTATGATAACTCTGCATGGAAAGAAGACTCAAATGATCCTACTCCACCAGAAATTAGTGTCATTTCTGAAGACAAACCAAGAAGGAAAGTACCAGACTTTGTGATTCACTGAGGAGTTCGTCGCCATTGGGTCGCAGTCGATGTCCCAAAAGTCGTCCATAAGTCAAAGTAATTACCACCTTTGTTTTGACCTTTCACCTTGCCCGGGTGAAGTGGATGTTTTATAGGGCTTACATTTCTGCAAATGTCCCTCTTCGCTTCACCCAAAGCGAAAAAGTTTTGTTTTATAGGGTTGTATTTCAAGAATCGATAAATCATGAATAAATAATGTCATTCGAAATTTTCGCATTTTAGTGTTGTTTTCACCTTTTCGTTTTTTCAGAAAATGGTAATCCTAAAAAATAACCCAAAAATAAAAACAAGCTTTTTCAGAAAATACATTGCACACACTCTTGCATTCTCTCTGTCTTTTCTAAAAAGGAATCATCACGTCATGTAAATTGCTTATTTTAAACCCCATCGAAACATACGACCCAATGCCTTCTCCCAACTTTGCATTCCTGGTATTTGAAGCTGAAGAAGAAGAGTATGAAGAAATTCCAGAAGAGATCTCCCGATTACACAGACAAGAGGAAAGGTCCCTTGAGCCTCACAAAGAGCCATTGGAAACGGTCAATTTGGGTTCAGAAGAAGAAACGAAAGGAGTTAAGATTGGAGCATTACTCAGTCCAACTGTCAGAGAAGACGTGATAAAACTTATCAAAGAGTTTCCAGATGTATTTGTTTGGTCCTATCAGGATATGCCAGGGTTGGATACAAGCATCGTGGAACATCACTTACCGCTGAAAACAGAATTTCCTCCAGTAAAACAAAGATTGAGAAGGACTCATCCAGATATGGCCATTAAAATTAAAGAGGAAGTACAGAAGCAGATCGACGCAGGTTTCCTCGCCACCTCAGAATATCCTCAATGGTTAGCCAATATCGTGCCAGTTCTGAAAAAGGACGGAAAAGTCAGAATGTATGTAGACTACAGGGATCTGAACAAAGCAAGTTCAAAGGATGACTTCCCCCTGCCACACATTGACATGCTGGTAGACAACACAGCAAAAATCAAAGTCTTCTCCTTCATGGATGGATTCTCAGGCTATAATCAAATCAAAATGGCGCTGGAAGATATGGAGAAAACTTCATTCATTACCCCATGGGGCACCTTTTGTTACAAGGTAATGTCGTTCGGTCTAAAGAACACAGGGGCAACCTATCAGAGGGCCATGACAACTCTATTTCACGTCATGATGCACAAAGAAATTGAAGTGTACGTCGATGACATGATTGCCAAATCTAAAACAGAAAAAGAGCATGTGACACACCTGTCAAAGTTATTCGAGCGTCTGAGAAAATACAAACTCCGTTTGAATCCTAATAAGTGTGCATTCGGTGTTCGCTCAGGAAAACTCTTAGGATTCATCGTCAGTCAGAAAGGAATTAAGGTTGATCCTGACAAGGACAAGGCCATTCAAGAAATGCCTCCTCCAAAGACTGAAAAATAGGTCAGAGGATTTTTAGAACGATTGAATTACACCTCAAGATTCGTATCCCTCATGACCGCGACATGCGCGCCGATCTTCAAACTGCTCAGAAAGAACCAAAGTTGTGTATGGACAGAAGATTGCCAAAAGGCTTTCAACAATATCAAAGAATATCTGTTGAACCCATCAATTCTATCTCCTCCATTGGAAGGAAGACAATTGATCATCTACTTAACAGTCTTGGAAGACTCTATGGGCTGTGTGCTTGGCCAACAAGACGAGACAAAAAGAAAAGAGTCTGCCGTTTATTACTTAAGCAAGAAGTTCACGGACTGTGAAACTCGATACACTATGCTCGAGAAAACTTGCTGCGCTCTGGCTTGGGCAGCCAAACATCTTCGCCAGTACATGATTTGTCACACTACTTGGTTAATCTCCGAAATTGATCCGATCAAGTACGTCTTTGAAAAGCCTACTCTCACAGGAAGGATTGCCCGTTGGCAGATGTTGTTATCAGAATACGACATCGAGTACCATGCTCAGAAAGCCGTCAAAGGAATTATTTTAGCCGATTATTTTGCTCATCAATCGATTGACGATCAGGAACCAATCAGATTTGATTTCCCAGACGAAGATGTCATGTACTTGAAAATGAAAGATTGCGATGAACTGCTACCCAGCGAAGGGCCAGAACCAGGTTCCCAATGGGGACTAATATTTGACGGAGCCGTCAATACTTATGGAAACGGAATTGGGGCAATCATTGTAACACCTCATGGTACCCATATTCATTTCACTGCAAGATTGAGTTTCAAATGCACAAACAATGAGGTCGAATACGAAGCTTGTATCATGGGTCTCGAATAAGCAATCGACTTAAGGATAAAGAACTTGGATGTGTATGGGGACTCAGCCCTGGTTATCAATCAGATTAAAGGAGAGTGGAACACATACCAATCAGGATTGATTCCTTACAAAGACTACGCGAGAAGGTCGTTACCACTCTTAAACAGAATCGAGTTTCATCATATCCCTCGTGAAGAAAATCATATAGCTGATGCATTAGCCACCCTATCCCCCATGATTAGTGTAAGACAATGGAACGACGTACCTAAGATTGACATAATGCGCCTTGAAAGGCCCGCTTACATCTTCGCAATTGAAGCAGTCATAGATGACAAACTATGGTATCATGATATCAAATGCTTCCTTCAAAGACATGAATACCCGCCTGGGGCATCAAGAAAAGATAGGAAAACTCTCAGAAGTTTGGATGGCAACTTCTTCTTGAACAGTGATACACTCTACAAGAGAAACTTCGACATGGTTTTGCTCAGATGCGTAGACAGACAAGAAGCAAACATGTTGATGAAATAAATTCATGAAGGCTCCTTTAGCACTCATGCCAATGGATGCACAGTGGCAAGAAAAATTTTGAGAGCTGGATATTATTGGCTGACAATGGAATCTGATTGTTACCAGTACATGAGGAGGTGTCATAAGTGTCAGATATACGCTGACATAATTTATGTACCGCCAACGCATCTCAAAGTACTTTCTTCTCCATGGCCTTTTTCTATATGGGGAATCGACATGATTGGCATGATTGAACCCAAAGCTTCGAATGGACATCGGTTCATCCTGGTAGCCATTAACTACTTCACCAAGTGGGTCGAAGTAGTGTCATACACCAATATGACCAGACAATTGGTAGTCCAATTTATCAAGAACAATCTCATCTGCCGTTATGGTGTTCTAAACCAGATCATTACGGATAATTGATCCAACTTGAACAACAAGATGATGAAAGAGTTGTGTGTTGAGTTCAAGATCGAACACCATAACTCATCTCCATACCGACCTAAAATGAATGGAGCGGTAGAAGCGACTAATAAGAATATCAAGAAGATCATTCATAAGATGGTTATAATCTACAAATATTGGCACGAGATGCTACCCTTTGCTCTTCACGGTTATCGCACATCTGTCCGCACCTCAACAGGGGCAACCCCTTTCTCTCTAGTGTAAGGCATGGAAGCAGTGCTCCCATAGAAGTAGAGATCCCATCAATGAGAGTATTGATGGAAGCCAAGCTAACAGAAGCTGAATGGTGTCAAAGTCGACATGATGAACTGAACCTAATCGAAGAAAAGAGAATGACGGCTTTATGCCATGGTCAGTTATATCAGCAAATGATGAAGAAAGCGTTTGACAAAAAGGTCTGATCCCGTGTCTTCAGAGAAGGAGACCTCATGATCAAGAAGATATAATCATTCCTTACTGATTCTCGGGGCATATTGACTCCGAATTACAATGGCCCTTATGTTGTTGAGAAAGCCTTCTCAGGTGGTGCTTTAAGACTCGGAACCATGGATGGAGAGGAGTTTACCTACCCCACAAATGCTAATGTAGTCAAGAAATACTTCGCCTAAATAAAAAAAAACGTCTCGTTGGATTGAAAACCCGAAAGGGCAGTCCAGGAAAAAAATTAGAGACATAAGCAAAAATCATCCCGATATATTGAAAACTTGAAAAGGTAATCCATGCAAAAGTTAGGGATTCATGGCAAGTAACTACGTCTGACAAGATTAGATCCACAGCGGTAATGTCATCTGTCAGGAAAACTTCAATCAAGGTCACCTTTGACAGAAGCTCAGAATGTCCAGAATTCAAAGTTGGTGGAAGGATAATGGTCATTATGTTTCAATGTAGCCCCTTATCCTTTAAATTACCATTTTCTAAACTTTGTAATGCTTCATGGGATCACGCGTTCACATGATTACCATTCCATCAATAAAATTTGAGCATGTGTGCCTTTTGTTTGCAATTCTCATTTATTCTGCTTCGCAAAATGACATTTTAATATGATTAATGATTCTTGAAACAAAAAATGAATTTACTTTTGTTTTCAAATTTTCTACAGCTTTTAAAACAAAGATGGTAATTTCCTTTCGATTAATGAGCACAAAAAGGAATATCGACTGCCTCTCCGGTAGTGATTCAAAATGCATAATCAAAGTATTCCTTTTGACCAGTGCACCCTGGATAAAGGATCAACTATTCCAGACAAAATGATCCATCTATCATCCCCATCGGAGTTCTTAATTCTGAAAACCAATTGATGGTTTTCTCCCCAATAGGGTCCACCTCTTAAAAATAAGAACAAATTTCTATCCCTAACAGGTTTGTACCTCTGGAAATCAGAACAAACACAAGAATCCTTGTTCCCAAACAAAAGTACTACCTTCAGAATCTCCAGTGATACCAACGTCTCCCAGAGTGGCCGAGTATCCACTTGTATTCCTCACCAGTCCGTGTGTCGTGTCTGTTTTGTCAGCATAAACATGCATACATCATGCATCATTGATTTATATTCATACACATGTTGCATTAATATCGCTCTGGTCATACTCATCCCTAAGTGATAAACGTCTTCTCTCTGATAGATTTGTCAATTGTCTTTTCTGCGTCAGATGGGACAAAATCTTGGTCTAAGTTCTTTCCTCGTCAGGAAAATATACCGTCTAAACAATATCTCTCCAGTTTATTCCTAGATTGGAGTCTGTCCTCGACCACTTTGATAACTTGAACCTCTGAAAAGAAATAAGTCATTCGGATAGACACCTTTGGAACATCACTCTTCATAATTGAAGATGATATTTTGCTTTCTCGGATTAAGTAAAAATCCCTAGAGAAAGCCTCTCAACGAAAGACTCTTGGCAATACGGCGGTTTCTCCCCGAAAAGTTTTCTGTCAATGAAGTCATCAGCACCTCAAAATTGGATTACATCACATGTCATCTCTCTAAAAAGGTCTTGAAGGGAAGTATGATGTAATATCACCAAGCAGCAAGCAATCTCTTAAGAGACTTGCTTTCCCCAGTAGGGTCGACAATGGCATCTCCCACGAAGAAGTTTGTACACCTCTGCGGTTCAGACAAATGGGTTTCCCCAGCAAGTCTGACATCAAATCTTTTTCCATTAAACGACGTCTCCCCAGTAAAACTCAGTGAGAAGTTTGATGAAGACAGCTACAACAGATAGCATTCCTTGTCAAGAAAGGAACTCGACAAGAAGAAATTGAGACCAGTTCCATGGCTAAAGACCAGGATAGAGGGGAAGTTTATTTCAAAAAAAAAAACTGAGACTAGTTTCATGGCTGAAGACCAGGATCGAGGGGAGGTTTATTTCAAAAGAAGAAACTGAGACCAGTTCCATGGCTGAAGACCAGGATCGAGGGGAGGTTTATTTCAAAAGAAGAAACTGAGACCAGTTCCATGGCTGAAGACCAGGATAGAGGGGAAGTTTATTTCAAAAACAAAAAAACTAAGACCAGTTCCGTGGTTGAAGACCAGGATCGAGGGAGGTTTATTTAAAAAAAAAACTAAGACCAGTTATGTGGCTGAAGACCAGGATCGAGGGGAAGTTTTACCCTTTTCTAAGTAGCCTTGCTTAGCAAAAAAAGATGGATGAGCAAACAGCTACCATTCATAACCACAGTCAAAATTTTGGGTATTCCGATATTTAAAACTCTTCTACCTTGAATGTTCGAACGTCTTCGCCATTCACACCTTCAGGTCCAAGAAGATTAAATAGGGGCATCTGTCATACCCTAAATTTTGACCACAAGATTTCCCATCATTTTGCAAATCATTACCACAATATGGATATACCTTCATACCTCATCAATCCTCTCAAAGATTGTTGAGCATTCACCTCAACCGAGAATTAGGGTTTTGAGCCCTTTCAGAGTACTCAGACAAAGGATTAATCAAGAATGGACATGATCCTCAACTTGTCACGCCTCTTAAACATTCATGAAGGATCAAGAGGTCTCCCACATCAAGAATCAAGCATAAGAATGCAATATTTCAATTTGATCAAGCCTCAAAATCATCTGTGTCACCAAATTAGGGTTTTGGTCGACCAAGGCCTCCATAGGGAAATTTTCATCTGGGCATGGAGCAAGACTTCAAAACATGATCCAAGAAGCTCAAAGGGACCTCATGGATCCAATCATAAAGTCAAAATAGCCTCAAGGGATGCAATCATCAAAAATCAGGAATTAGGGTTTCTTGACCTAATTCACGCCTAAGTTGACTTTTGGAGCAAGGCACGAGCCAAGACCTCAAGAAGTGTTTTGAAGACCTCCAATACATCAAATTGATACATTTACAAGATTGGATTGATTCAAAGAATTTGGTTCATGAACAGTACAAGGATTCAAATTCACCTGGACCAATTAGGGTATCCTGATGAAAAGTCAACTGTATCTTTGACTTTTGACCAAGACATGATCCCAAACCTTGGGACATGACTCAAAACACTCTATAACACCTATGGAATCCCTCCATTAGGTTTGAATTAGGTCAAGGACTTGATTTCGTAAAGGATCACAAAGTTTGAAGTTCATCTGATAAAAAGTCAACTGTGCCAAAAACCAAGTTTGGCTTTTTGAATTTCTTGACAAACAAGGCTTCCTTGAGTCAAAAACAATGTTAACTTATGGTTTGGATCATCATCCATCAAGAAAAATAAAGAAAAGTGGGGTTACTTGTAAAAGGGGCAACCATAAGAAACTTGAAATTTCACTAAATTATAAAAAAAAAAGTGATTTATACCCAACTTTGCAAGGTCATAACTTGTGATCCAATCAACCTTTTTCTTCCATCTAAAGCTCAAATGAAAGCTCTCATTACATACTTCAAGATTGTAAACTATATCAGTTTCCAAATCCTCATGAATTTTGAGTTATGGATTGATCAAAATCACAAAAATATGAAAACGGCCATTTTTCCAACACTTAGTGAAATTATAGACAGAATCTGTTTTGGATTTTCACCAACTTTGAGGCAATTTTTCATTATGATCCAATATGATTCAAGATCAATGTTGGCTATCAAATTTGAAGTATGTTATTGGGGCTTTCCAAAAAGTATAAGAGCCTCCCGTGGTTCAACTTGAGCAAGGAGTTATAAGCCTCCAAAAATGGCATTTTTCACCCTGCCCACACAAAGGCATGAAAACCAAACTTATGCCACATGATTTTGTCACTCAAGGTTTGCCATTTTGTCAACTTTGTCATCTTCCAAAATAACAAAACATCTGATGACTCACTTGGTTCTTCATAAGAAGGCAAGAATTTCAAATTGGCATGTGAAAACCATCATGACATGAAACTTGGAATTCAAATTTGGCAAGGTAACATCAATGTTATACATTGAGGTGTCATGAACCAGACCATAACACTCCAAGCCAGTCAAGATTCAAGTCCAAACTCTGAGCATTCAAACCTGCAAAATTGAATGGAGTCAAGATAAGAGAGTTGACTTGGCACTTTTGGATTATCCAAGTCAATGGCTACAAGCTACATGCCATGATCAGCCTCCAATCACTATTGCTCCCAAAACAAAGTTGCTCTACTATAAATAGAGGTTCTTTTCGATCAATTCAAACACACCAAAGCATAGCAATACATGCTTTCCTCCAAATCACATTCCAAAAACCAGATTTTGCTTCTTCTTGAAGTAACTATCGAATTTTCAAATAGGGATCAATTCCATCAAAACCAACTATGCCAACGCCTCACATATATCATATATAAGTGATCCATAACCTCAAAACACATCTGGAACACCAGAATCACAAAGTCACCCCCCATTTGCTAAAGCTTTTTGTCCTACTTGTAGTTGAGGTGCCACAACAAGAACCGGGTGCATTCAATCCATTCCAAGCTTCCAAACACCGTATATTAGGTCTATTGAAGCTGTCCAGATCATCACACAACATCTATAACACCTACAACTGAGGATTCGATTTCCTCTTGCAGAGGTAAGCCTGACATTCTCAAACTCTATGATCCATGCATCATAAATGTGTTTTCAAGTTACAAACATGTTTATGCACTTATGTAGAGTGATTGCCCTCAATCAATTGCTTTGTAGCTTTCGTGTATAGGATTTCATAGTGTTCTTGCAGAAATTAAGGTTCTTGTAAATATACCATTTTGGGCCTCAGTCATTGTATAAGTCCCGATACGATTTTCAAAATAAACGGTGCGATCGTTGTTTTTCATCTGGGCATCTCCTTGAGCTGTAAGCCCCATCTCTTGTATAAAAATAACTTTTGGGCCTCTATTAGAGTGTAAGACCCATTCCTTCTTATACATAAATAATTCTGGGCCTCAGTCATTGTATAAGTCCATCTGTGGTTTTCAAAATCACGGCGCGATCACCGCCTTTTCAAATAAATCATTTGGGCCTCTCCTTGAGTATAAGCCCTATTTTTCTTTTTTCACAAACACCTTTGGGCCTCTAATAGAGTATAAGACCTAATCTCTCTTTGTACAAAAAACATTTTTTTGGGCCTCTGCTATAGTATAAGTCCCACAACGTCTTTCGGTATCACAATGCGATCATTGTTTTCAAATAAGTCATCTGGGCCTCAGTCATTGTATAAGCCCCAAACAATCTTCTGTTTTAAACAACTTTCTCTTAGCACAAATTCAAATTCAATGTTTGTTTTTCAAAACTTTCTTCAATTTCTTGAAACTCTAAAAGAGGGAATACAGTTGTAGTAAATACAACAGATCACAATATGCTTGGGCTTCTTCTTAGAAGGTAAGTCCCCATATCTTTTTAAATGCATATCTATTTATATATATGCCAATATAATTGTTTGTATATACTTGTGCATATTTTGCTTAGAGTCTCCCCAGCAGTTAGGTCTATGTTTAGGTCAAACCAGAGGTTACTTTCAACATAGTCACAACTAGTTCCCCATAGGAAATTCCCTATACAGTCTTGCCTCCTCTTGGGCGTATACAATATGGAACAGAGAAAGGTATTATTCTCGATGAAACTTTTCTCAAGACTGTCAAACTTAGAAATATATATGTATACAAGAAATTCATTTCCCCATAGAGGATTAATTCCCGGTGAAACCTCTGTTAAATTTCTTCAAACCCTAGAACTGTTCAGCGGAGAAAGGATTAATTCCCGGTGAAACCTTTTCTTGAACTTTTCTTTGGCTTGGACCCACAGGCTTCTTAGAAGTTCCTCAGCCTCCTCTTGGGTTTAGTACAAAGACCCACATGCTTCCTAAAAGCATCCCCAACCTCCTCTTGGGCTTAGTACAAGGACCAATAGGCTTCTTAGAAGTTCCTCAGTCTCCTCTTGGGCTTAGTACAAGGACCCAAAGGCCTCCTACGGGTATAAGATAGAAATTAGTCATCTCTACTAGTTCAATCCTCAGGAGAGTTAGAAT
Source organism: Lathyrus tuberosus (assembly GCA_022829125.1). Lineage (NCBI taxonomy): Eukaryota > Viridiplantae > Streptophyta > Magnoliopsida > Fabales > Fabaceae > Lathyrus > Lathyrus tuberosus. The sequence goes on from JALAZF010000146.1 coordinate 12,931,044, forward strand.
TCCAAAACATCAAACCATTTTAGGGTTAATCTTCATCCCTTAAACCCTCAGCCTCCTCTTGGGCATCATACAAAGATCTCTCTCTACACTAGAGCCTACCATTTCTTGAGAGACTTGGAAAGTCTCAGCCTCCTCTTAGGCTTCATTCAAGTAGACTTAGAAAGTCTCATATCCTCTTGAATCTCACAGAGAAACCCTCAAGTTTCCTAAAAGCACAGGGAAAACCCTGATCGTTTCATCAATATACTAATCTCCAGCAAAGTTAAAACCACTATAGGTTTTCAAACTCAACTTTTAAACTTCTTTGACCCCCAACAAGACTTAAGCTTTCATTTTAAGAAATCTCAGCTAGGGTCAATTTACCATCAACAAATCCCCCAAGAGAATCAGAGTCTCATGGTATCTGATATCTCAACTCTTCCCGAGTAAAATTTTTTGGATTCCCCAACACCATTTGGACCTGCTCCTGGATTTCCATAAATCCTCAACAAGAGATAGCCTCCTCTTAAGCTTCATATAAGAATTTCCCCCAGTGGAGTCAGTCAGCCTCAATCTTGGGCTTTGTACAAGACAGATAAAACCCTCCCCAGTGGAGTCAGTTTCTTTTAGCTTCAACCTTGGGCTTTGATCAAGGCACACAAAAATCAACATCCCCTCTGTGAGACCATAAGTCCTCTCTGTAGGAGGATACGTCTTCTATACATCACATGTAAAACGAACAATCAAAACCTTTTCCCAGATAATTGCTATAAGTGGCACACTTGTTGATTCAAAATCCAAGCTGGAGTCCTTCCTTTATCCTGACTAAAATTCCTCTTTCATCTAACTGATATAAGTGGCAAGCCTCTAGATTTCCATACATCCAAGCCAATGTCCCTCTCTTAGCATAAAAGATTCATAAGGAAAAATTGGTATTGCTTTAAACTGAGTTAAAATTTTCTTCCTTCATGACATCACCCTTATAAAGGAAATTATGGCATTGTTGGATTCATATATCCCAGTTAAAGTAATTTCCCTTATAACCAATTATTCAACTTTTGTGATGAATAGGTGAGATATTCTCCCTTTAGAGATGACAAATTCTCTCCCAATCAACCTTTTAGCTTCAATCTTGGGCTTTGAACAAGACACAAACACTTAGCTAGCTTCAATCTTGGGCTTTCAACAAGACACCAAACATTTTTGTCCCATAGAAATAGGAGGAACTACGATTGCTCTTATTTCCCAAATTTCTTTACGGGAATACGTAGGCATAAGACTGCGAAATCTTAGAGAGCACACAAATCAAAAACTTTAGGTCAAGTACCTTTCCAAAAACAACGGAAAACCCGAAAACCACAAAAACATTCCCTCATTTCTCCCAAAGGAGAAACTTTCCCAAGCCACAGCAGATAAACACCAGAGAACATTTCAGATTAATAGAGAAAAACATGCAATAAAAGGTCTATGGATAACCATATCTACACTGGGTGTTAATAGCTTCACTTTGTATAACCTGACCCCGATCCCCAATCTCTTAGTATTTGTTAAAGAAAACATTTGCGTGCAAGGTTAGTTTAAGATATCTTCCCTTTCCTTTCCAGCTACATAGGATAAATAAGAAATCAGAAAGTAGCACCCAAATTTCATTGCAGTAAGGTGGTCGCGTCACCGACAAAAATTGCACGCTACACTTCTGAATTGAGCAGGAGAGATAACACGGATATCCGAGAAGGAGTTTGTAATAGTTGATCCACAATGTTGTATTCACTTCTCTGGATGATTTTTAACATTTCATCGTTATTTTTCATAGGCTACATGTTGCTAGATTGACCAATTTGTTGATCTGGAACTTCAGCTTGAGGTTCCTTTTCTTTTGCAGGTTCTCCAACTCCTCTATTGAAGATTCGACCGCTTTGGGTGACTCGATTGATATCAGCAATGTTGACAGCGGATGGCAGTGGAATTTCTTTTCCATCTTCTATTTTGGTTGCACCGTATTTGTACGAAATAGCTTTTTCTGATTCGTATGGCTTCGGGCCTAGAAGGTAGATGACTACATGGGTTATTTGGGTCTTTTGAATATCAAAAGTAACTTCAATTGGTTCTAGCTCGGGACAGTTGGAAAATTTTCCACTATCGAAAGGGATTCCCGAGTGCTTTGGATCATTGAGCAGAGGGATTATGGTGAAAACATCCTCATTAATTCCATTATTAACTGGCTCCCTTTCATTGAAGATTGTGATGGTTCTTTTGTCCAACAACTCTTGAATCTCATTCTGGACAAGGAGGCAACCATGTCGACTTTTGTAACATTTTCTGCAAGCCGAATAATTGTGGTGATTTAGACCAAAATAATCAAGTCCGCATAGGCATTTGTGAAATTTTACCAATGACATTTCAATGTTTTCAATGTCATAAATTGTGTGTTCCCCTGGGTAACCTTGCACCATATTGATGGACTTGGAATTTAGGCACAGTTGGGTTTCCCCTTGGTCCACTTGATTCTGGAGAGCTGCTCGCACGGTGTAGCACCCTTGACTATTCTCTGAACATATTCGACAGTGTTCATAATTGTGAGGTGGCACCCGACCGTATCCGCTCTGTATGCAGTGCATCTTTACCAAATCCGTTTCCAGTAAGCGGATGTCACAGCTTTGGTGTCTGCCTGGATTTCCATTGGTTATGCTAACTTGATGTGTGTTTTCATCCTGGTAGACTGGGAGCCACCAATGGTCCAACAGATGTTGAAGAGTTCTTTGTACAAGCGCATAACCTTGATGGTTTTCGGAGCAATCTTTGCAGTCCTGATAATTATGGGCTGACAGATAACAGAGCCTGACTTGTTTGGCATGCAATTCTACCAAGTTGGTATTCATTAAACGAATGTCAAAAATCTGAACCATATTGACCTGGTGATTATTCCTTCCATGGTAGTCTTGGTTCCATCCAAGATCCATTTGACGCTAAAGAACTTCTTGTACAAAAGAACATCCTTGATTGTCTTTTGAACAAATTTGGCAAGCGTTGTAATCATGCAGCGGCAAGTTGTGGTACTGACTTTGTCTTGAATGCATTGCCACTAGATTGATATTCATTGCACATATGTCATGATTTTGAATAATGTTTGGATGTTGATAGGCCATATTTATTCCACGAACCCTGTGATCTTGGTTCCAGCCTAGATCCATCTGCTCTTGAAGAGCTGCTTGTACAATGATGCACCTTTGATTGTTCTTGGAACAAATGCCACATTGATGATAGTTGTGAGATGGCACATGGCCATACCCGTTTTGCCTGCAATGCATTTTTACCAGATTTGTTCTTAATAGGCTTACATCGTGGATTTGATAACTACTGCCAGGTCCTTTATCTATCAAGTTTACTGAAACTTTTTCATGTTGTGGCAACGAGTTTGTTTGAACATTCGGATTCGTATCTTTGAAAGATAAAACTCCATTTTTGACGAGCCTTTGTACGTCAGATTTGAAGCTGAGGTAGTTCTCAATGTTATGCCCCTGTCCTCCTTGATGATAAGGGCAAGATTGATCAGCTTTGAACCAATAAGGGGGATTGTCTGGTACTGTGAGAGGAGTCCTAGTTTAGACGTGCCCCTTAGCTAGAAAAAGTGGGAATAGTTCTGCATATAACATTGGTATGGGATCAAACCCTGGCGATCGTGAAAAATAATTGTTGTTATTGTATTGCGGGCGAGCCTGCTGAAGAGGTTGTTGCTGCCTTTGCTGATACGGTTATTGATCATGCTGTCTCTGAGTAACCTATGGTTGATAGGCCGGGATCGGCGCGGGACTGACAACAGGACTGCTTCCTCAAGGCGTACCCCCATGTTTACCATCTTGGTAAAGTCACTAGGTGCACTGGCGACCATTTGGTCATAATTGGATTTTCTTTCTCCTCAAGAGGAGGAAAAATCTGGGCGGAGATTTCACGCCATCTTTGAGCTTACTCCTTGAAGGTTTCTTTATCTTTTTGGGACATAGCTCTGAGTTGATCTCTGTCGCGTGCCATATCCAAATTATACTTATACTGCTGAACAAAGGCTACCCCAAGATCTCTGAAAGTACTGATCTTGGTACGGTTTAATCCCATGTACCATTTGAGTGCGGCACCGGTTAAACTGTCTTGAAAGTAATGAATTATCAGTTGTTGGTTTTTTGTTTGGGTAGACATCTTCCGGGCGTACATTACCAAGTGACTTTGAGGGCAAGAGTTACCTTTGTATTTTTCAAAGTCGGGCACCTTAAACTTGTGCGGTATTTTTATGTTTGGGACCAAACAGAGGTCAGCGGCATCTTTGCCAAACAAGTCATGTCTGCGAATGACATGTAGTTCTTTTTGTATTTCCAAGAACCGTTCTTGGAATTCATTCATTCTTTCATAAACTTCCTCATCCTTGCCAGAGGCGGCATGAAGGATCTGTTCCTTTGGGATAGTATGTATCACAGGTTGTGGTATAAACACTACTGCAGTAACTCTTGGTGCTTCGGTGACCTGAAGTTTGTAACCTTCAGGTACAGAAGTCTCTGTCGTAGCCCTTGCATCTTCGTTCACCTGAAGTTTGTAACCTTCAGGTTTGGAGGTTCCGGTTGTAGCCCCTAGGTCTTCAGTGGCCGGTGGTATATATCCCTCAGGTATGAAATTGAAAGGCATGCCCCAGGGAAAACCTATAGGCATGTTGTACTGCGGAAGATTGACGGGCATCTCAAACACTGGTGTAGATACAATTTCTGAAATTGCAGTCTTTTGAAGTGGTTGATCCTGAGCTGCTACCAGGGATTCAATCATGCTGTTGAGTCTTTCCAGACTTTCCTTCAGAGTTTTGACTTCCTCTCTTAGCTCTCTATTTTCCTCCTCAAGATCATCCATTTTCTTTTGTTGATTGGCCCGAGTATTGTACGAATGAGACAGTTTGACTCTAAAGTGCGACACATGTGTGAGACTTTACGACAAAGATGTGTAATGCAAGAATGATGAATGATATGCAAAGAATGAGAATGATCTTTTTGTTTTCAAAAGAACTTTTAACAATTGTATTACAAATATCATACAGCAGTGGAAACCTTTTATTGAATTCAAAGGATTGCAATATCTTACAAGGAAAAGTACATTATTTTACAAAGTGCAGGAAGGAAAACTAGGCCTATGAATCCTAAGGAATCTCTGACAAAGGTCCAGATGCTGTCTGCTGGTCCCCTTTTCTCTTCTTTGACCGGGTCTCCTCAACCATTGTCGGGTCGATGATCCTTTGCTATGTGAAAGAAGAGAGTAAACTCCTTTGTTCATCTTGACTTTCTACAACATGTTGCTCTAGTATTTCAATCAGAGCATCTTTCTCCTTTAGTAACTCTTGAATCTTGGTGCACTTTAAGCTGACAATATGGTATTTGTTCTTCCAAGAGTTCTTTTCACATTGAGTTTTGTTAAAAGCGGCCTGCAGTTTCTCTATGTCACTCATGAAGTAGAGGACAGATTTTTTAAAGGGAACACTTCTTGACGAGGGTAAGGCATTTTTAACTTGAGGGCCCTAGTTTGTACCCATTGGAGATAAGGCTCTGCGGAGATGCAGTTTGGTTTTCCCAGGGACTCTCTTCCTTTCTTATGAACATGATGCCAGGCATGTACAATTTCCTCCTTGAGTGCTCTGTCATTTTCTCCTTCCTTGAAGAAAAGACCTTCCAGATGAACGTTGTAAGGTACATCCTTCATCGGGTATCCAAGCAGACGACGAGCTAAAACTGGGTGATAATTGATCCCTCATTTGGTACAAATGAGGGGTACATTAGGGAAACTTCCGCATTTGTCAATGATTTTTATTCCGTCATAGACCCGATTGTACCAATCTATGTCGGAATGGATGAGAGACATAATCTTTTGCGACCATCGCATACCACTTTTGAGATCCCAAAAAGCAGCAGATTTGGGTAAGTGGGAAATAATTAAAACCATTTGTAGAGTAATGGTACAAAACATGTAATCATCCCTCCGCTGTACAAGTTCCTTAAGTACACTGAGTGGTAAGCATATATCTGCCAGCAAAGTTGGAAATGGGTTCCCAATTAAGAATATTTTGATAACGTTTATGTCGATGAAATTGTCAATGTTATGGAAAAGGAATAATCCATAAGTGAGCAGAACAAAGTTATCCTCAAAGGCAACTATGTTTCCTATGCTGGCAAAGTATAGGGCTTTTTCCAACAGAAATCTAGTTGGTAGACCTTGAATTCCTCCCTTGGTGGTCATGTGAGTTTTGATATCTGATATTTCCAAAGAGGTGACTCTTGCAATGACCTGATCCTTAGGAATTTCTTCTAGTCCAGAGAATGGATCCTAATCAGTGATGGGTAAATCAATCAAATGAGAGTACTCTTCCAATGTTGGTGTGAGCTGATAATTTGGAAACGTAAAGCAATGGTACACTGGACCATAGAACTGAACCAATGTAGATAGGACTCCTTCCACCATGTTGACTTTCAAAAGAGATAAAAGTCCTCCGTACTTAGCTCTGAAACCTTCCGGATTAGTAATCAACCTTCCTAATCTTCTTAGGTCTTTAAGTTTTGGGTTTCTGAAGGTGTGCTTCTGAGTTTTTCTTCTACCAAAATCCATACGCGGTTTCTGACATTTGCAACACCCTGTTTTTTAGTTCTTTTGAAAAAATTTTAGAAAAGATTTTTTTTTGAAAGTTTTTGATGAATGCAGCAAATAAAAATATATGAAAACATGGGTTTAAGGGTTTATCGTCACGAGCACGGAGCTATGGATCTACCCAATCCCAAAGGGTATGTGCTAGGGGTTCTTTTTTGCACTTGTAGAACGGGTTCTAACAAGGTTCCCAAAATCATTGACCCCTCTTAAGAATATTACCAGCAAACCGACTGACTCATGAGAGCTGTAATATCCCTAAGATAGATCTCATTCGAGTGTAGTATCGTGTATCAACTATTCCCGATAGTCACCGCACTACTTCCTAAAAATGGCCAAGGTTAAATGTTTACTAATCCTCAGTTTCGCGGGTGCCCAGTGGAAAAAGTAATGTTTTCACGACTTGCTCATTTAACATTAGTAATTCCAAAAGGGTACCTCCACTGATTTAGTGGACTTTCAAGTTAGCTTGGTCGGTATTCACTCCCTATAAGCCTTCTTGAGTCTGCTACCTCTTATCTTAAAATATGCTCTCAAGCCCACTGAGGACTTTTTGACTTACCACATGTGTATTAATCACAATCCCAGATGACGGAAATTTAAACAAGTATGGCAGATAAGCAGATAGTATGATGAAAACAATAAAAAATGAGAAAGCAAACAAAAGAGCAAAAAATATGCAATGCAAGGCTTAACCCTCTTAGGAGATGGGAAAATCCCCAGCAGAGTCGCCATTTTTCTATAGCATCGGTTTTTGTGATGCGACCACCACCGCATTTAGTGATACTTTCTGATTTCTGTATTTATCCTATGAAGCTTAAAAGGAAGAGGGAGATATCTCAAACTAACCCTGCGTGCAAATGTTTTCCTTAACAAGCTCGAAGAAATCGGGGATCAGGGGTTGGTTATACAAAGGGAAGTTGTTAACACCCAGAGTATCTATAGTAATCTATATGAACCTTTATTTGCATATGTTTCTACTGTTGTATTGCTTGGTTGCTTAAATCCATTTAATGTTGAATAGGGAAAGTTTCTCCTTTGTGAAGGTTGAGGAAATGTTTTTGTTGTTTTTGGATTTTCTATTGTTTTTGGGAAGGTACTGGACCTAAGGTTTTTTTTATTAGTGCGTTCGCTAAGATTTCACAATCTTATGCCTACGTATTCCCGTAAAGAGATCTGGGGAAATCAGAGCGTTCTTAGTTCCTCCTATTCTATGGGAGGAAAATGTTTGGTGTCTTATTTAAAGCCCAAGATTGAAGCTAAAGGAGTATTTGTGTCTTGATCAAAGCCCAATATTGAAGCTAAAAGAGTGTTTATGTCTTGTTTAAAGCCCAAGATTGAATCTAAAAGAGTATTTGTGTCTTGTTTAAAGCCCAAGATTGAAGCTAAAAGAGTATTGTGTCTTGTTTAAAGCCCAAGATTGAAGCTAAAAGTTTGACTGAGAGAGAATTTGTCATCTCTAAAGGGAGATATCTCACCTATTCATCACAAACATTGAAGAATTGGTTTATAAGGGAAGTTGCTTTAACTGGGATGTGTGGAATCCATCAATGCCACATCTTCCTTTATAGGAGATTTGAGATGTCATGAAGGAAGAAGCTTTAACTCAATGTAGAGCAATGCCACTTTTCCTTTATGAATCTTTTCATGCTAAGAGAGAGACATTGACTTGGATGTGTAGAATCCATAGGTTTTCCACTTACATCACTTAGATGAAAGAGAAATTTTAGTCATGATAAAGGAGGGAATCCAGCTTGAATTTTGAATCAACAACTGTGCCACTTACATCAATTATCTGGAAAAAGGTTTTAATTGTTTGTTTTGAAATATGATGTATAGAGGAAATATCCTCCTACAGAGAGTACTCATGGTCTCATATATGGGGATGATAGATTTTGTGCCTTGATCAAAGCCCAAGGTTGAAGCTGAAAAAGAGTTGAAAACTGACTCAACTGGAGGAGTACTATATTTGTCTTGTATAAAGCCCAAGATTGAGGCTAACTGGGAAAAGATCATTATATGAAGCCTAAGAGGAGGATGACTCTTGCTGAGGATTATTTAAATCCAGGAGAAGGTCTAGACTATTTTGAGGAATTGAAAAGGAAACCAACTCTTGCTGGTGATTAGAGAAGAGTTGAATTATCAGATGCCATAAGGCTTTGATTCTTTTGGGGATTTATTGATGGTAACATGGTTCTGGCTGGGGATTTTAAAGTAAAAACTAAACCTTGTTGGGGTTTAGAAGAGACTTAAAAGGATTAGCTTGAAGACCTTTGAGGCTTTGACTCTCCTAGGGACTGGTGTACTGTTAAAGATGACTAGGATATATCCTATGCTTTTAGGAAGCCTGAGGGTCCTTGTATGAAGCCCAAGAGGAGGCTATGGATGCTTCTAGGAAGCCTGTGGGTCATTGTATGAAGCACAAGAGGAGGCTAACTGTTGAGACTTTCCAAGTCTTAGAAGAGTTCAAGAAAGGTTTCACCGGGAAATAATCCTTTCTTTGTTGAACTGTTCCAGGGTTAAAGGGGTTAAAGAAGAGGTTTCACCGGGAAATAATCCTCTCTTTATTGAACTGCTTCAAGGTTGATAAAATTGAACAAAGCCCAAGAGGAGGCTATCTTCTGGGGAGATTTATTGTATGATGCCCAAGAGGAGGCAATAATGCTTGGATAAAGACCAAGAGGCACTACAAGAAAATTAGGGTTTTACGACACAAAAATTGCAACAACTACTTGATAACTGTCGTAACTTTCCTGTAGAGACAGTTGCCACGACGGTTTACAATGAAAACAAAAATTATTAGGAAAGTTACGACGGTTGGTAACTGTTGCAATTAACAATATAAACATGAATCAAACAAAAAGTTACGACAGCTACTAACCGTCGCAATCAACACTAAAAACAAAAATCAAATCGAAAGTTAAGATGGTTGGAAATTATCGTAATATGCAGATTACATCAGTTACATACCCGTCGTGAGAGATAATGAAGGTTGGTGTGACGGTTTTGACAACCGTCGCAATACGGCCTCGCGACGCACGTTTCTGCGACAGAACTGCAACCGCCATGACTTGCAAATTATGACGATTCTAACCGTCGTAACCTTCCAAAATAAACCTTCGCAATTTGCCAATTTTCTTGTAGTGAGGAGGCTTGGGATTAAAGGGATCCTATTGTTTGACCTAGTCTGAACTAAGGATGCTTTGAATTCTAAGAGGAACTTAACAAAATATGTACAAGTATATATACAGACATATGAACAAGTATATAAACAAGAATGAATTGAATTGAGAAAAGTGGTAGGTCTTACACTCTGGATAGAGGCCCAAGTGTATTGTGATTGATCATGTGTTTTCTTCAAGATTGGATTAGTGTTTTGAAGAAATTGAAGAAAGTTTTGAATTTGAAGATGATTTTATCTCAAGTAGGAGATAAGCAAAGGTGTTGGGTCTTACACTCTAGATAGAGGCCTAGATGATTGTTTGCATCATGTACAAAGCCCAGGATAAATGAGGCTAAAAGATTTTCTATTTATAGAAGGGTGTTGGGTCTTACACTCTATCAGAGGCCCAAAGATTGTTGTGAAAACAAAGTTATGTACAAAGAGATGGGACTTACACTCCTAACAGAGGACCAAAGATTATTTTGAAAACAGTGATCGCACCATGATTTTTAAAACGCGCGATAGGACTTATACTATAGCATAGGCCCAGAGATTGGTTTATTTACAAAGAGGGTTGGGTCTTAAACTCTAATAGAGGCCCATGAGTGTTGAAATGAAGTTTTGAAAGATTGAATCAAAACAAAACCCTAATTTCATATTTTTTAGATATTTTCAAAGAAAAAAACAATAAAAATATGTATTTTTATCAAATAAAAATATTAATCATGTTATAAACAATGATTAAGGTTTATGAAAAAGTTATTTTATTCACATGAATATTTAAAATCATTTCGGTTTTAAAGAAAATCAAGAAAGAAATCATTTTTAAAACATTTAAAAACAATTTTAAATAATATTTTAAATATATTAAAAATATATCAAATAAAAATTATTTTTATGATTTTTTGGTGAATAAAATATTTTAAATATGTGAGTGACATTTGTGCAAAAATTCATTTAGAAATAATTAAAATTGATTTATAAAAATAAATATTTAAAAATAATATAAAAAAATGTCAAAAATAATGAAAATATGAAGAAAAAAAAGGGAAGGATCAAAAATGGCATGGGTGGGTGTTGAACCCACGCCCTAGCACACAAACACACTTGAAAACACATGCTGCAACCACTGGGGTGGTGATACATCCGTGTATCAAACCACCCCCATAAATACATAAGGGTGACTAGGTTTTAGGCATGGCCAAAGGCGCCATGGCCATGGCTGACCAGGTTTTGGTGGTTTTGCAAGAAGGTCATAACTTCTTCATTCCTCCATGAAAATGGATGAAATAAAGATGGATCCTACCTAGAATTTCATGAGGAATCCAGTGGTGGTCTTAGATTTTTCTAAAAATGCCTACATTTAAAACCCGAAAGTGGTTTCAAAATAGGTCATGTTTTGCAAGTTCTATGCTACAACTCTATACAAGTAATAATAACATGACAAAATAGTTCAATCACAACAAATATGATATGTATGACATGTTCATGATCAATGTACATCAAAGCAATACATATTTCACAAAGTTCAAGTTCTTATGCACTTACCTCTTGAAGCTCCACTTGCTAACCTTCAAGATACTTGTGACAGAAGCAAACCAATGCCTTAGACACTTCTAATAGACCCTTGGAAGCTTTTAGGATGATCAAAATCCAAAGAAAACCTCTGGAACAGAATCTAGCTCTTTCTTGCAAAATTGGCAAAAGTGACCAAAATGGCAACTCCACCAAATGATGTTACAGTTGAGAAACTATAACTGGAATACCTTAAAGATATATATTAGAGTGTGTTTGAGGTGTTGTTTGGTTTTGAAAGGGACTGAATCAAAACATGGCTTGAAAAATGCAGAAAAGTTAAAATATGAGGCTTTGATAGTTGACTTTCTGATTTTGGTGATTTGGTATGAAGATGAAGGTTTGAACACCTTCAAGGGATGATTTGTGATGTGTTTGGATGGTTATTTGAGTGGTTTAGGCTCTGGTTTTGAGAATTCCAAGTTTGCTCCTTTGAACTCTGAAATTTGAAGTAAGAGAGGGTGAATGAGAAAATAAGGTTTTGGTCTTGTTTTGGTGTGATTGAAATGATCAAAAACAACTCCTATTTATAGAATAACAGGTTTGTTTTGGGAGGAATAGTGTTGGATGAGATATCACTCTATTATCTAATGGATTTTGTCATGTAGCCATTTCTTAAATGCTAAGGTACCAAAGTCATCTCTTATCTTGACTTCAACCAAATTTGCAAGTTTGAACACTCATGTTTCTTGACTCATCTTGACTGGTTTGTGACTGATTCATGCCACCTCTATGCATCACATAAATACCAAATTCCAAAATTGAAATTCAAGGCATTTGTAATGATGAATTTGCACATGCTAAGTTGAATTCTTGACTCAATGGTCCAAAGTTGAAAACATCAAGTGATTCATCAAGATTCCTTCTGATCTTGGAAGAGGACAAAGCTTGTAAGATGACAAAATTGAAGATGAAAATCATGTGGCACAAGAAATGCACAAAAACTGTCATGAAAATCAGTTTGAGCAAGGCATGTTGTGAGGTTCATAACTCTTTGCTCAAGTGTAATTAATGGGAGTTCTTGCACTCTTTGGAAAGCTTGTATATTATACTTCAACTTTGATGTTTACATTTGGTCTTGATTCATCTTGGATCATAATGAAAAATATCTCCAAAGTTAGACAAAACATGAGACAGATTCTGCCTAAAAAAATCTAAGTGTCAAAGTTCAAAATCTCATGAAACCCTAACTTTAATGCTTCGTATCTCAAAATCTATGCATTTTTTTGGGGTACTTCTACTTTGCAATCTTGTTGTATGTAAGAAGATCTATCATTTGAGCTTTGGATGGGAAAAATGGTTGCTTGGATCACAAGTTATGGCCTTGCAAAGTTGGGTAAAAACCATTATTTTCCATAACTTAGTGAAAATTTAAGTTTCTCAGGGTTGCCCTTTTTGCAAGTAACCTCACTTTTCTTGATTTTTCTTGATTGGTCATGATCCAAATCACAAGTTAACATTGTTTTTTACTTAAAGAGGCCATGTTTGTCAAAAAATTCCAAAAGTCAAACTTGGTTTTCATCACAGTTGACTTTTTGTATCAGATGAATCTTAAACATTGTGATCCTTTATAAAATCAAGTCCTTGGGCTAAATTGAACCTAACGGATGGATTCCAAAGGTGTTTTTGAGTGTCTTGAATCATGTCCCAAGGTTTGAGATCATGCTTTGCTCAAAAGTCAAAGGTATGGTTGACTTTTTCTCATAAACCCTAATTTGTGGTCCAAATGAATTTGAATCCTTATGTTGCTTATGAACCAAGTTTTTTGAATCAATTAAATCTTGTGAATGGATCAATATGATGTATTTAAGGTCCTTGAAACATATCTTGAGTTTTTGGCTCATGCCTTGCTCTTAAAGTCAACTTAGGGACTGAATTAGGTCAAAACTCTAATTCCTTATTTTTGATAGATGCATCCCCTGAGGCTATTTTGAACTTATGAATGGACTCATAAGGTTCTTTTGAGCTTCTTGAATCATATATTGAAGAATTAGCTCATGCCCATATGAAAATTTCTCTCTGGAGGCCTAGGTCGGCCAAAACCCTAATTTGGTGACACTGATGATCTTGAGGCTTGATCAACTTGAAATGTTGCATTCTTGTGTTAGATTCTTGATGTGGGAGACCTCTTGATCCTTCATGGATGTTTGAGAGGCTTGAAAAGTTAAAGATCATGTCAATTCTTGATTGATCCTTTGCCTGAATGCTCTGAGAGGGCTCAAAAACCCTAATCCTCGCTTGAGGTAAATACTCAATAATCTTTGAAAGGATTAGTGAGGTATGAAAATACATCCATATTGTGGTGATGATTTGCACAATGATGTGAAGTCTTGTGATCAATGATGTGAAGTCTTTAAATAGTTCTTTATTAGGCTTTTGTTTCAAGAAATAATTGATTAATAATAAAGATGTTGTTTTCAACTCCATGTTATTTATTTTTTTACTTTTCTGCTTTTTCGAAAAACGGTAATAATAAAAAAAAAACAAAAAATAATAAACACTTTCGATGTCTGTACGCCACCGCATTTATCTGTTTTCTAAAAAACAACAATGAATCATATGTGCATATTAAACATTGAAAACTCCATTGAAAAATATGACCCTGTGCCCTCTCCCAACTTTGAGTTCCCACTATTCGAAGCTGAAGATGAAGAAGAGGAAGAAATTCTGGATGAAATTTCCCGACTACTTAAGCGAGAAGAAGCTTCCATTCAGCCATACAAAGAACCGATAGAGGTGATCAACCTTGGTTTCGATGAAGACAAAAAAGAGGTCAAGATTGGGGCACTGCTTAGTCCAGCTGTTAAAATAAAAATGATAGAATTTCTCAAAGAGTTATCGGATGTGTTTGCTTGGTCCTACCAAGACATGCCAGGGTTGGACACCAATATTGTTGAGTATCACTTACCACTAAAGCCAGAATATGCTCCAATCAAACATAAATGGAGAATACCTCGCCCAAATATGGCCATCAAAATTAAAGAGGAAGTACAGAAGCAAATCAACGCAGGTTTCCTTGCCACAACAAAATACCCTCAGTGGTTGGCCAACATAGTGCCTGTTCCAAAAAAGGATGGAAAAGTCAGAATGTGCGTGGACTACCGAGACTTAAACAAAGCCAGCTCGAAAGATGACTTTCCATTACCACATATTGACATGTTGGTCGACATCACTGTAAAATTTAAAGTATTCTCCTTCATGGACATATATGCAGTACCATGTTCCAGTTCTCCTTTGTGATAATATCAGTGCAGTAATGGTTTCTTACAATCTAATGTTACATGCAAAGATTAAACACATTGAACTTGATATTCACTTTGTTAGAGAAAGAGTTGCAGCTCATAAGCTTCCCATTCAACGTGTTCCAGGCACGACTGAGATTACAGATGCACTCACCAAACCTCTCTCTCTCTCTCTCTCTCATACAACTTTTCAGGTTTCAAATGCAAGCTCAAAGTGGTTCCACTTCACCCACCAAGCTCAAAGTGTTAAATATAGAGTAGCTTAGTGAACAAGTAAGAACTAATTAGGAAAGTATGAGAGTTAGTTAGGTTCTCTAACTAGCTTCTCTAATGTAACAAACTTGTGCAACAAAATTTCCACCATGCAAGTTCTATTGGGAATCAACATAATGAAAATAGTTCAATGCATAACTTGTTGGAATTAACCCAAAAACTTTTAGAAATTTCGAATCAATCTTGATGAACAAGATTCAATCAACCGATCAAAATACCTTGTTCTTCACTCTTCACTCAAGTGAAACAATCACACCTTGATTGCAAGAATGATTATGTGCAGCAATTGTTAATGGAAGAAGAAAGAAAGAAGATTAGGGTTTAACAAAATAAGGGAAGAGGAGAATAATTTCTGCAGAGTAACTCTCTGCTCTCAAACTGAGAAAAAATATTATTCAACTGTGCAACTGCACTTTCTATTATGTGTTACAATATTATTCTCTATTCTTCTTACTCAAAATAGGGGTAACTCCATCTATTTATAATTGAGCTACCTTGCTCCCTAAGGTATAGCCTAAAATGTTCTATTTTGGTCTAAGTCGAAATCTTGTGTCAAGCAACCTGCTTTGACACTTCGACATCTAACACAACTCGACACACACACACAAGGCTAATTTCGACACATCCTTGTTTCTGTCGAGCTACACTTGCTTCGACACAAGAAATTACAATCTCAACACACCACCTAATTCATTGTGTCTAAGTTATCTATATTCATCATAGACCTTAGTTTCTTGAACACTTTGACTTGCACTCATTTCGTCATGATATTTGCAATCTAATTCTCAGTTCTGCAGTGTTCTAAGTCCATCTTCCCTTCTGCTACCTGCTCTCGAAGATAATGGAACCTTATTTCGAAGTGCTTGCTTCGCCCATGTGCTATCGGATTCTTCGTCGGGTTGATAACTGACATGCTGTCGATCTTCATGGTAATTGCTCCATGACTCTTTGCTGTAATCTCTTCGACCAGATTCACCATCCACTTTTCTTGACATGCACAACGAGAAGCAGCTATGTACTCTACTTCGCACGACGACAATGCCACTACTGGCTCCTTTCTCGAACTCCAAGCAACTGGTGCACCACCTAGCATAAACACATAGCCAACTGTGGATTTTCTATCCTTAGCATCACTACACCAACTTGAGTTAGTGTATCCCATTAACTTGCATTATTTTCCTTCATCAGCTACAGGAAACAAAATGCCGTAGTCGAGAGTTCCTTTCAAATACCTTAGTACCCTCTTCGTCGCAGCTAGGTGTGATACCTTTGGTTTCTGCATGAATCTACTCACCATACCTACATTGTATGCTAGATCAGGCCTTGTGTGACAAAGGTATCTTAATGACCCTATAAGTCTTCTGTACTGAGTTGGGTCGACATCATCTTCATCTGATTCTTTCGACAGTTGCAATATGGGCTCATTTGGAGTCGGAGTTGGGTTGCAATCTTGCATCTCAAACTTCTTGAGTATTTCGCCTGCATATCTCCTTTGGTGCATCATCAAACATCTACCGCTCTTGTAGAATTTAATTCCTAGAAAATATGAGAGATTTCCCAAGTCTGACATTTCAAACTCCTCACTTAGGTCATGTTTGAAATCTTCGATCTCCTTCTTGCAACTTTCTGTTATCAACATGTCATCGACATAGAGACATAGTATAAGCAATTCACTATTGCTTCTCTTTACATATACTCCATGTTCAGTTGTTCACTTCACAAACTCTTTCCCCCTTAGAAATATATATATCTTCTTATTCTAAGCTTTTAGAGCTTGCTTAAGTCTATACAAGGCTTTATGTAGCCCGTACACCTTTCTTAATTCGCCTTGTTTCACAAACCCGGCTGGTTCTGCAACATAAACTTCTTCATCTAAGGGGCCATTCAAGAATGCACATTTCACATCCATTTGACATATGTGCCAATTATTCTTGTTTGTTAGACCAACAACTAACCTGATTGTTTCGATCCTAGCAATAGGTACAGAAACTTCGTCGAAGTTGATTCCTTCCTTCTGAAGAAATCCTTTTGCTACAAGTCTTGCCTTGTGTTGAGTTACTTCTCCTTTGGGATTCAACTACACCTTTTATACTCGTTTCTCCTTTGGGACTCTAGTTCCTCATTCATTGCTTTTACCAACTTTGAATCTTTCAATTCCTTAGCTGCATTGAATGGTTCAACATCTGTGTAGAAAGCATAGTGTATCAGCTCACCTTCTTCATTGACCATATCATCTTATGTAATCACACATTCTTGCAGCCTTGCAGGCATGTTTCTTGTTCGTTGAGGTATGCTTGGGCCTGCTTCACCTCTGACTTCTTCTTGTCGAACTTCTCTTTCAACTTCACTAATTGGTTCTTCACATAAGATTCTCAATGAATCCTTCTTAACATTCGCAGTCCAATCCCATTCCTTAGGCTCATCTATGATTACCACCCTACTGATCACAACTTACTTATTCACTGGGTCAAACAACTTGTATCCTCTAGTTGAATAATATCCTATCAAGATCATTTGACTCGACTTGTCATTAAGTTTTCTTCTCAACTGATCTGGCACATGTCTATGTGCCATAGATCCAAAAACCTTCAAATGAATTATGCTAGGCTTTACACCAGACTAACATCCTTCTGGAATTTTTCGTCGGACATCTATTCAAGATGTATGTTGCAGTCGACACAACTTCTCCCCATAATTCTTTGGGTAGATGTTTGTCTTTCAACCTACTTCTCACCATATTCATGATGGTCTTATTCTTCCTTTCTGCATTTCCATTCTGCTGTGGAGTGTAGGGTGGCACCACCTCATGCACAATCCCTTCTTTCTCACATAATGCATCGAAATCTTTCGACACATACTCTCCACCATCATTAGTCCTTAGAATCTTTAGCTTTTTACCACTTTGTATTTCGACCATAGATTTAAATTTGGAAAATGCCTCGATCACTTCACTTTTCTTCTTGATCAGGTAAGTCCACAGTTTTCGACTAAAATCATCTATAAACATGACAAAGTATCTGTTACCTCTAATCGAATCCACATGGATATGACCACATACATCAGAGTATATGACTTCAAGAATTGCCTTCGACTTGCTTCCTGCATCCTTGCTAAAGCTATTCTTGTGTTGTTTCGCCTGAACACATTCTTCACACACTTCACTTGGAATGTCGATTACTGGTAATCCTGAAACCATATTTCTTCTCTTCAAATCTCTGATGTCTTTGAAATTGAGATGACCAAGTCTACAATGCCATATCCATTCATCTCTGTTGGCTGCAGTTGCAAGGCACTTATGCTCCATCACATTAAGTTCAATCTTGAAGGTTCTATTCTGAAACATTGGAGCCTTCAAGATCAACCTTCCATTTGAGTCGAGAACTCTCATCATCTTGTTTCAATCGACACCTTATAGTTCTTTTCGACCATCTGCCGTATGCTGAGAAAATTACTCTGCATGCCTGGTATGTACAATACATTGGAAATTACTGACCTCTTGCCATCTTTCCTCATAATCAGAACATCATCAATACCTTCAGCTGTTAGAGTATTGTCATTTGCAAATTTCACCATGTTCTTCATTGAGGGCTTTATGTTGACAAACCAATATTTCCTACCAGTCATGTGTGATGAGCATCCTGAGTCCAAGTACCATTGGTCCTGGAATCTTTATTTATCTTTTATTGTAACCATCGACAACATCTCTTCTTCTTCATGTTTGGCCAACTTTGCATCAGTTTCTTGATTCATCTGCTTTTCAGGACAATCACTAAAATAATGACCATACTTATGACAATTGTAACACTGAATATGACTTTTGTCAGGTTTTCGACCACCATCTCTTCCTCTACCTGCAGCCCCACCTCTTTGGTTGCCTTGGTTCCAGAGTTTTCTTTGATTCAACCAGTTTCCTTCTTGCTGATTTTGACCAGTCAAATTGTTGTAGCCTCCTCTACCTTTTTTGTCATTCCAACTTCCTTTGCCTTTCTTTTCTTTTGCTGATTGCGCCTGCAAAGCCACACCACTCTTCGACTTTCCTGTAACTCTTTCAGCCATCCTTTGTTCATGAGATTCAAGAGTCCCTTGAAGATCTTTCTTTGTCAATGTTGACAAATCTTTCAACTCTTCTATGGCTACTACCACGTGGTCGAATTTTGGAGCCAATGACCTCAAGATCTTTGCAACAACTGATCTTGATGTCAATACTTCTCTACATACTTTGATTTGATTCACCAATTTAGAAACTCCAGTGAAGAAATCAGTTATGCTTTCACTTTCTTCCATCTGAAGCAATTCATACGCCCATTTGTGAGTTTGTAACCTCACCTCTTTCATCTTCTCTGCGCCTCCAAACGATTTCTCTAAGATTTCCCATGCTTCTTTTACTGATTCTACATCACTAACCTTTTCAAAATTGTCTGGATCAACACATTGATGAATTATAGAGAGAGCTTTATAATCTTTCTTCTTCAATTCTTTATATGCAGCATTTTCTTGATCTGACGTGTTCTCTGCAAGCGGAATTACTCATTCCTTCACAGGATCCCAAAGATCTTGATAATAGAAAACCACCTTCATCTGCTTGCATCAATTCTCATAATTCATACCCTTCAGAATTTGGAGACACACCGAAAAATGGTTGGTCGGATGATTTATCACCATTGTGATTTTCTTCCCACAAATCACTCAGTCAGTGCTCTAGATACCAGATGTTGGAATTAACCCAAAAACTTTGAGAAATTCCTAATCAATCAACCGATCAAAATCCCTTGTTCTTCACTCTTCACTCAAGTGAAACAATCACACATTGATTGCAAGAAAGATTATGTGCAACAATTGGTAATGGAAGAAGAAAGAAAGAAGATTGAATAAGAAAGAAGATTAGGGTTTAACAAAATAAGGGAAGAAGAGAATGATTTATGCAGAGTAACTCTCTTCTCTCAAACTGAGAAAAAATATTATTCAACTGTGCTACTGCACTTTCTGTTATGTTTACAATATTATTCTCTATTCTTTTTACTCAAAATAGGAGTTACTCCCTCTATTTATAATTGAGATACCTTGCTCCCTAAGGTAAAGCCCAAAATTTATATTTTGGTCTAAATTGAAATCCTGTGTCAAGTAACCTGCTTCGACACTTCGACATCTAACACAACTCGACACACACACACACACTAGGTTAATTTCGACACATCCTTGTTTCTGTCAAGCTACATTTGCTTCGACACAAGAAATTACAATCTCAACATAACTCAAGATGAGTTTTATCTCTAATATAAACAAACGAACTATATTCAATTGTACTATGATTTTTGTAATATCTTGTCCGTATTGTAAGACAAGAACTTATTAATCATTTAATTTGATTCAATTCTTTTAAGTATTCAGTAGCAGGTAATAACGTCTTGTATAATATTCTAAAAAAATTCTATCAGGGTGTTATAGAAATAGAGGAATTGCATAAGATTTTTTGAGTTAAGTAAGAGAAAATTTGTTGTGATCGTAATCATGTTGGGAGGAGAGTTTCTAGTATACCATTATTTAATATGACATTTGTCGAGGGATTTGATTCTCTAACGTTCAATTATCTATCTTTCTCTAATTGTCTCTTTATTATCTCTCATAATTTGTTTTCTCTTACATATTTTCCCTTCAAAATAAATATTATATCTCCTTTATTATTATTATTATTATTATTATTATTATTATTATTATTATTATTATTATTATTATTATTATTTGCCTAAACTCACTCTAACCTTCCCTCCATAAAGGTAGAGGATCCTTATCTAATTTTTAATGGATAAATAAATATGAGTGGTTTGTGGTTTAAAATTTTATCTTATACATGCAACTTGATAGAGATTATATCTTGCGCCATTATCGATGAGGTGTAATTATATTAGTTTGTTATTAATAATATTTTTAACCTTTCGAAAGAAAGAAAGTTGATCCAAAAATTGTTAAACAATGCACTAAATTTAAGCATTATTCTATGTACAACTGTATTATCCATTTTTTGTTACATTCCCTTTCTTATAATAAGTGATATAAAAATAATGGAAATCAAGTAATGATAAATAATGAACTTACATGATTGATTTTTTTTTTTTTTGTGACTCTTTTTACTTTACTAAAGAGACAAACACATTAAATTGATATACAGAATAGGCATTTAATAATGATTATAATTGATGTAAGGAGAGAAGTAAGATATATAAATTATAAACCGATAAAAACATTTGTAACATACAAACAAAAGAAATATGGCAGGAATTGTTAAATTTGTTTGTGTTTTGATTATCTTTCTTTGCATATTTCTTGTTGAAATGAAGGATAATAGTAAGCAAATTTTTCTCCTTTCAAATTTTTTTCTTTAATTATTATTCAAATTTTTCATTTCATTTTAGTTATACTCTTTTATTCTCTTTTTTCATCACAGTGGCTTATAAATGTGTTAACGACGATGATTGTTCATACGACATATGCCCCGATGGTATGATGCCGATATGTAAGGTCAACGTATGTAGATGTATACGAGTTCCTATGCATTACTAAAATATTTTATGAGTTGTCATTTAGTTATTTTGTTAACACAAAATAATTTGTATTTTATTTCTTTCAATAATTTCAAGAACCATTATGGTATTTCTTTATAATTTAAGATGATGGTTATCAAATGAAGTTAAACAACAGATAATATTATTGAGTTTCTTATTCTCTCTGGATTGATTTTGTATATATCATCATGTTATTCAATTCAAACATATCGTATGGAGATTAATAATTATGCATAACTAATATAAAATATTTTAAATTATTTCATCACAACCATTTATTATGTTATTTTGCAGATGATTAAAATAAATTGTAATCCTATAAACTTATATTTATGGTTAATATAATTACATTTTGAGATTTTTCTCACACTTCAACTAATATTTTTCTTATAATTTAATATATTTCAAACTCATAGATTTTGGTTTGGTATTTTATTTTAGGCATTTTTTCTCTATTTTTCTTTTTATTATTTTTTTTAATTTTTCTGAAAAAAAAATATTTATCTAACACTAAACAAAATTAAAGTATAATTATATGTACTACAATGTTATTTATATTTTTTTTATTTTTCCTTTCCTATAATTAAAGGTTGTAAAAAATGGAAATCTGATGAAAATAATAATGATATTTTATGATTGATGTGTTTTGTGACCTATTTTTTTAACTTGTTAAAAAGACAAACCCAAAAGACAAATTAAAATTGTAGGAAATTTTTATAACTTATCATAAGCATTAAAAACTATTTAAATTTAATTGATGTAAGGAAGTTATATATATATATATATATATATATATATATATATATATATATAATTAAGTGGCCACACTATTTGTAAAAAACAAAGGGTGGAAATACAGTTAAATATGACTTTTAAAATTTTCATTTTTCTTTTATAAAAAAAAAATCTATTTTAGCTTTTTTCTTTCTTTCTTTTTTCAGCCTTTCTTTAGTTCTTACTCAATAAGTTATTACATTTTAATTATACTTTTATTCTCTTTCTTTATTAAAATGGTATGTTGATGTTTAGTTCATAAAAAGGGAAACTCATATTCCATCTATGGTATTTTGGATCAAACTCAAGTTTTGATAGAGATAACTTTATGTTTCGACAAGAGTTTTGTATGTTGTAGTCGAAGTCTGTTCAAGTAAGCAGGAGTAAAAAATGAGTGTGTTGTAGTCGAAGCTTTTTATAGCATGTTGTCAAAATATGTTAGCTTGTTATTTAAGTTAGCATGTTGAATTGGGTCAGTTTGTTGGGCCAATTGTTTAGTAATGTTAGTTGAAAGTTAGGGTTTAGTTTTTCTATAAATAGCATACTAGTCACCACTTCTCATTCAATCTCTGATAATCCTAATTAGAGGGAGAAAGTTGTGTGTTGAGATTCAATTGTAAAAATTGTTTTGTAATGTGTAATTTAAACATGAATCATATTTTTAACCATTTTGAATTGCATTTTTCTTCTCTTTTCCCTTTTCTTTTACTTTGTGGTTTCCTTGTTAATCAAGAAACCAATTATACTACTTTTTCTTGAGCATCGTTTCACAACAAACTGGTGCAGTGAGCTTGGAGGAGAAAATGTCGTCAACAAAGTATGAGATTGAGAAATTCACTAGTGTGTGATTTTGGTTTGTGGCACTTGAATATGCAAGTCCCACTGGTTCAACGAGGTTTGTTAGAAGTTTTGAAAGGACCGAAGAAGATGGATGTTTCCCTAACGGAGAAGGAGAAGACGACGATGATCGAGAAGCCCACGGTACAATCATCTTGAGTCTTGGTGATAAGGTTCTGAGGCAAGTTTCAAAGGAGAAAACTATAGCGGGTGTGTGGAAAAAACTCAAGGGTTTATATATGACCAAATCCTTGGTCAATCGCCTCTACCTGGAGTAAGCTTTGTATTCATTCAAGATGAATGAAGACAAACTCTTGGCTGAGCAGTTGGATATGTTCAATAAGTTGATTATAGATCTTGAAAATATCGAGGTCAAGATTGATGATGAAGATCAAGCATTGCCCTGTTGTGTGCCTTACCAAGATCTCGTGTTCACTTCAAAGAAACTCTCATGTATGGAAGAGATTCATTTACCATTCAAGAAGTTCAATCAATCTTGTACTCTAAGGATTTAAACAAATGAAAGTGTTACATGATAGGCTTCGATCTAGAGGGGGGTGAATAGATCACAAATTTAAAGTTTAAACTTTTGGCAAAAATGGTTTTCAAAAGTTTTATGACACAGCGAAAATAACCCGAATCGAATCGTCTAACCAAACCTACTATTGAAAAGGTCGAATATGTGTAAAGTTACACAATTGAATGATAATGAACACAAATTGTTCAACAACGATTAATCACAAACCAATTAAATTCTAAGTTACACGTAGAGCTTATTTCCAATGATCAAAAATCAATTAAAAGCACTAAAGATAATTTATCAAACACTTTGTGTGAAATTGATAACGTTTGGAAATTTTATTTGTTTTTATTGATGTTAAAGCCAATCACAATCAAAGTGATTATGATTTTATCAACAAACCTTAAGTCAAAATGTAATCAAAAATTGATTTCCAAACAAATTGATCAAAACAACAATGAATTCGATAATTTGTAAATACAAAAATTATAGGATTTGTTTAGGCACTTCCCTAATCAGTCTATTTATGGGTACGTCTACCCTCAATTCGAATTCGAATTGAGATAGTTGCAATTAACCTTACTTTACAAAAAGTATATATACAAGAGATGAAAAAATCTAACCCTAAAAACCCTATGGTTTGTTGTTGATTCTATCACCTCAAAAACCCTGGATCAAAGTCTGATCAAGTCACCAACAAGGCTACTTCAATCCACCAATTCTTTTTACTACCTTTCAAGACGTACCATCTCAAGGTTTTTGCTCAGTCGAAATAATCCCAAGCACGCACTTGTTGAACCCAATAATTATGAACATGATCCACTGTCTCACATTAATTCCTTGTAAGGAAACCACCTTTTCCCAAGGCCTTCACTCGATCGGATCCGTATTAGAATAATATTGTCCAAAACCTTCAAATCCTCAATGATATTGAAGGAAAAACCCAACTTGGTTTTCTTATTTGAAACATACAAAGAACTCAACCCATTATTCTCGGTACACCAACCTAATTGGACGTTATCAACCATAACCTAGATGGTCACCCAATCAAAAAATGATTATGTGTAGTTTGATTATTATATGCATAGAAGAGAGGTGTGTATATCTAAAGCTTAACTGCTAAGGGAATGCATGAATGAAAATGGGAAAACAAAAGGGAGCTCGCCAGGATCTCACAATCTTGTGCCTACGTATTCCCTTGTGCAATGGGAAAGTCAGAGCAATCGTAGTTTGAGGGACTACGGTGAAAAGGGAAGGTTGCAAAAAAAGAAAAGGTTGCTCACCAAGGATTAGGGTTCTTGTGCCTACGTATCTTCACTTGAACAAAGTGAAGAATCAGAGCGTCCGTAGTTCGTGGGACTATAGTTTTTTAGTGCTTTTTATGGACGATGCTAATGTTCGTGTTCTAGCAGTTAGGTGTTTGCCACTCGCTCGTGGAGTCTTATGCGTTACGTGTATTACGGTAGAACAGAAATAACATGCCCTTTTCTGAATAGGTTTGAAGAGAAAATCACGAAGGATAAAATGATTTGCATTTGTTGAAGTGTGTAGCTCCGGTTTTGTGTCGCGACCACTATCGCATTTAGTGGTACTTTCTGATTTCTAATATTTATCCTATAATGCTTAAAAGGAAGGGGGAGATACCTTAAACTAACCCTGCTCACAAGTGTTTTTCTTACAAATGCTAAGAGATCTGGAATCGGGGGTTGGTCATACTGAGGGAAGCTACTAACACCCTGAGTATCTATAGTAATCTATAGGAACCTTCATTGTATATATTGCTACTATTGAATTACTTGGTTGCTTAAGTCTGTTTGCTGCTAAATTGGGAAAGTTTCTCCTTTGTGAAAATTGTGAAAAATGTTTTTGTTGTTTGTTGGGTTTTTCTATTGTTTTTGGGAAGGTACTTGATCTAAGGATTTTTTACTAGTGTGCTCGCTAAGATTTCACAATCTTATGCCTACGTATTCCCATAAAGAGATTTTGGGAAAATCAGAGTGTTTGTAGTTCCTCCTAATCTATGGGAGGACAAGTTTGTTTTGTATCTTGTTTAAAGCCCAAGATGATGAAGCTAAAAGAGTGTTTGAAAGATTTGACAAATTGTCATCTTTAAGGGAGATATCTCACATATTCACTACAATTATTTGAGAATGACATCATAAGGGAAAGAGCTTTAAACTTATTGTGTTAAGCAATGTCACTTTTTTCCTTTATGAATTATTTACATACTAAAAGATGGACCTTAACTTGGATATAGAATCGACAAGTGTTCCACTTACATCAGTTAGATGAAAGAACTATTTTTGAACCATGATAAAGGAGGGACTCCAACTTGGATTTTTAATCAACAAGCGTGCCACTTACAGCAATTATCTGGGAAATAGTTTTTGATTGTTTGATTTGAATTGTAGTGATTATAAGAGATGTTTTCCTATAGAGATGACTCAAGGTCTTATCTATGAGGAGATGGATTTATTTAGGTATCTTGATTGAAGCCCAAGATATGAAGCTGAAAAATATTGAAAACTGACTCAACTGAGGAGTTTTATCTGTCTTGTACAAAGCCCAAGATTGAAGCTGATTGACTGGAGAATTTATTTGTATAAAAGCCTGAGAGAAGGCTAATGACTGTTAAGGAAATTTGAAGAGACTGGCTCAATACTGAGGATTTGACTGACTCTTTTAGGGATTTTTATTTGTATCATGTACAAATCCCAGGATGAATGAGGCTAAAAGAATTTATTGTATCATGTACAAAGCCCAGGATGGTGAGGCTAAAAGATTATATTGTATCCTGTACAAAGCCCAGGATGGTGAGGCTAAAAGATTTTATTGTATCCTGTACAAAGCCCAGGATGGTGAGGCTAAAAGATTTTATTTATGCTTTTAAGAAGCCTGAGGGTCCTTGTATGAAGCTCAAGAGGAAGCTACGATGCTTGGATAAAGCCCAAGAGGAGGTTGTGGTGGATTGGGTGAGACTTCCTAAGTCTCCTTGTATGAAGCCCAAGAGGAGGCTAGCTTGGTGGGGAGATTCTTTGTATGATACCTAAGAGGAGGCAATGATGCTTGTATAAGGCCCAAGAGGAGGCCATGATGCTTGTATAAGGCCCAAGAGGAGGCCATAGACCTAATTGCTTGAACTAAGTTGTGGTTGAAGGGATCCTATTGTTTGACCTGTGTCTAAACTAAGGATGATATAAATGTCAAGAGAAACTTAACTGAATATGAACAAACATGATTGAAGATTAACAACTATAGTTATTGATATGACATGTTTGAATTCATGGAAGATTTGGCATCTTTAGGGTTTTTGAATGTGTTATTTGTGTGTTTTATTCTATTCACAAAGGTGTTGGGTCTTACACTCTAATTAGAGGCCCATGGATTTTATTGAAAAGAAAAGGTGGTGGGTCTTACAATCTTGATAGAGGCCCAGGGTTTTGATGACTTGAAAATTAAAAGGGGTTGAGACTTACACTTTAGCAGAGGCCCAAGGTTTATTTTTGTTTTGAAAATAGAAGATGACTTTGATGAATGATTTGAAGTATTGAGGATGATTTTGAAAGAATTGGAGGGAATGAGACTTACACTCTAGATAGAGGCCCAAGGATTAAAAACAATTGATTTTGAAAATGTGATGAGTAATGGGTCTTACACTCTGAATAGAGGCCCAAGGATTTGAAACAATTGATTTAAAAAAATGTGAAAAGTGATGGGTCTTACACTCTAATAGAGGCCCAAGAGGTTTTGAAATCAAAAGATGATTTTGAAAGTTTATTTGAAAGATGATGTGTATTTTAAAGAGATGTATTTATCATGGTTAAAGTTTATGAAAGAAATACTTGAACATTGAAGCAAGGATATCAGTTGAATATGTCAAGATAAATTGATTACAATTAAGCATTCATGTTAGGGTTTAAACATGGGTTTGGATAAAGTGGGAACACCACAAAGTTCATACAAATGAGCATGTATATAAAAACATTTTCAAGGCAAAGTTCAAATGTTTTAGGAGCATATAGACGTGGTATGATCAACACAAGGGCACATAAACATATTAAAATCATGTAATCATGGAAGAAAATCAACAGGTTAAGGCAAAGGATTAAGCAAAAAATTCAATGGCATGTTTGAAAATTCATCATTCATTCACATGTAAACATACGCTTAAAAATGGATTAAAATCAAGTGAAGATAAGGATTTACAAATTAACAACAACATTTAAGGTTCATACAATATGTATATGGTTCAAACAAGTCATTGTGAGCAAGGAAATGCAAGGAATTATTCAAAAGAATCAAGAAGTTCTTTAAGAAACCCTAAAAACATCACACACTTTGAACACTCATAACTATGAGAAAAATAATTATTTTTGTTATTTTATTTTTATAATTAGAAAATAGACATTATCATGAAAAGTTTCCAAAAATAATGGGTTCAAAATGATTAAAAATGAGAAAGTTATGGACATTTGAAAATGTGAAGAAAAGTGAGAAAATAAGTGATAAAAAAAGGAAGATGACCTCCACGGTGTTGAACCCAAGCCAGTTCTCTTGCCAACCTTAACATTAACCAGCTCTACCACGCGCGCAATGTGAACTAAGGATGGAGACAAGTAATAATATATAAAGCTTAGTTTAAAAATTAGAAAAAATAAAAGAACTGGGGTGAGGGGGATTCGAACCCCAGTTCTGGCAGTGACAAGGTACATAGGAATTCCGCCTAGAATTTCATGAGGAATTCAATGGTGGTTTTAGATTCTTCTAAAGATGCCTATATTTTAAAACCCGATAGTGATTTCAAAAACTTTAAATTTGCAAGTTCTATGCTACAGCTTTATACAATCAATAATAGCATGATAAAACAGTTCGAACACAACAAATAAGACATATATGATATGATCATGATCAATGTACATCAAAGCAAAGCATATTTCTCAAAGTTCAAGTTCTTAGGAAGCTTACCTCTTGAAGATCACTTGTCAATTTGCAAGAAACATGCTGCAGAAGTAAACTAATGCTTTGGACACCACCAATACACCTTATATAAGCTCCTTGGATACTTAGAATCAAAGGGAAACCTCTAGAACAAAATCTGACTCCCTTTTGCCAAAAGTGGTCGAAATGGAAACTCCTTCAAATGGTGTTACAGTTAAGAAACTCTTGTTGGAACAGTTTAGGGATATTATTTAGAGTGTTTGGAGTGTTGTTTGGTTTTGAAATGGACAGGATTAAGACATGGCTTGAAAAATGCAGAAAAGTAAAAATATGAGGTTTTGATGTTTGACTTTCTGATTTTGGTGATTTGAGATGAAGATGAGGGCTTGGACACCTCCAATGGATGATTTGTGATGTGTTTGGATGATTGTTTGAGTGGTTTAGGCTCTGGTTTTGAAAATTCCAAGTTTGCTCTTTGGAACTTTGAAAACTTGAAGTAAAGAGGGAGAATGAGAAAACAAGTTTTTTGTATTGTTTTGGTGTATTTGAATTGATGCAAAATGACCTCTATTTATAGAAGAACTAATTTATTTTGGATGAATAGTGTTAGATGAGGGAGCATGCTATTATCCAATGGATATAGCCATGTAGCTCTTACTTAAAGGCTAAGGTACCAAAGTCTTCCATAGCATGACTAGAACCTTGACTAAATTGGTATTTTGTAGGTTTGAATACTCATTATTTTTGAACTGATCTGAATTGGTGTGGCTCATTTCATGCCAATTCAATGCTTCACATAAATGCACAAAAACAAAATTGAATTCATGGCATTGTAATGATGGTTTTTCACATGCCAAGAGATGGGATCCTTGACTTATGGTCCAAAGTTGAAGATATTATGTGATTCAACAAGATTCCTTCTGATCTTGGAGGATGACAAGGCTTGTAAAGTGACAAAATTTGAAGATGAAAATCGTGTGACACAAGTAATGCACTAAATGATGTCTTAAAAATTAGTTTGATCATGGCATGTTGTGAGTGTCATATCTCCTGCTCAAATGGAATCAATGGATGTTCTTGTACTTTTTGGAAAGCTGAAATATCCTACTTTAACTTTGATGTTTGCATTTGGTCTTGAATCTTCTTAAATCATGGTGAAAAATGTTTTCAAAGTTGGCCAAAACATAAAACAGATTCTGCCTAAAAAAAATTCTAAGTGTCAAAGTTCAAAATGTCTTGAAACCCTAACTTCATGACCTTATATCTCAAAATCTATGCATTTTTTGGGGATGGTTCAGCCCAGCAATCATGTAGTATGGAAGAAGATCTACCATTTGAGCTTTGGAGTGCAAAAAATGGTTGCTTGGAACACAAGTTATGGCCTTGTAAAGTTAGGTACTTGAACATGAATTTCCATAACTTAGTGAAAATTTTAATTCTTCCAATTTTGCTTCTTTTGCAAGTGACATTGATTCCTTGATCAATCCTTGATTAAATGCAACTATGGATCATATTTCCTTGAATAATAGCCTTTGATGATCAATTTTTCTCAAAAAGTCAAATTTTGACTTTGTGTATCAGATGGATTTTGTACAGAGAAACCCTAATTCTTGATTTTCAATGAGTGAAAATCCAAGCTGATTTTAAACTTATGAATGGTCTTCAAGGGTATATTTGAGTGTCTTGAATCATATCCCAAGGTTGGAGGTCATGTCTTGGCCAAAATTCAAAGGTATGGTAGACTTTTCATCAAAACCCTAGTTTGTGGCTCAGATGGGTTTGAATTCTTGCATTGTTTATGAATCAAGTTCTTTGGATCAATACAATCATATGAATGGACTAATATGATGTATTTTAGGTCCTTGAAACATATCTTGAGGTCTTGGATCATGCCTTGCTCCACAAGTCATCCCAGGGATTGAATTAGGTCAAAACCCTAATTTTGGTGCACTGAGGGTCTTGAGGATTGATGAGCTTGTCATGATGCAATTTTGCACTTGATTATTGATGAGTGAAAGTTCTTGATCTTCATGGACGATATAGAGACTCGTGGTGTTGAATATGATACTTATCCCTTGATAATTCATCTGCTTGAGCTTTAGGGGGATCACCTAACCTGTGAAGTAAGTAAGCACACATATCTTGTACTTGTGATGGGTTAGTGATGCATGAAAGTGTATTCATATGATATGCAAATGATGTGGAATCTTAGGGTCAAAATTAAGGATATGACAAAGTGTTTTTGTTAGGTTTTTTAAAAGAGTTTGAGACGCGTATTGTACTAGAGTCTATGACAGTAGGAGCGAATGTTTTGTACAAACGATCCAAGCGTCTCACGTACAAAACATTCTAAGAAGAGGTAAGGAAAAACTCCCTCTCATATTTTCCCATGCGCTTAAGGATCATGACGTACTACACGCATCGTGTTTATTAAGTATTTTGTATTTTTGATGAAAGAAAAGATTTGGATGTAAAAAGAAAGATAATCTAGGGGAAATGAATCCTAAATGTTGCCATGCAAAGTGGTCCTAAGGTTGAGATAAAAGGGAAAATCTCTCCTAATGTGATCATGCAAGATTTAAGATCCTAAAATCTATCCTACTTCAATCTTAATCAAAAATAAAGTTGAACTAGGATATCCTAAGGGAACATATGAGGCAACAGGCAAACAAATATTTGAGGCACAGTTCAAAAGTCAAAATAAATTAACCAGAGAAAACAAACCTAACACATAGAAACAACCACTCACAAAATAGAATCAAATGAAAAGAGGAAAATTATGACATAACAAAGATGCATGGATTAGATGAATGATGAGCACAAGTTATGAGCAAGAGAATAGTCAGAGCAAGAATCGAGATCATAAGCTCAAACGAATAAAGCCTAATCTCCTAACAAAAGGATCCAAGTCACAAACTCACAAAGTTAGAAATCAAAGTTGGTTAAAGGAACTAATCAGTAGAAGTTAGAATCGAAATGATCAACAATTAAAACCTAAACAAGTAAACTCTAAATGCAAAATCAACATTGAAAGGATTAATTCTGAAACTAATAAGAAAGTATTTTTAAGGTTTTTTATATGTAATCGAAAACAACTAGACTAATTAAACAAAACAAATATTATTAATTATAAAAAAAATATTTAAATGTAATTAGAAAAATATTAATTAGAAAAAAGATTTCTAAAATAAACAAACCAAAAAAAGAAATTAAAAAAAAAAAGAAAAAGAGTACAAAATGTAATGAGAAATTGGGTGCACGTGTGATTAGGGGTGTGTTAAGCAAAAGCAATGGGCTTAAAGAAGCCAGAAGCCCAAACCAACTTAACCCTAAAAAAAACTTAAGAGTACAAAAAAACTCAGATTATCAACGTGTGAAAAACACGTTTCCTTTCCTCTCCAAAATTTCATCATCAGCTTCTCACACTTTCCCCTTTTCCAATTTCCCCACCCTTCGCATTATCTCGCCACTACCCTCTCTCTCTCTCGCATGTGTTCCTCTGTTCTCGCGGATCTTTCCATTCTTACAACTCTCTCTGTTTTTTTGCACGTTCAAAGCTTCAAAATGTATGGAGCTGAACCTTGAGTTACCTTTGATCTTGCAATGCGCATTGGCACAACAGAGGAGGCAACCGACCAATTATCTTTATCATCGCAGCTCTTCTTATCACCATTTTGCAAGGGCTTAGCTGAAGAAAGAGGCAAGTTTTGCTGCGAATTCTTTGACGAGTAAGGCGACGAGTGCGTGTTGTTAGCATTTGGAAATAAGTTCAAACGAGTTACACCAGCTTCAGTAGTATCAAAAACACACGTGTAGTAGAAACTCAGTATGAACAACAACATTCCTAGTATTGCAAATGATATATCGTGAACAGTGTCGCTGCCGACATGTTTAAGCCATGGCGAAATCGATGATGATATTGATAAAACTGAATACGAGAATTGAAACAGCGAGGGAGATCTCCTTGATTGGGGATTTTTTATTGACAGAGTATGAGGTTCCGATCACGATGTCCTCGTTTGAAATAAAAAGATATGCATGAAAGTGTATTCATATGATATGCAAATGATGTGGAATCTTAGGGTCAAAATTTTGGGTATGACAGATGCCCCTATTTAATCTTCTTGGACCTGAAGGTATGGATGATGAAGTCGTTCAGATATTCAAGTTAAAAGATGATTAAATATCAGAATACTCAGAATTTTGACTGTGGATATAGATTACATGATAACTGGAACAGTGACAAATTCCCAATGCTGGAACATGTTTATCCATCTTCTTTTACTAAGTAATCCTACTTAGAAAAGGGTAAAACTTCCCCTCGATCCTGGTCTTCAGTCATGGAGCTGGTCTCAGTTTCTTGAAATAAACTTCCCCTCGATCCTGGTTTTCAGCCACGGAACTGGTCTCAGTTTCTTGAAATAAACTTCCCCTCGATCCTAGTCTTCAGCCACGGAACTGGTCTCAGTTTCTTGAAATAAACTTCCCCTCGATCCTGGTCTTCAGCCACAAAACTGGTCTCAGTTTCTTCTTATCAAGTCTTTCTCTTGACTAGGTTTAGGCAGACAAGTTGTGAGGGTCTTTATCAAACTTCTTGCCGGAATTCGCTTGAGGAGATGCCATTTGATGGAAGTAGGCTTCATCATACTTATCTTCGAGACTTCTTCGAAGAGATGCCATGGTATGAGCAAAGACCTGGTAGCGGGCTCACTGGGAGATGCCACAGACTGTAATGTAGAGGTTTGCAAACTTCTCTGTTGAGACGCCATTTGCTTGGGGAGATTTCATCATACTTCACTTCAAGACTTCTTTGGAGAGATGCCATAAGATGAAAGACTATTTTGAGGTGCTGATGACTTTTTTGAAAGAAGGACAAATTTCTCGGGAAGAGATTATCATTTGTCGACCCACTAGGAATTTTTGGGACAAGAACAAGCTTCTTAAGAGATTGCCACTTGTTTTGTCAGGCGTAGATTCCAATGAGGAATAAACTTGTCTTTGATGGAGATAAATAAATTGTTCTGAAAGAGACTGCCATTTGTCGATTGGTAAATACTTCTTGGGAGATGTAATGTCCTTGCTGCCAAGAGATTTTGCTAAAAAGCTTTCACTGGGGATTTTCCTTTACCCGGGAAAGCAAACTGTGTCTTCGCTAGGGAAGAGTAAGGTTCCAATGGATGTCCTTCTCCCTTGGAGGTTCAAGTTATCAAAATGGTCAAGGACCAATTTCAATCCAGAGAGACTGTGCAAAAGAAGATACTTCCAGATGAGGAATGAACTCAAACTGGGAGTTTTATCCTATCCAAGTGTGGAAAGGAGAATTGAAATGAAACTTCTACGAGGGTCACACTCAGTGGGGAGTTGGAAAGAATGTACATTTTCTGCTTAAAGTTGACAACTCTATTAGAAAGAGGGAATCATTTAGAGGTAAACACAACCAAAGTGAATGACGCAACTTATGCATTATGAATATGAATATGAATTGATTGTGCATGATGTATGAATGAATGTTATGCTTATGCTGACAAAACAAACACGACACACAAACTGGTGATGAACAAAATCGGATACTCGGCCATTCTGGGGAATAGAGGCATCACTGGTGTTTTTAATGGTAAAATCCTGTCGGGGATGAATAAGATGTCCAATCTTATCTATTTGAGGTAATGATCTGAAGGTGTGAGAAAAACACAAGAAAGAGGGGGGGGGGGGGGGTTGAATTGGGTTTTCAAAATGAAAGTTTTTTTTTGTGAAACTCAAACAAAGATCACAAAATAGACTAACAATAGAGAAAGACACAAGATATATCCTGGTTCACTTGAAAACTATCAAGTTAATCCAGTTCACCTGCCAATGTGATTTCGCCTTATACATAAGGACTTAATCCACTATAACCAAACTGATTACAGCTGCACTAGCAACTGCTGGTGACTAACAATACACAGACTAACCGTCTCTTCTTAAGGATTCTGACCCAACTGGTCCCTTAAGGAATTCAAACAACTGTTTGATCAAATAAAATGTTTACAATGAAATGCTTCTTACATAAGCTGATATAAACACAATTTCTAGCTCAATCTTACTTAGAGCGAATCTATACAGTAAGAACAATCTTCTTCTTTATATTGTGGTGCTTTACTGTTCACTCATGAATTTTTCTATTTCTTGAGTTCTTCTTCGTATGAATCAGTGTTTTGAATATTTCTCTTTTTCACACTTGGTGTCACACACGATTCGTTGAATGATCAAGTCTTTGTATAGCCAGAAAAAGATTCGTTGAAGGGCAGATCAGTAATATCAGTAGAATACAGGAGACTTAAAATAATGCCGTTATGCTGGGATGAAAATCGTACACTAAAATTGTCCTTTGTACCACCAAATCCGGGTAGTGGAATGGTAGTGGAAAAGAACGTGTTTGATATGTACTATGTACTATTTTCCCTCGCAAATGTTTCATCTTCATCTATCCATCAGAGGCTTCTTAGTTGATATGATTGAAGCATGATCAGAAGAATGAATCATTGGGTCTTCAGAGTCTTGAGTCTTCAGAGTCTTCAGAACTTGTTCAGCAGAACCTTGTCATCAGAGTCTTCAGCACTCCTTCTTCAGAACCCTTGGTTATCACAAACATAAGCCTTCGGAGTCTTCAGAACTTGTTCAGCAGAACCTTGTCTTCAGAGTCTTCAAAACTTGGTCTTCAGAAACTTAATTCTTCAAAGTCTTCAGAACGTTGTTCATCAGAACCTTGTCTTCAGACTCTTCAGCACTTAGTCTTCAGAAGATAGATATTAGAGTTAAATTCAGAGCCAGAATCCAAGAGAACATTGCAGCAGCAACATAGTGTCTTCTTAGAGTCTTTCTGAAGCACAGTAGATTAGAATCAATCTTGCTTATTTGACGCAGAAGCGACCATTGAGAGTTTTAGAGTGACGTTTCACATTATCTCTATTAGAGTCAGAATTATTTTTATCAGAGTCAGGACCTGTTTGTCAATACTTAAGAAAACAAATGTTAGAGTATCAAAATTGTTCTCACACAAATACAACTTTGTTATTATCAAAACAAAGAGATATCTTGCAGAACCAAATCTTGTTCTAACAATCTCCCACTTTTTGATAATGACAAAACAATGTATTTTGATAACAGAATTTTGTACGAAGTTAATCAGAATTGACTTAGATAAGTTCAAAGTAAACTTCCCTTTATCAAGCTCCCCCTGAATCTAAGACTTAACAAAATCTTATAAGATTTGGGATATAGAGCCTGATTGCAGAGATCTAGACAGATCTAAAATATCAGAGCTTGATTATAGTGGTGATGCACTCTGATAACAGAGCTAGATTAAATAAATCAGAGCCTGATTAATTAAATAACTCAGAACCTGATTGATATCAGAGTTATTTTGCCAATATCATTATTTTTCCTAAAAACATTCTAAAAAGATATGCCATATAAAGTGTTAGAATGTTAGAGCTATGATTGGAGACAAGATATTTATTTATCAAAATAACCTTTCCATATAAATACTCCCCCTTTTTGTCATAATTTAAAAGGGTAATCAAAATTTAACTTAAGCACTTTGAATTGAGAGAATTTAGATAAGTTAAATTCAGTACTTTTCCTCTTTTTATGGCAATCACTATTTAAATGCAATAAGATAAGATAAATGCAAGTAAGGAAAATTTTTCATTGATAACAACAAAACGCCAAGGGCGCAGTACAGGAACAGAACCACAAAACAGGAAAACAAACAACAAGAACAACAGACAGAACCAACAATGATAAATGAACGAGAGACCAAGCAACAAGCAACCAAGAGACAAAGAGAAATACCCGTCAACCAGCTATCTCATTCCCTGATGATGGTTTCAGAATAGTTCATGGGAGAACACCATTCAGTATCAAGTTTCTCATTCATTCTGATTTGTTTTAAGTGAGCAACAACTCCTTGAAGATCAAGAATGTGAAAAATAACTCTACTGTAGGGAATCTGAAACAATAACTCTTCTCTCGATGAAAGAATTTCTCCTTTCAAGAAGTTGAATATGGATTGAGGCAGATTGATCTTAATCTTGGAGATTAAGAAGAAAATGAAGAGCCTATCCATTGCAGAGAGGCTTCTTGTTCCCTTTTCCCTGGGTCTAAGATTTGTTCCCATGATTTGGTACCAGACTTTAGCCTCAGGGGTGAAAGAAGAGTGACTATCAGCACGTCCTTCTTGAAGATAGATGATGTAAATGTGTTTAGCAAACCAGTTATTTCCTCTGTAGTATTCAACACATTCACCATCCTCTTTGCATTCAATAGCTTGAGAGATGATTGAGGAGTTAATAATGATGGGAAAGTCATATACAGTAGACAGAATGCAATAGGTATCTGACTCATATGCAAGGATGCGAGCATTGGCCACGAATTCTTTTACAAGAGCTGTATAGATAGGTCCATTGAGAATTTCAAGATATCTATCCCAGTTTTGGTAGATGATGTCTGAGAGAATATTAGTATGACCATTTTCAACAAGATCATTGAGATCAATAGAGTATTCTTTCAAGAGATCCAAGTCAGAAATTTCTCCCTTAATGGTTTTAGAAGACATAGTGAAAGCAAGAAGGATAGGAGTGAAAAACAAGTTTAGAAACGGATGAATAGTTATGAGGAGAAGTGTGGTATTTAA
This sequence comes from Lathyrus tuberosus, assembly GCA_022829125.1. NCBI lineage: Eukaryota > Viridiplantae > Streptophyta > Magnoliopsida > Fabales > Fabaceae > Lathyrus > Lathyrus tuberosus. Next base: position 12,968,242 of record JALAZF010000146.1, read on the forward strand.
AGAGAGCAAAGAGTGATAGAAATAAATAGCAATAAAGACTAGATGAATTGAGATGAGTAATTCATCATTTTCAATACAAGGGATACAAACAATAACAAAGAATGATGAAGGAGTGTATCAGTCTCAAAAAGATCACAAATCAGTATACGTTATTCATATTATGACATCAGTCAATAAATACAAATAAATGTATACTCGAAAGAGAGAGGGTAGAAACTGACAAAGAATAAAGGAAGGTAGACAAGTGTTTAGTTCCAAGAAATCTTTGTCTTACATACATCGTTATGAATGCATAATGAGGAAGGAAGACGTAAAGATTTAAACAATTATCAAGTAAATTTTCAAATCCAATGTGTTAAACATGATTAGAGATATTAAGGAGTAATAGGAAATAATTACTTGAAACCTAGTCTCACGAAATCACAACGCTCGAGGTGTCTCTTCAACAGTAGATATGATTTGATTTTAGACACGTGTCACAAATAATCATAGCCGTTTGTTTTTCAAGATAGCACGTTTTGATGTTTCCAACGTCTAGAATACCAAGAGGTATCTGACCGGACTAATTTCTGATTAGGACATTTTCTAACTTGTAGAAGTATCATGAATCAGAAAATCAATAAACAAATAATTAACACACTTTATCTAACGTCAGAATCTTATATCAGACGTTCTAGTAGCCTGATACATTAAAATATTATCATCTCACTCTAGACAAGGTTTGATAAATAAGTTTTCCAGAATGAATACGAATCTATCTTCAACAAGGGGTTTTGTGAAAATATCAGCCCACTGGTGATCGGTATCCACAAATTTTAACTGAAAAGTACCCTTCTGAACATTGTCACGTAAAAAGTGAAGTTTTATTTCAATACGTTTTGCCCCAGAATGTAGAATAGGATTCTTAGATAAACAAATGGTAGAAGTATTATCACAGAAGATAGGAATGTTACACTCGTGTATCTGATAATCTTCAAGTTGGTTCTTCATCCAGAGTATCTGAGTACTGCACAGAGATGCTGATATGTATTTTGCTTCTGCAGTAGAGAGAGCAATTGTTTATTGTCTCTTGCTTGGCCATGAGACGAGGTTACTTCCCAGAAACTGACAGTTTTGGAAAGTACTTTTTCTTTCCAATCTATCTCCAGCATAATCTGCATCACAGTAACCAGAAAGCTTGTACTCTGATGTTTTCTTATACATCAAGCCTTGGTTAGTTGTTCCTTTTAGATGCCTTAGGATTCTCTTAACAGCAGTTAAATAAGTTTCCCTTGGATCTAATTGGAAACGAGAACAAATACGTACTCTGAACAGAATATCTGGACAAGAAGCTGTCAAATATAGAAGAGATCATATCATACCACGATAGTGCTTCTAACAAACCTTTTTACTTACTTCTTCTTTCTCCAGAATGCATGTCGGATGCATAGGAGCCTTATCAGGTTTACTTTCTGACATGTTGAATTTCTTTAGAAGTTCTTTTGCATACTTGCTCTGATGAATGTACATTCCTTCTGATCTTTGATCAATTTGAATTCCCAGAAAGAATCTGAGTTCTCCCATCAGACTCATTTCAAATTCAGCTTGCATTAAGTTAGAAAATTCCTTGCACAAGGAAGTATTAGCATAACCAAATATAATATCATCAACATAGATTTGAACAATCGGAATGTCATTTTTAAAGGTTTTACAAAAGAGTGTTGTATCCACTTTTCCTCTGGTAAAGTAATTTTCCAAAAGAAAGTTACTTAGCCTTTCATACCAAGCTTTGGGAGCCTGTTTCAGACCATATAATGATTTTTTAAGTTTGAAAACAAAATCTGGGTTTTCAGAACTCTCAAACCCAGGAGGTTGGTGCACATACACTTCTTCAGAAATATATCCATTTAAAAATGCACTCTTTACATCCATCTAATATAAAATAATGTCATGATTCACAGCAAATGAGATTAAAATGCGAATATATTCTGACCTGGCAACTGGTGCAAAGGTTTCTGTATAGTCTATCCCTTCTTGTTGACTATAACCTTGTGCAACCAGTCGTGCTTTGTTTCTTACGACCTCACCTTTCTCATCTAACTTGTTTCTGAATACCCATTTAGTTCCAATGACGTGGACACCTTTGGGTTTCTGAACAAGATCCCAGACGTTATTTCTGGTGAAGTGATTCAGTTCTTCTTGCATGGCCAGAATCCACTCATTTTCCTTAAGAGCTTCATCAACTGTTGTTGGTTCTATCAGAGAAACCAAACCCATAAGTGTTTCTTCACAATGTCTGAATGATGAACGAGTTCTGACTGGATCAGCTTTATCTCCCAGAATCAATTCTTCAGAATGAGAAGTCTTTAATCTATTCTTTTTCTGATGAGATGGTTTATTTTCTGTTTCTGGTAAGGTTGTATCTGAATATGGAGAATCAGCATCTTTGTCTGCTTCTCTTGAATCTTTTGCTTCTTTAGATTCTGATAAGGTGATCTTCAGATCTTCAAACTTTTCAACTAGCTTTGACTTTTCAGGGTCAAGCTTATCATTGAATCGGACATGAATTGATTCCTCAAAAATTTGTGTTTCTATGTTATAAATTTTGTAGCCTTTAGAGCGTTCAGAGTATCCTAATAGTAAACACTTTCGAGCTTTGGAGTCAAACTTGCCAAGATTCTCTTTAGTGTTTGTAACACCTCAAAATTTGCCCTCTTATTTCTTTTCTAACTGGCTTATGTTTCATTTCATTATTGCATTATCATCGTTGCATATCATTGTTTTCTTTGGGGCATGAGATCAGGGTATTTTCCAACAGCTCATGGTGTTATTAGTTCTAGTACTATTTTCAGCAGTATTCAGAGCCAAGCAGATAATTTTCAAGGTCTTTTGGAGCTTTTATTTTGCTCATTAGACGTTTTGACAATCAGAAGCTTCAACAGCCATTTTCTGATCAAGCAACCCGGCATCAGACATTATTAATTCAACAAGGTATTCTGGGCTGTCAGCAAGAATTTGTGTTTCATTCCAGGTGTTATTCAATAGCAACATCAAGTCTTGAGTTTCAGAGGCTTAACGGGTTCAAAACAACTGCCAGAAGTCACTTTTCCAAGTTTCCCTCCAAAAGGCGCCAAAATTCAAAATTTGAACTGAGTAACTGGTTACTCACCATGTGTTAACCGGTTACTCCTTTGTTTTTATGCGCACCTTTAGCAGATTTGAACTAAGTAATCGGTTACTCACCGTTTGTTAACTAGTTACTCTGAGCACATTTTGAAAAAATTAAGTTTGCATCATTAGTGATCATGTGCTTGGCTTGTGCATGTGTGGGAAGGATCTAGAATTGATTCAATTTCATCATTTTCCATCCAAAATTCAAATCCCTTCCAAGACTTTCCACTCTAATTCCTCTTTTCCTTTCCTAATTCTTTTTTCACCCCAATTTCCACCCACTAAACCTCACTCCAAACCCAAACTTAACTCCTAACCTAGGGGTTATTTAAATCAGTTCATCCCAAACCACACAAGCCTAGATCATTTTTCACTCTCATTTTTCAGAATTTTCTCTCAATTAGCTCTCACTTTTTCATTCTCCATCTTCATTTTCAACCTCTCACCAAAGCTTCAAATCCATAGATTCACAAATTCTTCATTGGAATTTGTGAATTCTTGAGCTAAACCTCCATCACATCCTCATTCTTAGTTCAATTCTGCAGTAGCAAATGGTTTGGATCTTGGATTAAGCTGTTAGAATCACTTTTGGAATAACTTTTGCTTATTTGGAGTGTTCTTGCTTGGATCTTTAATTTTTCTTGATAAAGCTCCATAGATCTCTAGTTTTCTTGTTTGGATCCATCAATTTTCGTTTACAACACTTACCAAAGCAAATCTCAGCTTTGTAGGTTGGTTTTCTTTAGATCCATACTTGATTTGGCTTAATTGCAACTTATACAATGTAGATCCATGACTTTTGTTGTGTTTTGATTCATTTGCTTCAATTTGATTGTGGATGTTGTTGTTTGTTGGATTCAATTGATGTTTGATGGCTGTGATTCAATGTAATTCCGTGCTTAATTGATTGCATGTTTATTTGGATGTTTGGAGAAGTGATTCGCTGCTGAAAAGTGCTTTTGAAACAGTTTTTCTTGGCCACTGCCCCAGAGTAACCGGTTACTCACCGTTTGTTAACCGGTTAACATGTTGTATTTTTGCGTAAATTGTCTGATTTTTAACTAAGTAACCGGTTACTCGCCGTTTGTTAACCGGTTACTCTGGGACAGAATGTGTATCTTTGTGCATTTCCTTGTTTGTTTGAGATCTTTTGCATGCCTAAACTTCATGGATTAATATGTTGATGATTTGTGGATTATTCTTGAGCTGTTTCACCTCACATTATTGCATGAACACAATTCTTTGACACGCGTTTTTTGGTTTCTCATTGTTGGATGTTCATGTTTCCATTGATGTTTTCTTTATGTGATGAACACCTTGCACACACTCCTTGAAGCAATTTAATTGTGATTTATTGTTGGTGTCGCTGAAGTTGTTGTTTTGAACGTGATTGCTTGCATTTAACTTCATGAGATGCATGTTTGATTTGACTTGTTCATGTACCAAATGATGTGCATTTTGCCATGAAGTTTTCAAGTTTATTCGATATGATGTGTGATGTATTTATGATCATGATAATTGAGGAATGCATGATGGTGGATGCACGTTTACTATGCCATGGTTGAATCATCTTCAAATGTATTGCATGCTGCCCTGTTTATACTGCTGTTTATGTGCTTACGTGCTGTCTATTGCGTTCACTTGCTGCCTGCTGTAACACCCCCAATCTATACCCCCAAATAATTAAAGAAGTAAAAGAAAATTCAAAATTTCGTCAGAGTGTATCTAAATTATCATGGCATAGACTGGGAGAGTCGCATCATATTGAAACAATACATACAACACCTGCTCATAAATATATGCAACAGTGGGGTAGCAATCAACAGAGGAACTCAGTTCCTTACACCCACATTTCAGATTTTAGAATAAAAGCGGAAAATCTAAAATTGAATAACATATATATATATATATATATATATATATATATATATATATATCACAAAAAGTTTGTCATACATCAAGTTATACATGCTCAAGCCAAAAGATATATATATATATATATATATATATATGCCTAATACACAATTATCACAAACGGCCTCCCTAACTACCCGGTGTCACATATCAGAGCCGACCGACAAAAAAATGAAGACGCAAAGCTTCACAAAAATACCTCCAGCAACTCTAATCTGCAATGCCTCATAGAGCATTATAAAACAGCAGAAGGGTGAGAAAAACAACCATAATATAATTGCATACAATTATATATATAACACAAAAATACACATATATACGTTTCTCACCACAACTCACACCATAATTCAAACACAATGCAATACAAGGTATAATTCATATTTCCATCACCAACACATATCCATATATCAATTTTATCCACAATTCCACACATAAAACACCCTTAATGATTTATGCAATGCAAGAGACCGACACAACGAATCTATGCATATGCATATGCGGTACCGACTTCCATTGTTTCTCATCACTAGTTCACTCAGGAACTCTGCTGGAATCATCGCTCGTTACATCACTGTAACTCCCCTTCGGGCATACGATGTTCCCCGTCGCTCATACCCCACACGGGCACACGGCGTTTATGGATCGCTCACACCCCACACGGGCACACGACCCAATCGCTCACACCCCACATGGGCACACGATCGTCTATAATCATCACTCACATCCACATGGGCACACGACGTTATAGCGAATTCCCTCTGGAATCCAAACCGTCACTCAGGACGTCTCAACAATGCATATCATGATGCTTGGCATATAAGGACTCATGACATTTAGTATGCACACACATACATGCATTCATCTACATCAACAAAATCACACTGTGCACTTATGCCCAAAACAATGCATTTAATTGCCATATGGCCACAAATCATCACAACACCATCTCAACACATACATTTACATCATACAATAGCACCTTGCATAATACACATCAATTACGCACAGTTATAACGACAAAAGTCGACAACCGACACTATTCTCGATTTTTCGACATAATTAAATCGGCTAACAATTTCAAAATATCATAATAAGAAAGTACAGTTCAATAGCTACACAACAATACCAAGAATGTAAAAATCGGATAAACGGAACACAAGTTACGAAGGAAAACGAAAAACGATATTTTGAAAAGTCTCATTTTACCATTCTCCTGGCCATACGCGTAATGCCCAAGGCCATACGCGTATTGCCCAAAATCCTCGACATGCCATACGCGTATTGCCCAAGGCCATATGCGTATGGGCAGAAACCATTTTCTTCCCAAAATTCCCATTTTTATTCCAATATGCGTAGTGCCCAACACCATACGCGTATTGCCCAGAAATGCTATGCGTATCATACGCAAATGGGCAGATGGCCGAGTAAAACAACATCTCATACGCGTATTGGCCCATGGCTCGCCCACGATACGCGTATTGCCAAGGTCCATACGCGTATGAACATGCCCCATACGCGTATGACCTGGAAAAACCAGAAAAATTCCTGCTGAACTTTGTTCTGTGTTTTCTTACCCAAATTCATCCAATTTTTCACCTACACTCAGAAAATTACCAATACAATGCATAGCAAATGTATCTATCATGTACCAACAAGAATGAACACTAAAAACATAATTTCCAACACATTTAATCAATTTCTAATCAATTTGACACAATATGGGTTTTACTAAATATTTTCATTTCAATCCAACAAACATCACAAATACACATACATAATTGTACACAATCATACAATAATTGAGTTTCGCACCCTTACCCGATTAAACCGATTCTAGGAGTTGTTTTCTTGAATTTTCCAAGTTTTCTCACTAATTCTCTTCTTCTTCTCTTTTCTCCTCTTTTTCTTTCTTTCCCTTTTATTTCTCTCTATTTTTCTCTCTTCTATTTTATATTTTCTTACTTAATGAAAAATATCATAAAATGACCAAAATACCCCCACACTCAACTATCTCGCAAACGATCCCAAAACCCGATAAAATATCACAACATTGGAAAATAATATATTTTCAGATAAAAGTAAAAAATAAAATAAAATAATAATAAAATAATCAAACGACTCGATTAAATAAAACTCACACAAAAACTGGGGCGTTACAATTCTCCCCCACTTAGAAATTTTCGTCCTCGAAAATATACCTGAGACGAACAACTCTGGATACGACTCCCGCATCCGACTCTCCAACTCCTAAGTTAAATTGCCCTCAGCAGCGCCTCCCCACGCCATTTTCACAAGTGCAATATCCTTGCCCCGCAACCTCTTTACCTCGCGATCCAAAACCCTAACTGGTAATACCTCAACCGTAAGGTTCTCCCTTACCTCAACCTCATCCATCAGAATCACATGCGACGGATCCGGAACATACTTCCGAAGCTGTGAAACATGGAACACATCGTGCAAATTCGACAGATTCGGCGACAGCGCCACCCTATACGCCACAGCACCCACTCTCGCGGATATCTGGTAAGGACCAATAAACCGAGAAGTAAGTTTCTTCGATTTCAATGCACGACCCACACCCGTTACCGGCGTAACCCTCAGAAATACATGATCACCCTCTTGGAACTCAAGATTCTTCCGTCTCCGATCATGATAACTCTTTTGTCTACTCTAAGAAGCTTTCATTTTCTCTCGAATAAGCTTGACTTTTTCCGTCATCTGTTGCACCAACTCTGGTCCAACCACTGTTCTCTCACCAGATTCGTGCCAACACAACGGTGTCCGACACCTCCGTCCATACAATGCTTCAAACGGTGCCATTCTAATACTAGAATGGAAACTGTTATTATACGTAAACTCAATCAATACAAGATAACTATCCCACGCACCACCTTGTTCCAAAACACACGCCCTCAACAAATCTTCCAACGACTGAATCTTCCTCTCCGTCTGACCATCCGTCTGCGGATGATAAGCCGAACTCAATCTCAATTTAGAACCCAAAGCCTTCTGTAAACTTTCCCAAAATCTTGAAGTAAACTTCGGATCTCGATCAGAAACAATACCCAATGGAACCCCATGCAACTTCACAATCACACTGATGTAAATCTCAGCTAACCGTTCCAAAGGAAAACTGATGTCAATCGGAATAAAATAAGCCGATTTAGTCAGCCTATCAACAACCACCCAAATAGCATTATGCCCTCGCTGAGTATTTGGCAACCCCGTTACAAAATCCATCGAAATGCTATCCCACTTCCACTCAGGAATATCCAACGGTTGCAACAAACCACTAGGCCTCAGATGTTCTACCTTCGATTTCTGACAAGTCAAACATGCATAAACAAACTGAGCCACATCTCTTTTTAACCCAGACCACCAGAAAATCTTCTTTAAATCTTGGTACATCTTATTCGCTCCCGGATGTATACTCAAATTACTCTTGTGTCCTTCCTCCAAAATCATCTTTTTCAACTCCGCATCATCAGGAATACAAATCCTACCTCGGAACCTCAAAACACCATTAATATCCACTTGAAAATCACTATTCGCATCTTTACCTCCCAACAACATCCAGTCTACAAATCTCACGTCTAGTTTCTGTTTCTCACTAACCGTCATCAAAAAATCATTAGTAATCGTTAGCATACCAAGCCTCACGCTATCCGACGTCACTTCACATACCAAACTCAAGTCTCTAAACGATTCCAAAAGTTCCCACTCCTTAACCATTAAAGCGGACATATGTAACAATTTACGACTCAAAGCATTGGCTACCACATTAGCTTTACCAGGATGGTAATTCAAGCCAAAGTCGTAGTCCTTCAAGAATTCCAACCATCTACGTTGCCTCATATTTAGCTCCTTCTGATCAAACAAATATTTCAAACTTTTATGATCACTAAATACTTCAAACCTTGCACCGTAGAGATAATGCCTCCAGATCTTCAACACAAAAACCACAGCCGCTAACTCAAGATCATGAGTAGGATAATTTTTCTCATGAACTCTTAACTGCCTCGAAGCATAAGCCACCACCTTACCTTCTTGCATCAGAACACCACCCAGACCAATCAAAGAAGCATCACAGTAAACCACAAATGGTTCATTAGGATTCGGCAAAATCAAAATCGGAGCTGACGTCAATCTTCTCTTCAGCTCATTAAAACTTTCCTCGCACCGAATATCCCAAATGAACGCTTGCCCTTTACAAGTCAACTGGGTCAAAGGAAGTGCTAGTTTCGAAAAACCTTCAATGAACCTGCGATAATAACCAGCCAAGCCCAAAAAGCTTCGAATTTCAGTAATAGATCTTGGAGCCTCCCATTGTAGAACTGCTTCTACTTTAGATGGATCCACAGCAATACCATTACCTGAAATTACGTGTCCAAGAAAACTCACCTCCGACAACCAGAATTCACACTTGGACAATTTGGCAAAAAACTTCCTTTCCTTCAAAACCTGCAAAACAATACGCAAATGCTCCGCGTGCTCCTCCCGAGACTTAGAATAAATCAAAATGTCATCAATAAACACCACGACAAATCAATCCAGATGCTCGTGAAAAATACGATTCATGTACTCCATAAACACACCTGGCGCATTAGAAACCCCGAACGACATCACAGAATATTCATAATGACCGTAACGTGTCCTAAAGGCCGTCTTTTGAATATCTTCCTCCTTCACCCTTATCTGATGATACCCCGACCTCAAGTCAATCTTACTGAACACACAAGCACCAACTAACTGATCCATCAGATCATCAATTCTTGGAAGAGGATACTTATTCTTGATCGTCACCTTATCCAACTGGCGATAATCAATACATAACCTCATACTTCCATCCTTCTTTTTCACCAATAAAACTGGAGCACCCCAAGGAGAAACACTTGGTCTCACAAACCTCTTCTCCAATAACTCATTCAACTGCTTCTTTAATTTAACCAACTCAGATGCCGACATACGATAAGGTGCCATAGAAACAGGTCTAGTACCAGAAACTAAATCTATAGAAAACTCCACCTCTCTCTCTGGCGGCAAGTCTGAAATATCCTCAGGAAACACTTCTGGAAATTCACACACAACAGGAAACACATCAAGTGAAACTTGACTGTCCACAGTCAAAGATGCAAACAATCCAAACAACTGAGCTTCTTCCGCTAAAAGTTTCTTCAACTCTTTGGTAGATAAGAAACTCGAGTCTTCGTCTTCCTCAAGAGAAGGAAACCTTACCAGCTTATGATAACAATCGATTGAATTGTAACCAATTCATACCCAAAACCACATCTAAACCCTCCAACGGCAAACACACCAAATCCATCTCAAAGTCTTTACCATAAATGGTCAAAGGACAACTTAGACAAACCAAAGAAGTAGTTACTGACCCCATTGCTAGAGTATCAATAACCATCTCACCACCCATCAACGACAACACAAGATTCAAACGCTTCGCGCACTCAGACGAAATAAACGAATGAGTCACTCCAGTATCAATAATAGCAACTAAATGAGTACTATTAATAAAACAAGTACCTCGAATCAGACAATCTGCACTGGAAGTCTGAGTTCCCGCTAATGCAAACACTTTCCCACCTGCTGGAGCCTGCTTCGGTTTCGGACAATTCGTACTAATATGACCAGGTTCACCACAGTTGTAACATTTCACCACATTCTTCCTGGCACAATCCGCTGCAACATGTCCTACACCTCCACAATTAGTACACTTCCTCAAATCTTTCCTGCACTCAAACTGACGATGCCCCAACTCACCACATTTATAACACCTCATAGGACCAGACATTCCTCCTCCACTTGATCTTTTCTCAAAATTCCCTCTTTGTTTACCTTTATCAGCTGGTGTCACATACGGACCACCACGGAACTGTTGCTTCCCTTTCCTCTCGCTCACACTCTTATAGTGAGTAGAACGAGCCTTACTGTCCTCCTCATAAATTCTACAACAATCCACCAAATCAGAAAACCTCTGAATCCTTTGATAACCAATCGCTTGCTTTATCTCCGGACGCAATCCATTCTCATACTTCACACACTTAGAAAATTATGCAGTCGCTTCAGCATAATGAGGATAAAACTGCACAAGCTCCACGAACTTAGCAGTATAATTAACAACAGACATATTACCTTATTTTAGTTCCAAAAACTCAATTTCCTTCTTTCCTCTTACATCTTCAGGAAAATACCTCCTCAGAAACTCCGTACTAAACACAGCCCAAGTAATCTCCTCCTCTACAGCTTCCAACACACGACGAGTACTAACCCACCAATCATCAGCTTCTTCCAATAACATGTGAGTACCCAGTCTCACCTTCTGATCCTCTTCACAATCCATCACTCGGAAAATCCTTTCAATCTCTTTCAGCCATATCTGAGCACCATCAGGATCATATCTTCCTTTGAAGACAGGCGGTTTGTTCTTCCCGAACTCATCGTTACCCGCAGCATAAGGTGCAGCCTGCACAGCACGAGCCATAGCTTGCATAGCCGCAGCCAAAGCAACATCGTTCCTACCAGCCATATTCTGTTCATTTCTAATAACAGAAACTATGGTTAAACAAACAACTCATCCAACCACAACGACCAACAAGGACTGACACAACTGACACGGACTGACACAAACTGGCTCTGATACCACTTAATGTAACACCCCCAATCTATACCCCCAAATAATTAAAGCAGTAAAAGAAAATTCAAAATTTCGTCAGAGTGTATCTAAATTATCATGGCATAGACTGGGAGAGTCGTATCATATTGAAACAATACATACAACACCTGCTCATAAAGATATGCAACAGTGGGGTAGCAATCAACAGAGGAACTCAGTTCCTTACACCCACATTTCAGATTTTAGAATAAAAGCGGAAAATCTAAAACTGAATAACATATATATATATATATATATATATATATATATATATATATATATATATATATATATATATATCACAAAAAGTTTGTCATACATCAAGTTATACATGCTCAAGCTAAAAGATATATATATATATATATGCCTAATACACAATTATCACAAACGGCCTCCCTAACTACCCGGTGTCACATATCAGAGCCGACCGGCAAAAAAATGAAGACGCAAAGCTTCACAAAAATACCTCCAGCAACTCTAATCTGCAATGCCTCATAGAGCATTATAAAACAGCAGAAGGGTGAGAAAAACAACCATAATATAATTGCATACAATTATATATATAACACAAAAATACACATATATACGTTTCTCACCACAACTCACACCATAATTCAAACACAATGCAATACAAGGTATAATTCATATTTCCATCACCAACACATATCCATATATCAATTTTATCCACAATTCCACACATAAAACACCCTTAATGATTTATGCAATGCAAGAGACCGACACAACGACTCTATGCATATGCATATGCGGTACCGACTTCCATTGTTTCTCATCACTAGTTCACTCAGGAACTCTGCTGGAATCATCGCTCGTTACATCACTGTAACTCCCCTTCGGGCATACGATGTTCCCCGTCGCTCACACCACACACGGGCACACGACGTTTATGGATCGCTCACACCCCACACGGGCACACGACCCGATCGCTCACACCCCACATGGGCACACGATCATCTATAATCATCGCTCACACCCCACATGGGCACACGACGTTATAGGGAATTCCCTCTGGAATCCAAACCGTCACTCAGGACGTCTCAACAATGCATATCATGATGCTTGGCATACAAGGACTCATGACATTTAGTATGCACACACATACATGCATTCATCTACATCAACAAAATCACACTGTGCACTTATGCCCAAAACAATGCATTTAATTGCCATACGGCCACAAATCGTCACAACATCATCTCAACACATACATTTACATCATACAACAGCACCTTGCATAATACACATCAATTACGCACAGTTATAACGACAAAAGTCGACAACTGACACTATTCCCGATTTTCTGACAATTAAAATGGCTAACAATTTCAAAATATCATAATAAGAAAGTACAGTTCAATAGTTACACAACGATACCAAGAATGTAAAAATCGGATAAACGGAACACAAGTTACGAAGGAAAACGAAAAACGATATTTTGAAATGTCCCATTTTACCATTCTCCTGGCCATACGCGTAATGCCCAAGGCCATACGCGTATTGCCCAAAATCCTCTCCATGCCATACGCGTATTGCCCAAGGCCATACGCGTATGGGCAGAAACCATTTTCTTCCCAAAATTCCCATTTTTATTCCAATACGCGTAGTGCCCAACACCATACGCGTATTGCCCAGAAATGCTACGTGTATCATACGCAAATGGGCAGATGGCTGAGTAAAACAACATCTCATACGCGTATTGGCCCATGGCTCGCCCACGATACGCGTATTGCCAAGGTCCATACGCGTATGAACATGCCCCATACGCGTATGACCTGGAAAAACCAGAAAAATTCCTGCAGAACTTTGTTCTGCGTTTTCTTACCCAAATTCATCCAATTTTTCACCTACACTCAGAAAATTACCAATACAATGCATAGCAACATGTATCTATCATGTACCAACAAGAATGAACACTAAAAACATAATTTCCAACACATTTAATCAATTTCTAATCAATTTGACACAATATGGGTTTTACTAAATATTTTCATTTCAATCCAACAAACATCACAAATACACATACATAATCGTACACAATCATACAATAATTGAGTTTCACACCCTTACCCGATTAAACCGATTCTAGGAGTTGTTTTCTTGAATTTTCCAAGTTTTCTCACTAATTCTCTTCTTCTTCTCTTTTCTCCTCTTTTTCTTTCTTTCCCTTTTCTTTCTCTCTATTTTTCTCTCTTCTATTTTCTATTTTCTTACTTAATGAAAAATATCATAAAATGACCAAAATACCCCCCACACTCAACTATCTCGCAAACGATCCCAAAACCCGATAAAATATCACAACATTGGAAAATAATATATTTTCAGATAAAAGTCGAAAATAAAATAAAATAATAATAAAATAATCAAACGACTCGATTAAATAAAACTCACACAAAAACTGGGGCGTTACACCTGCTGCCTTTTACACCTATTTTGTGCTGAATATATGAGCTGTTGAAAGCTGGTTGGCTTGTTTGCTGTTTTGTACCACTGTGTAGATGTGGAAGCACTGTTATAGCTGCTGTTTTTTTTTGTTTATTCGTCTCTTATTTCATCTTCTTCATCTCTTTCACTCCTTCTCTTCCCTTGAATCTCAAGACTTGTTTAAGTCTTGGATTTGCTCCCTTAGAGCTACCTAGTCTAATTTAATATTTGATTAAGCTTGGAGTAGGATTAGCATTAGGCTTTCATTTTGCATGCTAACTTAGGTAGATATTCCCCTTTTGGACTCAACCTTAGGGCCATCTTTTGCATGACAACATTAGGAACAACTAGTTTCCCCTTAGTTATTTCTTTTACTTGAGTCTTCTCTCCTCATCTCATAACCATCCTAAAACACTTAATAGAGTTAACGGGTATTACGTATAAGCCTCGTATATGGGAAGTGAGGGATGGGGGGTCTCCCTTCATTCTTCTAGGGTGTTTAGCGTACGTCCTGTTTGGGACGATACGCGACGCATTCGTTCCTATGTTGTAGACTTGGGTGCAATGCAAGTTACAAACTAACTTCAATCCATTTTCGTCTAAAAAACACAAAATAAACTCAAACCTTTTTATCCTTCGGGACTTGTTCAGTTTCAAATCATTTCCGAAAAAGGGCACGTTACTTCCGTCTCGTCGCAAACAGGCATCGACCCTAACTGCTGGACGCGAACTTAACGTCGCTCATAAAAACACAAAGACCTTGTTAGGTCGAACTACGACTGCTCTGATTTCCTCCTTCTAGTTAGATTGAGGATACGTAGACACAAGACGACGATGTCTTGGCGAGCAACCTCCCCCCTTAGTTCGTGTCCGAACTACGTTGACTCTGACTTTCCCATTGCACGAGGGAATACGTAGACATAGGACGAGTGATGTCCTATCGAGTCATTTCTTTTTCTTTTCTTCCTCGTTTCTACGTTCTCCTCCGTTCCCGTTCCTTTTCCTTTCCAGTAGCAGTGGAGCTCCAGACGACGACACCCTTTTGATCGAGATAACAAGCGTGGATCTCATCGAGTACGATGGATGCGTGGGGGTGCTAATACCTTCCCCTCGCGTAACCGACTCCCTTACCCATTTCTCTTGGTCGCGAGACCATGTTCTTTTCCTTCCCTCAGGTTTACGCAGTGTTTCCTTTCCCTCTCTTGGGATAAATACACATTGCTGGAGACTCTGTTTCCGCGCCACTTTCGGGTTTGTACCTGGATGAAAATACCGGGAGCGACAGTGTTCAACATAAAACAAATACAGCCAAAAGGATGAAAATATGAAATGTTGGGTTTTCTATTCTTCCACAATTCATAAGGAGTCTTACCCAGAATAGGTCTTATTGAAATCCTTTTCTGAATGTAACATGTTGTATTTACTGCCTCTGCCCAGAAGTGCTTAGCCATGTCAGTTTCTTGGATCATGGTTCGAGCCATTTCTTGCAAAGTCCTATTCTTCCTTTCCACTACTCATTTTGTTGTGGAGTTCTGGGACAGGAGAAATCATGGGAAATTCCATGAGAATCAAAAAGATTCTCAAAGTATCTGTTCTCAAATTCTCCTCCATGATCACTTCTGACTTTGACTATTTTACAATCCTTCTCTGTTTGCACTTGAGAGCAAAAGGTAGAGAACACAAAATGAGACTCATCCTTGTGTTTCAAGAATTTTACCCATGTCCAACGACTATAATCATAAACGATTACTAATCCATACTTCTTTCCACTGATTGAAGCAGTTTTCACTGGTCCAAACAAGTCAATGTGTAGAAGTTCTAGCGGTCTGGAGGTGGACACAACATTATTTGTTTTAAAAGAAGTTTTCGAAAACTTTCCTTTCTGACATGCTTCACAAAGAGCATCTAAAGAATACTTCAGATTTGTCAAGCCTCTGACAAGTTCAAGCTTATTTAGCTGAGAAATCCTCCTCATGCTAATATGGCCCAAACGTCTATGCCATACCCATTGCTCTTCATTAACAGACATTAAGCATTTGACATTCTGTTCATGAAGATCAGAAAGTCTAATCTTATAAATGTTGTTTTTCCTCTTTCCGACAAATAGGATTGAACCATCTTTCTGACTTACAGCCTTACATGACTTTTGATTAAAGATGATATCATAACCATTGTCACTAAGTTGACTAATTGACAACCAGTTATGCATCAAACCATCGACTAATAGAACATCATCAATAGAAGGAAGGTTACCATTCCCGACTGTTCCAAAGCCAATGATTTTTCCTTTCTGGTTTCCTCCAAAACCGACGAAGCCTCCAGGCTTAAGTTCTAGACTTTGGAACATATGCCTTCTTCTCGTCATGTGTCGCGAGCAACCACTGTCCAGGTACCATGATTGGTGTTTCAACTGAGCTGCTAAGGATATCTGCAACATAGATTATCTTGTCCTTAGGTACCCATTTTCTGGGTCCTTTCTTGTTCGCTTTCCCAGAGTGTTTCACAACTTTGGGCTTTTGTGCAACAGGATAATTAAGTGGAATTTGTGCATGATATTTAACTTTAGAAACATATTTCTGTGTCGGTAGGGGTTCTTGTGCAAGCTCAGAGCAAACAATCTCAGTGCCAGAAGGCATAAAATGGTCATTGAGAGATTTTGGTTTAACAATTTGACTTTCGTCAATATCCGATGATTCTGTGCATCCCAAACCTTTCTTACCATTTCTGCCTACTCCATAGATCATGGAAGCTATTCTGCTTTAATCTATGCTTTTAGCAAGAAAATACTGGAATGCTCTATCATACTAGTTGATACAGCTTGTGTCAGAGACATTGGAGATTAATTCTTCTTCTAATTTAATAACTTTGCTTTTCAAGGCATAATTACTATTTTTTAAGCAAAAAATGTTTTCATTTAGAGAAAAATTATTCTACTCAATCTTATCTTTTTCTTCAAAGGCAATTACAAGTGATTTTTTAAGATCTTTGCATTTACTCTGAAGAGTTTGATATTTTTCCAGCATTTCTGACAGACATGATTCTAATTCACAACGAGAGAGTTAAGATAATACCTCTGAGTCAGAGTCTGAGTCTGATTCTGGTTCTGATGATATTCTATCTGAAGGTGCGAGAAAGACACAAGAAATAGGGGTTTGAATTGTGTATTTGCTCTTTTAACTACTTTTCGTTTCTTGTTGTTGAATCACTTAGGATTACATCAGAGTTAGTTGGAAGACTCTGACTAGCTTAGTAACGTTCAGACTTGCAATGTGAGAAGCATGAGAACTAACAAGAGTCTGAATGTAAATTGCGCTTCTAAGAACTTGCAGTGCGGAAGCTTATCAGATTTAAGCTGCAAGGTTCTGACTTGCTTGTGTAAGGTTCTGATACTCTATATAGAATGATAAATAAAGACATTATGCACAAGAGTAAAGAACACACGATATATCCTGGTTCACCACACGGGCTAATCCAGTCCACCCTCCTCAGGTGATTTCGCCTTGAACACAAGGACTTAATCCACTATAATCAATCTCGATTACATGTGCACGGGCAACAGCCGGTGACTAACAACCTGCACAGCCGCACTGTGACTAACCTATAATGACTTACGCCATTGTCATCTCAAGTACCCAGATCATCACATGATCCCTTGAGGTATCTCTCTCAATGAACCGTTCAGGGATCCACTCAGGATATAACGTTCATTGGAGGTTTCACAATGAGTTCCATCAGGGATCCCACAAGAGTCTGATCAACATATGATCCTCTTTGAGATATGACTATCATTGACCTTATTTCAGGCTTTACCACAATGACATCTCGCCATTGTCTTCTGAAGTCTCCGATCACACTGACCACTCAAGGAATCCTAATTCACCAAGAATTAGTTTAACTGGAGATTACAAAGATGATTCTTAACAAGCAGATTACTCCTAAGTTTAAGTACAAAAGAACACACAAGTGTTCAAGCAAGATGTGAGCAACAACTCCTTGCTATTCTAAGAAACTACAGAGATGTATAATGATTTGACAGTTGTTGACATCTTGTAGATCTTCTTCTTCTTCGTCTTCGGGGTGAGCAAGCTTCGAGCAACAACTCCTTGCTTCAGATCTTCAATGCAGCGCTGACGAGAAGGTGGTTGATGACTTGACTGATTTGCAATGTTGTCTTCTTCATCAACAGCTTCTATATCAATTCATTGTTGTTGTGTTGAATGATGATCTTTAAGATTCAACAACATTGGCCATGTGTAAATGGTGATAGCTTTGGATATTCTAAGTGTTACAACGAGAACTCATCGTTGTTGCTATCTTCACACAATGACTTGATCAATTCACCTTTGATGGAATGAATTGATTTGTGGACCGTGTCGTCGTCGACGTCCTTCGTCGTCCCTCAGTCCTTTTAGAGGCGAATACTCTTTCCTTTAAATAGCCCAGTAGAAATATAGCCGTTTGAAAATACTGTTGGCTGTTGGAAAAGAGACGTTGTGTAATAATTAGCTGTACTGACACATCTCCTCCTTTCTATGGGAGAAGTGATTGATATAACTTTCTTGGGCGCCGTGTACAGTTACTCACAACGGTAACATGTGACTTCTGAACTTCAGAGGCTTCTGATGTTTAATTGATGAAGCATGAGTAGAGTCTTCTTAATTAGGATATCTGATATGTCAATTCTTCAGTTATTTGAAGAAGTCCATTAGGAATCAGTCTTCAGAACTTCAGCACTTGTCTTTAAGAATGTTATCCTTTACTTCTTCAAGTCTTCCGAAACTTCAGAACTTGTCCATTAGGAATCTGTCTTCAGAGTCTTCTATACTTGATCTTCAGAACCTTAATCTTCAGAACACATAAGTCTTCAGAGTCTTTCTGTACTTGGTCTTCAGAGCCTTCCGCCTTCAGAACTTCAAGTCATGAGAGTCTTCAGCACTTCAGTTCTCTTCTTCAGAAGCTTTGCAATCTTCAGAATATCGGCATCCTTGGATCTGACTGATCACGATCAGATATAGAAGCGTTCTTGCTTCTTGCGACTTGTGTCACACATAGTAACTTCGCATATTATCAATTTCACTCATCTGGCTGGTGCTTGTTGGATCTGATATATTCTATAATTATGATCCGCACACAACACACATTAGAACATAAAATGGTTCTTTCACAAATACGTATTGTTATCATCAAAACATAGATTGACTTGTAGAGACAATTCTTGCTCTCACACTATCTTCTGGTTCTCCAGAAACTTCATCGTCAGTTGTTACTACTAGCGCAACATTTGCTTTTTCTTCATCAGGTTCCTCTTCTTCATAATCAAAGTCATCCCAAAATGCCATTAGTCCTTTATTCGCTTTGGAGAAGTTCTTCTTAGGCTTCTTGTCTTTCTTTATCTTTGGACACTCGTTCTTGTAATGACCTGACTCATTACACTCATAGCAGATAACTTTCTTTCCAGAGTTCTGCTTCTTCTGTCCAGATGATGATTCAGAGCAGCCTTTGTTTCTTCTAGATGCTATGAAGTTTCCTTGCCTATGCTTCCAGAGTTTGTTGATTCTTCTGGAGATTAGCAATAACTCATCTTCTGATTCTTCACCGGAATCTTCTGATTCTTCCTCAGCTTGATAAGCCTTTGCCTTTTCAGGTTTAGACTTAAGAGCGATAGATTTGCTTCTCTTCTGAGGTTCATCTTCTTCGAGCTCTATCTCATGACTTCTTAAAGAACTAACAAGCTCTTAAAGACTTATGCTGTTAAGATCCTTGGATAACTTTAAAGCTGTTACCATAGGTCTCCATTTCTTAGGAAGACTTCTAAAGATCTTTTTCACATGATCAGCAGTTGAGTAACCTTTGTCCAGAACTTTAAGTCCTGCAACTAGCATTTGAAACCTTGAAAACATGGTCTCAACTGTCTCATCATCCTCCATTCTGAATGCCTCATATTTTTGGATTAGGGCTAACGCCTTTGTCTCCTTGACTTGAGCATTACCTTCATGAGTCATTCTTAGAGAATCAAAAATAGATTTGGCAGTGTCTCTATTTATTATCTTCTCATACTCAGTATAAGAGATAACATTTAGCAATATGGTTCTTGCCTTATGATGATTCTTATAATCTTTCTTCTGTTGGTTGGTCATAACACTTATGGATATTTTAGCACCTGTAGCATCAATTGGGTGAGTGTAGCCATCGACTACCAACCCCCAAAGATCTATATCATAACCAAGAAAGAAACTTTCTATTCTGTCTTTCCAGTAGTTAAACTTTTCACCATCAAAGACTGGTGGTTTGACACTGTAATGATCTTTCTCTTCAGTAGTAGTATTAGCAGAAGCTACCATGATATCTCACACAAATATTGGATCGGTACTGAACACTGTTACGTGTTGATAAGACGTTTATCACAATCAGAACCGGAGTTCTGATGCCAATTAAAGGTGTGAGAAAAACACAAGAAGGGGGGGTTTGAATTGCGTTTTAAAAATGAAAGCTTTTTTTTGTGAAACTCAAACAAAGATCACAAAATAGACTAACAATAGAGAAAGACACACGATATATCCTGGTTCACTTGAAAACTATCAAGTTAATCCAGTCCACCCGCCAAGGTGATTTCGCCTTATACACAAGGACTCAATCCACTATAACCAAACTGATTACAACTGCACTAGCAACTGCTGGTGACTAACAACACACAGACTATCCATCTCTTCTTAAGGATTCTGACCCAACTGGTCCCTTAAGGAATTCAAACAACTGTTTGATCAAATAAAAGGTTTACAATGAAATGCTTCTTACATAAGCTGATATAAACATAATTTCTAGCTAAATCTAACTTAGAGCAAATCTATACAGTAAGAACAATCTTCTTCTTTGTATTGTTGTGCTTTATTGTTCACTCATGAAGTTTTCTATTTCTTGAGTTCTTCTTCGTATGAATCAGTGTTTTGAATATTTCTCTTTTTCACACTTGGTGTCACACACGATTCGTTGAATGATCAAGTCTTTATATATCCAGAAAAAGATCCGTGGAAGGGCAGATCAGTAATATCAGTAGAATACTGGCGACTTGAAATAATGTCGTTATGCTAGGATGAAAATCATACACTGAAATTGTCCTTTGTACCACCAAATCAGGGTAGTGGAATGGTAGTGGAAAAGAATGTATTTGATCTGTACTATGTACTATTTTCCCTCGCAAACGTTTCATCTTCTTCTATCCATTAGAGGCTTCTGAGTTGATATGATTGAAGCATGATCAGAAGAATGAATCATTGGGTCTTCAGAGTCTTCAGAACTTGTTCAGCAGAACCTTGTCATCAGAGTCTTCAGCACTCCTTCTTTAGAACCCTTGGTTATCAGAAACATAAGCCTTTAGAGTCTTCAGAACTTGTTCAGCAGAACCTTGTCTTCAAAGTCTTCAGAACTTGGTCTTCAGAAACTTAAGTCTTCAGAACGTTGTTCATCAAAACCGTGTCTTCAGAGTCTTCAGCACTTAGCCTTCAGAACTTGGTCTTCAGAAACTTTAGTCTTCAGAGTCTTCAGAACGTTATTCATCAGAACCTTGTCTTCAGAGTCTTCAGCACTTAGTCTTCAGAAGATAGATATCAGAGTTAAATTCAGAGCCAGAATCCAAGAGAACATTGCAGCAGCAAAATAGTGTCTTCTTAGAGTCTTTCTGAAGCACAGTAGATCAGAAGCAATCTTGCTTCTTTGACGCAGAAGCGACCATTGAGAGTTTTAGAGTGACGTTTCACATGGTCTCTATCAGAGTCAGAATTATCTTTATCAGAGTTAGCACCTGTTTGTCAATACTTAAGAAAACAAACGTTAGAGTACCAAAATTGTTCTCACACAAATACAACTTTGTTATTATCAAAACAAAGAGATATCTTGCAGAACCAAATCTTGTTCCAACATGATCCGCCACTCGGGGATATTTGCGAGATCGATCACAAGAGCACTCGTATTTGTACTTCAAGGTTTTAATCACTCTTGGAGAAGCTGTTGTTATTCCTCACTATGTTCATAAATTAAAGGAACTTGTCATCTTTATTACAAAAGCAAAAAGGTCAATTCATTTTTTTTGTTTCAAGAATGAAAATCAAATAAAAATGTCATTTTTGCAAGGCAGAATAAAAGTGAGAATTGCAAACGAAGGCACAGAGGCTCAAATTTTCATTAATAGGATGTTAATCAGCCAAATGCGTGATTCCCCGGAGCATTGCAAAGTTAGAAAATGGTAATTTAAAGGAAAAGGGCTACATTGAAACATAATGACCACTATCCTCCTAACAATTTTGAATTCCAAGTACTTTTGAACTTCCGTTGAAGGTGACTTGATCGATGATTTAGATGACGTTTGTCTGAGATGATCCAATTTTTTTGGATGCAGTTACTTGCCATAAATCCCTAACTTTTGTCTAGATTGCTTTTTTAGGTTTTCAATCTACCGGGATAATTGTTCTCTGTTTATGTCTCTAATTTTTGCCTGGACCGCCCTTTTGGGTTTTTGATCCACCGAGATGCTCTTTTTTTGCCTAAGTCGCCCTTTTGGGTTTTCAACTTAGCGAGCTATTTTTTGTTTTTTTTTTGTTTTTAGGTAAAATATTTCTTGACTGCATCGACATTCATAGGACGAGTGAACTCTTCACCGTCCATAGTTGTAAGCATTAAGGCACCCCCTGAGAAGACTTTCTTAACAACATATGGGCCATCATAATTTGGAGTTCATTTGCCCCTGAATCGGTGAGGAAAGATTGGATCTTTTTTAGCACGAGGTTGACTTCTCTGAATACCCGAGGTCGGACCTTTTTGTCAAAAGCTTTCTTCATCCTTTGTTGATATAACTGACCATGGCATAAAGCCGTCATTCTCGTTTCTTCGATTAGATTTAGTTTGTCGTATCTGCTTTGACAACATTCAGCTTCAGTTAGCTTGGCTTCCATCAATACTCTTATCGATGGGATCTCAACCTCTATGGGGAGTACTGTTTCCATACCATTTACTAGAGAGAAAGGGGCTGCCTCTGTGGAAGTGCAGACGGATGTACGATAACCGTGAAGAGCAAATGGGAGCATTTTGTACTAATCTTTGTAAGTCACGACCATCTTCTGAATGATCTTTTTAATATTCTTGTTAGTTGTTTCCACTGCTCCATTCATCTTTGGCCGGTAGGGGGACGAGTTATGGTGTTCAATTTTAAAGTCAGCACATAATTCTTTTATCATTTTGTTGTTCAGGTTCGATCCATTATTAGTAATGATCTGGTTTGGAACACCATAACGACAAATGAGATTGTTCGTGATAAACCGGACCACCACTTGTCTGGTTACATTGGCGTATGATACCGCTTCAACCCACTTGGTGAAATAATCAATAGCGACCAAGATGAAGCGATGTCCAATTGAAGCTTTAGGCTCAATCATGCCAATCATGTCGATTCCCCATATGGAAAAAGGCCATGGGGAAGAGAGAACTTTGAGAAGAGTCGGAGATATAAGAATTCTGTCAGTGTAAATCTGACATTTGTGACACTTTCTCATGTACTTGTAGCAATTGAATTCCATTGTTAACCAATAATATCCTGTTCTTAGAATTTTTCTTGACATTGTATGCCCATTGGCATGAGTGTCAAAGGATCCTTCGTGAATCTCTTTTATTAGTAAGTTTGCTTCGTGTGTGTCCACGCATCTAAGTAAAACCATGTCGAAGTTTCTTTTGTAGAGTACATCATTATTCAGGAAGAAGTTACCAGCCAGTCTTCTGAGAGTCTTCCTATATTTTCTTGATGCCCCAGGCGGACATTCTTGTCTTTGAAGGAAGCATTTGATATCATGATGCCATGGTTTTTCATCCATGACTACTTCAACTGCAAATATGTAAGCGAGCCTGTCAAGGTGCATTATGTCAATCCTGGGTACGTCCTTCCATCGATTCACAGTAATCATGAAGGATAGAGTAGCCAGTGTGTTAGCCATGTTGTTTTCCTCACGAGGAATGTGATGAAAATTAATTTTGTTGAAGAAAGGTAACAACCTTCTTGCGTAGTCTTTGTAAGGAATTAATCCAGTCTGGCGTGTGTCCCATTCTCCTTTGATCTGATTTATAACCAAAGTTGAGTCTCCATACACGTCCAAGTTCTTTATCCTTAAGTCGATAGCTTCATCGAGACCCATGATGCAAGCTTCATATTCGGCCTAATTGTTTGTACATTTGAATGCCAATCTGGCGGTGAAAGGAATATGGGTACCCTGAGGTGTAACAATGATTGCCCCAATTTCGTTTCCATAAGCGTTGATAGCTCCGTCGAATAGTAATCCCCATCGGGATCCTGGCTCTAGCCCTTCGTCTGGTAGCGGTTCATCACAATCTTTCTTCTTTAGGTACATCACATCTTCGTCTGGGAAGTCAAATTTGATTGATTCATTATCGTCAATTGGTTGGCGAGCCAGATGATCGGCTAGAATACTTCCTTTGACGACTTTTTGAGCATGATACTCGATGTCGTATTCTGATAGCAACATCTGCCAACAACCAATCCTTCCAGTTAAAGCAGGCTTCTCGAAGACATATTTGATTGGATCCATTTCGGATATTAACCAAGTGGTATGACAAATCATGTACTAACGAAGACGTTTAGCAGCCCATGCTAAAGCGCAACAAGTTTTCTCGAGCATAGTGTATCGAGTTTCACAGTCCGTAAACTTTTTGCTCAAATAGTAAATGACGTATTCTTTTCTTCTTGTTTCATCTTGTTGACCTAGCACACAACCCATGGAATCTTCTAGGACTGTTAAGTAGATGATCAAAGGTCTTTCTTCTACCGGAGGAGACAAAAATAGGTGGATTCAACAAATATTCTTTGATACTTTCAAAAGCTCTTTGGCAATCTTCCATCCATATACAGCCCTGATCCTTTCGGAGGAGCTTCAAAATCGGTGCGCATGTCACTGTCATGAGAAATATGAATCTTGAGATGTAATTTAAGCATCCCAAAAATCCTCTTACTTGCTTTTTTGTTATGGGTGAAGGCATTTCTTGAATGGCCTTGACTTTGTTAGGATCAACTTCAATTCCTTTCTGGCTGACGATGAATCCCAAAAGCTTTCCTGAGCGAACACCAAATGTACATTTGTTGGGATTCAAGCGGAGTTTGTATTTTCTCAGACGCTCGAATAATTTCAACAAATTTTTCACATGTTCTTCTTCTGTCTCAGACTTGGCAATCATGTCGTCCACATACACTTCAATTTCTTTGTGTATCATGTCATGAAATAGAGTTTTCATTGCCCTTTGATAAGTTGCGCCCGCATTCTGTAATCCAAACGACATCACTTTGTAGCAAAAGGTTCCCCATAGTGTAATGAATGAGGTTTTTTCCATGTCTTCTGGCGCCATTTTGATTTGATTATAGCCTGAAAATCCGTCCATGAAGGAAAAGACTTTGACTTTTGCAGTGCTATCCACTAACATGTCAATGTGTGGTAGGGGAAGTCATCCTTTGGACTTGCTTTGTTTAAATCCCTGTAGTCTACACACATTCTGACTTTTCCATCCTTCTTGGGCACTAGCACTATGTTGGCTAGCCACTAAGGATATTCCGACGTGGCAAGGAAGCCTGCATCGATCTACTTTTGGACTTCTTATTTGATTTTGATGGCCATATTGTCGCACCTGCGAAAATCAACCGGTGGAAAAGACAGAAGAGTCACCACCGAACGTTTTTTATCCCAACGAAGGGAAAGAAAACGATCGAAGAAAACCTAAATAAGGGAAAGACATGGTCATCGCCACCATAGTCTGGGTTCGGGAGTCGGTTACGCGAGAGAAAGGTATTAGCACCCCCTCGCGTTCATCGTACTCGATGGGATCCACGCTTGTTGTCTAATCAAGGAGTGTGCTATCTAAAGCCTATTGCTAACTGGAAAGGACAACAAAAGGTGACTCAATAGGACATCGTCGTCCTAGGCCTACGTATTCCCTCGGGAACGGGAAAGTCAGAGTCAACGTAGTTCGGAGGCCTACGGAATTGTGGGGGAAGGTTGCTCGCCAAGACATCGTCGTCTTGTGCCTACGTATCCTCAATCGGACAAGAAAGAGGAAATCAGAGCAGTCGTAGTTTGACCTACAAGGTCAAAAAGGTCTCGATCGCACTGGGACGAGAGAGAAGGTTCGGTTAACAAGTCTCGATCACACTGAGGCGAGAGAAAAGGGAAGTTAGTTGTTAGTGTGCTTGCTAAGACATCGTCGTCTTGTGCCTACGTATCCCCACTAAGGACTGAGGAATCAGAGCATCCGTAGTTCACAGGACTACGGGAAAACGGAATCTATGTCACACTGAGGCGAGAAAAAAGGACACACAGAAGGTCTAAGGGAAACTAGATCCTACAAGTTAACATGCATCAATGGACCTAAAGTCAGGATCAGGAGGGGAGTCTACCTAATGTTGTCATGCATAAATTGAAAGCCTAATGTCTCTCCTACCTCCAACTTAACCAGAAATTAAATGGAGCTAGGAATCCTAAGGGATCATGTGAACAAACACAAGTAAACACATGACAACTCAATCACAAAGTAAACGATGTCGTGATCTCAGCTAAGAATCAAAACTGAGTGACTCCTCGTCCTCAACTAACAGAAAATGCATGAGAAACGGACGATGTCGTGATCTCAACTATGAGGAAGTTGAGTGACTCTTCATCGACCACAAGATGAAAACGATGTCGTGATCTCAACTATAAGGAAGTTGAGTAACTCTTCGCCCACCCCAAAGTAAGACAAAAAAGACAAGACAATAAGCCAAAAACAGCAGCTACAATAGCGCTCATGCACTTGTACAGCGATAAAATTCAGCAACAAGCTAGAACAGATTTTAACAGCTCCTGTTTTCAGAATTGAATAGGTATAAAAAGTCTGGACAAAATTGCAACATTTAACAGCTCACCTCGTGCACAACAGCCGTGTATGTAACAACACTTCCTACCTTCAAACAACTTAGCAACTCAAGTGTGAATCACTACCAAAGATAGCTCAAAAAACTAGTCAAGGCAATCCCAGATTCAAATGGAAATTATCAACAAGGATTTAATAAGAAACAAAAGATTCACGTGAAACTCCATCAAGGAATTCCTCTAAAAATATTCAATTAGTATCAAGGAAAATTATTCAACTAAAAATTTACTAACATTCAACCAAAGAATAAAAGAACCACAATCTAAGATTAGTAAACTAACCACATGTTACAGATTAATTACAAGGAAACATTAAGAATAAACTTCAAAAATTAACCCAAATACTAACCAAAAAAATCAATCAAGTTCTAATAGAAGGTCAACTAAGTTATACAAAACTGAACTTAGCAAAATCCGACAACCATTAATCATGCTAACCGAATTCAATTAACATAACAAAAATCCACTAAAAATCTAATCACAATTTAGCAAGAAACCAATCACAATTACTCCAAGAATTTAATCAACAAACAATGAAAATTCTAGAAATAATTGGCAAAAAAAAAAAATCTAACTCAGAGGGAGGTGTAGTGAATATTATAAGGGTGGGAATCAAATCCAGGCGTCTGGGCCTGAGATCTTAGGCCCAGATCTTCTCTCTTCAGCCATGTGGGGTGCGTGAGTGAGTTTATGGAGTGTAATTGAATGGGCTATGTGGCCCAACAAGCCTGCGTGAGGGACATAAGGCTTCCAACGCACTCACATGCGTTCATTTGAGCCAGAACCACTCAGGTGTTCCCTCTTTCATGTTCAAAATTGTTCACCGGTCACAACCTATCTCCGCCGCGCCGGAGCATCAATTAACATGAAATTTGTGTGAATCTACTCGCCTCTCAAAGCTCTACTCAAATCTACAACTAATTTCTCCAGATTCCTACCCTAATGCACAAACCGAACGCATTCTTCCAAGAACCCTAGGATTATAATCTTAAATTAAACGGTGCCAAGGAGGAATCAGAGCTCCTAATAGTAGGGCTTTGACTCCTCACACTAATTTCTACATTGCTGTAAATGAAATAGAGCGAACGGAGTAGAATCAACCTTACCGACTTTCGTGACTGTTGAATCTTGAAGGTGATGAAGGCGTTGAGGATAAGCACCGAATGTTCAGGTAAATGCTCAAGCTCTATTGACTTGATGATATTCTTCTACCTCCACTTCTTCCTTCTTCTTCTTAAGCCTCTTTAGCCTGTAGGAAACTGATGCGTGATTATTGCTCGTTCTTGTTGTTCCGCGTTATCGTATCTTGCGGTGCGATTACTGAATTTGTTGTTGCGACTTGTTGACGCTTTTGCAGATCGTAGAAGAAGATGCAATTGATGTGGATGCAGAGTTGGTATTGATGATTTGATGAAGATTTGCCCAAGTGTAAATTGAAGACAAAGATCGATGGAGGAACTCAAATCTCAGGTGAAGATTGAAGATGACGTAGAAGTGTACGTAGGTAAGAAAGTTTGATCGACTCCTCTGTGCAAGTGCTTCTTCGATCTAAGAGGTTTTGTCGTTGATGTTACGTTCTTGATCTTCGGCCGGTTATGGTGATTCGCAAGTTCTTGATGAAGGTATCAAAAACTGAGGATGGTTTGGTGAAAACAGAGCTAAGGTTTTTTAAGATGGATTCAAGGAGCAATTCGAAGGTAGAGCCAAAAAGAAGAAGTGAGAAAAATCCGAGAGAAAAGAAGTGAGATTGCAGCCAATTTTCAGAGTGAGCAAGGAGTTTTTTTTCCTTCGAGATTCTGTAGTATGCAGTATGAAGTGAAGAGGGTAGAGGAAAAAATTCAGAGGGAAAGTTGTTATGAGTTTGTTTTGGAGAGTTTGGAGGAAATTGAAGATGGTTAAGGTTGAAGCAGAGAAAGATCGAAAAAAAAAAACGAAATGAAGTGGACTTATAGGGCGATCGAGAAGGGTCCAGAAGAGAGTTTGTTATAGGTTTGAAACTGATTCTGTTAGAAAGCTGGAAATTCTGTTACGGTTTCTTCTCCTCAATATTCTGTTATGAGTTTCTGTTAGTTTTGCCTTTGAATTCTGTTATTACTCTCTTCTCAATTTCTGTTATATTTTTCTCTTTTGGTTTTTATATTCACCTTGTTTGTGTGTGTCAGCACATTCACTGCATCAGCCACATCGCAGTGCAGTTCTGTAGCAGAATCTCCTCGGCCAAGCTCTTCAGAAAACCCATAGGCAATGTATGTTTTAGGTCCCAAATCTGGTTTCAATGAGCCATTAGGAAGTTTACCGGCAAAATTCAAAAGACCCGATTTTGGATCAGTGTAGTCCATATACGGGAGTGCAGCAAGGAATTTAGCACCGTGCCTCGGCAAGCGCTCTTCAAAAGAGGTCGATGAAGGCCAATCTTTTAATTTCAACATTTCTGGCCACTTATTTTGAGCTAATTCTACACAACGTGGGCTTTTGTACTGACTACTTGATTCTTTGTCAGAAAAAAAAACCCGTCCAACAACGAAGGAAAGCAAAACAAATTACTATTCGGACACACATTTTCAAAACTGTTGTGAGCAGCTGGAAATCTGTGGCCCAAACAAGGGTCACTAACGGCAGCAGTTGAAGAATCAAAACGGTAACCTTTCTCAAACGATGAACAAGCATCATAATCTGGTAAATTCTGCGCACCATTCCTAGAACATAGTCCATATGCAACAAGGTGATATAATCACATGACAAGTGAATTTTCTGTTAGTCCTCTTGTAATTGAAACTGGCTGCAAGTTTTGTAATAAAGAATTTCTATGGTGGATTTGCTTATGTATTTATTTCTTTTCCAACTGCTGCTATGTATTTCTTTCTGTTAAGAATTTTTGGAATCTGTTTCTCTGAGAGCCCTCCACATTACCATTGGTTCCCAACTAAGACCAGATGTTTTTGTCCAGAACACCTCTCACAACCACAAGTTCATTATATTTCAGACCAACCTTCTCAAACATGTCACGGATTCACTTAAGAATACTTGGTATTCCACGTTCAGCTTCAGTAATTGCCAGGGGGCATAATGGGAAAGCAGGGCATGCCATAGCCGTTATATTAAGGGGGTCTACATATTTAGGTTGCAGCAGACCAGCCTGAGAAAGAATAGTTGTGATGGAGCGTTTCCATGCAGCGCGAATATCAGTCAATATGATGTTCTGATTTGGAGTTAACCTAACATTCAAATGATACTTCTCAATAACATCCCTCAATGCCGTTTTCATTTTTCCAGCAATACGACCATTGTCAACATGAAGCCCGCAAAATAAACCACCATCGCCCAGCTGATGCTACCCAAGATAACTTTTAAATTCCCATTATGGCAAGCTGCGGAAAGGTTCGAACTTCTTGCCATGATATTGCTCAACTACATTTCTGAACTTATCTATTCCCTAAGAGTCCATCAGATATTTCATTCTACTATACCTGTTATCTCTTCTCCCATTTTATCGTTGTGTAACAACAATTGCTTTCACTGCATACAAAATATCCTCTTTTGGCACGTAACCCAATGGTTCAGCCAAGCGGGGAAAAGTGGCTTCCATCCTATGTGTTCCTTTTCTCTACTGTCATGCGCTTTATTTTTCCATCAATTATGTAATCAACAAAGGCCGTGCGCTCAGACTCAAATGCATGCCAATGAAGAAGACACTTGTATACGATACTAGCTGCCATAGGTTTACTATTTTTTAAAAACCAGATCCTCTTTGATACACCTAGGGTGTGATTGGTTGTAAAGAGAAAGTGAGAAGAGGGAAATAAGTGAAAGAGTATGTGAGAAGAGAGAAATAGGTAAGAAGTAAAGAAGATTTATAAGGTTGCTTGTTATAAGAGAAATATGAGAGAAATAGAAAAGAAAGAAGTGTGTAAAATTTTAAAACGACAAAACTATCCTTACTATAACAATAATATAGTATATTTAACTTCATTAAGAGAATGCAAGGACAAATATGAAATAAAGAAAAAAATTGTTTCTCTTTCTCCTTTCTTCTCATTTTAGGAGAGATTGAAAAAAGTAATGGGACCCACATAATTTCATTATCTCTTCCCTATTTCTCACCAAACCAAGCAAGAGAAATGAGACATCTGTCTTCAACTTCTCTCTCACCAACTTCTCTCTTTCATACTTCATCTAAAACAAACACACCCCTAGTGAGGAATTCATAATTATCCTGGTGCCTTTCTGCTGCTAATTTAGAACGACGAGAATCTGACAAGTCACGTGTAAAAGAGGTCATAAGTTTCGTCGGCGTAGGTGATTCATATATTGGGTTTTGCTCAGTGTTGAGGGATATTGTTCTCGAGAATTTTTCTGATGATGACTTTGTAAAACTAGGATGATTACTCTTAGGAGATACAGTTAAAGCTTTCTGACGAAGCACTTGATTTTCAATCTCCAAACTCAATAGCTTTGCTTCAAGACTTTTCACATTTTTTTTTCACAAGTAAATGGATTTGAAGGAAAATGGGCTTTGTGAATATGGACTAGAAAATAATAGATTTAGATGAAAGGTGAATAATGGTTTAGAGAAAGGACATGGATGATGGGATTATGGAAAGAGGTTAAATAAAAATGGATAATGTAAATGGTTAAAATGAAT